>CANIUD010000234.1:0-632396 GCA_947470075.1 Closterium sp. Yama58-4 | reverse complement strand
GAGAGAGAGAGAGAGAGAGAGAGGGGAGAATGTGGGAAAGGGGAAGGACTAGAGGAAGGACGGTACAAGGAGATACGGAAGGCGTAGCACCGAGTATGTCTAAGCCCCCGGGCTGGTCCTATGACCAAAGGCTAATAACCTAATACACCATACCCCGGTTGCCCCCCACGTGCAGTGGCGGACGATAAGTGGCGAGAGGCGGAATGGGACCGATAGGAGAACGCGGTGAATGCGGTTACAGACGACACAGTGAATGTCATGCGCAACCGATTGCGTAACCAACTGCACTGGTGGATATCGTGGTGTGACAGCAGCTTTATGATATCAATTATTGTCACAGGATATTGGCTGCCTTGGAAAATGACAGAACCGTCACCCTTCGAAACCACAAACCACATGGGTGTTCACGCACACACGACGTTCACTCGTGAGGCCATTCGCGACTTAATCACATCGGGCACAGCAATGAAGGTCTCCTCGCGGACTGCGCTCTCGTGCGTAAGTCCACTCAACATGGTGGAACAACGCTACAAATGTCACCTCATCCTCGACCTACGCAAGGTCAATCAACACCTTCAAGCCCCCAAACTCAAATACGAGGGTCTGAATCGGGTCTCAGAGATCATTCGATGCAACGACTCGCTGTTCACCATTGACCTTAAATAGGGTTACCACCATGTTGAGATGCACCCATCGTGCTGGAAGTTCCTAGGCTTCCAATTCGAAGGCGAGTTAAATGCTTCCGAGCTTTGCCGTTTGGACTGGCGACCGCACCTTTCGCTTCCCCAAGTTGATCAAACAATTGGCCAAACGTTGGCGTGCATGTGGCGTGCGTGTAGTCCCATATGTTGACGACATGCTCTTTCTCTGTGACTCCGCGGAGCAAGCACGCAAGACATGCACAGAGGTCCTACGCGACTTGGGGGCGGCAGGTTTTGTGATCAACGAGAAGAAATCGCGCCTCCAGCCGGCCCATCAAACACAGTTTTTGGGGATGAAGCTTGACACGAAATGCTGCATGATTAGCATCGGATCCGATCGGCGGGGGCAGTTCCTAGACATGCTCAACACACTTATCTCTAAAGGGCAACGCGGCCAACAAGCCCCAAATCACCGGAATGTTGAGCTCCATGTCCCTCGCATTGGGCACGATGGCACGCGCCTTCAGCCACGAGCTGCTACAATTGATTAATGCAGCGGCATCTTGCCACTCAAGGATCTGGCTGCCACGGGCCGCCATTGAGGAGCTAATCTTCTGGCGACTGCACTTCGACCAATCTAACGGTACCCCAATTCACCTAAGCCATCAATTCGATGTTGTGATTCACGTCGACGCGAGCGCTCATGGCTGGGGCGCCACCCTCACCAAGTTTGCCGACGCGTCGTATGAAGCAAGCGCTAGTATGCCGAGCGAGCTCCTCCCAACCTCAAGCACTCAAAGGGAGCTCGAGGGAGTCCTATGGGTGCTACAGACATTTGCGGCCCACATCACAAGCGGCCATGTTTTGGTTCGCGTGGACAACCAAGGAGTAGTGTTTATTTTGCGCAAAGAGGGGTCCAGCCAACCTCGGCTGACACTGACATGTCAGGCAGTCATACAGTTTTGCCTCAAGAACCATACACGCCTGGCAATCAAATGGATCCCAAGGGAGCTAAATGCCCACGTGGACGAACTGTCTAAAATCCAAGACCATGATGAGTACTCGCTGCACATGCCATGGTTTCTCCTACTAGAACGTCGATGGGGTCCCCACACGATCAACCTTTTCGCGAACGTCAGCAACAAGAAGCTGCAACGATTTTTCTCCAAGATACTGCATCCAAGTGCCACAACGATTGACGCTTTCTCGATCTCGTGGAAAGGCGAGCTTCACCTTTCCGCCCCCTTGCTTGATCCCGGCCACACTTTCTCACGCCAGGCGCACACAAGTCGAGTTGACACTCGTCGTCCCCAAATGGCCGGGAGCAGCATGGTGGCCGTTGCTACAACCCTCCCCACAGACATGGGCCCCAGAAGTGATTGCATGCTTGCCCCTCGCTCAAGGAAGCCAGTGCCTTCGACCCGGCTCGCATGCAACAACATTTTCCGGACTCGGCCTGCCACATAGCCCAATCATTGCCCTGCATGTAAAATATCATATGTAACTAATATTCGATGTTAATTCTTTCAGGATTGTTGACCAAGCTTCAAAAGCAACTGTTACAAGTTATAAATGATGTTCACGCGCCGTCCACGATCGAGACATACCAGCCTTACTGGCTTAAATTTCGCAACTTCTGCACTCGAGTCAAGTTAGCATTTCTGCCAGCAACGGACCTCACGCTGGCACTCTACCTAGTCCACGCGCTGAACAACAAAGCAACGATGTCAGCAATCAGCCTCACATGCTCCGCCGTGGCCTTCGCACATCGGATGACCAGCGAGGCATCCCCAACGAACGGCCCATTCACGCTGCAAGTACGAGAGTTCGCTAAGCGACATGGCCTCCGTCCGACAAGGACCAATGAACCCGTGTCTCTCCATCAGGTGCACAACATGGCACGACCCTTCCTGGAATCAACAGTGCTGGCAGAATATTAGAAATGCTTGATACCTCTCTTGATGTTCGCAGCACTCCTGTGCTACTCTGACCTGATCTCCCTTCAATGGAACGACATCCAGTTCGAAGGGGCGGCCATGTGGCTACTGATCCCATACTCCAAGACGGACCAAGAAGGCAAGGGCACGTGGATCCCGATCGCAGCGTCAGCAGGGCCCTACTGCGCAGTGAGATGCACACGGGAGTTCATTCGCATCGCAGGCCTTACAAACATGCCACACGGGCCACTGATCCGGGTTTTCAACAAAGGGGCACAAGCCTTGCCGCACGACAAATCGCCTTCATATCCAACCATCCGGAGCTGGTGCCTCGAGGCTTGCAAGAAGGCAGGGCTCGACGCCACGCACATCGGAACACACTCATTCCGCAAGGGCGCAGCAACAGCAGCAGCAGCTTTAGGGATCCCCGACCGGCTCTTCAAACGAATGGGGCGATGGCGAAGCGACGGCGCGAAGGACCAATACGTCACCATCGCCAAAGACCAACTCATCGACCTCTCCACCCAGCTGCAGGACACCTCAGTAGCCCCATCGCCTGTTAGGCACCAGCAATCATTGGAGAGGCACCGCCGACCCAGAATGCAGTTGCCTCAGAAGACCCACTTGGAATGAAGCACGCTGCCTTTGCAAGATGGACTAAGCAAGCTTTCACAATATTATAATTTTTAAAAGTGTAACACTTTTTCAAATTTTCGTATTGTGAAAGCGTGTGACCTGTAGCCAGAGGAGTGGCCTGTGCTGAAGACCAGGTGAAGCCGAAGCGCTGAAGGACCTGCTGCACCATGTGTGACTGAGTCAAGGTGATGGTGCGGCGTGCTCTGTCCCGGGTGATCTGCAAGCCAAGGTAGCTGTGCAGCTCACCCAAGTCAGTGCACGTGTGTCTCTTCTGTAGCTCCGACTTCACGTGGGCGAGAGCCTCAGTGTCAGTAGTGGCAAAAACCAAGTCGTCGACGTACACGAGGATGTAGAACGGCGGCAGTGAAGTGTCGGTGCGCAGAAACAGCGACGGCTCAACAGTAGAAGGCGCAAACCCAAGAGCCGCAAGCGTAGTCCTCAGTGTGTCGTGCCACTCACGTGGCGCCTGGCGGAGACCGTAGACCGGCCGTCGGAGGCTCCACTGGGTGCCAGGAGGGAACGACCCAGTGAAGCCCGGGGGGCGGCGCAGCCAGATCTCCTCGTGCAGGCTGCCCTGTAAGAAAGCAGTGCTGAAGTCAAGAGAGTGAAGCTCGTAGTCACGGTGAGCAGCAACGTGCAGCAGCACACGAAGAGTGGTCATCTTCGGGGTCGGGGAGAAGGTCTGGAAGAAGTCAACTCCCTCTCGCTGACTGAAGCCTCGAGCCACGTAACGCGCCTTGAAGACAGGTGGAGAACCCGGCGGCCGCTTCACCCTGAAAATCCACATGCCACTAACGATGTTCGCCCCAGGTGGGGGAACCTCGTCGACATAGGTGCCTGTGGACTTCCAGGAAGCCATCTCTGCGTCCATGGCTGCCTGCCACTGAGAGGAGTAGGGACTCTCTATCGCCTCTGCGTAAGAGCGCGGAGTCGGGATGTCTGGTGCATCCGGGTCTCCCTCAGGGGCAAGTAGCGAGGACACAAGATGAGGTAAAGCAGCAGCAAGACACTGGAACTCCTCCTGCCTGTCCTCAAGGACGTCCGTGCTAAGAGCACACTCACCCCCGACGGACGGAGGACAGACAGACTCAGACTCAGCAACAAGACTGGCGGCGTAGTCTAGACGACAGGCAGTAGCAAAGTCAACAAGCTCAGCGACAAGAGCAGACGTAGCAGTAGACTCAAACGACGGGTCAGTGACAACAGTGGCTAGCAGACGCGTGACAGTAGGGTGCTCAGCACGAAACCGGTCAGACTCAGGGTCTGGAACGTCAGGTAGAGAGGACGCAGGAGGAGACGGCAGAGGAACAGGCTGCAGAGCAGAGGAAGGACGACGAACTACGAGGTGTGCGCTGGGGACAGCCTGCTGACGCGAACGAGGAACACGACGACCGGTACGACCAGGACGAGCAGGCGAGACAGGACGCGACACAGGCTCACGACGCTCAGCAGGACTACCAGTCTGCTCAGTGTAAGGAGAAGGAGCAGGCAGCGGTGAGCCAGGCTGTAACGGAAGACCAGTAGACGACGGGAGAGTAAGAACCTGACGAAGAACAGAGTCAGACGGCGGCAGAGACGACGGAGACGGCGGAGCGAAGAACAGTCGTGTCGGCGCAGCTGCATCAGTACCGGCAGCTCCAGCAGCTCCAGTGCCTCCAGCAGCTCCAGTACCTCCAGCAGCTCCAGAAGCTCCAGTCCCAGAGCCGACACCTCCAGTCCCAGGGTCTCCAGCCTCTGTGTCTCCAGCAGTAGCACCCCCAGAACCAGCACCCCCAGTCCCAGGGTCTCCAGCCTCAGTGTCGCCAGCAGCAGCACCCCCAGAGTCAGCACCTCCAGTCCCAGGGTCTCCAGCCTCAGTGTCTCCAGTACGAGCACCTCCAGAACCAGCGACTCCAGCACCTCCAGTAGACAAAGGTCCAGCACCACTCCTAGCTCCAGCAGCGCGACGCTGACGGTGACCGTACCAGTCCTGCAGCTGCTGTGGGGTGAGAGGCACACGTGGACGAAGGCGGCTACTCCAAGGAGACCGCGCAACAGCAGACTCAGAACCCTCAGCGCCAGCACCCCCAGCTGCTCCAGAACCTCCAGCGCCAGCACCTCCAGGCTCCTCACGCGTAGGCTCAGTACCCGCAGACTCGGCACCCGCAAGCTCAGCACCTCCAGGCTCCTCACGCGCAGGCACAGCACCCTCAGACTCGACACCCCCAAGCTCAGCACCGCCAGGCTCCTCACGCGCAGGCACGGCACCCCCAGACTCCGCACCCCCAGGCTCAGCACCTCTAGGCGCCTCTCGCTCAGGCTCCGCACCCCCAGGCTCAGCACCCCCAGAGACAGCACCCCGAGCAGGACCACCTCCAGCAGGACCTGAGTCACCAGTGACCTCAACAGGCGCAGGTACCGGAGGGTCTACCTGAGAAACACCTGAAGGAGCAGGACCTGGCGCGGGGAGGGGGTCTACCTGGGGAGGACCTGGAGCGAGAAAGAGCGGCGGGGGGGGGCGAGGCACAGTGCGGTAGGGAAAGAGACGGTAGAAGGGAACAGACTCGTCAAAGGTGACGTCCTGAGACGCAAAGACACGGCGCGAGGTGGGGTCGTAAAACTGCCAGCCAGGCGCGTCAGGAGGAAAACCAAGGAAGACGCAGGGAATGGCGCGAGCAGAGAGCTTGTCCGCGGTGAGATCGCGGACAAAGGCACGAGCACCCCAGACCCGGAAACGCGACGCATCGCCAACCTCCCCTGTCCACAGCAGTGTGGGCGAGGTCTCCGGCAAGGAGACACGGGGCCAGAGGTTGAGCTGATGCGCGGCGTACCGGACCGCGAACGGCCACAGAAAATGGGGGGCAGCCGCATGGATCATGGAGGTACGAGCGACCTCCATGACTAAGCCAATGCGGCGCTCAGCAACCCCATTCTGCTGCGGAGAGGCCGGAAGCGTGAACGACTGGGTGATGCCGTGCTCCGCACAGAAGGCTGCCAAGAGGTCAGAGGAGAACTCACCACCTCTGTCAGAGTGCAGACGCAGGACAGGAAAGTCCCGCTCGAACCGCTCGCGGAGCTGGAGACGCACAGCGCGGATCCAGGGGATCAAAACAGCAGGGACGTCTCCCTTGCTGCGCAAGGGGAAGACCGTGGTGTAACGCGTGAAGTCGTCGACAACCAGCAGAAAGTACCGCTCACGGCCCTGTCCCTGGACGCGGGCTGGGCCCCACACGTCCAGGTGAAGCGTCTGCAGGGGAGCCTCTGTGGGAGGAAACGAGGAGGAGTGAGGAGCGGCGCGCTGCCGCCCCTCGACGCAGGGAATGCAGGGCGGCGCAGGCGAGGGAGGGAGGGCAGGCAGAGACCTGGGAAGCCCAGAGACCAGAGAGCGAGAGTGCATGCTACGAAGGCGAGGCAGGGAGGGGTGACCAAGGCGGTGGTGCCACAGGAGCGTGTCGTGCGACAGGCGGCGGCACTCACACTGGGTAGCTACCTGAGCAGACGCGTACAGCTGCGGAGACAAAGGAGCGGAGCGTGAAACAGTGGTGAGGGTGTACAGACTGGACCCCGGCTCACGAGTGAACGTGGCCAGGTGGCGGCCAGTCTTGGAGCACGTGCAGATCGCCACACGCTGCCCTCCAGGAGTCCAGGTGTCAACCCAGTGATCCTGGAGGACGGCGTTGCTCACCAGGTTCGTAGAGAACGAGGGAACGAGGAGACCTGACAGCTCACCAGACGGGACCGCCGGGCACGGGAGCACAGTCGTGGCTCGTGCAAGCACTGGGCCCCCAGAGGGGTCAGCCAGGGAGACAGGGACAGGTGCAGGGAGGGGAGTGACGGTGGTGCTATCGTGAAAGAAACAGCGGGAAGCACCAGAGTCAAGTGTAAACGTGTGCAAGGCCTGAGCCGACTCAGTACCAAGGGGAGCAGACTCACTAGCACCTAGGGCTGCAGTCCTTATACCGGGGTCAGGCGGCACACACAAGTAGCAGTCACCCTCAGCACTAACAGTCAATGCATACATGGCAGCAAGAATAACATCATAGTCCAGATCAAAGATAGGCACATCACGCCTAAGCAGCTCGGCCCAGTTGGGGAACTCAGTAGCATCAGGATACTTAGTACGCCAGGCGTCACTAAGCCTAGCAAAACAACGATACTCAGTGTGAAAACCGTTGCAGGGGCGACCCTTGCGGGGGCCAGTACGAATGACATAGGGGCAGCGGTCAGAACCCCGAGACGCCCCACGCCCAGCATACCAGTCATTGAGCTGCTGGGAGGTGAGGGGAGGAAGCTGCTGCTGCTGCTGTGGCTGTTGCTGCTGCTGCTGCTGCTGGCCACCCTTCTGGCCAGATCCACCCCCACTCCCACCTCCACCGCCACTGCCGCTGCCTCCTCCCCCACCACCGCCGCTGCCGCCTCCACCGCCCCCGGTCCTGCCGCCACCCCACCCACCGCCTCCACCCCCACGGCCACCCCCACCACCTCCACCACCCCCGCCGCCTCCACCACCGCTCCCTCCACCGCCACCTCCGCCACCCCTGCCACCCTTGCCGCCCCTGCCACCACCACGCTTCCCACCAGGAGCGGAAGCCGCTGCGACCTTCTCCGCACCGAGGAAGTCGACAGCAGTAGCAGCAGAGGCGTAGGAGGGGTCAAGAGGGGAGGGGGAGCACCCCTCAAAGAGGGGAGTGCGGGGAGTGCCACGAGCAGCACCGACAGCGAGGATGTTCTTCTCTGCTGCGACCAGCTGCTGCTCGAAGTCGTCCAGAGTGATAGTTGGAGGATCCTTGGCAAGGAAGTAATCCCTGACAGAGCGAAGAGTGTCAGGGAGGCGGGTGACGAGGATGTAGAGGGTGAAGTACAGCGGGGGGGTGTTCGTGGCGAGGAACTCGTTGGTAAGAGCGGCTCGAAAGCGGGCGTCACTAGCGCGGAGGTGAGTGATAAGGTCGGCAGCAGTGTGAAACGAGGCTAAGTCTGGGAACAGGTAAGGCAGGATGAGACTACCAACGGTGGCTGTGGCCGGGGCGGAATAGCGGGCAACGACAGCATCATACAGCGTCTTAGCAGTCTTAAGCTGGTTGAAATGCGCGCGCTCAGAGATCGGTAGGTGATTGCGAATAACAAGGCGCGCGACTGCATCGCGGAGCTCCCACTGTGCTCGTTCAGGGGCAGGAGCAGTCTCAGCGGGAGTAGGGACAGTGCCGGTCACATAGGCTAGCAGTGACACTCCGTCTGCGACGTCAGTCATAAGGTAAAGGCGCAGGTCACTAAGCCAGGTGTCAAACTCGATGGGGCGGCCGTCAGGCTCAAAGGCGAGAACAGTAAGGGTCGCCATGGTTGCAGCGCAGTCAAAAGTAGCAGGCTCAGGCAGCAGGCTCAGGCAGCAGGCTCAGGCAGCAGGCTCAGGCAGCAGGCTCAGGCAGCAGGCAAAGACTGCAGGTTCAGGCAGCAGGCAAAGGCTGCAGGCTCAGGCAACAGGCAACTGTAGCAGGTAAGGAAGCACGCAGTTCTGTGACAGGCCGCGTGTAGGCTGGCGGGGCGCGACGTGAGCTGCGCGGGCGGTGCGCGGGCCGCGTGCGGACTGCGAGCGGGCTGCGCGGGCTGCGCGCGGGCTGCGCAGGCTCAGTGCGGGCCGCGCGGGCTCGGCGCGGGCTGCGCGCGGGCTGCGCGGGCTCAGTGCGGGCCGTGCGGGCTCGGCGCGGGCTGCACGGACGGTGCGCAGGGCAGCTGCGGGCCGCGCGGGCTCAGGGCGGGCTGCACCAGCGACCTACGGGGCGCGACGCGGATGGCAGCAGCTGTGCGCGCTAAAAAAAAAAAGGCGTGCGCGCGCAGCCGAGGCGCGCGCGGGCAGCAGGCTAGGCAGATACGTATGCAAGGCAGGCAGGTAGGCCGTTGGGGAGGTAACTTAGCACATGGTGGGCCCTTAAGCTTAGGTCTAGGAACCTGCTCTGATACCATGTCGAGAGAATCAGGCAAGGTTGAGTTCACTATGGAGAGTTTGGTACAAATAACACAACCCTAAAGTGTTATCTCCTACAACATCTACCCCACTACAGCCTACCAATATATATCACACATATATATCATTTGACAAAAGGTAACTCTGACTGACCGTTTAGACAAAAAAAGATGTGCTTGTCTGAATTTCCAGCCTCAAATTCAAAGTTCCAGGAGGGGTGTACGCTGTTCGATCAGAGTGCCTCAAAACGAATTTAGGGGCCTGATCAGTACCCATACAGCAGGGAATTCATCCGCAATTGTGGAACAAAGTTCGAGACTACACGGTGCAAAGGGGTTGCCAGTTCCTTCCAGGCCAAAGATGCAATCGTGTTGGTTTCAGGCAAAAAATGCTGCCATTTTGATTTCAGGGCAAGGACCCTGTACCGTGGTTAGTTGTACAAACATCTTGCTGTTAGGGCATTCATTCAATTGGCGTACAATGTACCGGAGGTTTGACCCACCTTATCTTGATGGTTCCAATAACTTCAAGGGTTGCTATGCTGTACCTGCAGCAAGGGTATAAGGAATCCTTATAATCCTTATTCCACTCTAGGAAGCACAAAGAAACGCTCTGTTAGAAGGCAGTCCACTGCGGAGCAAGCCACCACAACCAACCAGCCAGAGGCCCATCACCGACTGGCCAAAAGTGAAGGACATCCAGCGCGAATGAGTCACTGCGCTGCTGGACACCCTTGTGTTCATCTATCTACTGCGCATCACACTAGGATGATTTCAAGGCGTGGGCACGGAGTGGCTTCCACAAAGTCCTGCAGCTGCCGGTCGCGGCGAAAAGCACCGGAGCCGTGCAGCACCATCTCCTGGGATGACTCCACCGGGTACACCCGCAGCACCCGCACCGCTGCTGCCCCGCCTGCCGACAGAGCGTCGGGGCGGTGGCCGTGCCAGAGCGGGCGGTAGTCGAGGCGGTGGTAGAGGCGGTAGATGGCCCGCACTAGGTGCGCCATGGTGAGCTCCGATGACCTGCACGGGGGGGTGACGGGAGTGAGGGGGGAAGGAGGGGGGGTAGGGAATTGGAGGGATTGGGGCGGAAAAAGGGGGGAGGAAACGGGGAGGGTGGGGGAAGGGAAAGAGGAGAATGAGCATTCGATTAGTGGGAGAACATGCACAGCGCATAAGAGATGCCCAGGTAAAGGAGTGGTCCTTGTTGAGGATATGTGAGGAGATTATATACACGCCTCGTGTGTGATGAATGCATACACGCTCAATGTGTGAGCTAGGATGCTCATGTGCCTGTGCTCATGTGCCTGTGCTCGGGAAAGACGCTGGTCCCAGGTGAGAGGAGATGATGCAGATGGTGGGGATGGTGGAGAGGTGGGGATGGTGCGGACGGTGGGGCTCACTTGAGGAAGAGGGAGTGGAAGGCAAAGGTGCCGCGCTCGCGCACGTAGAGGTGGTAGAGGGTCGTGTTGGCGGCCTCCTCCCAGCACCGACACACCTTCCTCGTGCTGCTCTCATCCCACGCCACCAGGTGCTGCCATTCACGTGCAGAATGCCATGCGCCCAATGCCATGCGCCCAATGCCATGCGCCCAATGCCATGCGCCCAATGCCATGCGCCCAATGCCATGCGCCCAATGCCATGCGCCCAATGCCATGCGCCCAATGCCATGCGCCCAATGCCATGCGCCCAATGCCATGCGCCCAATGCCATGCGCCCAATGCCATGCGCCCAATGCCATGCGCCCAATGCCATGCGCCCAATGCCATGCGCCCAATGCCATGCGCCCAATGCCATGCGCCCAATGCCATGCGCCCAATGCCATGCGCCCAATGCCATGCGCCCAATGCCATGCGCCCAATGCCATGCGCCCAATGCCATGCGCCCAATGCCATGCGCCCAATGCCATGCGCCCAATGCCATGCGCCCAATGCCATGCGCCCAATGCCATGCGCCCAATGCCATGCGCCCAATGCCATGCGCCCAATGCCATGCGCCCAATGCCATGCGCCCAATGCCATGCGCCCAATGCCATGCGCCCAATGCCATGCGCCCAATGCCATGCGCCCAATGCCATGCGCCCAATGCCATGCGCCCAATGCCATGCGCCCAATGCCATGCGCCCAATGCCATGCGCCCAATGCCATGCGCCCAATGCCATGCGCCCAATGCCATGCGCCCAATGCCATGCGCCCAATGCCATGCGCCCAATGCCATGCGCCCAATGCCATGCGCCCAATGCCATGCGCCCAATGCCATGCGCCCAATGCCATGCGCCCAATGCCATGCGCCCAATGCCATGCGCCCAATGCCATGTCCCAAGCGCCATTGCCATGATGCCAATAAGAAACAAGAAAACAGGTTAACAGCAGTGAGTTGGAGAAGGCGTTCAGGCATGTGGTGGTTAGCAGCATGGCAAACAGCGGAGCGATAGGGAAGACAGCAAAGTGAAAGGAAGAGTACAGCGCAGCAAGGAAGACAGCATAGTGGGAAGAAAAGGGAAGGATGACGGGCGGTACGAGAAGACTACATAACACGCCCGGTTAGGTTTGCAGCTCAAAAGCCACGTCCCGCGTGCAACCACGAATGGCATTAACGCCATGGCTGGCAGCATGCCAGCATTGTGTGGTGAGGGAAGGGCACACCTTGGTGGCGAGGTGGATGCACCTCGGTGGCAGGGGACACACCTTGGTGGCAGGGGACACACCTTGGTGGCGGGGGACACACCTTGGTGGCGAGGTGGATGCAGAGGCGGCAGTGCGGTGGGACGATGGAGAGGTCGAGGAGGGCGAGGAAGGCATCGGAGGGAACGTCTGCCTTCCACCGCGTCATGTCGCTGTAGGCGCGCTGCGACTGCTGCAGATACCCCGCCCACTCCCCCACCTGCCGCACCTCGTCCCCCCGCCCCACCTGCCCGCTCGTTCCGTGCA
The DNA here is from genome assembly GCA_947470075.1 of Closterium sp. Yama58-4. NCBI lineage: Eukaryota > Viridiplantae > Streptophyta > Zygnematophyceae > Desmidiales > Closteriaceae > Closterium > Closterium sp. Yama58-4. Next base: position 620,315 of record CANIUD010000234.1, on the reverse strand, counting down.
GGTAGGTGTGGGAGGGAGGAGGGTTGGAGTGGGGGAGGGAGAGAGGGAGGGAGGGAGGGAGGGAGGGAGGGAGGGAGGGAGGGAGGGAGGGAGGGAGGGAGGGAGGGAGGGAGGGAGGGAGGGAGGGAGGGAGGGAGGGAGGGAGGGAGGGAGGGAGGGAGGGAGGGAGGGAGGGAGGGAGGGAGGGAGGGAGGGAGGGAGGGAGGGAGGGAGGGAGGGAGGGAGGGAGGGAGGGAGGGAGGGAGGGAGGGAGGGAGGGAGGGAGGGAGGGAGGGAGGGAGGGAGGGAGGGAGGGAGGGAGGGAGGGAGGGAGGGAGGGAGGGAGGGAGGGAGGGAGGGAGGGAGAGAGGGAGGGAGGGAGGGAGGGAGGGAGGGAGGGAGGGAGGGAGGGAGGGAGGGAGGGAGGGAGGGAGGGAGGGAGGGAGGGAGGGAGGGAGGGAGGGAGGGAGGGAGGGAAGAAGATTGGAAAGGATTGGCACGCTTCACGGAGGGAGAAGCGACGTCACCAAGTCATGGATGAGGCGAATGCAGCAAGGAGTGCAACACTGTTCATGCGTGCAGCAAGGGTTGCAACACTGTTCATGCGTGCAGCAAGGGTTGCAACACTGTTCATGCGTGCAGCAAGGGTTGCAACACTGTTCATGCGTGCAGCAAGGGTTGCAACACTGTTCATGCGTGCAGCAAGGGTTGCAACACTGTTCATGCGTGCAGCAAGGGTTGCAACACTGTTCATGCGTGCAGCAAGGGTTGCAACACTGTTCATGCGTGCAGCAAGGGTTGCAACACTGTTCATGCGTGCAGCACCCAGCACCTGCAGAAAGGCTTGGGACACTGTTGAAGCTTGCAAGAAGGTCTGAAAATGATTGAGATTCTGGTGGCAAGTGCAGCACGGATTCTGGTGGCAAGTGCAGCACGGATTCTGGTGGCAAGTGCAGCACGGATTCTGGTGGCAAGTGCAGCACGGATTCTGGTGGCAAGTGCAGCACGGATTCTGGTGGCAAGTGCTGCACGGATTCTGGTGGCAAGTGCAGCACGGATTCTGGTGGCAAGTGCTGCACCTGCAGGAAGGCGTTATCAGCCGGAAAGAAGAGGGCGATGCTGCCGTTGGCCAGCACGATGGGCACGGTGCCGCACGCCAGCTGACTCTTGAGCCGACTCAAAGGTTAGAAGCCAACTCACCTGCAGGAAGGCGTTATCAGCCGGGGAGAACAAGGCTACGCTGCCCTTGGCCAGCACGAGGGGCACGGTGCCGCAGGCCAGTGCGGCCCAGAAGTGGGCCGACATGACGTGCAGCGGCGCGAGCTCCTCAAACAGCAGCGCAAAGCGGTGGGCGCACAGCCGGCGCTGCACCTCTGCTGGCGAGGCGTGGGCGGGGTCAGCGGCGGGCAGGCAGGGACCCAGTTTCTGCACGGGCACGCCCTGGCGCTCCACCTGTGATATGAAGTCCAGCCTGGCAGGAGGGGGCAGAGGGAGGTAGAGAAGTAGAGGGAGATTGGAAGGGAGAGGGCCATGGTGGGAGGCGGACACGCAGGGGCCGAGCGCCTGCACGGGCACGCCCTGGCGCTTCACCTGTGATATGAAGTCGAGCCTGGTGGTGGGTGGTGGGGGATTGGAAGGGAGAAGGTCGGGGTGGGTGACGGGTAGGCAGGGGCCAAGTAGAAGCTACACTGCCACCCCCTGCCTGTGCGCCTGTGCGCCTGTGCTATGAAATCCAGCCTGGTTGCAGCAAAGGCGGTGGCGAGTGAATGAGTCGGTAGGGGCGAGACAGAGAGGGAGGTAGCGAGAGAGCGAGAAGTGAGAGAGCGATGCCCTGAGGGTGTTGTTTTGAGTCGACTCAAAACAGCACCCCCAGGGCATTTCAATTCAGCCAAGCTGGAGAACAAGACAGCTGCAAAGCCATGGGCGCCTCTCCGATGCCAACCGGGCCAACCGGGGTGCTGTTGTCATCGCCAACCGAGCCGGGGTGCTGCGGTGCGGGCCCAGCTGGCAACAGCGATATCACCTCGTCCCTCATCGCACGGCCAGCACCTCGTGCCGCCTCTTCCCGCCAGTGGCATGAGAGCCTCTTCCCGCCAGTGGCATGAGAGCCTCTTCCCTCCTGCCGCTGCGACTGCCCTTGCTTTTCCAATGGGAGTGCCCATACAAGTCCCTTGCCTAAGGTGTGACTGCAAGGACAGGGTTGCCAGCCATCTCCCACAACTCCCTCCCTATCTAGCCACCCCCTGGGCTGGGGAATCAAGCCCGACACTAGTACAAATCACAACAAACTCATCAATGTCACGCCCCGCCCCGCCACACCAAAAAAACAAAGGTTTCACCAAGATCGTGCAAGGAGATTGTGCGAGGAGATCTGGCCTGCACCGCACGCCATCGGCTGGGCAGCCGAGAGAAAGTGTAAGCAGCACCACACGGACCGCCGGAGAGTTTTTCCTCTCACGTTGAAACACACAGCTGCAACGGCACATGGACTGACGATTTCTCCACTTACTCTCCACTGCCACTGCACGCCTGCGCTGCGCTTGGATGCTGAACCACCACTCACACGGATTGCCCACGAGTATGGGATGCACGTCCCACGGCACTGGTCGCTGGCCCCACAGAGCAAGCACGCCACGGCACTCCACACCACCCAGCTGTGCACCCAGCTGTGCATGCACTGTGCATGCACCCTATCCCCAACGCGCTGTGCATGCACCCTATCCCCAACGCGCTGTGCATGCACCCTATCCCCAACGCGCTGTGCATGCACCCTATCCCCAACGCGCTGTGCATGCACCCTATCCCCAACGCGCTGTGCATGCACCCTATCCCCAACGCGCTGTGCATGCACCCTATCCCCAACGCGCTGTGCATGCACCCTATCCCCAACGCGCTGTGCATGCACCCTATCCCCAACGCGCTGTGCATGCACCCTATCCCCAACGCGCTGTGCATGCACCCTATCCCCAACGCGCTGTGCATGCACCCTATCCCCAACGCGCTGTGCATGCACCCTATCCCCAACGCGCTGTGCATGCACCCTATCCCCAACGCGCTGTGCATGCACCCTATCCCCAACGCGCTGTGCATGCACCCTATCCCCAACGCGCTGTGCATGCACCCTATCCCCAACGCGCTGTGCATGCACCCTATCCCCAACGCGCTGTGCATGCACCCTATCCCCAACGCGCTGTGCATGCACCCTATCCCCAACGCGCTGTGCATGCACCCTATCCCCAACGCGCTGTGCATGCACCCTATCCCCAACGCGCTGTGCATGCACCCTATCCCCAACGCGCTGTGCATGCACCCTATCCCCAACGCGCTGTGCATGCACCCTATCCCCAACGCGCTGTGCATGCACCCTATCCCCAACGCGCTGTGCATGCACCCTATCCCCAACGCGCTGTGCATGCACCCTATCCCCAACGCGCTGTGCATGCACCCTATCCCCAACGCGCTGTGCATGCACCCTATCCCCAACGCGCTGTGCATGCACCCTATCCCCAACGCGCTGTGCATGCACCCTATCCCCAACGCGCTGTGCATGCACCCTATCCCCAACGCGCTGTGCATGCACCCTATCCCCAACGCGCTGTGCATGCACCCTATCCCCAACGCGCTGTGCATGCACCCTATCCCCAACGCGCTGTGCATGCACCCTATCCCCAACGCGCTGTGCATGACCCTATCCCCAACGCGCTGTGCATGCACCCTATCCCCAACGCGCTGTGCATGCACCCTATCCCCAACGCGCTGTGCATGCACCCTATCCCCAACGCGCTGTGCATGCACCCTATCCCCAACGCGCTGTGCATGCACCCTATCCCCAACGCGCTGTGCATGCACCCTATCCCCAACGCGCTGTGCATGCACCCTATCCCCAACGCGCTGTGCATGCACCCTATCCCCAACGCGCTGTGCATGCACCCTATCCCCAACGCGCTGTGCATGCACCCTATCCCCAACGCGCTGTGCATGCAGCCTCTCCCCAACGCGCTGTGCATGCAGCCTCTCCCCAACGCGCTGTGCATGCAGCCTCTCCCCAACGCGCTGTGCATGCAGCCTCTCCCCAACGCGCTGTGCATGCAGCCTCTCCCCAACGCGCTGTGCATGCACCCTATCCCCAACGCGCTGTGCATGCACCCTATCCCCAACGCGCTGTGCATGCACCCTATCCCCAACGCGCTGTGCATGCACCCTATCCCCAACGCGCTGTGCATGCACCCTATCCCCAACGCGCTGTGCATGCACCCTATCCCCAACGCGCTGTGCATGCACCCTATCCCCAACGCGCTGTGCATGCACCCTATCCCCAACGCGCTGTGCATGCACCCTATCCCCAACGCGCTGTGCATGCACCCTATCCCCAACGCGCTGTGCATGCACCCTATCCCCAACGCGCTGTGCATGCACCCTATCCCCAACGCGCTGTGCATGCACCCTATCCCCAACGCGCTGTGCATGCACCCTATCCCCAACGCGCTGTGCATGCACCCTATCCCCAACGCGCTGTGCATGCACCCTATCCCCAACGCGCTGTGCATGCACCCTATCCCCAACGCGCTGTGCATGCACCCTATCCCCAACGCGCTGTGCATGCACCCTATCCCCAACGCGCTGTGCATGCACCCTATCCCCAACGCGCTGTGCATGCACCCTATCCCCAACGCGCTGTGCATGCACCCTATCCCCAACGCGCTGTGCATGCACCCTATCCCCAACGCGCTGTGCATGCACCCTATCCCCAACGCGCTGTGCATGCACCCTATCCCCAACGCGCTGTGCATGCACCCTATCCCCAACGCGCTGTGCATGCACCCTATCCCCAACGCGCTGTGCATGCACCCTATCCCCAACGCGCTGTGCATGCACCCTATCCCCAACGCGCTGTGCATGCACCCTATCCCCAACGCGCTGTGCATGCACCCTATCCCCAACGCGCTGTGCATGCACCCTATCCCCAACGCGCTGTGCATGCACCCTATCCCCAACGCGCTGTGCATGCACCCTATCCCCAACGCGCTGTGCATGCACCCTATCCCCAACGCGCTGTGCATGCACCCTATCCCCAACGCGCTGTGCATGCACCCTATCCCCAACGCGCTGTGCATGCACCCTATCCCCAACGCGCTGTGCATGCACCCTATCCCCAACGCGCTGTGCATGCAGCCTCTCCCCAACGCGCTGTGCATGCAGCCTCTCCCCAACGCGCTGTGCATGCAGCCTCTCCCCAACGCGCTGTGCATGCAGCCTCTCCCCAACGCGCTGTGCATGCAGCCTCTCCCCAACGCGCTGTGCATGCAGCCTCTCCCCAACGCGCTGTGCATGCACCCTATCCCCAACGCGCTGTGCATGCACCCTATCCCCAACGCGCTGTGCATGCACCCTATCCCCAACGCGCTGTGCATGCACCCTATCCCCAACGCGCTGTGCATGCACCCTATCCCCAACGCGCTGTGCATGCACCCTATCCCCAACGCGCTGTGCATGCACCCTATCCCCAACGCGCTGTGCATGCACCCTATCCCCAACGCGCTGTGCATGCACCCTATCCCCAACGCGCTGTGCATGCACCCTATCCCCAACGCGCTGTGCATGCACCCTATCCCCAACGCGCTGTGCATGCACCCTATCCCCAACGCGCTGTGCATGCACCCTATCCCCAACGCGCTGTGCATGCACCCTATCCCCAACGCGCTGTGCATGCACCCTATCCCCAACGCGCTGTGCATGCACCCTATCCCCAACGCGCTGTGCATGCACCCTATCCCCAACGCGCTGTGCATGCACCCTATCCCCAACGCGCTGTGCATGCACCCTATCCCCAACGCGCTGTGCATGCACCCTATCCCCAACGCGCTGTGCATGCACCCTATCCCCAACGCGCTGTGCATGCACCCTATCCCCAACGCGCTGTGCATGCAGCCTATCCCCAACGCGCTGTGCATGCACCCTATCCCCAACGCGCTGTGCATGCACCCTATCCCCAACGCGCTGTGCATGCACCCTATCCCCAACGCGCTGTGCATGCACCCTATCCCCAACGCGCTGTGCATGCACCCTCTCCCCAACGCGCTGTGCATGCAGCCTCTCCCCAACGCGCTGTGCATGCAGCCTCTCCCCAACGCGCTGTGCATGCACCCTATCCCCAACGCGCTGTGCATGCACCCTATCCCCAACGCGCTGTGCATGCACCCTATCCCCAACGCGCTGTGCATGCACCCTATCCCCAACGCGCTGTGCATGCACCCTATCCCCAACGCGCTGTGCATGCACCCTATCCCCAACGCGCTGTGCATGCACCCTATCCCCAACGCGCTGTGCATGCACCCTATCCCCAACGCGCTGTGCATGCACCCTATCCCCAACGCGCTGTGCATGCACCCTATCCCCAACGCGCTGTGCATGCAGCCTATCCCCAACGCGCTGTGCATGCACCCTATCCCCAACGCGCTGTGCATGCACCCTATCCCCAACGCGCTGTGCATGCACCCTATCCCCAACGCGCTGTGCATGCACCCTATCCCCAACGCGCTGTGCATGCAGCCTCTCCCCAACGCGCTGTGCATGCAGCCTCTCCCCAACGCGCTGTGCATGCAGCCTCTCCCCAACGCGCTGTGCATGCACCCTATCCCCAACGCGCTGTGCATGCACCCTATCCCCAACGCGCTGTGCATGCACCCTATCCCCAACGCGCTGTGCATGCACCCTATCCCCAACGCGCTGTGCATGCACCCTATCCCCAACGCGCTGTGCATGCACCCTATCCCCAACGCGCTGTGCATGCACCCTATCCCCAACGCGCTGTGCATGCACCCTATCCCCAACGCGCTGTGCATGCACCCTATCCCCAACGCGCTGTGCATGCACCCTATCCCCAACGCGCTGTGCATGCACCCTATCCCCAACGCGCTGTGCATGCACCCTATCCCCAACGCGCTGTGCATGCACCCTATCCCCAACGCGCTGTGCATGCACCCTATCCCCAACGCGCTGTGCATGCACCCTATCCCCAACGCGCTGTGCATGCACCCTATCCCCAACGCGCTGTGCATGCACCCTATCCCCAACGCGCTGTGCATGCACCCTATCCCCAACGCGCTGTGCATGCACCCTATCCCCAACGCGCTGTGCATGCAGCCTCTCCCCAACGCGCTGTGCATGCACCCTATCCCCAACGCGCTGTGCATGCACCCTATCCCCAACGCGCTGTGCATGCACCCTATCCCCAACGCGCTGTGCATGCACCCTATCCCCAACGCGCTGTGCATGCAGCCTCTCCCCAACGCGCTGTGCATGCAGCCTCTCCCCAACGCGCTGTGCATGCAGCCTCTCCCCAACGCGCTGTGCATGCACCCTATCCCCAACGCGCTGTGCATGCACCCTATCCCCAACGCGCTGTGCATGCACCCTATCCCCAACGCGCTGTGCATGCACCCTATCCCCAACGCGCTGTGCATGCACCCTATCCCCAACGCGCTGTGCATGCACCCTATCCCCAACGCGCTGTGCATGCACCCTATCCCCAACGCGCTGTGCATGCACCCTATCCCCAACGCGCTGTGCATGCACCCTATCCCCAACGCGCTGTGCATGCACCCTATCCCCAACGCGCTGTGCATGCAGCCTATCCCCAACGCGCTGTGCATGCACCCTATCCCCAACGCGCTGTGCATGCACCCTATCCCCAACGCGCTGTGCATGCACCCTATCCCCAACGCGCTGTGCATGCACCCTATCCCCAACGCGCTGTGCATGCAGCCTCTCCCCAACGCGCTGTGCATGCAGCCTCTCCCCAACGCGCTGTGCATGCAGCCTCTCCCCAACGCGCTGTGCATGCACCCTATCCCCAACGCGCTGTGCATGCACCCTATCCCCAACGCGCTGTGCATGCACCCTATCCCCAACGCGCTGTGCATGCACCCTATCCCCAACGCGCTGTGCATGCACCCTATCCCCAACGCGCTGTGCATGCACCCTATCCCCAACGCGCTGTGCATGCACCCTATCCCCAACGCGCTGTGCATGCACCCTATCCCCAACGCGCTGTGCATGCACCCTATCCCCAACGCGCTGTGCATGCACCCTATCCCCAACGCGCTGTGCATGCACCCTATCCCCAACGCGCTGTGCATGCACCCTATCCCCAACGCGCTGTGCATGCACCCTATCCCCAACGCGCTGTGCATGCACCCTATCCCCAACGCGCTGTGCATGCACCCTATCCCCAACGCGCTGTGCATGCAGCCTCTCCCCAACGCGCTGTGCATGCCCTCTCCCCAACGCGCTGTGCATGCACCCTCTCCCCAACGCGCTGTGCATGCACCCTATCCCCAACGCGCTGTGCATGCACCCTATCCCCAACGCGCTGTGCATGCACCCTATCCCCAACGCGCTGTGCATGCACCCTATCCCCAACGCGCTGTGCATGCACCCTATCCCCAACGCGCTGTGCATGCACCCTATCCCCAACGCGCTGTGCATGCACCCTATCCCCAACGCGCTGTGCATGCACCCTATCCCCAACGCGCTGTGCATGCACCCTATCCCCAACGCGCTGTGCATGCACCCTATCCCCAACGCGCTGTGCATGCACCCTATCCCCAACGCGCTGTGCATGCACCCTATCCCCAACGCGCTGTGCATGCACCCTATCCCCAACGCGCTGTGCATGCACCCTATCCCCAACGCGCTGTGCATGCACCCTATCCCCAACGCGCTGTGCATGCACCCTATCCCCAACGCGCTGTGCATGCACCCTATCCCCAACGCGCTGTGCATGCACCCTATCCCCAACGCGCTGTGCATGCACCCTATCCCCAACGCGCTGTGCATGCACCCTATCCCCAACGCGCTGTGCATGCACCCTATCCCCAACGCGCTGTGCATGCACCCTATCCCCAACGCGCTGTGCATGCACCCTATCCCCAACGCGCTGTGCATGCACCCTATCCCCAACGCGCTGTGCATGCACCCTATCCCCAACGCGCTGTGCATGCACCCTATCCCCAACGCGCTGTGCATGCACCCTATCCCCAACGCGCTGTGCATGCACCCTATCCCCAACGCGCTGTGCATGCACCCTATCCCCAACGCGCTGTGCATGCACCCTATCCCCAACGCGCTGTGCATGCACCCTATCCCCAACGCGCTGTGCATGCACCCTATCCCCAACGCGCTGTGCATGCACCCTATCCCCAACGCGCTGTGCATGCACCCTATCCCCAACGCGCTGTGCATGCACCCTATCCCCAACGCGCTGTGCATGCACCCTATCCCCAACGCGCTGTGCATGCACCCTATCCCCAACGCGCTGTGCATGCACCCTATCCCCAACGCGCTGTGCATGCACCCTATCCCCAACGCGCTGTGCATGCACCCTATCCCCAACGCGCTGTGCATGCAGCCTATCCCCAACGCGCTGTGCATGCACCCTATCCCCAACGCGCTGTGCATGCACCCTATCCCCAACGCGCTGTGCATGCACCCTATCCCCAACGCGCTGTGCATGCACCCTATCCCCAACGCGCTGTGCATGCACCCTATCCCCAACGCGCTGTGCATGCACCCTATCCCCAACGCGCTGTGCATGCACCCTATCCCCAACGCGCTGTGCATGCACCCTATCCCCAACGCGCTGTGCATGCACCCTATCCCCAACGCGCTGTGCATGCACCCTATCCCCAACGCGCTGTGCATGCACCCTATCCCCAACGCGCTGTGCATGCACCCTATCCCCAACGCGCTGTGCATGCACCCTATCCCCAACGCGCTGTGCATGCACCCTATCCCCAACGCGCTGTGCATGCACCCTATCCCCAACGCGCTGTGCATGCACCCTATCCCCAACGCGCTGTGCATGCACCCTATCCCCAACGCGCTGTGCATGCACCCTATCCCCAACGCGCTGTGCATGCACCCTATCCCCAACGCGCTGTGCATGCACCCTATCCCCAACGCGCTGTGCATGCACCCTATCCCCAACGCGCTGTGCATGCACCCTATCCCCAACGCGCTGTGCATGCACCCTATCCCCAACGCGCTGTGCATGCACCCTATCCCCAACGCGCTGTGCATGCACCCTATCCCCAACGCGCTGTGCATGCACCCTATCCCCAACGCGCTGTGCATGCACCCTATCCCCAACGCGCTGTGCATGCACCCTATCCCCAACGCGCTGTGCATGCACCCTATCCCCAACGCGCTGTGCATGCACCCTATCCCCAACGCGCTGTGCATGCACCCTATCCCCAACGCGCTGTGCATGCACCCTATCCCCAACGCGCTGTGCATGCACCCTATCCCCAACGCGCTGTGCATGCACCCTATCCCCAACGCGCTGTGCATGCACCCTATCCCCAACGCGCTGTGCATGCACCCTATCCCCAACGCGCTGTGCATGCACCCTATCCCCAACGCGCTGTGCATGCACCCTATCCCCAACGCGCTGTGCATGCACCCTATCCCCAACGCGCTGTGCATGCACCCTATCCCCAACGCGCTGTGCATGCACCCTATCCCCAACGCGCTGTGCATGCACCCTATCCCCAACGCGCTGTGCATGCACCCTATCCCCAACGCGCTGTGCATGCACCCTATCCCCAACGCGCTGTGCATGCACCCTATCCCCAACGCGCTGTGCATGCACCCTATCCCCAACGCGCTGTGCATGCACCCTATCCCCAACGCGCTGTGCATGCACCCTATCCCCAACGCGCTGTGCATGCACCCTATCCCCAACGCGCTGTGCATGCACCCTATCCCCAACGCGCTGTGCATGCACCCTATCCCCAACGCGCTGTGCATGCACCCTATCCCCAACGCGCTGTGCATGCACCCTATCCCCAACGCGCTGTGCATGCACCCTATCCCCAACGCGCTGTGCATGCACCCTATCCCCAACGCGCTGTGCATGCACCCTATCCCCAACGCGCTGTGCATGCACCCTATCCCCAACGCGCTGTGCATGCACCCTATCCCCAACGCGCTGTGCATGCACCCTATCCCCAACGCGCTGTGCATGCACCCTATCCCCAACGCGCTGTGCATGCACCCTATCCCCAACGCGCTGTGCATGCACCCTATCCCCAACGCGCTGTGCATGCACCCTATCCCCAACGCGCTGTGCATGCACCCTATCCCCAACGCGCTGTGCATGCACCCTATCCCCAACGCGCTGTGCATGCACCCTATCCCCAACGCGCTGTGCATGCACCCTATCCCCAACGCGCTGTGCATGCACCCTATCCCCAACGCGCTGTGCATGCACCCTATCCCCAACGCGCTGTGCATGCACCCTATCCCCAACGCGCTGTGCATGCACCCTATCCCCAACGCGCTGTGCATGCACCCTATCCCCAACGCGCTGTGCATGCACCCTATCCCCAACGCGCTGTGCATGCACCCTATCCCCAACGCGCTGTGCATGCACCCTATCCCCAACGCGCTGTGCATGCACCCTATCCCCAACGCGCTGTGCATGCACCCTATCCCCAACGCGCTGTGCATGCACCCTATCCCCAACGCGCTGTGCATGCACCCTATCCCCAACGCGCTGTGCATGCACCCTATCCCCAACGCGCTGTGCATGCACCCTATCCCCAACGCGCTGTGCATGCACCCTATCCCCAACGCGCTGTGCATGCACCCTATCCCCAACGCGCTGTGCATGCACCCTATCCCCAACGCGCTGTGCATGCACCCTATCCCCAACGCGCTGTGCATGCACCCTATCCCCAACGCGCTGTGCATGCACCCTATCCCCAACGCGCTGTGCATGCACCCTATCCCCAACGCGCTGTGCATGCACCCTATCCCCAACGCGCTGTGCATGCACCCTATCCCCAACGCGCTGTGCATGCACCCTATCCCCAACGCGCTGTGCATGCACCCTATCCCCAACGCGCTGTGCATGCACCCTATCCCCAACGCGCTGTGCATGCACCCTATCCCCAACGCGCTGTGCATGCACCCTATCCCCAACGCGCTGTGCATGCACCCTATCCCCAACGCGCTGTGCATGCACCCTATCCCCAACGCGCTGTGCATGCACCCTATCCCCAACGCGCTGTGCATGCACCCTATCCCCAACGCGCTGTGCATGCACCCTATCCCCAACGCGCTGTGCATGCACCCTATCCCCAACGCGCTGTGCATGCACCCTATCCCCAACGCGCTGTGCATGCACCCTATCCCCAACGCGCTGTGCATGCACCCTATCCCCAACGCGCTGTGCATGCACCCTATCCCCAACGCGCTGTGCATGCACCCTATCCCCAACGCGCTGTGCATGCACCCTATCCCCAACGCGCTGTGCATGCACCCTATCCCCAACGCGCTGTGCATGCACCCTATCCCCAACGCGCTGTGCATGCACCCTATCCCCAACGCGCTGTGCATGCACCCTATCCCCAACGCGCTGTGCATGCACCCTATCCCCAACGCGCTGTGCATGCACCCTATCCCCAACGCGCTGTGCATGCACCCTATCCCCAACGCGCTGTGCATGCACCCTATCCCCAACGCGCTGTGCATGCACCCTATCCCCAACGCGCTGTGCATGCACCCTATCCCCAACGCGCTGTGCATGCACCCTATCCCCAACGCGCTGTGCATGCACCCTATCCCCAACGCGCTGTGCATGCACCCTATCCCCAACGCGCTGTGCATGCACCCTATCCCCAACGCGCTGTGCATGCACCCTATCCCCAACGCGCTGTGCATGCACCCTATCCCCAACGCGCTGTGCATGCACCCTATCCCCAACGCGCTGTGCATGCACCCTATCCCCAACGCGCTGTGCATGCACCCTATCCCCAACGCGCTGTGCATGCACCCTATCCCCAACGCGCTGTGCATGCACCCTATCCCCAACGCGCTGTGCATGCAGCCTATCCCCAACGCGCTGTGCATGCAGCCTATCCCCAACGCGCTGTGCATGCACCCTATCCCCAACGCGCTGTGCATGCACCCTATCCCCAACGCGCTGTGCATGCAGCCTATCCCCAACGCGCTGTGCATGCAGCCTATCCCCAACGCGCTGTGCATGCAGCCTATCCCCAACGCGCTGTGCATGCAGCCTATCCCCAACGCGCTGTGCATGCAGCCTATCCCCAACGCGCTGTGCATGCAGCCTATCCCCAACGCGCTGTGCATGCAGCCTATCCCCAACGCGCTGTGCATGCAGCCTATCCCCAACGCGCTGTGCATGCACCCTATCCCCAACGCGCTGTGCATGCAGCCTATCCCCAACGCGCTGTGCATGCAGCCTATCCCCAACGCGCTGTGCATGCAGCCTATCCCCAACGCGCTGTGCATGCACCCTATCCCCAACGCGCTGTGCATGCACCCTATCCCCAACGCGCTGTGCATGCACCCTATCCCCAACGCGCTGTGCATGCAGCCTATCCCCAACGCGCTGTGCATGCACCCTATCCCCAACGCGCTGTGCATGCACCCTATCCCCAACGCGCTGTGCATGCACCCTATCCCCAACGCGCTGTGCATGCACCCTATCCCCAACGCACTGTGCATGCACCCTATCCCCAACGCGCTGTGCATGCACCCTATCCCCAACGCGCTGTGCATGCACCCTATCCCCAACGCGCTGTGCATGCAGCCTATCCCCAACGCGCTGTGCATGCAGCCTATCCCCAACGCGCTGTGCATGCACCCTATCCCCAACGCGCTGTGCATGCAGCCTATCCCCAACGCGCTGTGCATGCAGCCTATCCCCAACGCGCTGTGCATGCAGCCTATCCCCAACGCGCTGTGCATGCACCCTATCCCCAACGCGCTGTGCATGCAGCCTATCCCCAACGCGCTGTGCATGCAGCCTATCCCCAACGCGCTGTGCATGCAGCCTATCCCCAACGCGCTGTGCATGCAGCCTATCCCCAACGCGCTGTGCATGCAGCCTATCCCCAACGCGCTGTGCATGCAGCCTATCCCCAACGCGCTGTGCATGCACCCTATCCCCAACGCGCTGTGCATGCACCCTATCCCCAACGCGCTGTGCATGCAGCCTATCCCCAACGCGCTGTGCATGCAGCCTATCCCCAACGCGCTGTGCATGCACCCTATCCCCAACGCGCTGTGCATGCAGCCTATCCCCAACGCGCTGTGCATGCACCCTATCCCCAACGCGCTGTGCATGCAGCCTATCCCCAACGCGCTGTGCATGCACCCTATCCCCAACGCGCTGTGCATGCAGCCTATCCCCAACGCGCTGTGCATGCAGCCTATCCCCAACGCGCTGTGCATGCAGCCTATCCCCAACGCGCTGTGCATGCACCCTATCCCCAACGCGCTGTGCATGCAGCCTATCCCCAACGCGCTGTGCATGCACCCTATCCCCAACGCGCTGTGCATGCAGCCTATCCCCAACGCGCTGTGCATGCAGCCTATCCCCAACGCGCTGTGCATGCACCCTATCCCCAACGCGCTGTGCATGCACCCTATCCCCAACGCGCTGTGCATGCACCCTATCCCCAACGCGCTGTGCATGCACCCTATCCCCAACGCGCTGTGCATGCAGCCTATCCCCAACGCGCTGTGCATGCAGCCTATCCCCAACGCGCTGTGCATGCAGCCTATCCCCAACGCGCTGTGCATGCACCCTATCCCCAACGCGCTGTGCATGCAGCCTATCCCCAACGCGCTGTGCATGCAGCCTATCCCCAACGCGCTGTGCATGCACCCTATCCCCAACGCGCTGTGCATGCACCCTATCCCCAACGCGCTGTGCATGCAGCCTATCCCCAACGCGCTGTGCATGCAGCCTATCCCCAACGCGCTGTGCATGCACCCTATCCCCAACGCGCTGTGCATGCACCCTATCCCCAACGCGCTGTGCATGCAGCCTATCCCCAACGCGCTGTGCATGCAGCCTATCCCCAACGCGCTGTGCATGCAGCCTATCCCCAACGCGCTGTGCATGCAGCCTATCCCCAACGCGCTGTGCATGCAGCCTATCCCCAACGCGCTGTGCATGCAGCCTATCCCCAACGCGCTGTGCATGCACCCTATCCCCAACGCGCTGTGCATGCACCCTATCCCCAACGCGCTGTGCATGCACCCTATCCCCAACGCGCTGTGCATGCACCCTATCCCCAACGCGCTGTGCATGCACCCTATCCCCAACGCGCTGTGCATGCACCCTATCCCCAACGCGCTGTGCATGCACCCTATCCCCAACGCGCTGTGCATGCACCCTATCCCCAACGCGCTGTGCATGCAGCCTATCCCCAACGCGCTGTGCATGCAGCCTATCCCCAACGCGCTGTGCATGCAGCCTATCCCCAACGCGCTGTGCATGCAGCCTATCCCCAACGCGCTGTGCATGCAGCCTATCCCCAACGCGCTGTGCATGCAGCCTATCCCCAACGCGCTGTGCATGCAGCCTATCCCCAACGCGCTGTGCATGCAGCCTATCCCCAACGCGCTGTGCATGCAGCCTATCCCCAACGCGCTGTGCATGCAGCCTATCCCCAACGCGCTGTGCATGCAGCCTATCCCCAACGCGCTGTGCATGCACCCTATCCCCAACGCGCTGTGCATGCACCCTATCCCCAACGCGCTGTGCATGCACCCTATCCCCAACGCGCTGTGCATGCAGCCTATCCCCAACGCGCTGTGCATGCAGCCTATCCCCAACGCGCTGTGCATGCACCCTATCCCCAACGCGCTGTGCATGCAGCCTATCCCCAACGCGCTGTGCATGCACCCTATCCCCAACGCGCTGTGCATGCACCCTATCCCCAACGCGCTGTGCATGCACCCTATCCCCAACGCGCTGTGCATGCACCCTATCCCCAACGCGCTGTGCATGCAGCCTATCCCCAACGCGCTGTGCATGCAGCCTATCCCCAACGCGCTGTGCATGCACCCTATCCCCAACGCGCTGTGCATGCAGCCTATCCCCAACGCGCTGTGCATGCACCCTATCCCCAACGCGCTGTGCATGCAGCCTATCCCCAACGCGCTGTGCATGCACCCTATCCCCAACGCGCTGTGCATGCACCCTATCCCCAACGCGCTGTGCATGCACCCTATCCCCAACGCGCTGTGCATGCAGCCTATCCCCAACGCGCTGTGCATGCAGCCTATCCCCAACGCGCTGTGCATGCAGCCTATCCCCAACGCGCTGTGGGAACCCCTTGGGCGGCCAACCCCTCGGCCGGGCAGCCCTGGCCCTCGGGCGTACACGAGCTCTCGGTCCCGGCAGGGGGTACGAGCCATGCACTCAAGTCAGGTCAGCCCAGCCAGCAGCTGCTCAACAACCGACCCTGCCCGCCCGCCCCCCTGAACCCGGGGTGGAGAGCCCGCCCCACATCCCAGTCACATGGGGTGGTGAGCCCGCCCCACATCCCAGTCACATGGGGTGGTGAGCCCGCCCCACATCCCAGTCACATGGGGTGGTGAGCCCGCCCCACATCCCAGTCACATGGGGTGGTGAGCCCGCCCCACATCCCAGTCACATGGGGTGGTGAGCCCGCCCCACATCCCAGTCACATGGGGTGGTGAGCCCGCCCCACATCCCAGTCACATGGGGTGGTGAGCCCGCCCCACATCCCAGTCACATGGGGTGGTGAGCCCGCCCCACATCCCAGTCACATGGGGTGGTGAGCCCGCCCCACATCCCAGTCACATGGGGTGGTGAGCCCGCCCCACATCCCAGTCACATGGGGTGGTGAGCCCGCCCCACATCCCAGTCACATGGGGTGGTGAGCCCGCCCCACATCCCAGTCACATGGGGTGGTGAGCCCGCCCCACATCCCAGTCACATGGGGTGGTGAGCCCGCCCCACATCCCAGTCACATGGGGTGGTGAGCCCGCCCCACATCCCAGTCACATGGGGTGGAGAGCCCGCCCTGTAGTGCCTTGTCACCACCCCCCGTCCCACGCTGCCTGCGCACCCGCGTCCTTAGTCGCGGAAGACGCGTCTAGCGTCTTAGACGCGTCCGTCTAGACGCAGCGTCTAAGACGCTAGACGCTAGATGAGTCAGATAAGACGCAGTATTAGACGAAGGCCCGGGCAGGCTAAAAAAAAGTTGGGCAGACCAAAAAAAAACTATGGGGCATGGGCAGGGTGGGGGACCTGCATGTATGTCATAATTGGGTTAATTTTCCCCCGTACCATAACCTTTTCACCCTCCCGCTTCCCCACTCTCTGCCTCCCCTACCCTTCCCTTCCCATCCCTTCAACCCCTTTCCCCTTAGCATTAGGCGGCACAGCAGGTCCAAGAGCCGTGATGTGGACAACAGTAGCAGCAGCAGCAGCAGCAGCAGACATAGGGGCGCCAGGAGTGGCGGGGGCGAATGGGGTTAATGGGGTGAATTTCCCCCCGTACCATAACTTTTTCACAATGGCGAATTTCAATTTCGCGCGCGCGGATTTTTTTTTTGGCTGCCCGAGAAAATTAGCCCAAGCGTCTAGCGTCTAAATGTGCTTCTTGCGTCTAGCGTCTAGACGCTAGACGCGAGACGGGTCGAGCGTCTTCCGCAACTACGCCCACGTCCGTCCCAACCCCTCACCTGGACCATCCCTTGTCTCACCGTGTCGGCATCACCTCACCACACTCCCCATACGCTACGCCACTCACCTCAGCTGCTCCGAGCACTCATTGTACCTGTGCTGTGCAGGCCTGTACCGTGCACACATGACCCTGCTGAACCGTGCTGTACCGTTCTGTGCACACTTGATCATGCAGTACCGTGCACACATAATCGGGTTCTACTGTCCTTTTCGTTTAATGACAAGAGAAGAACGCGGAGAGAGGGAGATGATCGCAAGTAGAATGGTTCAGGCAACCTTTGAAATCATCCTTCACTAAAAGTGAAGGTGGATGAGCCA
The DNA here is from genome assembly GCA_947470075.1 of Closterium sp. Yama58-4. Lineage (NCBI taxonomy): Eukaryota > Viridiplantae > Streptophyta > Zygnematophyceae > Desmidiales > Closteriaceae > Closterium > Closterium sp. Yama58-4. The sequence continues at coordinate 602,479 of CANIUD010000234.1, read as the reverse complement.
AGGAGAAGGATGGCAGACGACCAGCCTACGCGGCAACAATGAGTGTGCAGGCAGGCAGCAGCAGGAAAGGAGAGTGGTGGGGTGGGTGAGGGACTGACTTGAGTTGAAGGCTGGAGCAGGGGTGGGTGAGAACGGCCACGATGGCGGGCGATGCATGCTTGGGTGTGGGTGGGTCCATGAACGCGTGGTCCCTCCATGATGGCTGCCCTGCATGCCATGTCGTGCCATGCCATGCCATGCCATGCCGTGCCGTGCCATGCCATACCATCCCGTCCCATGCCATGCTATGCCATGCCATGCCATGCCATGCCATGCCGTGCCATGCCATGCCGTGCCATGCCGTGCCATGCCATGCCATGCCATGCCATGCCATGCCATGCCGTGCCATGCCATGTCATACTATGCCATAACATACCATGCCGCTCATGCAATACCAGTGTACACCAAGCCACGCCGTATCAACCCATGCCAGCCCATAGCATTGCATTCCATATCATGCCATGCCGCATCGCACAGCAGCACGTGCAAGGAGAGTGGAGTGAGCAACCATGATGCACTGCCAAAGAGCACAAGGCACATCACATGCGCTGTTCCTGTGATACCTTACCTGCTCGGCCTCAGCCACTACCTGAGAGATTCTGGCTCCCACACGATGGCTGCCCTCAGTGGCCTAGTCACCTGGCTGCTGTAGCGTTAGAACGGCAACGCAAATCCGCTATATTAGGCAAACAAACGAGAGAACGAACTAAACAGTGAGTGCCTAGCCTATTTGAATCCCTACCCCGTGCCGCGCAGTTTCCCGTAACTCACATCGGACTCCGCCTGCTAGGCTTCAGGATTGGCCCTTCAGATTGCCCAGGGCTCGCTCTTGAATTTGTCCCACCCTGCGCCTCACAAGTCCCTGGGTCACCACTTTGTGTCACTCCCCACGCACCAAACTCACCTTCTACAGTACTTCGAATAACCCAACTACACCTACACTAGCAAGTAACTGAATCTATTGCAAATAACAATACATTCTGTGCCATGCGTCAAATTGCATGGCATCATGGCAGGGGGCCACAACCCATGGCATCATGGCCGGAAGCACACAGTGCACCACCAAGCATGGTACGGCATTAGTGCCTACCTAGTGTGGCACATGGCACGATATGGGATGGCACGGACCAGGGCGACGGACCAGGGGGGGGACGGACCAGGGGGGGGACGGACCAGGGGGGGGGACGGACCAGGGGGGGGACGGACCAGGGGGGGGGGAACGGACCAAGGGGGGGGGGAGGGGGGCGGACCAGGGGGGGGGGGGGGGGGGGGGGGACGAATCAGGGGGGATGTCGGAACTGAGGCTGCTGGTGGCGGTCACCACTCTGGACGCATTCGGCATCACCACAGCGCTGCACCACGGCGCCGCGCCACGTGCAGATAAATTTGTTTTGAGACGGCTCAAACCAGACGTGATGTACCAAGGGGCACGTTCCGAGACGAGTCAATGAAACCAGGGGCAAGGAGGACGCACCACAGAGCATCACCACAGCACACGTACCAAGGGACACGTCGGAGCTGAGGCTGCTGGTGACGGCCACCACTCTGGACGCGTTGGGCATCACCACGGCACCCCTTGGCCCCCCCCGCTGCCACACCACCGCGTACCCACACGCCCCCGCCCCCTCCTCCGCCACCCCCGGTGGCGCTGCCTGCCTTTCCCCCTCCCCCTCCCCCGCACCACTGCCCGCCTCCCCTGCTTCTGCTTCTGCTTCTGCTTCTGCTGCTGGTGGCGCCACCACCGCGGCATCGCAGGTGTCGTGATCCGCTGAGTGGCGCGGGGAGGTGGGGAGGGGAGAAGCGAAGGAAGAAGAGAGGGGAGGTGGGGAGGGGAGAAGCGAAGGAAGAAGAGAGGGGAGGTGGGGAGGGGAGAAGCGAAGGAAGAAGAGAGGGGAGGTGGGGAGGGGAGAAGCGAAGGAAGAAGAGAGGGGAGGTGGGGAGGGGAGAAGCGAAGGAAGAAGAGAGGGGAGGTGGGGAGGGGAGAGAAGCGAAGGAAGAGGAGAGGGGAGGTGGGGAGGGGAGAAGCGAAGGAAGAAGAGAGGGGAGGTGGGGAGGGGAGAAGCGAAGGAAGAAGAGAGGGGAGGTGGGGAGGGGAGAAGCGAAGGAAGAAGAGAGGGGAGGTGGGGAGCGGAGAAGCGAAGGAAGAAGAGAGGGGAGGTGGGGAGGGGAGAAGCGAAGGAAGAAGAGAGGGGAGGTGGGGAGGGGAGAAGCGAAGGAAGAAGAGAGGGGAGGTGGGGAGGGGAGAAGCGAAGGAAGAAGCGAAGGAAGAAGCGAAGGAAGAAGCGAAGGAAGAAGCGAAGGAAAAAGCGAAGGAAGAAGCGAAGGAAGAAGCGAAGGAAGAAGGGAAGGAAGAAGCGAAGGAAGAAGCGAAGGAAGAAGGGAGGGTGGAGTATGAAGTGGGTTCCATTGGAGCTGTGGAGGCTGCTTGTCACAGCACCCCGCCCCCCCCCCCCCGCACCCCCCTGAGGGGGGGGCCCTCCTACTACAGCGGCGTCGCAGGTGTCGTGATCCGCTGAGTGGCGAGGGGTGGTGGAGAGGGGAGAAGCGAGAGGAGGGGGAGGGTGGAGTTGAAGAGGGTGACATGGGAGGTGAGGAGGCTGCTTGTCACGCCACGGCACGGCACGGCACGGCACCCCTCGCCCACCTCCGCCCCCCGCCCCCGCTACCACAGCGGCATTGCAGGTGCCGTGGTCCGCTCAGCGGGACGGGGGAGAGGGGAAGGGGGAGGGGAGACGGGAAAGGGAGAGGGGAGAGGGGAGAGAGGAGAGAGTGGAGAGGGGAGAGGGGAGAGTGGAGAGGGGAGCGAGGAGAGGGGAGAGGGGAGACGGGAGAGGGGAGAGGGACGAGGGGAGGGGGGAAAGGGACGAGGGGAGGGGGGAGAGGGGATGGGGGAGAGGGGCGATGGGAGAGGTGAGTTTGAAGTGGGGCGAAGGTAGAGGGGAGAGGGGAGGAGAGAGGAGAGAAAGGAGAGGGGAGAGGAGAGAGGGGCGTGCAGGGGGGGATGGGAGAGGGGAAAGAGGAGATGGAGAGGGAGAGGGAGAGGGGAGAGTTGAGAGGGGAGGGAGAGGGTACTGCCAAATTAGGAGGCTGGGTAGTCTATAATGTTGGTGGTGATGCGTGGACTGTCGCCGCCTGCTCCCCTCACCCATCTCTGCCTGGACATGACAACTCAAAGTCATCATTCAAGGGTTCAGCCCGCTCAGGAGAAGAGAGGTCACGATGGGTGGAGAGGCAAAAGGGGGGGCTTACGAGGGGCGGAGAGGCTCACGAGGGGCGGAGAGGCTCACGAGGGGCGGAGAGGCTCACGAGGGGCGGAGAGGCTCACGAGGGGCGGAGAGGCTCACGAGGGGCGGAGAGGCTCACGAGGGGCGGAGAGGCTCACGAGGGGCGGAGAGGCTCACGAGGGGCGGAGAGGCTCACGAGTGGCGGAGAGGCTCACGAGGGGCGGAGAGGCTCACGAGGGGCGGAGAGGCTCACGAGGGGCGCGCGTGAAGAGGCAGCCGACGGCGCAGCCCTGCACGCGCCTGTTCTCCCCCGCCGCCACCACCACGGGCTGGCGCTGCCAGTCGCGCTGCTCGCTCCCCGCGCCCGTGGGGTCCACCTCCGCCAGCCACGCCGCGCACTGCCGCCCGCGCGGGGGCGGCTGCGCGTCGCCGCGCCAGAGCGAGGGGAGGTCGGGGAGCGGGTCGTCGGTGACAAACTCGATGGAGATGCCGCCGAAGAGGTAGAAGAGGATGTTCAGCGCCAGCAGCGCGCACAGCACCGCCGCCAGCGCCAGCACCTGGCGGCTGAAGCGGTTGGTCCCCACGGCGAGCGCGAGGCGGCGCTGCAGCAGCGGCAGCAGCTTGCTTCCGCGCAGATGGCGGCCGCCCACCCGCATGAGCCCGCCGGGAAAGAGCATCCGTGCTGCGAGCGGCGACGACCCGCTGGCGGCGTGACTCACGAACTGCGACTCTGCGGCTCGATTGAGTGTGGCTGGCTAGGGCGTGATTCGCTAGAGTGTGACTCGATTGAACGCGTCTCGCAAGAATACGAAACTTGACGACTGCTTTTGGGTTCGACTTGGAGGTGGCTGTACAGGTGGAAACGGGGGAGTTCGAGTCGAGGGTGTGGAAGAAAACACAGGCTGCGCTCTTGTGGCATTAAAACCCGCGCCTAGAATGGCAATTATTGATAAAAGCTGAACTTGAAATTAGGTTAGCGAACGGTGACGAGTGGTGACGGGGAAGTACAAAGGGGAAACGGAGGAAGGGAGAGGGAGGGACGGGAGAGGATTTACGATCCCTTCACCATGATGTCCCCTTTCACTGCTTCAACTCCCACACACTTCACGTTTACTGCTTCATCTTCAACCACGATTGTTGCTGCAAAAGTGTTGACACCAACTCCATCTCCACCGTTCACTGCTGCTGCCTCCATGGTAATTATTTCCTCTTCCTGCTGCACTGCTGCCTCCACGCTCACTGCCATATCATCTGTCTCCTTACTCCCATCAACCTCAGTTAATATCTCCTCCACTTCTCCTATCTCAGCATACTCGGGGTACTCATAGATCTCATCCACGTCACTCATCGCGACCAAGTTCATCTCATAGAAATCCGTCACTGAAGTAAACATTCGCATACTTCTCCCACTCAGGACCAAACACAGTAACCTTGCCACTGTCATAGAATATCTTGCACCCCAAGTCATCAAGCTGTGACTGACTGACCAAATTCACCTTTAAATCCTCAACCAGCAGCACATTCTCCAGTCTCATCTCTCCATACGGACTCTGCAGCACAACGTCGCCCTCTCCTGTCACTGGCAACTTCCCACTGTTACCTTGCAGTATGAAACGCTCACTCTGACCTGAATGTCATGTGACGCGTGCATCCGCTGTCCATGAACCATGCCGTCTTTTCACGTTCGTCTGTCTGGCGAACATCCTTCGGTAGACGCACCACGTTCGCGAGATGCGCTCCTTCCAAAATCACATCCTCCTTTTCCGCTTCCGCTACATTCGCTTTTCCCGCCACATTCCTCTGCTGCGACGGACCCTTGTAGCTCCTGCTGTTTGGATTGGAGTAACATTCTGCAGCACGATGTCCGTAGCGCCCACAGTAATCACACTTGCCGCCAAAACCTCGTTTCTGCTGCCACTCCGCACCCCCATTTTCGTCTTTCTCGTTCTCCACCGCATTGCCCTTATAGTTTCTGCTTCGCGGATTTTCGTAGCAGTTTATCGCCTTATGACCGCGCTTTCCACACTGGTAGCACGCTCCAAACGCCTTCGTTGAATTCACCAAAGCCAGCCTCTCCTCATCAAATTCCTTAGCTGCTGCTGCCGCTTTCTTCTTTCTCATCTCCTTTACCGTCTCAAGCGATTGCAGAATCTCCTGCAACTTCATCAGGTTCTCCGATGGTTGATACGTGAACATTCCGATGTCGGATTCGTACTCCTTAGGAAGTCCATCGACTATGTAGTCGATCATCGCTTTCTCCGTCTCCGCGGCTCCCATCACACGTAGGTCGTCGTTGTAGCTTTTCGCCCTGTTGATGTAGGTGATTATTCTCTCGCCTTTCTCCATGCTCAGCGTCAGCAGTTGCTTCCTAATCGCCTTCCTGTTGACATCGTTCGTATCCATGTACGTGGACTCCAGGTACTCTCTCGCTCGCTGTACAGAGTTCAGCTCCCCTGCAAACTGGTCCAAATCCACCGCGATTCCATCGGCAACTGAATGACAAAGCTGAAAGAAAGCTTGCTTACTTTGCTTTTTAAACACCGCTATTTTCTCCTTCGTATCCGTCCTGGAAGGCGGAACTCCCTCCATCATCTCCTCGTTGGGGCGATAGTACGGCAAGATGTCCACCTCCTCTGCCCTGCGAATGAACTTCTTTCGCCACACGTTGTAGTTGCTCCCGTTGAAGCGCTGGGCTTCACTGAGCCCGATCGTCGGTTTCGCCACCAAACGGCCACTCGCAAGGGCCTCGAGAAGAGCCTTCAACTGCGGGTCTCCAAGACTCACACTGGAACCCGAACTCGCCTCGTCTCCCATAGCGTAGGCGTGAACGACTCCTCTTCTCCACTAATTACACTTAGCGCACCAAGTGAATTCACGACGATCGACGCGCCCGTTTGCCAAGCTCAGATACCAGTTCTTAGGATCGTAAATGCCTTAATCAACAATAGTCTACTTGCTATTGCTTATCGTGTTCTCAACGATCTCACGAATCCAATGATATGCGCAGCTCTGCTTGAAGTTGTCAATACACACTTCAGCAACTTTCACGGTGAATCTCAATATTGTCAATGTTATGATTTCCAGAATGAGTACAAGCAGTTTTATAGTCAGGCAATACACAAAATGCGGTTCGTAACTTCACTTGTTTCCCAAGTAACCGCGTGCGCCTCGTTTCACCTCAAGTCGCACACGTAACCGAATCGAATTCGCCGAACACTCCTCGAGTCCGATTCTTGAACCTTCTCGAATGCGCCTTGGTCTCGAACCACATTTTCCCCTCGTCGATCTCATTCTCGATGCTTCTCCCTCTCTCTACCTCCTTCTAGCACATTCCTTCTCGATTTCTCTCCCGCTTCTCACGCCGTAGCTTCCAATATCCACTGTAGGCCGATTTCCACCGTCTTAGAGCTAGAATCTCCAACGCGCTTCCATTCCGCCATCATTTCGCATTTCGCCGTAGGTTCCGTGGTTGGGCGAACCAACCCTAACAAGAGGCGGAAAAGGGATGAGGGTAGGAAAGAGGGGACGGGAGAGGGGGAAGAGGGTTGGGAGATTGGGAAATGGGAGGGATGGGAAGGTTGGAACGGAGAGACGGGAAAGGGGGAAGAAGCACGTTTGGAAAAGGGGGGAGCAGAGGGTAGGGAAGGGGAAAAGCTGTGCGTAGGGAAGGGAGGGAGGAAGAGAGCGATGGGCGTGTCGTGAACGACCGGAGGAACGGACGCGACTGGTTGGACGGACGCGACCGGAGGAACGGGACGGGAGGGGGGACGCGACGAGGGCGACGGGAGGAACGGGAACGACGGGAGGGACGAGAGCAACAGGAGGGACGAGAGTGACGGGAGGGACGAGAGTGACGGGTGGAACGGGAGCGAGGGGAACGACAGGGTCGACGAGAGCTACCGGACCGACGAGAGAGATAGTTCTCGCTTTATTTATGTTGCATGCCGCACACGCGCGATCGGATGCGTGGAGCATAGTCCTGGATGATTTATGCAGTCATTCTCAGCTAATGACGATATGGTGAGTGCCTACTACTACGAGTCTAGTTTGGAAGGGGTAACAATATGGATAGTTCTTGTAATGGCCTGGCAATCTGTTATTGTTATGAGTAGTGAATGAGAAGAGTGCACACAATGCAATATTGCGGAAGTGATTACTACAACTGATCAGATAATGAGACCTAGCATTGATATAGCGAAGGCTAGCTAGGCCGAGGCCGCGGGAACGCACATGGTCGGGTGCAAGTTTGGGGTTGGAAAATCTGAAAGTGACGCAAAGGACGTTCGGAGGGCGAGGTCGTCGAACCGAGCCTTGAACTCCGAAAGTTGGAGTAGTACGCGCATAGGGTGCCTCAGTAAGGAATTAGGCAAAATTCCTTACACTACCCCCCCTTTAAGAAAGGTGGGCAATATCAGGCACGCGTCGGTGGGAAAGGCAATCTCGTAATACCGAGTGGCCTTGCAGCGAGTCCGCCGTGTTAATTTATATTGCATATCTTATACCTGCCTACAGCTTACTAGTGTATTAGGTTAGTTATATCAACTGCTGGTGGTGTACCCTTTGCCTTGCCTATATCTTGTACCACTCTTTCTAGTGCAACCCCCTCTTTTGGCCATCTCCTTTCCCTTGCTCGTTTCCTAGCTCCTAAGTCCTAAACCTCACTCGTGGCTCCTAATCTCCTAACCTCCTAAGTCAGATTGTAACATGCTATCAGAGCGGGTTCCACCTTGGGACCCAATCTTAATGGGCCCACCACTAGCCCTCGTTGTGGCGCATCCCGTCGCGCAGCCCGTAGTGCGCATCGTGAGCGCCACGACGATCAGCTCGTCACGCTGCCCTGCTGCAGCCCGACGCCTGTCCAGTCACGCAGCCGCCTGTCACCCGCCTCGTCGACCGTCGCCCGTCCCGTCGCGCTGCCGCCCGTCACGTCCCGCCATCTGCCTCGTCAGCCCGTCGCCCGTCCCGTCGCGCTGCCGCCCGTCGCCAGATCGTCGTGACGGGAGTGACGGCGAACTCGTCGCGCTGCCCCACCGTCGAATGCGCCGAGCTCGCGCCTGACCGTCCTGCCCGTCGCCTGCCTCGTCGACCGTCGCCCCAGCGCCCCGCTCGTCGCCTTTGCCCGTTGCGACAGCGACTGCACCAGCGCACAAGCCAGCGAGTCCGCCAGCGCGTCAGCGAACTCGCCAGCGCCCTCGCCATCGCCACCTCGCTCCCCGCCTCCGCACCTGCTGCCCCACTATTCTACGGTAAGCATTGCGGGGGGGAGGTGGCGGGGCTCGCGCCCATGGCTACGGGGGTGCTTAAGCCCCTGTGAACCTGCACCTTCAGCGCCCACCGCCTCTCTCTCACTGCCGCATCTGCTACTGTGGGGGGGAGGGTGAGGGGGTGGCGGGAACGTGCTTACAGCACCTACCGCCTCCTCCTCTCTTCCCTTGCCGCCCCTGCTGCAGTGGGGGGGAGAGGGAGGGGGAGTGAGGGTGGCGGGTATGATCAGTCAGCCGCCTCTTCAGCCGCCTCTCCTGCGTCTTCCTCCTCCTTTCCTCCTCCTCTCCTCCGCCTCATGTACACCACCGGCTTCCTCCTCCTATCCAACCGTTGGTGTGTAACACCGGCAGCCTACGCCCTCCAAATTAGCCCTCCGCCCTCCGTTCTGGCAGTCAGAGGTGCAACCGATCAGCCACCGCTGTTTCTGTGCGTATCCCAGCTACAGCAACTGCTCTTCAGGCGACCTGCTACCAGACACCACTAGCTATAGCCGTAGGCAGTTACGGGGGTGTGTTAATTTATATTGCATATCTTATACCTGCCTACAGCTTACTAGTGTATTAGGTTAGTTATATCAACTGCTGGTGGTGTACCCTTTGCCTTGCCTATATCTTGTACCACTCTTTCTAGTGCAACCCCCTCTTTTGGCCATCTCCTTTCCCTCGCTCGTTTCCTAGCTCCTAAGTCCTAAACCTCACTCATGGCTCCTAATCTCCTAAGCTCCTAAGTCAGATTGTAACACGCCGACCCACGTGTCATCTTCACTTGTGCAATCAATCCATCATAGGAGGAAATCCACTTGGCGTCCCGTCGGTGTCGCACGCACGCGGTGATTCAAGATCTTCCAGGGCTGGAGCGTCAAGTCTGCCATAGGCCGGACACTTGGCACAACCTTTGGGCGGGCGATATCAGACGACTGCGGAGCCACGTAATGTTGCAGGAGTCTGATGGAAAGCGTCGTGGATTTTCCAGTCATCCGGCAGTAGCAGTTTCGCCGTGACCTGGGTCAGCATCTCGATGATGCGGAATGGTCTCGCATAGCGGGGACGCAACTTGGCTGGTTGGGGCAGTTGAAGATTTTTTTTTTTTCCAGTAGGACCATCTGCTCGTCGCGGAAGGGTAAATCTCTTCGATGCTTGTCGATGTTGCGGCTGGCAATGGTATTAGCCTTCTGAATGAAATCGGCTGCTTTGTTGCGGGCTGCTTGAAGGTTTGACACAAACTGCTGGGAGCGCGGTACCGGGTTATCGGGGGACGTTGAAGAGGGTACCACGGGGTCTATTGAGGTAAAAGGGTGACTGATAAGTCCTTGTGAAGGGTGCGTTGTTGTACGCAAACTCCAGCATAGGGAGGAAATCCTCCCACTTAGTCAGGTCGGGGCAATTCCTGCGAATCTACTGCTCCATAGTTTGATTTGTCCCCTTTGTCTAACCGTCAGTTTGCGGGTGGTATGACGACAAAAACTGCAAGTGGGTTGCCTTACTGTGCCCACGTCTCCTGCCAGAACATCGACGCGAATTTTGGATCTCGATCACTGATGATCGCCGAAGATAACCAGTGTAGACGTACAATGGTCGAGATGAACAGCTTCGCAGTTTCTTCGGCTGTGATCGTCGTGCGGCATGGTGCGAAATGCGCCATTTTCGTTAATCGGTCAACGACGACCAGCACCGAGTCGTTGCCACTTGCACCGACGGGTAGCCCAGTGACAAAATCCATCGTCACCTGTTGCCACGGTCGTTCGGGTGGCTCGAGGGGCTGCAGTAATCTGGCCGGACGTTGTCGCGGCGACTTCATTGCTTGGCAGGTTGGGCAGGCTGTCACGTAGCGCTGCATGTCCGACGCCATGTCGGGCCAATAATAATGTCGTTGCAGCAGCTTCAGTGTTTTGTCGATGCCGAAATGCCCGGAGAGGTTGGAGTCGTGTACCTCCTGCATTAGCAACTCCCGTAAAGGCCGGTATGACAGGACCCAAACTCGGTTCGTATCGACTTTTAGGTAATATTTCCCGTGCGGTGTAGTGACGCGCAGGTGTAGATTCTTCTTGAAGAAGCGGTCGGTTATGTATCCGTGGGTGAAGAAACATGATAAAAGCGGGCTCGAACAGGCGATTAGTACAGCTGCAGTCTGCATTGATGGGCGGGTCAGGGCGTCGGCGATGTTGTTGGCGCCCTTCTTGCACATGATGGTGTAGTGGAAGTTTGACTCTAGGTAGTCGAGCCACCTGATTTGTTGCGGATTGAGCTAAGGTTGGCTGCGCATGTACTGTAATGACCTGTGGTCTGTCCTGATCGTGACGTCGGCTCCCGTAAGATAACAGCGCCATGCACAAAATGCATGCACGATGGCGAGCATTTCTTTGTCGTGTACAGGGTAGTTGCGCTCGGGCGGCTGCATTTCCTGTGAGTCGCACGCGATTGGTTGCAGCCCGTTGCCAAAATCCTGTAGAAGGACGGCGCCGATAGTAAAATCGCTGGCGTCCGTCACGACTTCGAACGGTCGAGATGGATCTGCCAGCCGAAGCACCGGGGGCGAACTCAAAATTCTTTTGAGCTCGTCGAAGGCCAACTGCGCTTTCTCCCCCCACAGAAATAGTGTGCCTTTGAGTAGAAGGTCGGTTAACAGCTTGGTCACCCCCGCCATATTCAGTACAAAACGGAAGACGTAATTAACGAAGCCGAGGAAACTCTGCAACTTCGTGATGTTCGCAGGCGACTTCCACTGTGAAATTGCCATCACTTTGCGAGGGTCAATTTTAATACCCTCCCTGGAAACCACGAGCCCCAAGAACTCCAGCTCCGGCTGTAAGAACTCGCACTTAGAGCCCTTCGTGATTAGTCGGTTCTGCTGCAAGCGTCGGAACACCTCCAAATCTCGTAAATGATCCTCCCGAGTCTTGCTGTACACCAGGATGTCGTCCAGGTAAACGATAACTTTCTTGTCAATCATGTCCCAAAACACCCCGTTCATACGTTGATGGTGCGTTCATCAACCCGAACGACATCACAGTATACTCGTAACTGCCGTAGCGGGTGCAAAAAGCAGTCTTCAAGCAGTCATCGCTGAACACGCGACTTTGATGGTAGGCACTTCACAAATCAATTTTTGAGAAGAAGCGAGCCCCGCGAAGCTAACCCAGCAGGTCGTCCGCTCGCGGAATCGGGTAACGTGACTTGACTGTGATCCAATTAAGCGATTGATAGTCGATATACATGCGTAGGCCTCCGTCTTTCTTTGGCGCGAATAGTACTAAGGCGGCAAATGGTTGCGGAGATTAACTCTACAACGGTGGGAGCTAGACTACGGGGTTGGCACGAGTTGTCAGAGTGATCGTAGCTCTGTCTGTGTTCTCCGGTACTTGTGTTTTCACAGGGCAAAACAGCAAGAGTTTCACTAAGGAAAGTTGAGAATAACAGAGTTCAGAATGAACATGCAATGGCAAAAGATAGACTACATCAGATGCAAGATCTGCTAGTGCTCAGGCAGGTCGATCGCCAGCACGACAAAGTTGACGACCTGCCAACGCAGCATCTCCACGGCCCGCCAACGCAGCTTGTGTGCGACTTGCCAACGCTGCAGAATGGCGGCCTGCCAACGCTGCACCCGCGCGGCTTGCCAACGCAGCATCCGCGCGGCTTGCCAACATTGCATCCGCAGGTGATTGTAAGCGCATGTGCAAGCACCTACTTCGCAGGTGCTTGTAGACAGTTATGCACGACGTGCACTGTCAAGTACATTGCGCAGGTTGTCAGCCACATGCTGACGGTTGCACCTGACGAGCCACGTCGACCACGTGCTGCCACGTCGGTCGACTTCGCCACAGCAGCCTCGACGACGTTCGCGCACCTCGTCGAGCAGGTAACTTGGTCAACCAGGAAAGGTTCCTGGAAACTCTGCAGGATGATGACCTTCGTCATCACCGGTTGACGTCCCTCGTCGTCGCGGGTCGACGACCTTCGTCGTCGCGGGTCGACGACCTTCGTCGACCACCTTCGTCGACCACCTCGGTCAACATACTCAAATGTCAGCTCCCTATTGGTCGAAATTAAGGCACATTCGAATTTCTGGCCAAAATTCGCCTGTGCAGTCTCAAGGGTGCGCAGGGTCAGACGCGACCCTGCGCAGACGAACACCCGCGAACTTCTGCACCAGCTGCGCCACTCTGGTCGACGAACTGCTTCGTCGACCATCCTCATCGAACTCCTTTATCAACCACCCTCGTCGACGAAGTCACAGTGGTTCCGCGAAGGTCGACGACCACCTTCATCGACCTCTGCGAAAGGTCGGCTGCACCTCCTACACACCCGACCACAAGTAAGTTTTGCCCAGGCGAGGGCGGGGCCAAATTCCTTCAACACTCCCCTGCTGCGCTCACGCCTGGGCAGCCTACGCACAAGGTCCACCCAGAACCCAAGGACGGGGAAAAAACCCTTCGGCGTGCACACAACGCACAGCGCGCCGGTCACCGCACCAGCCGTGCAGAAGGGCACGGCACCTACTGCTGCACATCGTCGTCACCGTCGCTGACGTCTGCCAGACGAACTTGACCAATCGCGACGGAGCACCGGTTGAAGGCCGGAAAGTGCAGCCCTTTCGTCAGGAAATCATCTAGCTGCTCAGAGGTTGGGATGTATTTCAGCGCGATCTTCCCGCGCTTCACCATCTGCTGCAGCCATGCGTAATGTCGCTCCATGTGCTTGAGGTTGCCCTTCAGCCCCAAGCCTTCCGCGACAGTGATGGCCGACTGGTTGTCCACACGAAGGACAGTCGGCGTCCCAGGGTCTAACAGCTTGAACTCTGCAAGGAGGAAGCGAAGTCGACGAGCCTCCTTGCCAGCTTCCGTGGCCGCGACGTACTCCGACTCGGTCAAGGAGAGTGTCGCGCACTTGATGTGCTGGCTCGACCAGGAAACTGCTGCCCCTCCGAGGACGAACACATAGCCACCCGTGCTCGTCCGGTTCTGCTTGTCGCCTTCGTCGTCTGCGTCCACGTAGCCGACCAGGCACAGCGAATCTGGTCCACCGCCGAACTCCAATGCGATGTCACGGGTGTCGGCGAGGTAGTGCAGACAACGGTCGACCTCGCGCCAGTGATTATCGCTCAGCACCGTCAGGCCACTTCCCAGCTTGCTGCACGCGAACGCGATGTCCGGCCTCGTCGTCGTCGCCGCGAACTGCAGCGAACCGACCTTCTGCCTGTACTCTTCCTCCTCGCGCGCCTGAGCATCCTTGTTATCGAATGTAAGCTCCGCATAGGCGTCGACGGAGACTGGTGTCTTCGGGATGCGTTTGGTCTACTCCTCGTCGATGAAACGCCTGCGCAGCTTGTCGACGTACGACTGCTGGTGCAGCCACAGCTTCCTTGCCGACCTGTCGCGAACGATTTCCAGCCCAAGGTACCTCTCGACCGGGCTGATCTCGCGCAGCTCAAAGGCAGCCTCCAGCAGCTCCTTCAGCTCCTTCAGCATCGCGAGGCTGCTGCTGGCAGCGAGCAGGTCGTCGACGTAGACGAGCACCCAGCACATCACTCCTCTGTCGCTGACCTTGAAGTAGAGAGCCTAGTCGACCTGGCTCTTCTCCCAGCCAGCGCCCAGCAGCATTCCGTCACGAGAGCCCTGTACCACAGCAGCGGCGACTGCTTCAACCCGTAGAGGCTCTTCAGCAGCTTGCACACCCGGCCAGTTCCATCGTCATAGTAGTCTGGCTGGTACATGTACAGCACCCTGTCCAGCTTACTCTGCAGGAAGGCATTCTTCATGTCGAGCTGCATCAGGTGCAAGTCGCGGACAGCAACGATGCTGAGGAAGATCCTCAGCGTGACGTAGCTGCTGACCGGCGCGTACGTCTCTTTGTAGTCGGCGCCGTACACCTGCGTGAAGCCCTTCACGACCAAGCGTGCCTTTTCACAAGCAACCGTATCATCGGTATGGTACTTCGTCGTCAGCACCCACCGGTTCTTCATGATGTTCACCCCTCGAGGACGTTCGACCAGCTCCCATATTCCGTTGGCGATGAGGCTGCGAATCTCCTCGTCCATCGCCGCCTTCACCACCTTGCCTTTCCTTCACCGTCATCGTCGCGATGTCCCAGCGGTGCTTTGGGTTGGCGCACACGTCAGGGTCGAGCTCGGGCAGGTCGACGTCGTCCTGCGCATCGTCAAGCAATGTGCTGTAGGAGGTAGGGGGCAAGCAAGCATGGTAGCTCAGCTTCTCGCGAGGCTTGCCAAAGTTGACACGAGTGGATCGTCGCAGCGGAGGCTCGTTGGCTTTGACTTCCACCACATCGCTGTCAGTGGATGGCTCCCCTGCAGACAGCTCCCCTTCATCGTCATCAGGTTCACCAATAACCTCTACAACGTCACTCGATGAACCATCGTCGATCTGCTCCCCTGTCGGCGGTTCCTCTGCAGATGCTTCCTTCGTCGACGGCTCCCCTGTCGACGGCATCTCTTCCACCCGCAGCTCCCCTGTCGTAAGCGGCTTCGCATTCCTCGTAGACGAGCTTGACATTACGTTGGCTGTCGACGATGCCACTGGTCGATGCCACAGGCACCCGTATGCTCCCCTCATCGCCGGCGGCCGTGGCAGGTGTCGGCTCTGGCAAGTCGGTGACAAGAGGTGGTGCAGCAGGTTCAGGAGGAGGAGGAGAAGGATGGGCATCTTCGACGTCCTCGTCAGCAGCCTCGTCGACCTCGGTGAGCAGTGGAAACGGTGCCGACGAGGAGTCCGTCGGAGAGTGGGTCTGCGCCCGCACCGACGCTGGCCCATGCGTCACCTTCCACACCTCCAGAGACATCGTCTCGTAGAAGATGGCCTCGACCGTCATGACAAGCTTGTTGTCAGTCAGGTCGAGCACTTCCCATCCCTTGCTCTCCGGTGACACACCCAGGTGTAGCCCCCAACGAGCCTTCGGCGCCAGCTTCCCACCGCGCTGCTGCTCTGGGATCATGAACTGCACCATGCAGCCCCACACCCTTGCCAGCGTGAGGTCGGGCTTCTTGCCTGTCAGCAGCTGGTGCAGCGTTGTCCCCGGAGGCAGTGTTGTCGACCGCTCCAAGCAGTTGCGCACCCAAACATCCTGTCGCAGGGCGAGATGCCACCAGTGGTGCTGCACGCCCATGTGCAGCAGCATCGTCCGCACGCCCTCGACGACCGTACGCATCTCCCTCTCCGCCATGCCATTCTACTGCGGAGTGTACGGGCACGTCAGGTCGTGGATGATGCCTTTGCCGTTGACGAACTTGGTGAAGTCCTTCCCCAGGAACTCGCCTCCGCGGTCGGAGCGGAGCATCATCACCGACTTCTTGGTTTGCCTCTCCACGACCAGCAGCCACTGCTCGAACACGTGCAGGTTGTCGCTCTTCTTGGCGATTGGCTTCACCCACACGTAGCGAGTCTTTCGGTCCTTCAGCAGAAGGAAGTAGTAGCTGCCATCCTTGGCGGCCACCCGGAACGGCCCGCACAGGTCGATGTGCACGACGGCCAAAGCTTCTTCCGCATCCGAACCTTTGTCGGGGAAGGTGTGCCGCGCAAGTTTGCCGCCTACACAGGATACACACGGCGAATCGGTCCCCGTTGAAGGCGTGATGTCCAGGCCGGTGGCGACATTGTGCTTCGCCGAGCTCTTGATGGTGTCAATGCCAACGTGCGCAAGCCTTGCGTGCCACCTGGGCGGCGTCGACTTTGTTGCCGATGCGATCGTCCGTAGAGCCACCACCTCAGTCGACTTCGATGACAGCTTTGTCGAGCAGGGTTGAAGGTTGGTGCAGAGGACGTGGCCGGTATAGCGTGCTCGACCGAGCACCTCCCCAGTCACGTTGACGAGCATCGTCTCGTCGCCGAAGTCCTGTAGCAGCACACCATTCTCCTTCAGCTGACCGGCTGACAGCAGGTTCGCCTGCACGCCCGGGACGTAGAGCACGTCGGGGATGAGGACCTGCTTCCCGGCCTCCCCTTGCAGAGCGACGGTGCCTCGGCCCTCGACGGTCTGCAGAGCCCCGTTGAAGCCACACACATGCTTCACATCACCGCTCGGCGCCATGTCGACGAAGGCCTCCTTCGACCCCATGAGGTGGTGTGAGCACCGCTGTCAAGCAGAACCACCATCAGATTCGCCTGCACAGCTGCTGAGACCACTTTGAAGTCTTCGCCGGCCACTGGTGCCAGCAAAACAGTCTGCTCCACCACGCCGACTATTGAGCACGAAGCCTCTCCATCGCCTTGACCCTTGCCGCTGGAGGAGTCGACCTCCTTCGTCGACGACGTCTTCTTCGACGTCTGCTTCTCCTTGCGCGGCTTCTCGTCCCGACGACCGTTGGCCGACCTTCCGCGGCCTCCCTTGTGGTCATCGTCGTCAGACTCCTCTCGGTCGGGGCAGTCATAGGAGAGGTGGTCGGCGCTTCCGCAGACCCAGCACTCGCGCCGTCGACCACCTTTGCCACAGCCACTGTCACAAGCTGATTTCGCCCGGTCGGCGTCCTTTGCCGACTTCCCACCTCCGCTACCACCTCCGCCAGACTTTCCGCGCTGCTCCTGCTGACGATTCTGCTTCGTCGGTGCAGCGTAACTCGCCTGCGGAAGGAGCTCCGTGGGCTGCTCTGCCTCCTGCATAGCCTCGTCTTGAAGGATGTAGCTGGTGATGGAGTCCTCGTCGAGGGACTCACGCGTGCCGGGCACCATCATCATCCTCTTCATGAGGTTGTAGCTACGCGGCAGGCCCTTGACGACGTGGGTGATGTAGGACGCCGTAGAGTATTCGGCGCCCGCCATCCGCATTTCGGCCAGTATCCGTCGAGCACGGTTGCAGTAGTCCGTCGCCGACTCCTGCTCGCCCATCCGAATGTGTGTCATCTTCTCCTCCAGCTGTCCGATGTACAGGTCGTCCTTCACCTGGTACGTCGACAGGATGAAGTGCCATGCTTGGTGACCAGCATCCAGTCGCTCTCGACAGCTCCTGAGCGCTAGCTGCACCACCGGCGAGCAGCACCTTGAGATGACCATGAAGGTGAGCAAGTGAGCAGCACGAAACTCCCCGCGCAGCTCGATATCGTCCTCGTGCAGAATTGGCACAGTGCCGTCGGCAAAGCCCTTCAGCCCGGCGACCTCCAGCTGTGGCTCTATCGACTCTCTCCAGGTGATGAGATCCCGTCGACATTGCAGCGGTGCGACGGTAATCTTGTCCGGCGAAAACTTGAAGTAGCCATACGTAGGCGCGATCTCGCCCGCCGTCACGTGCATCGTCGCCGAAGGACTTCCACTGCTTCGCTGTGGTGAGTTGCCAGCCGGCGCTCTAGACCGCTGCACTCGCGCTTGACTCCCACCGACACCACTGTCGACGGACCTGAGCACTCCGATCTGTCTTGTGCCCGCGCTGCCAGTGACTCGATCACCTCCGTCGACCACCTCGTCGACGCCGCCGTCGTTATGCACCGGTCGAGGAGAGGCGAACGCACCGTCCGCTCCAGGTTGGGAAGGGTGTTCCGCTGCCCATTTTGCACGGATCCCAAGGAGAACTACCTCCAAGGGGAGCACCGTCCCGAACTCGCCTTGTCCATGGCGTCTCGTCGCATCAGCCAGACGTGCTTCTAAAGTATCCTCTACCCCGCCGGCCTCTGCCAGGGTAGGCACCGTAGTCTGCACGGGCTGCCGGCCTACGAACGACTTAGGTAAGTGATAAGTTGGCTCCTATCTGAAGGTATCCTTGCGGGGCCGTCCACGCTCACCACACCATGCGGAGATTAACTCTACAACGGTGGGAGCTAGACTACGGGGTTGGCACGAGTTGTCAGAGTGATCGTAGCTCTGTCTGTGTTCTCTAGGACTTGTGTTTTCACAGGGCAAAACAGCAAGAGTTTCACTAAGGAAAGTTGAGAATAACAGAGTTCAGAATGAACATGCAACGGCAAAAGATAGACTACATCAGATGCAAGGTCTGCTAGTGCTCAGGCAGGTCGATCGCCAGCACGACAAAGTTGACGACATGCCAACGTAGCATCTACTGCAGCCCGCGCGTCGCGCTCTACTGCTCTGCGCGTCGCACCCTGCTGCTGCCCGCACGTCACGCCCTACTGCCCAGCGCGTCGCGCCCTACGGCAGCCCGCGCGTCGCGCTCTGCTGCCCCGCGCGTCGCGCCCTGCTGCAGCCCGCGCGTTGCGCCCTGCTGCCTTGCACAGCTCGCGCCCTGCTGCCCGCGCCGCCCAGGCCGAGCCGCGCCGCCCAGCCCGAGCCGCCCTGCCCAACCCGATCCGCCCTGCTGCTCGTGCTACTGCTGCTGGTGGAGGTGCTACTAGGAGTGCTGGAGGTGCTGCAGCCTAGCCTCACCGAGCCGCTCTGCTGCTCTTACTGCTGCTGCTGCTCATGCTATTGCCTTCCCTCCGTACTGCCCTACTGGTCGCGCGCCTCCTTGCTTCTCCGCTATGACTTCACTTCGTAGTAGCGGTGGGAGTGGTGACGGCGGTGGTGGCAGCAGTGGGAGTGGTGGCGGCGGCCGCAGTAGGGGAGTTTCTGGCGGTGGAGATGTTCAGTGGAGAGTTTCTAGCGGTGGCCAGATGCAGTCGCAGCAGCGTCCGCGCGAGACCCTTACGTCTCAGCAGCTTCGTGAGTGGTTAGTTCAGCGTGGGACGTCTGGGTGTACTGCTCGCTGCCCGTACGTCATTCGCACAGGTGATCGAGCTGGTCAGACCTGCGGGACACCTGCTGCTTAGCCTATCTGAGCGACGCCTGGCGTACAGAGTTTGGCGACGCGGCTGAGCTCCCCAACTGGTTAGCGCTGCATCGGCGCGGTGTGAATATATTTGCTCTAGACACTGACGCTATCTTTACGGCCATGTATGTACGCTTTGCCTGCTGGTACTGAGGGTGACTGCTACCTGTGTGTGCCGCCCGACCCAGGTATAGCGGCTGCTGCTCTAGGTGCTAGTGAGTCTGCTCTCTCTGGTATAGAGGCTGCTGCTCTGGGTGCTAGTGAGTCTGCTCTCTCTAGTACTGCGCCTGCTGAGGCCTTGCACACCTTCACACTTGACTCAGGTGCTTCCCGCTGCTTCTTTCGCGACAGTACGACATTCACGCCTGTCGGAACCTCACCACCTCCCTCCATCCCTCTGCCGCTCTCTCTCCAACTCCTGCCTTTTCTGCCTTCTTCTCTCTTGGTACACCTCCTCCTGGGTTCTTTCTTCCCCTCATGTTGCCCTCTCTCCCCTCATCTCCTGCTCTCGATTCTCCTCTCCTGTTGCTAGTCTCTCTGATGCCCTCACTCTGGCTCCCTCCCATGACCTGCTGCCGCCGTCCTCGCCCTGGTCATGGGATCAGAATACGACTGTGCCTTCTTCGCCCTCCCAGCCACTGCCACATTAGTCACATGGTCCATAACTCGCTTTCCTCCCTCCTCCTCCAACACCAACACTCCCGACTCTCTCACCTCCTTCACAGTCCACCTCTTCTGGGACACTCCTAGATCCAACCCATCCCGCTTCGCGCGCCTCACATACACTTCCTGCCCCTCCTCCACTGGCTGCTCTTGGCTCTGCATCTTCCCCAGCTGTCGCTGCCGATAGCGGTGAATGTCTCGAAGCTGAGCCACCTTCAAGCTATCCATTGCTGCGGGCAGCATCTTCTAAAGGTATGCAGCCCTCGCATCAGCCAGTGCCACCCACTTCTCCGCCGACCCAGCTGAGACACTCTCCGTGAGCAGCCTGGGTGCTCCCACGGGTAGTATCGGGTGCTTTCCGAACAGCAGGTAGTAAGGCGATACGTCCTTTAAAGCCGCCTACTTGCTAAACCTACACCCCGCTACGACCCATGCCAGCCTTTTGTCCCAGTCTCCTTTGTGTGCCTCACCGTACACTCGTAAACCTCTCTTCACTGTCTGTACCAGCCTCTCCGTCAACCCGTCTGCTTGTGGGTGATATCGTGAGGTGGTGCGATGCTGAATCCCATTTGACGCTAGCAGCTCCTTGAACTCTTCTTCGAACTCCGTCCCCTGATCCGTGAGCACCTCCCCACATGCCCCAAACCGTGTAATCACCAATTCTTCAAAGGCCTCTGCCACAGCTGCCGCGGTCTTGCTCACCAGCGCTCGCGCTTCCGCCCACTTACTCACGTGCTCTATCATGAGCACGATGTACCGCCTTCCCCTCTTGGACACCGGGAGCTCCCCCGCTATGTCCAAAGACCAGTGGTAACCAAGCTCCACTATCGCCAATGGCTGCAGCTCCGCTTGACTCCTCAGCAGCGTTGCCTTGTTTCTGCAGCAGAGTTCGCACTTCTCCACCCACTCCTTCACTTCCTTCCTCATTCCTGCCCACCACCAGCCCGTCTGCAGCAGCTGTATCGTGCGCAGGGGCCCGAAGTGCCCCAGCTTTTCATGCACCTCCTTGATTATTGCCGCTCGCTCTGCTGGTTCTGGCACGCGCTTCCAGCCGTCCTTCGTCTGCAGCTGCACCTGCCCCTGGTACCACCTGTAGTGCTGTCCCCTGGCCCTGGCCCTGCTCCCCGCTCCTCCGTCCTCAGCAGTCTCCCCTTTTATCCAGGCCAGGGTCGCTTCATCCTGCCATATGTCAGCTGCACCTCTCCCCTGCTCCCCTCCTGCCCCCTTCTCCTTGACCATAGCCGTCAATGCCGCTGCTGGCTGCTCCACGCCTGCGTTCCCTTCTTCCTTCTCCCTTGGTGGATTCCGCGACAGCCCATCCACATGCTCCATCGTCCTGCCTGGACGGTGCTTCACTGTAAAGTCGTACTCCTGCAGCTTCATTGCCCATCGTGCATTCCGCCCGGTCAGCGTTTGCTTCTGCATTAGCCAAAGCAAGGGCTGATGATCGGTTACGAGCGTGAAGTGTCTCCCTTGCAGGTACACCCGGAAATGCCCCACCGCCCAGACCGCTACCAATCCTTCTCCTTCATAGGAGGAGTAGTTGGCCTCTGCAAGGTTGCAGGTCCTGCTGGCGAACGCCACCACCTTCTCCTGTCCTCCTTCCATTTGGCTCAACACCGCCCCCATCCCTACACTGCTCCAATCCGTGTAGAGCACAAAAGGTGCCTTCCCATCAGGCAGTTTCAGCACTGCTTCCGCCTTCACAGCCTCGATCAGCCCCTTCAGTGCTACTTCCTGGGACTCCTCCCAGTGCCACTCTTGATCCTCTCTCAGCAGCTTGTTTAACGGCGCCGCTCGTTTGCTGAAGTCAGGAATGAATTTCCTGTAGTAGTTCAGAAAGCCCAGGAGTGCTCGTAGCCCACTCCTATCCTTCGGTCGCCCCACCCTGTCCAACACCTCCACCTTCGCCTTCTGGATGCTCAGTTCTCCCCCTGCCACTTCAAACCCCAAGTACGCAACGCTGCTGTGACCGAAACGGCACTTGCCTGGGTGACACGTCAGTCATGCCGCCTGAATGGCTGCCAGCGTCGCCTCTATATCCTCCACGTGCCTCTCGCTGTCAGGGCTGAAGATGATGACATCATCTATGTAACAGGCCGCGCCCTTCACCTCTCTCAGCACTGTATCCATCACCCTCTGAAACACTGCTGAGGCATTCCTTAATCCAAATGGCATAAAGTTCCACTCGTATAAGCCATCCGGGCCATGGAATGCCGTCTTTCTCTTGTCTTCTTCTGCTATCGGGATTTGATTGAAGCCTTGCCTCAGGTCCAGCGTTGAAAATACCCAGCTCCCATGCAGCTAATCGAATATCTCCTCCGCCATGGGCATGGGGTAGCGGTCCGTGGCCGTGACCTTTTTTAAACCCCTGTAATCCCCGCACATCCTCCTGGATAAGACCATCCCCGTCAGGTCTGTTCTTGCGGCTACCACGGTGGCTACTGCGTAGTCTGACTCCGACCTGCGAATTACGACGTGTTGCAACCCGCACGGATTGGGTCTGGTCGGGTCGACCTGATCGACCAGAACCAACCCGACCAGGAGTGAAAGAAACGCGACTCGGGAAATTCAAGAATTTCCCATCCCCTTCCAGACATCCTCGATGTGTATGCATTGCATGTGCCGCGTAATGGGATGGTGGCCTGGGCGACCTGTGGCGAGCTCCACCACCTCGCCATTCCTGGGTTACCCAATCTGGACAAGACCCGACTAGTGCTGCGAAATCAAGGCGACAGCTGTGCGAAAGCTCCCAAATTCGGTGGCGCAGGTAACTTGCCCCAACCAGATTGGGTTGGGTCTGGTCGACCAGGTTGGGTCGACCTGGTCGGGTAAACCCGCGTTGCAGCCTTCCTAGAAATGAAGGGTCGGGGGTTGGTCGACCCAATCCGTGTGGGTTGCAACACGTCGTTAGTCCTGCGTCCAACAACTCCTGACACTTCGCGGTGCACACCTCTATATCTTGCGGGCTCATCCTCCTCCGTCTCTGGTACACCGGTACCTCGCTTGTCAGCGGCAGGTGCATGATGCTTACCGTGCACTTTCCTAACTCCTGTAGGTTGTGAGCAAACACAGCTGCATGATGCTGCAGCACTGCTTCCAGTCTTATCGCCGCTGTCCCTTGCAGGGCTGAGCCTATGTTCCAGGTGAGAACCCTCTCAACCCCTCCTGCTGCGACCTGCCCTTCTCCGCCCGTCGTTGCTTGTGGTGCTGGTGTTGTATGCACGTCAGTGTGAGTGCATGTCATCCTAACGTCCTGCTGTGTGCTCGTGCAATTCATGCTTACGTCATTTGCATGAGCATAATTTATTATGCATGGCTGTTGGATTTTATCACCTCTGTGTTTTTCTCCAAGTCTAAATGCATGATCGCGCAGGAGAAATCCAGAGCTTTCCAACGATACCAAGATCGCCTTATTCCGACCAAGATCGCCCAAGTTACAAGATTTCCAAGATTCAGGAATTCTATCTTAATTTGGGATATTAACTAAATTGGGCGATTATTGGGTCATGACTATAAATGGATCTTTGGTTGGGTCGTTAGAAAGGCAACTTTGACTTTTGGATTGGGGTGGCTAGAAGTTTCTAGCATGGGTTGCAAATGTTGCAACACCTAGGCAAAATCCAATTGGATTGGATTTTGCATGTGACACATCAAGGACCTCATTATGAGGGTTGCATCTTTGATGCTAGGAAGGATCCTACTATCCTTCCCAAGCATTTGGAGAGCCTTCCCTCACAAGGTTCTCTTGAAACCCCCAACTCCTTATTCTATGCCTAATGTTTGTTCTTCCTCCATTCCATTCAAGTGAAAACAGCTGTTATACGTTTTTACTTCGTTCTCACTCCCTAGACCATGAAATCAAGTGATTCAACTTGAAAATGGTATTTAAGACTAGCGCACGCAATCCTACCGAGCGGATTTGCGTTTAGTTGAGAAATGAATTCGTCGTAAGTCTTCAAAGTGACCGGATCTTGTGCAACAAGTGGTATGAGAGCAGGTGGTCGACTTTGAAGCGACGAATCGTCATCAATTCGCAACCAAGTATGACGAGTGAGACCATTTTCTTGTAGCTCTGCTTGCGACCTTTCGATGAGTGGTCGAATCGCGTCCTAATTCAAAGTGTGCTAGCCGTGACGGCGTTTTTCGTAAAAGCGAAATTTCTGGCAGAATCCTGTCCAAGCGATTTTCCAAGATTCTACCGTGCCTAAAGCCTTCTGATGAGTGAGACGGACTCCAGAGGTGCTAATGATGGAATGGCTGGGAGTGGAGAGGCTGGAGAGCAAGGGAGAGTAGTTGGTGGTGGAGTGGGAACTCACCAACCAACTTCCCCTGTGCTACCCTCTTCCACTACACCATCTCCTATATCTGTGGATCCTATGAAAGTCTTCTCTATTGAGAAGTTCATGGGGGAGGATTATGAGCACTGGAGTTTCCGTATGAGGCTCATGTTTACCCAATATAAGTTATTGTATGTGGTGGAAGGAAAGGAAAGGATGCCAGAGGCCGTGGCTTGAAAGGAGCATGGATAAAACGCTCATTTGATGCGTATATGCTCATGGTCCAAGCGGTTGGTGGACGCCAACTTGACCATATCAAAGGCCTATTGGGTGATCCCGAGTGTGGACCCAAGGCATGGAGGAAACTCCTTGATGTGCACTCACCAACACATGCTACGGGCATTGTGCTACTTGCGCGACGATTGCGCGACATCAAATTTGTTGATGGAGAGCCAATGCAGCCCGTGTTGGATGAGATGCGAGACATCTTTACGAAGCTTAAGAGTGGTGGCGTAGTCTACCCAGAACTTGTTCAATGCGTGGAGATCGTGATTCGACTTCCTGAGTCATGGTCTGCCCTAGCCATCAACCCCAGCTCTTAGCAATCCCAATGGAGTGTGGATTACATTCAAGCGCGAATCCTTGAAGAGGATCTGAGGCGCCGAAGTGTAGAGCACTCAGGGGATGGTGCTGGTTATGGAGTTGGAGGTGGGAAGAGCAGCTTTAAAAAGAAGTGGAAGGGAAAAAAGAATGAAAACTCCCGAGAGAAGAGTTGCGGAGGCCAATGGGAGGTGTGCTTCTATTGCAAGAAGCGCGGCCATCGGTGGAGAAAATGCTACCAACGGCTCCAAGATTGGACCCCGCCTTCCTCAAGCAACCAGCATGGTGGCAAGAGGAGTGGGGGAGTCATGGGAGCAATTGGAGAGGAGAAGGATGATGAGAAGGGTGGCAAACCTGAAGAGCGAAAGGCCGGGTTCTTCTTTGTAAATGAAGGAATGACCGACCCCGCTATGGCTGCCAAGGTTCTCCTTCATCCCCTCACCCATTGGGTGATTGACCCTGGAAGCTCCTGGCACATGACTCCTCGTGCGGATCTTCTTGATGAGATCCGGCCCGCACCGATCTCTACAGTCACATCCGCGACTGGCGCCAAGGCCAAAGTCATGGGCATGGGATGCGCCAAGTTCATGGGAGCGGATGGTGAGCTTGTGGGATTGAAGAACGTTCTCTGGGTGCCGGACTTGTGCGCGAACCTAATCTCGACTGGCCGATTGGGAGACGCAGGTGTGAATACCGAGACCATTGGCTCGGAGCGCTGTCGTGCATACAACGATACGCGCCTTATCTGGGACCTGCAGCGCAAGGGAGATGTCCACAAGCGTATGTGGCAAATCCCTGTTCTCCCTTGGCACAAATCGGATAAAGCGGCTACCGTGGCTTCAATGGATGAGCAATATTGTGTGCAAGCGCAGCCGTGAAGGCGTCAGCTACCTCGGGCCAAGCTGATTGGGAGACTTGGCATCGGCGACTTGCATTTGTGGCTCTCTCCACTTTGGAGTTGATGCACAAGGAGAAGTGCGTACACGGCCTGCAAGTGTATGGTGATGGTGCTGCCTTTGGTGGTTGCGAGGCATGCATGCAAAACAAGTTCGTGCGATTTCCGTTCCCACGTGCGGAGGGATCAGCGAAGGCACCATTGGAGGTGGTGCACATGGACCTTGTAGGTCCTATGCGGACTGAGGGGACTGGGGGAGCATTATACTTCCTCACCATGGTGGACGAATGGAGCAGATTCACATGGGCTCGTCCCTTGTCAAAAAAGAGTGATGCCGCTGCAGCAATCAAAGAGGATTCGCTGCCGATGGTAGAGCGGCAGTCCATGAGACTGGTGAAGGTGCTGAGGAGTGACCGTGGTGGTGAGTTCCTTGGAACTGATTTCACCAATTTCCTCAAGAGGAACGGCATCCGACACCAGCTGACCTGCCCTGGAACACCGCAGCAAAACGGCATTGCCGAGCGTGCCAACCGGACCATTGGCGAGGCGGCCAAAACCTTGCTGGGGGCTGCTGGAATGCCCTACAAGTTCTGGCCTGACGCTGTTCGCCATGTCATTACTGTCAAGAACAGAGTCTTGACGCATGTTGGCGAGAAGCACTGGGTGCCGTATGCGCGTTGGCTTGGCAAGCAGCCATCTATTGACATGCTGCGTGTATGGGGCTGCATGGGTCTTGTGATGGTGCCTAAGGACCAGAGGCACAAGCTCGAAGTTGCTGCTGTGTGGGCTATCCATCTTAGGATGGTGCCTGATTCGAAGGGGTGGCTGATGTGGGACCCCAAGAGCAAGAAGACGCTGGTCAGTCGTGACGTCAAATTTGTGGAGGACGTCATGTACAAAGACTGGCTGCAGTAGCAGCAAGTGCAGATCGGCCTGCGTCTGCACGAGATAGAGCGATCTGCAGTGGAGGAGGTTCAACTGCACCTCGATGATCTCCCTGGGTCAGAGCTGACCAGTGACCACAGTGGTGGTGGTGAGCAGCAAGGTGCTGGTCCTGCTGCGGAGGAGGGGTTGGAAGATGAGTCAGTGCGTGTGGACTCACCATCTCAACCTGAGCCTGCTGTTCAAGCCAAGGTCACAAAAGGGAGTGTGCATAAAAGAGCTTCACCATTAGGGCAGCAAGCTGCTACCCGCGAGAAGAGAGTGGCAGCACCACCTTCAAGGATGAAATACAGCCGTTTGGGAGGACCCAAACAGGGTGCCATGGCTGTTCAGGCTGATGAAGGGGATGATGAAGAGATGGCTTTTTGCTTCTTCACACCCTTGCCTGGAGAACCAGCCACGTTGGAAGAGGCACTCAATGGACCCCAGAAGGAAGAGTGGAAGGCTGCCATGGATGCGGAGTTCAACAGTCTCATTGAGAATGGGACTTGGGAGCTTGTCGAGCTACCCGAAGGGCGACGACCCATTAGCAGCAAGTGGGTCTTCAAAGTGAAGACGGATGCTGATGGAGCACTGGAGCGGTTCAAGAGCCGCTTGGTTGCCAAAGGGTTTCAGCAGAAAGAAAAGATCGACTTCAAGGCGATCTTTGCTCCTGTGGCTAAGCCAGTAACATTGAGGACTTTGCTGGCTGGCGCAGCTGTGAAGGGATGGAATGTGAAGCAGATGGATATCACCACTGCATTCCTGAATGGAATACTGTTGGAGGATATCTACATGAAGCAGCCTGACGGCTATGATGATGGTACTGGCCGGGTGTGCAAGCTTAAGAAGGCTATCTATGGCCTTAAGCAAGCACCTAGGTGTTGGTACGAGAAGCTCGAGCAGGTGCTGCTAGCTGGAGGCTTCAAAACATCCCAAGCTGACCACAGCTTGTTCCTGCTCGGAGAGGGGGAGCATCGGCTCTTGCTGCTAATGTATGTCGACGACATACTGCTGTTCTCACCTTCCATGGAGCAGATTGAAAGGGCTCAAAAGCTGCTTATGGACAGTTTCAAGTGCAAGATGCTTGGGGATGTCCACTATTACTTGGGGCTGCAGATTGAGCGAGATGTCGAGAGGAAGTGGCTGAAAATGCATCAGTCACACTACATCTCTGGCGTGATGGAGCGTTATGGTGTGACTGGGGGTCGCACTGTGATGACGCCATTTCCTGCAGGCTACAAGTTACAGAAAGCAGCTGAGGATGATGATGTGCTCGTGGATGAGCTGTAGAATGAGTACCAGTCACTCATTGGGAGTCTTATGTATGCAGCTGTGCATACGCGACCCGATGCTTCATTCGGAGTGGGGCAGCTAGCCAGAGTTGTACAGCAGCCCACAGAGGAGCATTTGGAGGTGGCAAAGCGCATGGTGCGCTACCTCGGCTCTACCGCATCTGCTGGTGTTCAGTTTTTAGCTGGAGGACAGTTGAAGCAACCTGGAGCAGATGGGATCATGCCTGGAACCTTGAAGCTATCGTGCTTCACTGACGCTACATGGGCCTCGGAGGATGAGGATCAGTCATCTGTGGGTGGCTATGTGTGCATGGTCGGAGGAGGACCAGTGAGTTGGAGGTCCAAGAAGCAGAGTGAGATTGCTCAGTCTTCGGCAGAGGCAGAGTACATGGCGATGTACCACGCCATTAAGGAGATTGTGCTCTTGAGAAAGCTGCTGGAGGACATGGGAGCTGAACAGGAGGGACCTACACCACTTTTCTCTGACAGCGAGAGTGCTATTGCCATGGCCACTAATCCTATCCTGAATGGGCTGAACAAACACATGAAGGACAAGTGGCACTGGGTGAGGCAGATGGTGAAGGAGGGGGCTATTGAGCTTCATTATGTGAAGGCCAGCAAGCAGGCAGCTGATTTTCTTACCAAGAGACTTCCCGAGAGCGCACATTGGAAGTGTGCTAAGATGTGTGGAATGGCGTTGCACTAGCGTATCCAGCAATGTCATGGGGGCATGTGTGTTTGTGTGTGTGATGCGTTTGCATGCGTGTGAGTGTGTGTGCATGCAGTCTATTAGTCTGAGGGGGAGTTTGTTGTATGCACGTCAGTGTGAGTGCATGTCATCCTAACGTCCTGCTGTGTGCTCGTGCAATTCATGCTTACGTCATTTGCATGAGCATAATTTATTATGCATGGCTGTTGGATTTTATCACCTCTGTGTTTTTCTCCAAGTCTAAATGCATGATCGCGCAGGAGAAATCCAGAGCTTTCCAACGATACCAAGATCGCCTTATTCCGACCAAGATCGCCCAAGTTACAAGATTTCCAAGATTTGGGAATTCTATCTTAATTTGGGATATTAACTAAATTGGGCGATTATTGGGTCATGACTATAAAGGGATCTTTGGTTGGGTGGTTAGGAAGGCAACTTTGACTTTTGGATTGGGGTGGCTAGAAGTTTCTAGCATGGGTTGCAAATGTTGCAACACCTAGGCAAAATCCAATTGGATTGGATTTTGCATGTGACACATCAAGGACCTCATTATGAGGGTTGCATCTTTGATGCTAGGAAGGATCCTACTATCCTTCCCAAGCATTTGGAGAGCCTTCCCTCACAAGGTTCTCTTGAAACCCCCAACTCCTTATTCTATGCCTAATGTTTGTTCTTCCTCCATTCCATTCTAGTGAAAGCAGCAGCTATACGTTTTTACTTCGTTCTCACTCCCTAGACCATGAAATCAAATTATTCAACTTGCAAATGGTAGCTAAGACTAGCGCGCGCAATCCTACTGAGCGGATTTGCGTTTAGTTGAGAAATGAATTCGTCGTAAGTCTTCAAAGTGACCGGATCTTGTGCAACAGCTGGCCCTTCTCTCGTGTCGGCCTGCTCGCCTCGTCCAGGAGTCTCTCCCGCGTCTTCTGCCAGCTCTTCCTCACCTTCGTTTCGCAACACCATGTAGGCTCTCCTTGGGCCCAAAAACCCCTCATCGGGGTCCAGAATCCACGTGTCTGTCAGGTCCTCCCTCTCCTCACTATCCCTGTCCATCTCTGGCTCCCCCCACTACTCTGCGTTCTCTTCCTCCTCTTCCTGGTCCGGATACCTCCCTAGAATTCCATTCCTGTCATCTAGCCTTTCCATCCTCCTCTCTAGCGGCACCTCTTTTTGCCTCTCTTCCCAAGCCTCTTGCTCCAGGAGGTCTAAGTATAGCTCGGCTTCCTGTTTCTTTCTCTCATCCTCCTCCGTCTTCGGGTCTGCTCTCTCTGCATGATCCCTCCTCCGTTCCAGCCGCTTCTTCTCCAGGTGCCTATGCATAATTCCTACCAGCCAGTGCAGTGCGTTCAGATCCATCGCATTGCCCAGTGCTCTGTTGCGTTGCCGCTCAGTCACATGTCCACTCGCTTTCGCCCCTGCCATGAACCCCATCGCCAGTTCTGGCTCCAAAGCCGTCGGCTCCTCCCAAATTCCCTTCAATCTATCGAACACCATTCCCGGACCTTCCCTGCCTTCCTCCATCTTGAACCCCCTTGCCTGGTCATGCGCCACATGCGTAGGCCATGCCTGCCGAGGTTTACCCACCTTGTTGCAAGGAAACTGGGTCTCGTGATCGAGATGCCTCACGGGCGCTGAGATTCTTGCTGGCTCCAGAATGTCCTGGACCAGGCGAGCGCGCGGCCGCTCCATGAACGACAGCTCGTATAGCAGAGCTGCCTCTGGTACAACGTTCTGCCAATATCTGCGGGGCCTGTGCGCCCCGCTACTGTTCTGTGCCGCATCCCATGCCACACCTGCCCCCAGCTCCGCCCTAATCTCTTCCTCCACATCCTTCACAGCTTCCCGCATGTCGTCCCGCGTGCCCACATTCTCCACTATATAGGCCACCTCTCTCTGCTTCCTCTTGATCATTTTCAGTATGCGTATCAGCTCCCTGAAAAGCCCGCTTCTTGGGTCCTCCATCCCCCTTCCTTCACCGGCCCGAGACAAGCCTTGGCACTCCCATCCCGCGATCACTAGATCCACATGCCCCCAGTGTGCCAGCGCGTCATCCTTCACATCCTCTACACGATGGCACACCCATTCAGCCCCCTTCTCAATGGCATCCGCATATAGCTGTGACGGGTATCGTTCCTCCAGTTTCTTGATGTGATGCCATGCCATGCGATCTACCACCTCGTCATTCTCAACATAGATGTATTTTGCCATTCTCAGTCCGGCCTTCAGCACAGCAGCTAATCCGGTGCCGATGCCCCCTAACAACTCTAGTAGCACTATGGGCTTCTGAAACACCCCTCCGTCCAGGTGCAGTTCCCTTAGCCGCCCGCTCTCGCCCCAATGCTAACGGTGCCAGTCTCTGTGCCTCCGCTCCTCATCTAGCTTTTCCCAGCTGAGTATCCCTAGCTCCTCCTCCACTGTCCTGATCTCTGCCTGATAAGCCTCCCGCAGTTCTCGGCGAATGAATCTAACGGGCAGTTCCGCCACAGGCCTGTTCTTCTCCCAGTACACCCCTCGGTACGTGAGCTTTTCCTCCCACATGCATATGGTGGCTCCTATGCTGTACAGGAATTCCACACCCAACAGCAAGTCGTAGTCTTCAGAGGGCAAAATTCCGCACTGCAGCTTCACTGAACACTCCTCTGGGCTCCCCTGCCGAATGAAGATCTCCACGGTTTTCTTGGTTTTCGGCATCCACTTGGTGCCTCCTCCTTCTACCGTCATCAGCAGCAGTCCCTCTTCTATCTGCCGCTCTGGACGGTCCAGCTGCAGCTGCTGTGCGAGCCTCCTTCCGATTAACACCGGGTGAGCCCCGGTATCTATGATCGCTTGCTTCACTGACACTCCTCCCACTGTTATGTACCCCTTCTCTGCCACCAGAACGGATGCGGTACAGCTGAGCCTTTCCAGCGGATGGCGGCGCGGGGGATGCTGGTCTTATTCTACTTCTGCCCTTCGCATGGGGCCCGATTCCCTCCTCATCTCCGTGCGCGGCCTCAGATTTCTCTCCCGCGACCTTAGTCCCAGCTCATCCTGGTCCCTCGCTGGCCAAGCCATCAAACAGAAATCTTCATCACTGCTCTCCTCTTCTTCTTTCCTCGCCACCATGGCCGGTTTCCTTTCGCTTCCGGATTCTCGTCCCTCCTGCTGGGCTCGCAGCCTCTCGATTTCTGCTCTCATCTCTGCCACCTCACTCCTTTCGCGGCTGTCTCCCCGACCTTCTCCCCTCCGCGAGTAGCAATCCCGGTCTGCGTGCCCCCTTCGTCCACACTTCCCACAAACCGGCGCCTCAGGGCAGTCGCGGCTCTGGTGGTCCACCTGCCCACAAATGGAGCACGCTGGCGGATTCCTGCAGTCCCGCCTCAGGTGTCCCATCTGCCCGCAATTGTGGCATTTGCGTGGGTCCCCCAGGCCTCTTGGCGGTCGCTCTCTGTCCACTGGAGCCGCACTCCATGCTGGCCTCCTGCGCTCGGTCGCCCGTTCCGCCGTACGCTCCACCTCGAACAGCCTCCTTCCGGTCTCCACTCTCTTCGCCGTTTCATACGCCACACCCAGAGTCGCCGTCGCTCCCATCTCAAAGATCTTCACCTGCACGTCCCGTTGCAGCTCGTAGTTCAAGCCGTTCAGGAATTTACTGACAAGGCGGCCTTGATCCAGGCAGTTCATGTCTTCGGCCAATTCCACGAGCCGACCGTAGTAGGCTAGCAAGGACTCTCCTATTCTGCGCTTGAACTCGCGGAACTCAATTACCTGTTCTGGCGTCTGCAGCGGGAACTGTCAGAATGAACAGGCAGGAATGAGGAACTAGAAAGGATGGTGAGTACAAATATGAAACCCTAATGTTGTGACCCCCCTATAGGCTAACCCACTACAGCCTACACAAATACAACATGTATAATGTTTGACACACCCCCATAGGCAAAGTGGGGGAGACCTAGGGGTCACAAGACCAGTCAAGGCAAAGCAAGGCAACAACAAGCTCAGGGTGGATCTCAAGGATTCCACACAAATTCCGAGCACAAGCTAGTGGTCACAAGACCAGTTCACATGCAAGTTTATAACAGAGCAAGAGATACAGTGATCACAACCTAGCAAAAGTAAACATGCAGGTATAGATATATATAGTGATCACAGTACAAGCAAAGTCAAGAGGTAAGCAAGTGAGGTCCAGTAGGCACAAGGCCTAGTAGAGTGCAGAAGCGCTGATGGTCACGAGGCTGAAGCGCCTTGGTGAACACATCAGCAGTGTTGGCCTGGCAATGGCCAGCTGCAGCTGCAGCGGCGTCCACGCGAGACACTTACGTCCCAGCAGCTCCATGAGTGGTACGCTCAGAGTGGAGGGTCTTCGAGTACAGTTCGCTGCTCGTACGTCATTCGCACAGGTGATCGGGCTGGTCAGCCTTGCGGGACGCTTGGTCACACACAGTCCCGCTGCTTCGCCCGCCTGAGCGACGCCTGGCGTACTGAGTTTGGCGACGAGGCTGAGCTCCCCACCTGGCTAGAGCTGCTTGGACAGAGGGTAGATATCTTTGCTCTTGACTATGATGCTATTCTCATTGCCATGTATGCATTGCCTACTAGTGTTGACCGTGCCTGTTACCTGTGCGTACCGCCTGACCCTGGTATAGAGCCTGCTGCTCTCGGTACTGGTGAGGCTGCTGCTCTAGGTGCTCGTGCGTCTCCTGCTCTTGGTGCTGGTGAGGCTGCTGCTCTGGGTGCTAGTGCGTCTCCTGCTCTAGGTGCTGGTGAGTCTGCTCTCTCTGGTACTGCGCCTGCTGCGGTCTTGCACACCTTCACCCTTGACTCAGGAGCTTCCCGCTCCTTCTTTCGCGACTGCACCACACTCACGCCGCTTAGTCGGCCAGTTCCAGTCTCCCTGGCGGACCCCTCCGGGGGTCCAGTCCTTGCCCACTACTCCACGGTTCTGCCGTGTCCAGCCGCCCCGTCTGGCTCGCTGTCAGGTCTTTACCTCCCCTCGTTCTCTACGAACTTGGTGAGTGGAGCTGACCTCCAGGATCGGGGGGTTCACCAGTTCACTCCTGCGAGTCAGCGAGTGACCCACTGTACGTGTGCTCAAACGGGCCGGCACCTGGCCACGTTTACCCGTGCGCCTGGCTCGAGCCTGTACACCCTGACCACTGCGTCCCCTCAGGTAGCTGCGTCTGCGTCTGCGTCTGGTCAGCTGGCGGCCCCCTGCGAGTGTCGCGCTTTGTCGCACGAGGCACCACCGCCTTGGTCACCCCTCGGTGCAGCGCCTTCGTGGCATGCACTCTTGCTCCCTGGTTTCTGGTCTTCCTAGGACTCTGCCTGCCCTTCCTCCCTCGCCTGCGCCGCCCTGCATTCCTTGCGTCGAGGGGCGGCAGCGCGCCGCTCCTCACTCCTCCTCGTTCCCTCCCACAGAGGCTCCTCTGCAGACTCTCCACCTAGACGTGTGGGGCCCAGCCCGCGTCCGTGGACAGGGCCACGAGCGGTACTTCCTGCTGGTCGTCGACGACTACACGCGTTACACCACGGTCTTCCCCTTGCAGCGCAAGGGGGACGTCCCTGATGTTTTGATCCCTTGGATCCGCACTGTTCGTCTCCAGCTCCGCGAGCGGTTCCAGCGGGACTTTCCTGTCCTGTGTCTGCACTCTGACAGAGGTGGTGAGTTCACCTCAGACCTCTTGGCAGCCTTCTGTGCGGAGCACGGCATCCGCCAGACGTTCACGCTTCCGGCCTCTCCGCAGCAGAATGGGGTCGCTGAGCGCCGCATTGGCTTAGTCATGGAGGTCGCTCGTACCTCCATGATCCATGCGGCTGCCCCCCATTTTCTATGGCCGTTTGCGGTCCGGTACGCCGCGCATCAGCTCAACCTCTGGCCTCGTGTCTCCTTGCCGGAGACCTCGCCCACACTGCTGTGGACGGGGAAGGTTGGTGATGCGTCGCGTTTCCGGGTCTGGGGTGCTCGTGCCTTTGTCCGCGATACCACCGCGGACAAGCTCTCTGCCCGCGCTGTTCCCTGTGTCTTCCTTGGCTTTGTCCCTGACGCGCCTGGTTGGCAGTTTTACCACCCCACCTCGCGCCGTGTCTTCCCCTCTCAGGACGTCACGTTCGACGAGTCGGTTCCCTTCTACCGTCTCTTCCCCTACCGCACTGCCCTGCTCCCCCCCCCACCGCTCTTCCTCGCTCCAGGTGCTCCCCAGGTAGACCCCCTCCCCGCTCCAGGTCCTGCTCCTTCAGGTGTGTCTCAGGTAGACCCTCCTCCCTTGACTGCGCCGGTTGAGGTCACTGGTGACTCAGGTCCTGCTCGGGGTGCTACTTCTGGGGGTGCTGAGCCTGGGGGTGTGGAGCCTGGGGGTATTGAGCCTGGGGGTACTGAGCCTGGGGGTGCGGAGCTTGGGGGTGCGGAGCCTGGAGGTGCTGAGCCTGAGTGTGAGGGGTCTGGGGGTGCTGAGCTTTGCGGTACTGAGTCTGGGGGTGCTGCGCCTGGGGGTACTGAGGCGTCTGGTGAGCAGTCTCCCTGGAGCGGCCGTCTCCGTAGTCGCTCCGCTGGTGCCTCGCCGCTGCCCTCTCGTCGTCGACTCCCCCTCTCCTCCCTGCAGCTGGTTGAGTGGTACCTTGGCCGTCAGGGTCGCGCTGCTGGAGCTGGTGACTCTGCCCCAGGAGCTGTTTCTACTGGAGGCTCTGCGGCTGCTGAGGGTGCGGGCGCTGGAGGTTCTGGAGCTGCTGGAGGTGCTGGCGCTGAGGGTGCTCGCACTAGAGGTTCTGGAGCCGCTCAGGGTACTGACGCTGGGGGTTCTAGAGCTGCTGAGGGTGCTGGCGGTGGAGGTTCCCGAGCTGTTGGAGGTGCTGGCGCTGAGGGTTCTGAGTCTGCTGTTGCGCGGTCTCCTTGGAGTGGCCGCCTTCGTCCGCGTGTGCCTCTCACCTCCCAGCAGCTGCACGACTGGTACGGTCGTCGTCAGGGTCGCGCCTCTGGCGCTCGGGGCTCTGCCGCTGGAGGTTCTTCTGCTGACGTCACTGGAAATGGGCGTGGTACTTGTTCTTTGCCTGCTGGAGGTGCGGAGCCTGGAGGTGCTGAGCCGGTGCTTGAGGAGACTGGGGGTGCTGAGCCTGGGGGTGCTGAGTCTGAGGGTGTGGCGCCTGAGGGTGCGGCGCCTGAGGGTGCGGCGCCTGAGTCTGAGGGTACTGCGCCTGCTGTTGCGCGGTCTTCTTGGAGTGACCGCCTTCGTCCGCGGACACCTCTCACCTCACAGCAGCTGCACGACTGGTACGGTCGCCGTCAGGGCGCTCGTGGAGGGTACTTCTGCTGCCGTTACTGGAGCTCGGAGTGGTACTTTGTCTGCTGGAGGTACTGGAGCTGCTGGGGCTGGAGGTGCTGCGTCTGGAGGTGCTGCTGCTGGAGACACCGAGGCTGGAGACCCTGGGACTGGAGGTGCCGGTTTTGGGGGTGCTGCTGCTGGTGGAGCTGGTCCTGGAGGTGCTGGCGCTGGAGGTTCTGGCGCTGCTGGGGGTACTGGAGCTGCTCGAGGTGCTGGAGCTGCTGTTGCTGGTACCACTGCACCGACGCGACTGTTCTTCGCTCCGCCGTCTCTGTCGTCTCTGCCGCTGCCTGACTCTGTTCTTCGTCAGGTTCTTACTCTCCCGTCGTCTACTGGTCTTCTGTTTTGGCCTGGCTCACCGCTGCTTGCTCCTTCTCCTTACACTGAGCAGACAGGTAGTCTTGCTGAGCATCGTGAGCCTGCGTCGCGTCCTGTCTCGCCTGTTCGTTCTGGTCGTACCGATCGTCGTGTTTCTCGTTCGCGTCTACCGGCTGTCCCCAGCGCACACCTCGTAGTCCATCGTCCTTCCTCTGCTTCGCAGCCTGTTCCTCTTCCGTCTCCCCCTGCGTCCTCTCTGCCTGACGTTCCGGACCCTGAGTCTGACCGGTTTCGTGCTGAGCACCCTACTGTCACGCGTCTGTTAGCCACTGTTGTTACTGACCCGTCGTTTGAGTCCACTGCTGCGTCTGCCTTGGTTGCTGAGCTTGTTGACTTTGCTGCTGCCTGTCGTCTAGACTACGCTGCCAGTCTTGTTACTGAGTCTGAGTCTGTCTGTCCTCCGTCCGTCGGGGGTGAGTGTGCTCTTAGCACGGACGTCCTTGAGGACAGGCACGAGGACCTTGAGTGTCTTGCGGCTGCTGCGCCTCATCTCGTGGCCATGCTGCTTGCCCCTGAGGGAGACCCGGATGCTCCAGACATCCCGACCCCGCGCTCTTACGCTGAGGCGATCGCGGGTGAGTACTCCTCTCAGTGGCAGACAGCCATGGACGCAGAGATGGCATCCTGGAAGTCCACAGGCACTTACGTCGATGAGGTTCCCCCTCCTGGGGCGAACATCGTCGATGACATGTGGATTTTCAGGGTGAAGCGGCCGCCGGGTTCTCCGCCTGTCTTCAAGGCTCGTTACGTTGCCAGAGGCTTCAGTCAGCGTGAGGGAGTTGACTTCTTCCAGACCTTCTCCCCTACCCCGAAGATGACCACTCTTCGGGTGCTGCTGCACGTTGCCGCTCAGCGTGACTACGAGCTTCACTCTCTTGACTTCAGCACAGCCTTCTTACAGGGCAGCCTGCACGAGGAGATCTGGCTGCGCCGCCCA
The DNA here is from genome assembly GCA_947470075.1 of Closterium sp. Yama58-4. NCBI lineage: Eukaryota > Viridiplantae > Streptophyta > Zygnematophyceae > Desmidiales > Closteriaceae > Closterium > Closterium sp. Yama58-4. The sequence continues at coordinate 565,278 of CANIUD010000234.1, read as the reverse complement.
CCTGGCTTTACTGGGTCGTTCCCTCCTGGTACCCAGTGGAGCCTCCGGCGGCCGGTCTACGGTCTTCGCCAGGCGCCTCGTGAGTGGCACGACACATTGAGGACTACACTTGCGGCTCTTGGGTTCGCTCCTTCGACTGCTGACCCGTCGTTGTTTCTGCGCACCGACACTTCCCGGCCGCCGTTCTACATCCTCGTGTACGTCGACGACTTGGTCTTTGCCACTGCTGACACTGAGGCTCTCGCACTGGTGAAGTCGGAGCTGCAGAAGAGACACACGTGCACTGACCTGGGTGAGCTGCACAGTTACCTTGGCTTGCAGATCACCCGGGACAGAGCACGCCGCACCATCACACTGACTCAGTCACACATGGTGCAGCAGGTCCTTCAGCGCTTCGGCTTCACCTGGTCCTCCCCACAGCCCACTCCGCTGGCTACAGGTCACTCGCTCTCAGCTCCACCTTCGGACGAGTCCGTAGAGCCGAGTGGTCCTTACGCCGAGCTAGTGGGCTGCCTCATGTACCTGATGACCTGCACTCGACCTGACCTTGCGTACCCTCTTGGCCTTTTGGCTCGTTACGTGGCTCCTGGCAGGCACCGAAAGGTGCACATGGATGCTGCCAAGAGGGTGTTGTGCTACTTGTGCAGCACATCAGGCATGGGGCTCGTGCTTGGAGGACGGAGTGAGGTGGTCCTCACTGGGCACTCAGACGCGTCTTGGGTTGACGACCAGACTACACAGCGGTCGTCACAGGGTTACACCTTCAGCCTTGGCTCTGGCTCTGTTTCTTGGCGGTCTACACGCTCGTCTTCTGTTCTCAGCTCCAGTTGTGAGGCTGAGATCTACGCCACCGCCATGGCTGCACAGGAGCTACGCTGGCTTACCTACCTGCTGACTGACTTGGGTGAGCGGCCTCGTTCTCCTCCAGTTCTGTACGTTGACAACAAGGCGGCCATTGCCTTGTGTGAGGAGCACAGACTGGAGCACAGAACGAAGCACATCGCTCTGCGTTACTTCCTGGCTCGAGAGTTGCAGCAGCGAGGTCAGCTTCGTCTTCGTCACGTGGCCACTCGGGCCAACACTGCTGATATATTCACCAAGGCACTTCCGTCTGGTGATCATCAGCGCTTTTGTACCCTGTTAGGCCTTGTGCCTACGTTTCCACACTTGCTGTAGTCTTTGGTTGTACTGTGATATATATATATATATATATATATACCTGCATGCTTGCTCTTACTAGGTTGTGATCACTGCTCTATTGTTGTTGCATATATATATACCTCTGCATGTGAACTGGCCTTGCGGCCCTTTGCTTGTGCTCAGAGTGTGTGGTGACGTTGTGATCCACCCTGAGCTTGCTTTGCTTCTCTTGACTGGTCGTGTGACCCTTGTTCTCCCCCACTTTGCCTATGGGGGTGTGTCAAACATATATGCTGCTTATTGTGTAGGCTGTAGTGGGGTAGCCCATATGGGGTACAACCCAAATTAGGGTTTCCTACTTGTACCCATCATGCTGCTAGTTCATCCATTCCTGCTGCTAGATTCTAACACTTGTTGCATATATACCCCTGCATGTGAACTGGCCTTGTGGCCCTTTTGCTTGTGCTCAGTGTGTGTGGTGACGTTGTGATCCACCCTGAGCTTGCTTTGCTTTTCTTGACTGGTCTTGTAACCTCTTGATCTCCCCCACTTTGCCTATGGGGGTATGTCAAACATATGCATATATTGTATTTGTGGTAGGCTGTAGTGGGCTAGATTATGTGGGGTACAACCCCTTTGCGTTTTCACCTTGTACCAATCCTCTCGATAGTCCATTCATTCATGCCTAGATTCTAAGAGTAGGTGGACACGCGACCAAGGCTCTCGTTATCAGACCAAATTGGTCTGATTTTCTGATTTTCAGACCTTCATTTCTTATTTCATCTGATTTGTAAGACAATGCTTTTTATTTCGTCTGATCCATAAGACGAAGAGTTATATATCGTCTGATTTTTTAGAGCACGCGTTATACTTCATCTGAAATTTCAGATAGCGAGGATCTTTTCGTCTGATACCGACAAACCTGGCCTCTGACTATAGGTCGTCAGATTCGGCAGATTCGTCGTCAGAATTCCGCTAGTCCAGAACCCCAACCCAGCCCAGCCCCGTCTACCAGCCCAGCACGAAGGCCCCGTCGCCTCTCCAGCCCAGCCCGAAGTCCCCTCCCTGTTAACAGCCCAGCCCAAAGCCTCCATCACCTCTTCCAACTACCTTGCGCCACATCCAGCCCAGCTCTTCGCTCCCAACTCCCGCACACTCAACCGAGCCACTCCCACAACTCCAAGCCAATTCCCTCGTAACCCAACCCCTCCTAGTCCCTCACCTCTCTGCCTGGTAGTGTTTAGCTAACGCGCTGCTGCGTCATGAAGTTGCAAGTTGCCACATCAGATGTGGAAAAAAAATCCGTATGAAATTTCAGACATGCCATGAACTTTCATCTTGAAAAACAGACCAGCGAAATTTTCCCGTCTAAGCGTCAGACGAAACGATTTTTTTTTGTTAGGGTTTCCAGACGGGCCTAAGGGCGTGTTCCTACGCTCTTATCAGGCAAACCTCTTGTCAGCCTTGCCTGGTAAAAGTAGCGAGTTTAGGGAATTTTCAGTGTGTTTTGGCGCGAGCTTGGTAGGAGGTGGGCCCGATAAGGGGCCGTAGGAACACGCCCTAAAACCTAGCGAGAGCCCTGCACGCGACCCGAGCTGTCAAGTTGAAAATATCGAGTGTAGCTCGAGCAGTGTTCACATTGATAAGCTCGAGCTAAAAAACATGAACATTTCAGATTGGCCCCAAGGACGCGCGCCCTTATCGCACGCCTTCTACATTCGTGCATCAGCGAGATGCAAGACGACGTTTCAGTGCGATTGCTGCTTCCTTGCTCTGGACACATCTGAGCTAGCGTTCAAGAACGCTAGTTACTGTATCTGTAGTACATAGATTCGAATCTGCCTTACAAATCATTTGTCAACTCAATATTATTATATTATCATTTAAATAGCGTGGTGGTGATGCATTTTTTGCCTTTCAACGTTTCAAGCATGGAGAAAGAAACAGATAACGTTCAACTCATTGCCTTGAAGACATGCATGCCTTCTCGCTCTGCAGAACAAGCACAAGTCCCACAACAGCTGCTGCTACCTGCTGTGGCTGGCTGGATCACCTCTCCGCTTCCACCACCCCCCACCACACACCATGCCACTGCTGCTGTTTCGGTTTCCTCCACATTCCTCAGTGCTAAACCTGCTGCTTATGTTGCTGCTCGTGCTCTTGCCAAAGAAAGGGAGCGAGCGGCAGAGCATCCTGAAGAGCACGAAGACAGCACCCCAATACCGTAACTGCATTCACGGTTGGTCGTACAACTCGGAAAATTCTCTAGAGCCATGGAGAATGGTGTACCCACCACCTCTCGAAAAGGAACACCCCGAGTGGGCATAGCAGCCACACCAGCAACTGAAATTGGACCCTACAGTATCCTCCTTATGAGCATGATTTGATGCAAGGATGATTTTCGGGTTGGACGATAGGGTGCACGATGGCGTGCGAGAAGCAGGCCAGCAGCAGAGCAATCGGTAGATGCGAAAGAAGCTGATGTGGCCCTTGAGTTCCTCTGTGATTCCACCTCATACCGCACTGGCTCCACGTCAGCAGCAGCGCTCTGCATAGTTGGGTAGGCACGAGGCAGGAGGAAGGGCGGAAAGGGAAGGAGAGCAAAGACGCCGAAGATGAGGACGAGCAGAAAGAATAAGAGTTAGGGGCAGGAACACAGGAGCGAAAACAGGGCAGCGGGATCACAGCAGGGGGATCAAAGCAGGGGGATCAAAGCAGGGGGATCAGGGCAGGGGGATTAGGGCAGGGGATTAAAGCAGGGGGAACAGGGCAGGGGGATCAAAGCAGGGTGGTCAGGGCAGGGGGATTAGGGCAGGGAGATCAAGAGAAGGGGGATCAGGACAGGGACATGCCCATGGCAAGGAGAGCACACCTGAAACGCGGCCTTCCAGATGCTCTTGCAGGCAGCAATCTCGGCTGCCGCTGACTTTCCTCCAGTGGTTGTTGGGTTGAGTGCATTGAGTCTATTGACTGCGTTGACTGCATCGATCCTGTTGAAGATTCTGTCAGAGGTCCACTGGGGATCCCCGATGATCCTAGGGAAGGGTTACAGGCATGTCGGCCTGGGGGGTTATGGGCGCACTCACCCGCTATATAAACAAGCCCTTTTATCCCAGTGGTTAGTGGCTGGGATTCTGACATGGTATCAGAGCGAAGGTCTCGGGTTCGATTCCCGGTGTGTGCACCTCGGGCATCCCAGTGCGGGGGGGTGTCAGAGGTCCACTGGGGATCCCCGATGATCCTAGGGAAGGGTTACAGGCATGTCGGCCTGGGGGGTTATGGGCGCACTCACCCGCTATACAAACAAGCCCTTTTATCCCAGTGGTTAGTGGCTGGGATTCTGACAGATTCTACGCATCGTAAGCTTGGTTGACGAATGGGTTGGCTTGGTTGACTCAGTTGACTTGGTTGACTCGGTTGGCTTGGTTGACTCGGTTGGCTTGGTTGACTCGGTTGGCTTGGTCGACTCGGTTGGCTTGGTTGACTCGGTTGACTTGGTTGACTCGGTTGGCTTGGTTGACACGGTTGACTTGGTTGGTTCGATTGACTCCAGCGAATGGGGGCGAAACGAGCCCATCAGGCGCGTCGTGGAACCACTGCCGCATCAGCCGCTGCCGCTGCTTCCGCCCCAGTGCCAGCGCCAATGGTGGAGGGTTTAGGGTAGTGGAGTGAACCATTGACGCCTCTACTTCGTTGAACCAATCCTCGAACGCCACGTCCGCTGCCGCGGTATCGTTATTGCTACCAGCTCCTCCCTCAACACCACTACTAAACGAGGGAAACGCATCCTCTGCGTAGATTGCGCTGCATCGCGCCGCGGCGGCATCGGATGGCCACGGAATGGAGTCGGCTGAAGGAGACATCGGGAACGCGCGCCGCCGCGCGGAAGCGGAAGGGGAGGCGGAAGTTCCATCGGCGGAAGGAAAGTCGGAAGTGAACGGGGATGAGAACGCCACGGAAGGGGAGGCGGGGAAGTGAAGAGTGGTCGTGGGGCTAATTATGGTGAAATCCGTAGCCCCACAGCCAGCAGAGAACGGGGATGTGACGGTGGCATCCGAGGCGGTGGCGCTGCAGTAAGACGCGCCGCCGTCGCAGCCAGCAGCAGCAGCGTCGAGGTGAATCTCCAAAGACCTTCGCGAATTCAGCGACAGCGCCGCGCCGCGGCCCAGCCAATAACGACTCTCTCCGCAGCCGCCGGGACTAGGGTTTGCGCCGCCCCGAGCTCGCCGCGTCGCGGCGGAGCTGGTCGACGGCGCGCGACGCGGCGTGGTCGACATGATTCCGACTTTGAACGAGATTGATGGATGGATGAAATCGGGCGTGCGATCGCGATTGCTACTGCTAGTTGAAAGCAGAAGATGCTTGAAACGGGCGTGGGATCGCTAGTGGTCGAAACCGGGAGAGACGGGGGATCTGATATGGCTTGAGCTGCGGCGGGCCTGCTGTGGGGTTGAATTCGTAAGAGGACTCTGAAATAAGGCGATCTGGAAATCGCGTTCGCGGTGAGCGCGTATTCATACTGCTGAACTACAACTTGTAAGAAATTGAAGTGGGTGCAGCGGGTGAAGCGCGTGCAGCGGGTGAAGCGCGTGCAGCGGGTGAAGCGGGTGAAAGCCACGCAGAGAGATACGTGAGATTCCTCTTGGGGGCATACAAGCGGAGCTCCTCCTCTCCGTGAAAAGGGCGGCTCATGCCGCCCTCCGCGGTGAAAGACGGGTTCAATGCCGCTCTCCGAGGTCGGTCAGCAGGTAGGTCAGCCAACGTAGCTCCTGGGCAGCCATGGCTGTAGCGTAGATCTCAGCCTCGCAACTGGAGCCGAGAACAGAAGAAGAGCGTGTAGAGCGCCAAGAAACTGAGCCAGAGCCAAGGCTGAAGGTGTAACCCTGAGACGACCGCTGAGTGGCCTGGTCGTCTGCCCAAGAAGCGTCTGAGTGCCCTGTGAGAACAACTCGGTCTCGCCCTCCAAGCACAAGCCCCATGCCCGACGTACTGCACAAGTAGCGCAACACCCTCTTAGCGGCATCCATGTGCTCCTTCCTGTGACGGCCAGGAGCGACATAGCGTGCAAGGATGCTAAGAGGGTATGCAAGGTCAGGTCGAGTGCAGGTCATCAGGTACATGAGGCAGCCCACAAGCTCTGGATACGGGCCACTCGGCTCTACGGACTCATCCGAAGGCAGAGCTGAGAGCGAGTGACCGGTAGGCAGAGGAGTGGACTGAGGCGAGGAGTACGTGAAGCGGAAGCGCTGGAGAACCTGCTGCACCATGTGTGACTGAGTCAGGGTGATGGTGCGCCGTGCTCTGTCCCGGGTGATCCGCAAGCCAAGATAGCTTGTCAGCTCACCCAGGTCTATGCACGTGTGTCTCCTCTGCAGCTCCGACTTCACGTAGGCGAGTCCTGCAGTGTCAGCAGTGGCAAAGAACAAGTCGTCGACGTACACGAGGATGTAGAACGGCAGCAGCGAAGTGTCGGTGCGCAGGAACAGCGACGGGTCAGCTGTAGAAGGCGCGAACCCAAGAGCCGCAAGTGTAGTCCTCAGTGTGTCGTGCCACTCACGCGGAGCCTGGCGGAGACCGTAGACCGGCCGCTGAAGCCTCCACTGGGTACCAGGAGGAAACGACCCAGTGAAGCCAGGTGGGCGGCGCAGCCAGATCTCCTCGTGCAGGCTGCCCTGCAAGAAAGCAGTGCTGAAGTCAAGTGAGTGAAGCTCGTAGTCGCGGTGAGCGGCTATGTGCAGCAGCACCCGAAGAGTAGTCATCTTCGGGGTGGGGGAGAAGGTCTGGAAGAAGTCAACTCCCTCTCGCTGACTGAAGCCTCGAGCCACGTAACGCGCCTTGAAGACAGGCGGAGAACCCGGCGGCCGCTTCACCCTGAAAATCCACATGCCACTGACGATGTTCGCCCCAGGAGGGGGAACCTCGTCGACGTAGGTGCGTGTGGACTTCCAGGAAGCCATCTCAGCGTCCATGGCTGTCTGCCACTGAGAGGAGTAGGGACCCGCCATCGCCTCAGCGTAAGTGCGCGGGGTCGGGATGTCTGGTGCATCCGGGTCTCCCTCAGGGGCAACTAGCAAGGACACGAGACGGGGCAAAGCAGCAGCAAGACACTGGAACTCCTCCTGTCTGTCCTCAAGGACGTCCGTGCCAAGAGCACACTCACCCCCGACGGACGGAGGACAGACAGACTCAGACTCAGACTCAGCAACAAGGCTAGCAGCGTAGTCTAGACGACAGGCAGCAGCAAAGTCAACCAACTCAGCGACCAGAGCAGACGCAGCCGAGGACTCAAAGGTAGGGTCAGTGACAACAGTAGCGAGGAGACGCGTGACAGTAGGGTGCTCAGCACGATACCGGTCAGACTCAGGGTCCGGAACGTCAGGCAAAGAGGACGTAGGAGGAGACGGTAGAGGGACACGCTGAGGAGCAGTAGAGGGACGCAGAGTCATGTAGTGAGTGCCTGGGACAGGAGGAGGACGCTCACGACGGACACGACTACCAGTGCGAGCAGGACGAACAGGCGACGCAGGACGAGACTCAGGCTCACGACGCTCTGTAAGACCTCCTGTGGGACCAGTGTAAGGAGAGGGAGCAGGGAGAGGCGAGGTAGGCGGTAACTGTGACTGCGGCTGGACAGGCGGAGGACACTCTACGGAGGGAGGAGGACAAGGAGGAGGAGCCTGCCCAAGAACCTGCTGAAGGAGCGGCACGAAGTACGGTCGCGGCCGCGCAGCGTCTCCAGAAGCAGAGGAGACTCCAGCGGCCGGGTCCGCAGTACCAGTAGGAGCTCCAGCGTCCGGGTCCACAGCACCAGCAGCAGCTCCACCGGCCGGGTCCTCAGCACCAGTAGTAGCTCCAACGCCCGGGTCCTCAGCAGCAGCAGCAGCGCCACCGCTCGGGTCCTCAGCTCCAGCAGCAGCTCCACCGTCCGAGTCCTCAGCACCAGCAGCAGCTCCACCGTCCGGGTCCTCAGCACCAGCAGCAGCGCCACCGCCCGGGTCCTCAGCTCCAGCAGCAGCTCCACCAGGCGGGTCCGCAGCACCAGCAGCAGCTCCAACGTCCGGGTCCTCAGCACCAGCAGCAGCGCCAACCCCAGGGTCCGCAGCACCAGGAGCACCACTCCGAAGACTGCAGCGCCGTGTGTACCACTCGCGGATCTGCTGAATGGGGGGGAGCTCCTGGGTAGGAGAGGAAGTACCGGGACGAGCTCCAGCAGCACCTCTCCGGAGGCGGCAGTACTCGAGGTACCTCTCCTGCAGCTGCTGGGAGGAGAGGGCTCCTCCAGGTGTAGCACGCTCAGGCTCAGCACCCCCAGACTCAGCACCCCCAGACTCAGCACCCCCAGGCTCAGCACCTCCAGGCTCCGCACCTCCAGGCTCCGCACCTCCTGGCTCAGCACCCCCAGGCTCCGCACCCCCAGACTCAGCACTCCCAGGCTCAGCACCCCCAGACGCAGCACCCCCAGGCTCAGCACCCCCAGACGCAGCACCCCCAGGCTCAGCACCCCTAGCAGGACGAGAGTCAACAGCTACCTCGACAGGCTCACCCGGGTCTACCTGGGACACACCTGAGGGAGCGGCACCCTGAGGGGGGAGGGGGTCTGGTACCTCAGCACCTGGAGCGAGGAAGAGAGGCGGGGGGGGGAGCGGGGCAGTGCGGTAGGGGAAGAGGCGGTAGTAGGGGACGGACTCGTCAAAAGTGACGTCCTGAGAGGCCAGGACACGCCGCGAGGTGGGGTGGTAGAACTGCCAACCAGGGGCGTCCGGGACAAAGCCAAGGAAGACGCAGGGGACAGCGCGACGGGAGAGCTTGTCCGCGGACGTGTCGCGGACAAAAGCTCGGGATCCCCAGACCCGAAAACGCGACGCATCGCCAGCCTCTCCCGTCCAACGCAGTGTCGGAGAAGTCTCGGGCAAGGAGACACGGGGCCAGAGGTTGAGCTGATGCGCAGCGTATCGGACTGCAAACGGCCACAGAAAGTGGGGGGCAGCCGCATGAACCAAGGAGGTACGAGCGACCTCCATGACCAAGCCAATGCGGCGCTCAGCAACCCCATTCTGCTGTGGAGAGGCCGGAAGCGTGAACGACTGCTCAATGCCCTCCTGCTGACAGAAGGCCTCCAAGAGGCCAGAGGAAAACTCTCCACCTCTGTCAGAGTGCAGACGCAGGACAGGGAAGTCGGAGCGGAAACGCTCACTAAGCTGGAGACGAGATCTGCGGATCCAAGGGATCAAGACATCAGGGACGTCACCCTTCGTGCGCAAGGGGAAGACCGTGGTGTAGCGCGAGAAGTCGTCAACAACAATCAGGAAGTACCTCTCCTGACCCTGACCACGGACGCGGGCTGGGCCCCACACGTCCATGTGGAGTGTCTGCAAAGGAGCAGTCGTCGGGGGAAAGGAGGAGGAGTGAGGAGCGGCGCGCTGCCGCCCCTCGACACAGGGAAGACAGGGAGGAGCAGGTGAGTCGGGAAGGGGAGGGAGCACCCTGGGAAGACCAGCAACAAGGTCCCGTTTGTGCATGGCCCGAAGGCGCTGCACAGACGGGTGACCAAGGCGGTGGTGCCAAAGGACAGTCTCATGCGCCAGAGAGCGACACGAGCAGGGGGCGGACGGCGGACCTGACGCAGACGCAGACGTAGACGCAGACGCAGCTACCTGAGGGGACTCAGTGGTCAGTGTGTACAGGTCCGACCCCGGCTCTCGAGTGAAAGTAGCCAGGTGGCGACCCGTCCGAGCACACGTGCAGTGTGTCACGCGCTCGTAGGCAGGGGTGAACTGGTGAACACCCGAGTCCTGGAGCGCACAACCCGCCACCAAGTTCGTAGAGAACGAGGGGAGGTAGAGACCGGAAAGCGTGCCGGACGGGACCGCAGGACAAGGAAGGACAGTGGAGGAGGTCGCAATGACCGGACCCCCAGAGGGGTCAGCAAGGGAGACAGCAACTGGCCGAGCGAGTGGCTCAAGGACAGTGCGGTCACGAAAGAAGGAGCGAGAAGCACCTGAGTCCAGGGTGAAGGTGTGCAGTGCTGCAGTCGACTCAGTACCAGGGGGCACAGACGCACTAGCACCTAGGGCAGCAGCCTCACCATCACCTGGGGTAGCAGACACGCGAGCACCTGGAGCAGCAGACGCACTAGCACCTAGAGCAGTAGGCTCACCAGCACCTGGAGTAGCAGACACGCGAGTACCGGGAGTGGTAGCCTCACCTGCACCGAGGGCAACAGACGTACTGGCACCGAGAGCGGCTGCCTCACTCACAGAGCGACTACCACTACGGCCACCCCGACTGCTCAAACCGGCGTACCACTCACGAGCCTGCTGGAGCAGAAGAGGGCACGGCTGCTGCACCTGTCCACTACCTGAGGCTCCCGAACGACGGACGCCAGAGCGACTACCACTACGGCCACCCCGACTGCTCAAACCGGCGTACCACTCACGAGCCTGCTGGACCAGAAGAGGGCACGGCTGCTGCACCTGTCCACTACCAGGGGCTCCCGAACGACGCACGCCAGAGCGACTACCACGCCGGCCACCCCGACTGCCCAAACCGGCGTACCACTCACGAGCCTGCTGGAGCTGCATCTGGCCACGTCAGGAGCAGCAGCAGTAGTGGCAGCAACAGCAGGAGCAGTAAAGGCAGTAGCAGCAGCAGTAACGGTAGCAGTGCTAGCACGGCAAAGCTCACCAGTGGTTGGTGCGGCGGGCGCAAGACAGTGGCGACAGCGTGGCCGCTGCAACAGCGGGGCGGGGCCAGGTCGTAGCAGGGAGCTCCGCGGCAGCTGCTGCAGGGTCGGCGGCGGCCGCTGCTGTAGGCTCGGCGGCGGCAGCTGCTGCAGGTCGAGCGGCGGCTGCTGCTGCAGGGTCGGCGGCGGCCGCTGCTGTAGGCTCGGCGGCGGCTGCTGCTGCAGGGTCGGTGGCGGCTGCAGCTGCAGGCGCGGCGGCGGCAGCTGCTGCAGGTCGAGTGGCGGCTGCTGCTGCAGGCTCGGCTGCTGCAGCTGCTGCAGGTCGAGCGGCGGCTGCTGCTGCAAGCTCGGCGGCGGCAGCTGCTGCAGGTCGAGCGGCGGCTGCTGCTGCAGGCTCGGCGGCGGCAGCTGCTGCAGGTCGAGCGGCGGCTGCTGCTGCAGGGTCGGCGGCGGCCGCTGCTGTAGGCTCGGCGGCGGCTGCTGCTGCAGGGTCGGCGGCGGCTGCTGCTGCAGGCTCGGCTGCTGCAGCTGCTGCAGGTCGAGCGGCGGCTGCTGCTGCAGGCTCGGCGGCGGCAGCTGCTGCAGGTCGGCGGCGGCTGCTGCTGCAGGCTCGGCGGCGGCAGCTGCTGCAGGTCGGCGGCGGCTGCTGCTGCAGGTTCGGTGGCGGCAGCTGCTGCAGACGAAGTCGAAGCCGCGAAGGGGCGGCTGAGGGATCGCGCGCGGGCGGCTAGCGGGTCACGCGCGCGAAGAATCGGCCGCGCGCGGGCGGCTAGCGAGGCGCGCGCGCGAAAAATCGGCCGCGCACGGGCGGCTAGCGAGTCGCACGCGTAAAAAAAAAAAAAAAAAAAAAAAAAAAAAACGAGCCGCGCGCGGGTGGCTAGCGGGCTGCGTGCGCGCGGTAGGTAGAGGCGCACGAGGGCGCGCGGTAGGTAGAGGCGCACGAGGGCGCTAAGGCGCACGAGGGCGCGCGGTAGGTAGGGGCGCACGAGGGCGCGAAGGCGCACGAGGGCGCTCGGTAGTGAGAGGCGCACGAGGGCGCACGAGGGCGCACGATAGGTAGGTAGGTAGGTAGGTAGCGGTGGGCCCTAGGAGCGGTCCTAGCAAAGGACCTGCTCTGATACCATGTCAGAATGAACAGGCAGGAATGAGGAACTAGAAAGGATGGTGAGTACAAATATGAAACCCTAATGTTGTGACCCCCCTATAGGCTAACCCACTACAGCCTACACAAATACAACATGTATAATGTTTGACAGGAACTGCTCCCGCAGCATCTCCAAGAAGCGCTTGGTGGGAGCTCTCTCTCTCGGCCGAGCCTGGGCCGCCCAATCCAGCAATTCGCGTTGGCAGATGCGATAGTACGTCTCGGCTTCTCCCGTCAGGGTGTTTGCCAAACCCCAGAAGAACTCATCCGCGTCCAGCCGGTCGCGTTCCCATCGAGCTCGTAGGTTCTCCAACTGCATAAGGTAATTTTTCAGCGACGGTCCTCGTCGGACTTCTCCCGAAAAGCGCTCCGGCACCTCCACCTTTGGGAGCATGGTGTAGCGCCATCGCGTTGACGCCGCGTCATCCTCAAAGCCCTGCCACGACGCGCTACGCCGATACGGCCTCTCGCCTTCCCTTCCTGCTTGCGTTGCCGCCACAGCTTCTCCAAGGGACGGCTTTTCCTTTTCATCCTTAATTCCTTCCTTATTCGCGAGACGCTGCTCACCGCGCTCCTCGCTTGAGCCCGTGGCTCCGCCCGTCCTTCGGTCACCCTCTCATTCCGCGCCGTGCGCGTCCATCACCGTTCGAGGCTCCCGCTCGTTCCCTCCTTCACCCTCCATCATCTCGCCTTCTCTCGTCAGATCCTTTGCAGCGAAATCTAAGCCTGACCGTGTGGGCATGCCCGAATGCTTGTACGTGATAAGCTCTGGCTCCTTCACATAATACCATCGACCAGATCTGCCTATTACATCCCTGCTTGTATTATCTCCTTCTACTCACTATTTGCTTCGTCGGGTGCAAGAAATTCGTGTTACAAAGGAAACATACAAGCATTGAGGCTAGCTCCTCAAGGATCCTCCTATTCTACCAGCTCCGTCTCTGCCGTGCGCCTATCCTTCCCTAGTCTCCTCGCTAGCTGCTATTGCGGCCTTTGAGAAGACAAACATCCTTACTGCCTGCCACCTCTATTCCCCGCCTCTAACTACTTTGCCTCCAGCAGACACTTCCCAGATCCAGCTGGCTCCTGGGAGCTTGCCTGCGCACACATAGAAAACAAACACACATGCAAGCACACACCCATCTAAGTGCCGGTGGCAACCTTCCTGCCTCTGCTGCCGCTGCCTTGCGCTGTCATCCCCACTGGCCCTCCCCTTCCTTTTACGTAAGTGCCGCCTCTCACCGCTCCCATGCATTCCCAGACCCTTCGCTTCGGCAGACACCACCCGCCACCTCACCCTTCGGACTCCCTTCGCTCCCCCCAATCGCCACCTGACCCTTCGCTCCCCATCCTCGGCACTACCCAGCTTGCTATTTACAGTATGTACACTTTGTACAACCCCCGTTCTCTCCCCGCTATCCTATTCACATTCATGCAAATGTGACACACCACTCCATGCGCCTGTTGCAGTCTCTCTGACTGATCCCTCAGGGGGCCCAGTTCTTGCACGTTCCTCCACTGTTCTCCCGTGTTCGGCGGTTCCGTCTGGCTTACTGACAGGTCTTCACCCTCCCTCGTTCTCTACGAACTTGGTGAGTACCGCCGTCCTTCAGGATGCTGGGGTTGATACCTTTACCCCTGGAGGACAGCGTGTGGCGATCTGCACGTGTGCACGGACGGGCCATCACCTGGCCACGTTCACCCGTCGGCCTGGGTCGAGCCTGTACACACTGACTACTGAGCCCCCTGAGGTCGCTGCGTCTGGTCAGGTTTCTGTGTCAGGTCAGCTGTCAGCCCCTTGTTCGTGTCGCCTCCTTTCGCACCAGACTCTCCTCTGGCACCACCGCCTTGGTCACCCCTCCTTGCCACGCCTCCATGGCATGCACTCCCGCCTCTTTGTCTCTTTCCTCCCCAGGTCTCTGCCCCCCCTCCCGCGCTCGCCTGCCCCGTCCTGCCTTCCTTGCGTCGAAGGGCGGCAGCGCGCCGCTCCTCACTCCTCCTCGTTTCCCCCGACGACTGCTCCCCTGCAGACTCTCCACATGGACGTGTGGGGCCCAGCTCGTGTCAGTGGACAGGGCCGAGTGGTAATTTCTGCTGGTTGTTGACGACTACTCGCGTTACACCACGGTCTTCCCCTTGCGCAACAAGGGGGAGGTCCCAGATGTCCTGATCCCTTGGATCCGCGCTGTTCGTCTCCAGCTCCGCGAGCGGTTCCGCACGGACTTTCCTGTCCTGCGTCTACACTCTGACAGAGGTGGTGAGTTCTCCTCCGACCTCTTGCGGGACTTTTGTCACGGGGAAGGCATCCTCCAGTCGTTCACGCTTCCGGCCTCCCCGCAGCAGAATGGGATTGCTGAGCGCCGCATTGGCTTAGTCATGGAGGTCGCTCGTACCTCCATGATCCATGCGGCTGCTCCCCATTTTCTGTGGCCGTTTGTGGTCCGGTACGCTGCGCATCAGCTCAACCTCTGGCCCCATGTCTCCTTGCCGGAGACCTCGCCCACCCTGCGTTGGACGGGGAAGGCTGGCGATGCGTCGCGGTTCTGGGTCTGGGGCTCCCGTGCCTTTGTCCGCGATACCACCGCGGACAAGCTCTCCTCTCGCGCTGTTCCCTGCGTCTTCCTTGGCTTTCCCCCTGACGCGCATGGCTGGCAGTTTTACCACCCCACCTCGCGCCGTGTCTTCGCGTCCCAGGACGTCACCTTTGACGAGTCGGTTTTCTTCTACCGTCTCTTCCCCTACCGCACTGCCCCTCTCCCCCCCCCCCCGCCGCTCTTCCTCGCTCCAGGTCCCCCTCCGGTAGACCCCCTCCCCCCTCAGGGTCCTGCTCCTTCAGGTGTGTCTCAGGTAGACCCACTTCCCTTGGCTGAGCCTGTCGAGGTCACTGGTGACTCTGGTGCTGCTGGGGGTGGTACTGCTCGAGGTGCTGGGTCTGGAGGTGCTGCGCCAGCGGGTGCGGAGCCTGAGCGTGCGGAGCCCGGGGGTGCTGAGCTTGCGGGTGTGGAGCCTGGGGGTGCTGAGCCTGAGCGTGCAGAGCCTGGGGGTGCTGAGCCTGAGTGTGTGGAGTGCGCCTGAGGGTGCTGAGTCTGCGGGTGCGGAGCCTGGGGGTGCTGAGTCTGGGGGTGCTGAGCCTAGGGGTGCTGCGTCTTCACTACGGGAGCCTCTCTCACCACAGCAGCTGCGTGAGTGGCTTGCTCGACGCTCCCGCCTTCGGAGTGGTGCTGCTGGAGCTGGAGGCGCCGGAGCTGGAGGCTCTGGCACTCGCACTACTGGTCCTGGAGGTGCTCGTACTGGAGGTACTGGAGCTGTTGGGGCTGGTGGTGCTGGTAACCCTGGAGGTGCTGGAGGTCCTACTGGAGCTGGAGGTACTGGGGGTACTGGAGCTACTAGTCCTGGAGGTCCTACAGGTGCCTCAACACCACAGTCTAGTCAGCGAGAGCCTCTCTAACCACAGCAGCTACGTGAGTGGCTTCCTCGACGCACCCGCCTTCGGAGTGACGCTGCTGGAGCTGGAGGTCCTACTGCTGGAGGCGCTGGTGCTGGAGGCACTGGAGTTGGAGGCGCTGGAGTTGGCGACTCTGGAGATGGAGCTGCTGGTCCCGGAGGTGCTCGTACTTGAGGTACTAAAGCTGCCGAGGCTGGTGGTGTTGCGGACTCGAGAGCTGGTGGCGCTAGCGCTGGAGGCGCTGGAGCTGGAGGCACTGGCGCTGGAGGCGCTGGAGCTGGAGGTACTGGCACTGGCGGTGGAGCTGGAGGCACTGGCGCTGGAGGCGCTGGAGCTGGAGGCACTGGCGCTGGAGGCGCTAGAGCTGGAGGCGCTGGAGCTGGAGGCGCTGGCGCTGGAGGCGCTGGAGCTGGAGGCGCTGGAGCTGGAGACACTGGAGCTGGAGGTACTGGAGCCGGAGGCATTGGAGCTGGAGGCACTGGAGCTGGAGGCGCTGGAGCTGGAGGCGCTGGCGCTGGAGGCGCTGGAGCTGGAGGTGCTGGAGCTGGAGGTTCTGTGCAGCAGCGACCGTTCTTTGAGCTGCCGCCGCAGCTGTCTGAGCTTCCGCCCGAGTCGGTGCTCCGCAAGGTTCTTAGTCTTCCTTCGTACACTGCCCTTCCTCCTAGCTCGCCGCTGCCTGCCCCATCTTGTCGGTCTCCCTTACAGAGCGTCGTGAGCCTGCGTCTCGTCCTGTCTCCCCTGTTCGCGCTGGTCGCACCGCTCGTCGTGTCCCGCGTCCGCGTCCTCCTCCTGTGCCAGGTACTCACACTATGGCACTTCGTCCTTCCTCTGCTCCACAGCGCATCCCTCTGCCGTCTCCTCCTGCGTCCTCTCTTCCTGAGATTCCTGACCCTGAGTTTGACCATGTTCGTGCTGCTAGCCCTACAGTCACGCGTCTTCTAGCTACAATCGTCACTGACCCGTCGTTTGAGTCCACTACTGCGTCTGCCTTAGTTGCTGAGCTTGTCGACTTTGCTGCTGCGTGTCGTCTAGACTACGCCGCCAGTCTTGTTGCTGAGTCTGAGTCTGAGTCTGTCTGTCCTCCGTCTGTCGGGGGTGAGTGTGCTCTTGGCACGGATGTCCTTGAGGACAGGCAGGAGGACTTTGAGTCTCTTGCGGCTGCTGTACCTCATCTCGTGGCCTGGCTGCTTGCACCTGAGGGAGACCCGGATGCACTGGACATCCCGACCCCGCGCTCTTACGCAGAGGCGATTACGGGTCCCTACTCCTCTCAGTGGCAGACAGCCATGAACGCAGAGATGGCATCCTGGAAGTCCACAGGCACCTACGTTGACGAGGTTCCCCCTCCTGGGGCGAACATAGTCGATGGCATGTGGATTTTCAGGGTGAAGCGGCCGCCGGGTTCTCCGCCTGTCTTCAAGGCTCGTTACGTTGCACGAGGCTTCAGTCAGCGGCAGGGAGTTGACTTCTTCCAGACCTTCTCTCCTACCCCGAAGATGACCACTCTTCGGGTACTGCTGCACGTTGCCGCTCAGCGTGACTACGAGCTTCACTCTCTTGACTTCAGCACAGCGTTCGTATAGGGAAGCCAGCACGATGAGATTTGGCTGCGCCGCCCACCTGGCTTCACTGGGTCGTTCTCTCCTGGTACCCAGTGGAGCCTCCGGCGGCCAGTCTACGGTCTCCGCCAGGCGCCTCGTGAGTGGCACAACACACTGAGGACGACACTTGCGGCTCTTGGGTTTGCTCCCTCCACTGCTGACCCGTCGCTGTTTCTTCGCACCGACACTTCGCTGCCGCCATTCTACATCCTCGTGTACGTCAACGACTTGGTCTTTGCCACTACTGACACTGAGGCACTCGCCCTTGTGAAGTCGGAGCTGCAGAAGAGACACACGTACACAGACCTGGGTGAGCTGTGCAGCTACCCGGGACAGAGCACGCCTCACCATTACACTGACCCAGTCACACATGGTGCAGCAGATCCTTCAGCGCTTCGACTTCCAGTACTCCTCACCACAGTCCACTCCTCTGTCTACACGTCACTCGCTCTCAGCTCCACCTTCGGACGAGTCCGTAGAGCCGAGTGGCCCGTATCCAGAGCTTATGGGCTGCCTCATGTACCTGATGACCTGCACTCGACCTGACCTTGCGTACCCTCTTAGCATCCTAGCTCGCTACGTTGCGCCTGGGAGACACCGGCGAGAGCACTGGGAGGCTGCTAAGAGGGTGCTGCGCTACTTGTGCAGTACATCAGGCATGGGGCTGGTGCTTGGAGGACGGGGTGACATTGTCCTCACTGGACACTCAGACGCCTCTTGGGTTGACGACCTGGCTACGCAACGGTCGTCACAGGGTTACACCTTCAGCCTTGGTTCCGGCTCTGTCTCTTGGCGGTCTACCCGCTCTTCTTCTGTTCTCAGCTCTAGTTGTGAGGCTGAGATCTACACCACAGCCATGGCTGCACAGGAGTTACGCTGACTCACCTACCTGTTGACTGACTTGGGAGAGCGGCCTCGTTTTCCTCCAGTTCTGTACGGCGACAACAAGGCAGCCCTTGCCTTGTGTCAGGAGCACAGACTGGAGCACAGAACGAAGCACATCGCTCTGCGTTACTTTCTTGCTCAAGAGATGCAGCAGCGTGGCCAGCTTCGTCTTGCTTACGTGGACACGCGGGTCAACACTGCTGATATATTCACCAAGGCACTTCCGCCTAGTGATCATCAGCGGCACTGCACTGCTCTAGGCCTCGTGCCTACGTTCTCTCACTTGCTCACTGCTTGACCTTGCTTGTACTGTGATCTTTATATATACCTGCATGCTTACACTTGCTAGGTAGTGATCACTGTACTGTTTGCTCTCTCTTATATAACAATGCATGTGAACTGGCCCTGTGGCCTTTTGCTTGTGCTCGGAGTGTGTGGTGACGTCGTGATCCACCCTGAGCTTGCTTTGCTTTTCTTGACTGGTCTTGTGACCACTAGTTCTCCCCCACTTTGCCTATGGGGGTGTGTTAAGCTGTAATGGACTTAGTTGTTTGTAGGCTGTAGTGGGGTAGCTTACATGGGGTACAAGTTTCTAAGGTTCCTATTTGTATCCCAACTGCTTCTAGTCCTACCATTCCTAGTCTAACATCTGAACATATTTCTCAACCGACCACTTCGCAGCCCACCAAGTTTATCGCACAGCGTCAGTAAACTACCCAGGAAACGAGAGTGTAACCTAGGAAAGTAGCTCTGATGCAAAGTGTTATGGGTTGTCAATAAGAAGAGTGCACAGAATGTAATATCGCGGAAGTGATTACTACAAATGATCAGATAATGAGACCTAGCATTCATGTAGCGAAGGCTAGCTAGGCTGAGGCCGCAGGACCGCACATGGTCGGGTGCAAGTTTGGGGTTGGAAAATCCGAAGGCGACGTGAAGGAGGTTTGAAGGGCGAGGTCATGAGACCGAGCCAGGAACTCCGAAAGTTGGAGTTGTACGCGCATAGGGTGGCTCAGTAAGGAATTAGGCAAAATTCCTTACAGTTATGAATGAAATTACAGAGTGCGCAGATAAAACGAATATCTAAACAGTGACTAACTGAATTAGATACAATAAAAAGTGGCGGGGTTGAATAGGAGGAATCCTAGCTAGGTGGGGACGTCGGGCGAAGATGGGTCAGAGGGATTGCGATTGGTGCGGAGGCGACTCGGGAGTGGTTTGGGGCGACGAAATAGGCCGAACCGAATTGACGCGTGTCCCTCGGGATATACTTGCTAAAGTGCGAGTACAGTAAGGAATTGTAATTCTTTACACTTTCCCACCTTCCAAATATTGCAGCGCTGTACTTAGAGAGTCCAATACTAGCGAGGATGCCAATAACCTGTAATCGAAGTGAATCTGAGTGTTGGGATTGGCTTCAACCAAATTGAAATTGAAGGTTGGAATGTAGGCTGTTGATGAATGTAGATTGCGATTTGACGTCTGCTAAAGGCCTTGAACAAATGGAAGTGAAAGTTGGAATTGAAGTCGTTGATGAAATCCGAAGTCGATCTGACGGTCGAAATGGGCGATATTTTGGCAAAAACTTGCTAACACATATTTCAAACGCGATTGAGCAAGGATCGTTTATTTCGTTGGTGCGATCGCGGTCGTACTGACAGTACACATGCACTTGGGATCCCTATGTCCAACAATATTTCATATGTGGTGATATGCTGTAGTGGGGCTACTCTTAGAGGAGATACAGTTCTAGAGTTTCATATTTGTATCACATCTTCCTAGTTCAATCTATTCCGATGTTCTCATTTCTTGATATGGTATTATTCGCTAGGTTAGGTCCGTACCTACCACTCACCCGTGATTGCCCCTCGTGTGCCTGCCTGCACTCTGCCCCGCGCCGTCACGCTGCCTTGTCCCGCGCCCTCGCAAACTGCTGCCCTGCGCCCCGCACGCCCTTCTGCCCTACGCGCCCCTCGCGCCCTGCTGCCCTGCGCACCTCGCGCGCCCTACTGTCACGTGCGCCCCGCGCGCCCTGCTGCCTAGCGCCCCGTGCGCCCTGCTGCCCCACATGCCCTGCGCGCCCTGCCGCCTTGCGTGCCTCGCGCGCCCTGCTGCCCTGCGTGCCCAGCGCGCCCTGCTGCCCCACGAGCTTCGTGCGCCCTGCTGCCCTGCGCGCCCTACGCGCCCTGGTGCCCCGCGCGCCCTGCTGCCCTGCGCCCCGCGCGCCCTAGATGCACGGCGTGGGTGCTTCTGGCGATGATGCAGAGTTGCCCTCGATTTGGAGGTGATGCAGCTAGATGTAAAGAACGCATTCCTCTATGGCGTGCTGGACCGATACCTTTACATAGAGCAGCCGAGCTACTATGAGGATGGGACTTCTTGTATCCATAAGTTGTTGTAGTGGTCTGTATGGCCTCAAGCAAAGCCCGATGCTGTGGTATGAGGCCTTTAATAGGGTCTTGCTTGGGGCTTGATGGAAGAAGAGCCACGTGGATGAGGCTTTGTATTTCAAGAGTGATGTTGAGAGGGACATGTGTTGGCTGCTGGTGTATGTGGATGATTTGCTTGCTGCCAGCCACAGTCAGACCATGCTGGAGGAGCTCCGTGACCTGCTGCATGTCAGTGATAACGGACTGGAATGGTGAACTAGAAAGGATTGTGAGTACAAATATGAAACCCTAATGTTGTGACCCCCCTATAGGCTAACCCACTACAGCCTACACAAACACAACATATATAATGTTTGACACACCCCCATAGGCAAAGTGGGGGAGACCTAGGGGTCACAAGACCAGTCAAGGCAAAGCAAGGCAACAACAAGCTCAGGGTGGATCTCAAGGATACCACACAAATTCCGAGCACAAGCTAGTGGTCACAAGACCAGTTCACATGCAGGTTTATAACAGAGCATGAGATACAGTGATCACAACCTAGCAAGAGTAAACATGCAGGTAGATATATATATATATATAGTGATCACAGTACAAGCAAGGTCAAGAGGTAAGTAAGTGAGGTCCAGTAGGCACAAGGCCTAGCAGAGTGCAGAAGCGCTGATGGTCACAAGGCGGAAGCGCCTTGGTGAACACATCAGCAAGGTTGGCCTCAGTGGCCACGTAACGCAGACAAAGCTGACCGCGCTGCTGCAGCTCTCGAGCAAGGAAGTACCGCAGGGCGATGTGCTTCGTTCTGTGCTCCAGTCTGTGCTCCTCACACAAGGAAATGGCAGCCTGGTTGTCGACGTACAGCACTGGAGGAGAACGAGGCCGCTCACCCAAGTCGGTCAGCAGGTAGGTCAGCCAGCGTAGCTCCTGGGCAGCCATGGCTGTGGCGTAGATCTCAGCCTCACAACTGGAGCTGAGAACAGAAGAAGAGCGTGTAGAACGCCAAGAAACTGAGCCGGAGCCAAGGCTGAAGGTGTAACCCTGAGACGACCGCTGAGTAGCCTGGTCGTCCGCCCAAGAAGCGTCTGAGTGTCCAGTAAGTACAACTTGGTCTCGCCCTCCAAGCACTAGCCCCATGCCCGACGTACTGCACAAGTAGCGCAACACCCTCTTAGCGGCATCCATGTGCTCCTTCCTGTGACGGCCAGGAGCGACATAGCGTGCAAGGATGCTAAGAGGGTATGCAAGGTCAGGTCGAGTGCAGGTCATCAGGTACATGAGGCAGCCCACAAGCTCTGGATACGGGCCACTCGGCTCTACAGACTCATCCGAAGGCAGAGCTGAGAGCGAGTGACCGGTAGGCAGAGGAGTGGACTGAGGCGAGGAGTACGTGAAGCGGAAGCGCTGAAGGATCTGCTGCACCATGTGTGACTGAGTCAAGGTGATGGTGCGCCGTGCTCTGTCCCGGGTGATCCGTAAGCCAAGATAGCTTGTCAGTTCACCCAGGTCTGTACACGTGTGTCTCCTCTGCAGCTCCGACTTCACGTGGGCAAGTGCCGCGGTGTCAGCAGTGGCAAAGACCAAGTCGTCGACGTACACGAGGATGTAGAACGGCGGCAGTGAGGTGTCTGTGCGTAGAAACAGTGACGGGTCAGCAGTAGAGGGAGCGAACCCAAGAGCCGCAAGTGTCGTCCTCAGTGTGTCGTGCCACTCACGCGGTGCCTGGCGGAGACCGTAGACCGGCCGCTGAAGCCTCCACTGGGTACCAGGAGGAACCGACCCAGTGAAGCCAGGAGGGCGGCGCAGCCAGATCTCCTCGTGCAGGCTGCCCTGCAAGAAAGCAGTGCTGAAGTCAAGTGAGTGAAGCTCGTAGTCGCGCTGAGCGGCTATGTGCAGCAGCACCCGAAGAGTGGTCATCTTCGGGGTGGGGGAGAAGGTCTGAAAGAAGTCAACTCCCTCTCGCTGACTGAAGCCTCGAGCCACGTAGCGCGCCTTGAAGACAGGAGGAGAACCCGGTGGCCGCTTCACCCTGAAAATCCACATGCCACTGACGATGTTCGCCCCAGGTGGGGGAACCTCGTCGACGTAGGTGCGTGTGGACTTCCAGGAAGCCATCTCTGCGTCCATGGCTGTCTGCCACTGAGAGGAGTAGGGACCCGCCATCGCCTCAGCGTAAGTGCGCGGGGTCGGGATGTCTGGTGCATCCGGGTCTCCCTCAGGGGCAACTAGCATGGACACGAGGTGGGGTAAAGCAGCAGCAAAGCACTGGAACTCCTCCTGTCTGTCCTCAAGGACGTCCGTGCCAAGAGCACACTCACCCCCGACGGACGGAGGACAGACAGACTCAGACTCAGACTCAGCAACAAGGCTAGTGGCGTAGTCTAGACGACACCGGGCAGCAAAGTCTATCAACTCAGCGACTAGAGCAGACGCAGCAGAGGACTCAAAGGCAGGGTCAGTGACAACAGTAGCGAGGAGACGGGTGACAGTGGGACTGGCAGCACGACGGGAGTCAGACTCCGGGTCAGGAAGAGTAGGCAGAGAGGAAGCAGGAGGAGACGGTAGCGGGACACGCTGAGGAGCAGTGGAGGGATGCAGAGTCATGTAGTGAGTGCCAGGGACAGGAGGAGGACGCTCACGTGGGACACGACGACCAGTGCGAGCAGTACGAACAGGCGACGCAGGACGAGACTCAGGCTCACGACGCTCTGTAAGACCTCCCGTGGGACCAGTGTAAGGAGAGGGAGCAGGGAGAGGCGAGGCAGGCGGTAACTGTGACGGCGACTGGACAAGCGGAGGACACTCTACTGAGGGAGGAGGACAGGGAGGAGGAGCCTGACCAAGAACCTGCTGAAGAAGTGGTACGAAGTACGGTCGCGGCCGCGTAGCGTCTCCAGAACCAGCAGAGACACCAGCGGCAGGGTCCTCAGCACCAGCAGCAGCTCCAACGTCCGGGTCCTCAACACCAGCAGCAGCTCCACCGGCCGGGTCCTCAGCACCAGCAGCAGCACCACCGCTCGGGTCCTCAGCTCCAGCAGTAGCTCCAACGTCCGAGTCCTCAGCACCAGCAGCAGCTCCACCGCCCGGGTCCTCAGCACCAGCAGCAGCTCCAGCGCCCGGGTCCTCAGCTCCAGCAGTAGCTCCAACGCCCGGGTCCTCAGCACCAGCAGCAGCGCCACCGCTCGGGTCCGCAGTACCAGCAGCAGCTCCAACGCCCGGGTCCTCAGCACCAGCAGCAGCCCCAACGCCCGGGTCCTCAGCACCAGTAGCAGCGCCACCCCCAAGGTCCGCAGCACCCGGAGGACCACTCCGAAGACTGCAGCGCCGTGTGTACCACTCTCGGATCTGCTGAATGGGGGGGAGCTCCTGGGTAGGAGGGGAAGTACCGGGACGAGCTCCAGCAGCACCTCTCCGGAGGCGGCAGTACTCGAGGTACCTCTCCTGCAGCTGCTGGGAGGAGAGGGCTCCTCCAGGTGTAGCACGCTCAGTCTCAGCACCCCCAGACTCAGCACCCCCAGGCTCAGCACCTGACCGGAGTCTGACACCCAGGTCAGCAAGGGGAAGACCGTGGTGTAGCGCGAGAAGTCGTCAACAACGAGCAGGAAGTACCGCTCCTGACCCTGTCCACGGACGCGGGCTGGGCCCCACACGTCCAAGTGGAGCGTCTGCAAGGGAGCAGTCGTCGGGGGAAAGGAGGAGGAGTGAGGAGCGGCGCGCTACCGCCCCTCGACACAGGGAATACAGGGAGGAGCAGGCGAGTCGGGAAG
This sequence comes from Closterium sp. Yama58-4, assembly GCA_947470075.1. Classification (NCBI taxonomy): domain Eukaryota; kingdom Viridiplantae; phylum Streptophyta; class Zygnematophyceae; order Desmidiales; family Closteriaceae; genus Closterium; species Closterium sp. Yama58-4. Next base: position 541,233 of record CANIUD010000234.1, on the reverse strand, counting down.
GGGAGGGAGCACCCTGGGAAGACCAGCAACAAGGTCCCGTTTGTGCATGGTCCGAAGGCGCTGCACAGACGGGTGACCAAGGCGGTGGTGCCAAAGGACAGTCTCATGCGCCAGAGAGCGACATGAGCAGGGGGCGGACAGCTGACCTGACGCAGACGCAGACGTAGACGCAGACGCAGCTACCTGAGGGGACTCAGTGGTCAGTGTGTACAGGTCCGACCCCGGCTCTCGAGTGAAAGTAGCCAGGTGGCGACCCGTCCGAGCACACGTGCAGTGTGTCACGCGCTCGTAGGCAGGGGTGAACTGGTGAACACCCGAGTCCTGGAGCGCACAACCCGCCACCAAGTTCGTAGAGAACGAGGGGAGGTAGAGACCGGAAAGCGTGCCGGACGGGACCGCAGGACAAGGAAGAACAGTGGAGGAGGTCGCAATGACCGGACCCCCAGAGGGGTCAGCAAGGGAGACAGCAACTGGCCGAGCGAGTGGCTCAAGGACAGTGCGGTCACGAAAGAAAGAGCGAGAGGCACCTGAGTCCAGTGTGAAGGTGTGCAGTGCTGCAGTCAACTCAGTACCAGGGGGCACGGACGCACTAGCACCTAGGGCAGCAGCCTCACCAGGACCTGTGGGAGCAGACGCACTAGCACCTAGAGCGGCAGCCGGACTGGCCTGAATGCCCGGGTCGGGCGGAACACGCAAGTACTGAGCACCCTCTCCACTAATAGACATCGCATACATGGCAGTGAGAATAGCATCAAAGTCTAGAGCCCAAATATCGACACCCCTCTTTTCCAGATCAGCCCAGCGCGGCAGCTCAGCGGCATCAGGAAACTGGGTGCGCCACGCGTCGTTAAGGCGCGCGAAGCAGCGGTGCGTGGGGTGCGGCCTCCCACACTGCTGGCCGCTGCGGTCACCTGTGCGAATGACGTACGTGCAGGTAAAGCCACGCTGCGCATACCACTCACGGGCGGCCTGAAGCGTCGGGGCGGGCTGCTGACTCGGGCCTCCGCCAGTGCCTCCACGACCACCACCGCCACCACCACCGCCTCGGCCACCTCCACCCCTGCCGCCGCCACGACCACCTCCACCTCCGCTGCCGCCTCCACCCCTGCCACCGCTCCCGCCGCTGCTGTCTCCTCCCCCACTGCCGCCACTAGCCTCCCCAGTCGCGCCTCCACTCCCACCGCCTCCACCCCCACCTCCTCCGCCACCACCCCCACCCCTGCCTCCCTTGCTCCTGCGGCGCCCGCTCGAAGCAGACGCGGTCCCGACCTTCTCAGCACCAAGGAGGTCGACAGCAGCAGCAGAGGCGACAGAGGGGAGGAGGGGGGAAGGGGAACATCTCAGAATCACTAGGCAAGAATGATTGAAAGGAGAGAGGGTTTTCACTAGCAGCAGTTGGGGTACATATAGCAAACCCTAACTGGGTTGTACTCGCTATAGAGCACCCCACTACAGGCTAGACAATAATAACATTTTGACACACCCCCATAGCCAAAGTGGGGTGTAATCAGCAGAGCAAGCAAAGCAGTACAAGCTCAGGGTGGATCACAATGTCACCACACATTCTGAGCACAAGTTCAAGAAGCAATAGTTTAAAGTTCACAGTTATGAGCAAAGCTAGAGGCAGTCACAGAGGGCAAGCGAGGAGGAGGAGGGCTGGCGAGAGGAGAGAAGATGAAAGGCGCCGACTGAAGCTGCAGACACACGGGCAACAGGAGCGGCGCGCACAGTGGCTACCGAGCGCACGAGGGCACCGGACTACGGGAGTATCTGGCTCCGCGGCTACGACGAGCACACACAGGAGCAACGGACCCACAGGCGACTGGCGAAGCAGGCTCGCTGGGCTACCGAAACGCGCGAGGGCATCCGGACTACTGGCGCTGCTGGCGTCACGACGGCTACCTCCACGCAATCTCCCCCGACCGTCCCACGCCCCTCTCACACACCCCCTGCTGACACCCTAGCTCCACTCCGACGGTACCCCCCTTAAACCCCAAACCCTAGGCTCCCACACACCACCCCCCTCAGCGGCAGCTGTAGCAGAGGGAGACGAGGGAGGAGGAGGAGCAGGGGGAGGAACTCACAACCGACACCCCCATAGCCGCCACCCCCACACTCTTCACCCCCAAACCCTAATTTAGGAGAACGGGCTGTAGGAGGGGTGAGGCGCCGGTAGAAGCACGGGGGACAGTGGAGAGGGCAGGAGCAGCGAGGAACGGGCCGCCCACGGGCCTGGTAGAGCCGCCCGAACCGCGCGCAGGCGGCCCGAGCCGCGCGCGGGCCTGGCGCTTCCCGTACGGGCCGCGCGCGTGCCTGGCGCAGCCCGTACGGGCCGCGTGCCGGGTGTACGGGCCGCGCGCAGGCCACGACGGGCGACGGGGGGCGACGCGCGGGTCCCCGTCGCCCGTCGCAGCGCCTCCCGGGGGCGACGTGCCGAGTGACGGGGCAGGAACCCGCCGCGCGCCTCGGGGCACACGGCGGGCAGAGAACCGCCGCGCGCCTCGGGGCGCACGGCGGGCAGAAAACCGCCGCGTGCCTCGGGGCGCACGGCGGGCTGAAAACCCTAGTTTCGACGCCGCGCGCCACGGGGCGCGCGGCGGACAGGGAGTAGCAGTAGCAGTAGCAGTAGCAGCGGAAGGCTTAGGTGGTGGGCCCACCCACAGGATCGACCCAGGAGGGTCGACCTGCTCTGAATACCATTTCAGAATCACTAGGCAAGAATGATTGAAAGGAGAGAGGGTTTTCACTAGCAGCAGTTGGGGTACATATAGCAAACCCTAACTGGGTTGTACTCGCTATAGAGCACCCCACTACAGGCTAGACAATAATAACATTCTGACAGAACACCCCTCGAAGAACGGGGTGCGGGGGTCGCCACGAGAGGTGCCTACAGCGACGATGCTCGCCTCAGCTGCAAGCAATTCCTTCTCGAGGAGGGCAACAGTGAGCTCAGTGGGGGAGCGAGAGAGGAAGTGGTCCCTGACAGCGCGCAGAGAGTCAGGGAGGCGGGTGACGATGTGGTAGAGAGTGATCCAGAGCGGGGGGGGGTTGCTAGTGAGAAACTCGGCAGGCATAGCAGCGCGAAAGCGGGCCTCACTAGTCTTAAGGTGGGTGATGAGGTCTACGACAGTGTGAAAGGAGGCTAGGTCGGGGAACAGGTAGGGGAGAGTGAGGCGGCCTAGCGTAGCAGAAGCGGGTGAGGAGTAGCGGGCAACTACAGCGGTGTAGAGGTCCTTAGCAGTCTTGCACTGGCCGAAGTGCTCGCGCTCGTCTAGCGGCAGGGAGTTGCGAATAGCAAAGCGAGCGTGCGCATCACGAGTCTGCCACTGAGAGCGTAGAGTGCTGTCAGCAGACGTGTCAGGGGCAGTAGCATGGCCTAGGGCGTGGTCGTACAGCGAGATGTCTTCCTTGGCAGTGAGCTGTAGGAACAGGTGCAGGTCATCTAGCCAGGTTTCGAACTTCACCGGACGGCCCTCGGCATCGAAAGCTAGAACGGGAGGACTAGCCATAGTGACAGTAGTAGGAGGAGGAACTAGGCCGCTGGAAAGGTGTGCGTAGGGTCAACGGGACCGGCGGGGCCGCTAGGTAAGGCGCGGGCGGGGTCGACTGTCCGTAGTGGCACACGAGCGGCAGGAGTAGGGAGCGTGGCAGCAGGAGCTGCAACGGCGCACTGGTGGCAGCTGCAGTGGCAGCAGTGTGCGCGGTAGGTAGCGTAGGGGCAGCGGCGGCGCACGGGCAGCGGCGGCGCACGGGCGGCAGCAGTGCACGTGCGGCGACGGCAGGAGGCGGCGGTGCGCAAGCAGCAGCGGAAGCAGCGCACGGGCGGCAGCTGCGTATGCACACGGGCGGCAGTGGCAGCGGCGCACGGGCGGCTGCGGGCAGCGGGGCGTGCGCGAGCAGGCGACGGGCGGCTGCGGGGCGTGCGCGAGCAGGCGACGGGCGGCTGCGGGGCGTGCGCGAGCAGGCGACGGGCGGCTGCAGCAGCGGGTGCGTCAGCGTGGCGCACAGGGCAGCGGCGGGCAGTGCGCGAGGCTACGAGGCGCACGGGCAGCAGCGCAAAGGCGCGCGGGCAGCGGGGAGGCAGCGTGACGGGCCGCGCGCGAAGAAAATAAAGCGCGCGCGGGCAGCTGGCGGGGCGCACGCGTGAAAACGGCCGCGCGCGAGCGGCTAGTACGGCGCGCGCGGTAAAAAAAAAAAAGGAAAGCCACGCGCGGGCGGCTAGCGAGCTGCGTGCGCGTGGTAGGTAGGTAAGGAGCGCTCTAGGACGCGCAGGCGCACGAGGCGCACAGTAGGTAGGTAGGTAGGTAGGTGGGCCCTAAGAACAGTCCTAGCGACGGACCTGCTCTGAAACCATGTCAGTGATAACGGACTGGAATGGTGAACTAGAAAGGATTGTGAGTACAAATATGAAACCCTAATGTTGTGACCCCCCTATAGGCTAACCCACTACAGCCTACACAAACACAACATATATAATGTTTGACACTGCAGAGTGCATTTCAGCTGCGGGAGATTAGTCTTGTGGAGAATTATTTGGGGTTGCAGCTGATTCCGGACAGGCCTACGAGGACGCTGTGGCTGCACCAGGGAGCCTATGTGGACAAGGTCCACGGGCGCTTTTTCGACAGGGAGCAGTCGCTGCGAGTGCCTCGCACCCCTCTTTGCTCTGACCCTTTCAGTGTGCAAACCTTCGAGGATGTGGGATGGCAATCTTGGCAGGATGAGGAGTACAGTCAGAAGATGGAATCCTTACAGTTCGCAGCCTGTACCACTCGCCCCGACATTGCATTCGCCTGCAGCAAGCCGGGGTAAGGCTAGACTATAAGGCAAACTTGGCGGGAAGTAGGGATATGGCGCTGGAGTTTGGTGGTGGGCCGGAGTCCTTGGAGCTGGTGGGCTACGCCGATGCTGATGATGCGGGAGACAAGCAGCACAGGATCAGCACTGGTGGCTATGTCTTCGTGCTCGGAGGTGCTGCAGTCTCCAAGGCGAGCCAGAGGATCGTTGCACCACCCTCTCCTCCACCGAGTCTGGGTTCATTGCTGCTGTGGAGGCAGGGAAGGAGGCGCGTAGGTTGCGCTTCATGCTGGCACAATTTCAACTGCTGAGGAGTGAGGAGCCCACTACTCTCTTCTGCCATAGAAGTGGCAGGTGGCACCTGGCTCAAGAGTAGCATCAAGCACATGGAGCGTCACCACATGTGGCTGCAGCATCTGGTCAAGCGCAGCAAGCTGCAGCTGGAGTACATCACTATGAGCGAGCAGCAGGTTGACTACATGAAAAAGACGTTGCATTTTCCCGCCTTCAGCCTTTGCTTCAAGTCTGTGGGGCAGGTGAGGTTCTCGAGCAAGGGGAGTGAGACCTAGGCACTCCATGATGAGGTGCCATGGAGCCATGGCCATGGCCTATCCATGGCTGGTGCGGTGCATGTTTGCACTTTGAGAGTACTTTGCTTGTGCGTTCAGTCCCTCTATGGCATGTATGTGTGTATGTACGCCTTGTGATAATAAAGGGCCTTGCTGTAGTATGGTAGGGGAGTGTTAGAGGGCCCAACGGCAGCAAGGGCCCTCGCAATGTTCCTGACTTAGCAGGCTTGTGACCGACTAAGCAAGACTACGAGCAGCCCAGCATTGACCCTATGATTTGGCGTTGACATCGAGCGACTACAACAACTCTAATCAAGTCATTGTTGGGGTGGTGCTAGCTTAGGGAAGTCGTGGGTATGCTTCTTGGGAAATGCGTGGTTGACTTGGGAGTTGTGGTTGGTTCATTGTGAGTCACGCTACTTCTAGTTGTGCTGGGAGAAAGCGCGGCCTCAGCATTGACTTCTCTACTGAGTTGGGTTGGGATTCGGCGAGGCGCGTTCACCCTCCGACACAATACTTTTGTGGGGTTCGGTTACTCTGCAGCGCCACGCAACGTTTGTGAAACTCTCACTGGCCTTTATCTATTTGTGTATTTGTTGTTTTATGGATCGAACATGTTACAATCTCTATTTGAATTCTGCCTTAGTCATTTGGACAAGAACGCTACCAAAACTCTACCGAGTTGCAGACGCAACACCGATTATATAGTTAGAGCTCTCTCACTGCTACAACGCTCTCCTTATTATTCCTTCAACGTTGACCAAGGGTCAACACAAAACACAACGCAACGTGCTGAGAAAAAAAAAATGCACGGAGCAATCGACACCCCCACGATCACCAACTCGATGGATATCGACCAAGTCGACGCAAAGATACAGTCGGCAAAATTGGAAACATGCGAATTTCGCGGTGCAGCGGGACATCGAACTATGTCGTATTGGAAAATGAAGAAAGCGCGTGCGGAACTCCAGGCCAAGAATAGTGCAGCATCTTTGAAGTAGAAAAAAAAAACTGAGAATTGCTAGTAGCCCAGATCGAGCTCGCGATCGCAAAATATCCGGAAAAAAAAAGGAAAATGCGACGACGTGGCAACTTCTGAGCGGGCAAAAAAATGAGGAAATGATGGCGCAATTTTAAAACGTCACGATTGGCCGACACTAGGGGAAATCGTCGATGCAGAAGAAGACTCCACAAAAAAAAAAAAGATTCTGCACCAACTGAGAAACTCTAGCCAAACACCTCCGAGAGTAAGAATTGGTTAATAAAATCCTATAGGAATATTTAGCTATGAATATTAATTCTTATGTTTACAAGCATTTGGAAATAGAGAAAGCCTTTAGAACTGTATCGGTACCAGAAAAATTGGGGAACCAACTCCGGAGTGTTGAAAAGGGTCGAGCGTTCCAATGAGTTAATATTATTATCCCAACAGAATAGTGTGAAGGCTCCTCGTTCTCCACAAGTGAAGCTGACAAAACTGCAAAGGCTTACGAAGCTGCTTATTTGGCCTTGGATAAAATCTTCTACTCCCCACGTGAAGTTGGAAGTAGAGAGTGCAGCTTCGGGTGTTGGGAATAGGAATTATTACTTTGATGTACCCACGAACCCTGTAAATGAGACTATCTTTGGCTACTCGGAGCGGCAACAACCACTACTTCTCGAGGTGCTCTGCAAAGGTCGATGCCTCCAACCAATGGTCAATAGTGGGGCGTCCCACTTGGTGTGCGACCGCGGAACGTTGGAGAAAATTGGAGAGTCTTCGTAGGAGACCCAATTCACAGCAACGATGGTGGATGGCACGAAGCTATCCATTGATGGCAAGTCAACGCCGCAGCTACAGATAGGTACGTTGAGGTGGAAGCCGACACTGTCCGTCACAAACATCAGGGGACTAGATTTTATCTTGGAAGGTTTTTTCCTAAAGCAGTTCAACCCTAAGATATATTGGGTCAAACGGAAAGCCTACATATAGAACAATGGGAAGCGGGTGGAGCTACGAAGCTGGATAGATACAGGGGATATCCTGGAGGCAACATTAGCACAGTTCAAGCAAAAGGTGAATAAGAGTAACACGGGTTACTTGGCACTAGTAATGGCAGCAGAAGAGGAGTTTCCTGCAGCAGTACAAAAGGAGTTAGAGGAGAACAAGGATATTATGTCGGACGATCTGCCACCACAAGTGCCACTAGCATGAACCCACCAGCACAAGATCGTGGAAGAACCAGGTGCGAAACCCGTGCACCATACCACCATATTTTAGCCAAAATAACAGACATGAAAAATACAGATAGAGTAACTAAAGGACAAGAAATTGATCCGACCATCCACCTCTCCCTACAGCGCAACGGTTCTCTTCACTCCAAAGCTGGATGGTAGTTCACGCATATGCATCGACCACCGGGGCACTGAACAAATAGACAACGGAAAACAAATACTCTATACCGCGCATAGTTGATCTTCTAGACCAACTACGTGGTGCAACAGTTTTTTCGAAGATGAACCTACGTTCACGTCACTAGCAGATTAAGTTGGCAAACAATCCGATCCACAAGTTGGCATTCCGAACCAGATACGGCTCGTACAAATGTTTAGAGATGCTGTTTGGACTCTGCAATGCACCAGTAACGTTCCAGGTGGAAATGAACCACATCATCGGCCCCTCTTGGACGATTGTGTAGTAGTGTACCTGTACAACATTCTCATCTACTCCAAAATCATGAAGGAGCATATGGAGCATCTCAAAAAAGGCTTTGAAATTTTGCAAGAAAACAAATTATATGTGAAGCTGTCACAAAGTGACCTCACCCTGAAGAAGGTGCATTTTCTCAGGCACATTGAGAGTGCCGAGGGCATACACGTGGTTCCGCAGAAAATCGAAGTCAACAAGAAGTGGAAGGTACCTGGGAATATCAAGGAGTTGCAGCAGTTCTTCGCGTTTGCCAGCTACCATGACAGGTTTGTGCCCTGGTACGCTAAGATAGTGGCACCACTTACAAACTTACTAGAAAATGTTACGCCCTATAAATGGGATACTCCTCAACAGCAGGCCATGGAACAACTACAAATAGCACTGACTACTTCCTTGGTACTCATCCAAACGGATCCAGAAAGGGATTACGTGGTGGAAGAAGGCGTTTGTGACCAGGCAGTCGGAGCAATACTGATGCAGGATCACGGACGCGGTTTGCAACCCATCGCATACCTCAGTCAAAAGCTACATGGAGCAGAACTTAATTACCCAATCCATAACAAGGAAGCATTTGCAATAGTCACGGCCTTCAAGGCGTGGAGGTGCTATTTAGAGGGAGCTAAAAATGCAGTTCACACTGTCCACTGCTGCCCCAAATACCTCATATCGCAGCGTATGTTCTCACGACAATGATGCGGTGGATGGATTTCATCGAAAATCACTTCCATCATAACATCAACTACAAGCCAGTGCTACATAACAAAGCTTATGCGTTGAGCCGCCCCACGCATGTAGCAGACATCCAACTCGACGAATGAACCCTCTGCTCAAGGGTCTATTCCAACATGGGTACTCCGTGGACGCCAAAATCACTATAGCAGAGAGGCAGAAACTGTTATGGTGGAAGTGAGACCTAGCTATAAGGAAATGTTTAGGAAAGATTTGGGTACTGAAATATGCCCCGCTCCAACAGATCCTATTGGAAGAGTTCCATGATGTGGCATACGCAGGACATTTCAAGAGCAAGAAAACGTTAGCACAAATAGCAAAATATTAGTACTAGCCCTGAATGGTGTAGCAGATGTGTAGCAGTTCGTCACCTCATGCGACACATGCCAGCGGATGAAGAGTAGCAAGCAAAAAAAAAGTTGGATTACTTCAGCCTCTACCTGTACCGTAGCAGCCATGGCAAGTTGTTAGTATGAATTTCATTACTGGACTACCATCAACAACACGAAGGTACCATGCTATACTCGTGGTGATCGACAAGTTGTCTAAAATGTGACACTTCATCCCAACCAGCACCACAGCTGAAGCAACTGCTCGCCTCTTCTTCAACCGTCTATCAAACTATGTTTTACGTTGTTTGTATGTGCTACTCTAGGTGGGTACAGTTGTGCTAGGTTGAGTTTAGGGTTTCCCTTATAATCCCTCGTATCGTCTCATGCTAATCCTTTCATTCGATAGTTCCTAGTCTAACATGGTATAGAGCCTAAGCTCGATCCGATGGGCCCACCATCCCGTGCCCCTAACTCGTTAGGCACTTCGTACCCCGTAGCACCCCGTTGCCCCGTAGCACTCCGTTAGCCCGTCAGCCCGTTTCCCCCCCACGCCCCACTCGTCACCTCGCTCTGCACACGCACATACTTGCAGATTGTGCGCGCGCACCCACACGTAAGGGCGTGTGTGATTTTTCCCAACCTGTCAAAGTTCGAACTCAAACCGCTTTGCACCGTGGTAAAAAAATCTCTTTACTGTATCCTACCGTGTAGAACCGTTTATGAAAGTTCAAACTTTGGGAAGTTCGAAAAAAAATCACTCACGCCCTAACCACATGCAGGTAGCCACAAGCACGCAGCCGCCCGCGCACGCAGCTACACGCGTGCGCAGTTGCCACATGCGCACGCATGCGGCCGCGAGCATGCAGCCGCACGCACGCGTGCGTATGCAAAGGCCAGCACACACACACAAGCGCACGCACAACCCGCATGCACGCGCCCGCAACTGCACGCACGCACGCGCGCAATTGCATGCACGGGCGACCACCTGCTACCCGCCGCCCCACGTACTACCCGCCTCCCCATCTGCTAGCCGTCGCCCTACCTGTTACCTGTCGCCCCACCTGCTACCTGTCGCCCCACCTGCTACCCGCAGCCTCGCTTGCTACCCGCCGCCCTGTCCGTTCCCGCTACCCATCGCCCCACCCTTGAACCATCCAGTACCGCAATCCACCACATTCAACCTCACTCAACCGCTCTCGATCGCATTGGACCCAGCCCTCCCACAACCCGTACCAGCGCCCCGCACCCCGAAACCGCTTGGTACCGCACTGGACTGTGATAGACCGCGCTAGAACGCACTCTACAGCGCTAGACCACTCTAGAATGCACTCCACCACACTGGACTCCTATAGACCGCATTCCACCGCACGGGACCACGCTAGACCACATTCACCAGTGCCCGATCATTCTAGCCATACCTGAGGCTCTAGTTATGGCGACTTCGCACGTTCTTATGTTCGATCCGAAAGGGCTCCCGGTAGATTTCCCAGGATGGCTGCGAAAGTTCAAGCTCCATCTAGGGAGCAAGAGCAAGAACGACGTGCGCCTGGTGGAACATGCCACTGGCAAGGGCCTATATGACTTTGTAGTTAAACGTTACTCCACCCCGACCACTGTTTCCCTCGGCCGTCTAGTGCTGCCTTTTCTCTTCCCTGACCTACCCTCGTTTTTTCGTGTTGCTGATCTCATCCAGTACCTGCGCTCGCTTGATGCTCAGCTTCGCTCTGCTGCCCCTGACACTGCCCTGCTCCCCCCCCCCCTCCCCCCTCCCCGATGTGGATGACATTGTACCTCCTTGCCACTCGCCTCCCTGGTCGCTTTGCCACCGTTAATAACTACTTCCTCACTGTTAACCCCATGACCCTCACCATCGACCTCTTTGAGGAGAGTCTCATTGGGGCTCACCATCACCCGCTCCCTTGGTGTTGCTTTTAGTACCGCCCTCCCCCCCATATTTGAGGCGTGTGCCCCGTCTTTCCTAGCCTCCCCTTGCCCTCGGCCTCTGTTGCCATTGTAACAGAGGTGGCAGTCGATGCCTTTGGGAACAAAGGGGGCAAAAAGGACGGTAAGAAAGGAGTACGTGGTGGTGGTGGTGGAGGTGGAGGAGGGGGTGGAGGAGTCACGACTGCAGCAGTAGGTGTAGCTGCAGCCGCATCAGGAGAGAGTAGAGGAGGAGTCACCAATACAGTAGCAGGTGCAGTTGCAGCCACAGCTGGAGAGAGTAGAGGAGGAGCCACGGCCGCAGGAGGAGAGGGTAGAGCAGGATTCTCGCCCGCAGCAGTAGGTGTAGCTGCAGCCAAAGTAGGAGAGAGTAGAGGAGGAGCCACAGCCACAGCAGGAGAGGGTAGAGCAGGGGTCTAGGCCGCAGCAGCAGGTGCAGCTGCAGCCGCAGCAGGAGAGGGCAGAGGAGGAGCCACAGGAGCAGCAGCAGGGGCAGGTGCCATCGTAGCAGACGCTAGAGGAGGCGGAGCAGCAGCAACTGCGCAACCTGCCCGACCCAGCACCTACACGCTTGGTCCGTGGTTCCCTACAGTCCCCTCCTATTCCCCCTATCCAGTCCCTTCCCTCGTCCCCGTGGGCTTGTTGTGCTTCCGTCACCCGTGCTGTGTCTCCAGAGCCCCGTCGGCCCCGTTACCGTGCAGACGGCCAGTTTCACCTTGTTCTCCACCTTGTGTTCCATCTCCCCCGTCCTTCCTCAGCCTCCATAGTCGTCCTTCACGGTGTTACACGACCCGTTGTCCGACTACCTCCGTGCCTCACGTCCTGTCGTCTCCCGTGTTTTGTTCGCGTTGGTCACTCACCTGATTGCCCCCCCCGTTGTCTGTCTCTGCTCTTGTTGCCACTACACTGGAGTGCTTTGCCTCTTCCCACCGCCTTGACTACGCCGCTCACCTGGTGAGTGGCCCTGCTCGCTCTCCGTCCTTTGGGGTTGCTCTTGTCTTTCTCCTGGAAGTCCTCGAGGACAGGCAGTTCGAGCTTGGTTCCATGGTGTCCTCTTCCAGACCTTCTCTCCTACCCCGAAGATGACCACTCTTTGGCTGTTGTTGCATATCGCAGCTCAGCGCGGCAACGAGTTACACTCCTTCGACTTCTCCACAGCATTCCTTCAGAGGAGCCTACGCGAGAAGATCTGGCTGCATCGCCCGCCTGGCTTCACTGGCTCTTTCCCTCCTGGGACCCAGTGGCAGCTGCGTCGACCAGTCTACGGCCTGTGCTAGGCTCCACGTGAGTGGCACGACACACTTCGCTTGACTCTTGCAGCACTTGACTTTCCGTCGTCTGCTGACCCGCCGCTGTTTGTCCATTGTAGCTCGACGCCGTTCTTTGTTCTGGTTTACGTCGAGACCTGGTCTTCGCCACTCGCGACCGCCGCATACGGTGGCAACCGAAAAGCCTAGAATTCGGTGCACTCAACCTAGTTCAATGCCTATAACTATAATAACCATAGTTTAGCAACGAAACTTTGAAATCAAGCAAAACCAAGTACAAGAAAACATGAATGAGCAGGATAATGCACGATAAAGTAATTATATGTAGGTAAAGCCCTCGTACTCTCACACGTCCCCCCCTCAAAGCTGGGTGGCGTAAGATACACCCTGCTTGACAAGATAGTCTTTGAGAGCACGGCGTGCGTTGCCCATATCAGCTTCTGCAACCCAACTGTCCTCCGACGGGTCGTATCCCTTCCACCGTATCAGAAACTTGAGCGTGTTGCCGCGTCTGCGTCGATGGGTAAAAACTCATTCCACCTCGTACTCTGGTTCATCCTGTACGAGAACATGTGGTGGTGGCGGTAGCTTTCGTCCTGTAAACTGTAGGTTGGGGTCCTTGTACGGATTCAGCAGCTGAACATGGAAAGCGTTGTGAAGCTTCCACGTAGTAGGTAACTGGAATGTTACTGGAATTACCATCGCCTCAACTTGAAAGGGACCACAGAAGCGAGGACGGAGCTTGGACGGAAGATGGGACAAGTCCAAGTTGCGTGTGTCGAGAAGCACCTGATCTCCGACTGCTTCAGAGTGATCACGTCGCTGTCGATCGGCATACTGCTTCTGGGAGTTCTGCATCGTGGTGAGACGTCACTGAGTCTTCTCCCATAGCTGTTGCATGGTGGTGATGAAGTCGTGTGCGGCTTGGACGTGTGCCGGTGTGGTTGGCTGTTGTGGTGTAAGTGGTTCCCGTCCGTAGCACAGGAAGAATGGAGATTTCCCTGTGGCCGCATGTGAAGCGTTGTTGTAAGCGAACTCAAGCGTCGGTAACTGTAGATCCCAGTGGCTGATGTCGTCTTTGCAAGTTGTGCGCAGTAACTGTTCAACCACCTGATTGAGTCGCTCTGTCTGTCCGTCAGTCTGGGGGTGATGCGCTGAAGACATCGCAAGCTTTGTCCCCAACAATCCCATGAGTTCCCTCCATAACTTACTAGTCAATTTTGGGTCTTTGTCTGAGATGAGTGTAGCGGGGATGCCGTGGATGGTGATGATGCGGTCGAAGAAGAGGCGAGAAGTTCCTTCAGCTGTAATCGTGGCGTTGGTCGGAATGAAGTGTCCCATTTTAGAGAACTTGTCGATCACCACGAGTATAGCGTCATGCCCTTGTGAGGTTGAAAGAATCCCGATGAGGAAGTCGAGGCTGACGACTTGCCATGGCTGCTCCGGTACGGGTAGAGGCTGAAGTAACCCTGTTTTTTCTGCTTGCTGCTCGTTATTCGCTGGCACGTGTCGCAAGAGGTGATGAACTGTTGCACGTCTGCTACCATCCGGGGCTAGTAGTTTTACTTTGTTATCCCTGCTAACGTCTTGTTGCTCCCAAAATGTCCCGCGTATGGTACGTCATGAAACTCCTCTTGTAAGATCTGTCGGAGCGGGGCATAGTTCGGTTCCCAAATTTTTTCTGGACCCTTCTTTACCGCTAAGTCCTTCTCCCACTGTAACAGCTTCTGTTTCTGTGCCGTAGCAATCTTTGCATCCACGGAGTATCCATGTTGGAATAGATCCTTGAGTAGAAGGTTTATCCCGTCGAGCTGGATGCCTGCTACATGACCTGGGCGGCTCAGTGCGTCGGCCTTGTTGTGTAGCCCTGGTTTGTAAATGATGTCGTAGTTTAAGTGGGTTTCCAGGAAGTCTATCCACCGCACATGACGTCGTGAGAGCGTAGGCTGCGACTTGAAGTATTTGAGACTACAGTGGTCAGTGTAGACTGTAGTTTTGGCTCCCTCTAGGTAACACCTCCACGCCTTGAAGGCTGTGACTATCGCTAAGGCTTCCTTGTAATGGATTGGGTAATTTGGTTCTTCTTTGTGTAGCTTCTTACTGAGGTAGGCGATGGGCTGCAAACCGCGTCCGTGATCCCGCATCCGTACTGCTCCGACTGCCTGGTCACTAGCGTCTGCTTCCACCACGTAGTCCTTGTCTGGATCCGGTAGGATGAGTACTGGCGCTGTAGTCAGTGCTGTCTGTAGCTGCTCCATGGCTTGCTGTTGAGGAGTATCCTATGTATAGGGTGTATTCTTTTTCAGTAAGTTCGTCAGTGGCGCTGCTATCTTAGCGTACTGTGGCACAAACCTGTTGTAGTAGTTGGCAAAGCCTATGAACTGATGCAACTCCTTCACGTTCTCACGCTCTTTCCACTCCTTGACGACTTCGATCTTCCGCGGGTCCACGTGTACGCCCTCCGCACTCACCATGTGCACAAGAAACTGCACATTGTTCAATGCGAAGTCGATTTACAACTGCTTCACGTAGAATTTGTTTGTTTGTTTTTTTTTTTTTTTCCGCGGATTCTCGAAGACTTTCTGCAGATGCTCCACATGCTCCTTCATGTTCTTGGAGTAGATGAGGATGTCGTCCAGGTACACTACTACGCACTCGTCCAGCAGGGGCCATAGGATGTGGTTCATCTCCGCCTGGAACGTCGCCGGTGCGTTGCAAAGTCCGAACGACATCAGTAAGCATTCGTATGAGGCGTATTTAGTACAGAGTGCCGTCTTGTGCATTAAGTTGTTTGCCATCTTGATCTGCCAACAACCCGACCATAGGTCCAGCTTCGAAAATGACATTGCACCACGCAGTTGGTTTAAAAGATCGTCTATGCGCCGTATGGGGTATTTATTCATGACTGTCTGTTTGCTTAGTGCCCGGTAGTCGATGCACATCCGTAAACTACCGTCCGGCTTAGGAGTGGAGAAACCTGGTGCACCGTAGGGAGAGGTGGACGGGCGGATCAGTTTTCTGGCCAGTAGATATTCTATCTGTTTCTTCATGTCTGTTAATTCGGTCGGACTAAGTCGGTATGGTGCACGGGAGATGGGTTTCGCACCTAGTTCGACCACGATCTCGTGTTTGTGGGTTCGCACTGGAGGCACTCCTGCAGGCAGGTCGTCTGGCATAATGTCATTGTAATCTGCTAACAGCTCCTGTACTGCTGCAGGTAGCTCCGAGTTTAGCTTATCCTCCTCCGCTGCTGTCATCACCAATACTAAGTAACTCGTATTACTCTCGTTCACTGCCCGTTCGAACCGTGCAAGTGTCATTACAGAAACATCCCCTGTATCCGTCCAGCTTCGCAGCTCCACACGTTTCCCATTGTTGTAGATGCACGCCTTCCGGTTGACCCAGTCGATCTCGGGGCTGAACCGTTTCAAGAAATCTCGCCCCAAAATTAAATCTTATCCCTTGATGTTCGTGATCGGCAATGTCGGCTTCCATCTTAATGCCCCTATCTGCAGCTGCAGTGTTGACTCGCCGTGGATGGGAAGCTTGTACCGTCCACCATCATTGCTAAACCGGGTCTCTTTCGAGGACTTCCCGATCTTCTCCAACGTCCCGCGGTCGCACACCGAGTGGGACGCACCACTGTCCACCAGTGCCTGGAGGCATTGCCCATTTCACATCATCTCGAGGAGTAGTGGCTGCTGCTGCTCCGAGTAGCCATAGATGGTCTCGCTTATAGGATCATAGGGTTGATCGAATATATCTTCCCTAGGTCCTGTGCTCGAAGCTGTAGACTCAATATCAGATTTCACCTGAGTAGGGTTAGAAGGATTAATTCGAGGCTGGTACAACTTCTCCTGAGCCTGGAACCTTCCCCTAAGCCTTTGCAGCTGTGTAGGCTTCACCTGTGGGGAACGGCGGGGAGCCTTAACACCATGCTGCTAGGAGAGAATATTAAGTGCTCGGAGCGCTCGACCCTTATCAACGCTCCGGATTGGGGTCCCCATAATACCCAGTACCGGTATAATTTTTTACCCTCCCTTAATAAAGACGTTAAAACCATGAGAAGTAATATTTTTAGTTAAAGTATATTTATACAATAACTTTAACAAATTCTTACTTGTCGGGATGTACGGCTGGAATTTACCTGTCGGTGCAGGGTCTTGTTTCACGGAGTCTCCTTTTGTCTTGGCGATTTCCCCTGGTGCCGACTGGTTGTGATGTTTCAAATTCGCGCCATCATATTCTCCTTTTTTTTCCCACTCCGAAGTAGCCAACTTGTCCGTTCTCTGCTTCAAGGGTGCCGCACTGTTCTTGCCCTTCGGCTCCGCACGTGCTTTCTCCATTTTCCATTCTCATTTTTTGCTAGCCACTGCTTCGCATCGCCCTTGTCGTTCTCCATCGGGTCGGCAGTCGTGGGTGGTGCCGATCGCCCCATGCCACTATTTGGCTGGTTGCGTCATGTCCCGTAGTTGCTACTGTTCAACGCGTCAAACTGTTCGATCAGTGCTGCCCGAAACTGCGCCCACGTACCTTCGCCTTGCACAATTTTGTTGTTGATCCACTCTAGAGCTGGGCCTTGTAACAGTGTTGCTGCGAGCCGTATGCGCATCGCGTCTTGGGTGGGAGTCTTCGAAGTAAATTTCGAGTTCAGCTACGAATCGACGGACGTCGCTCCCTTTCACTATAGGATCGAACACCTCTGGTTGCCTTAGCTGCTCTGCTTCGAGGTTAACTATAGCTGCTGCCGTTGTCGCAGATAAAATTGTCGGTGTCGCCGCTGCTGCTGCTGCTGTTGCTGCTGCATTCGCTGCTACTATGGTGGCTGCTGATTGGTTCACGAGGAATTTTCCGAGTCGTAGGAGTGCCTCATGTATCTGCTCATGCTCGGCTTGTAACTCGGCGATTTCTCGTACAAAATTATCTATATTTCCCTCCATTTGACGATTTACAGGATGTTGTGCAGCGAAAATAAATGAACTTTAGGTGCTGGTCGACTTACTGCGAGTCGAATCGGCTGTAGAATCGACGAGCGCGAACTCTGTACGTCGTGCAATTCTCCCTCATTTGAAATTTGCGTCCAGGCTAGGCCGTTGAGGAGAAAATCGATCCGACGCTCCAAACTCCAACTGTTTTGGGCGAAATTCTATGAGCCGTTGAGATTCAAATCTATCTGACGGTCGAAATTCCAACTATTTTGCCAATAATTATGGGGAGTGTTCGAAAACCGGATCGAGGGGAACTTAGAAAAATTGCGCAGAACTGGTTTTACACACCCGAATCGGCGTTTTGTCGTCGCCCCCGTGGTTTTTAAAGGCCACTTTTTAGCGGTTGAAGACTTCGCGTATAACGAGCTCTGATTACCAAGTGTGAGGATCAAAAGGAACTGGCTCAGGAAATATGATATGAGCACCTGGGTACAACGTCATGCTATATATATGCATGACACAAGGCCAGTAACCCCAGTGTTACTAGAAGGTTCCGCGGGTCGCGAAGCGTCCCGAACGGGTCCTTCCCAAATTCGGTAGAAGGCAATTTGGTGGCAACCGAAAAGCCTAGAATTCGGTGCACTCAACCTAGTTCAGTGCCTATAACTATAGTGACTATAGTTTAGCAACGAAACTAGGAAATCAAGCAAAATCAAGCACAAAAAAAAAAAAATGAATGAGCAAGATAATGCACGATAGAGTAATTATATGTAAGTAAAGCAGTCGTACTCTCACAGTGAAGGAGGAACTGCAGACGAGACAAACTTACACTGACCTTGGTGAGCTACAGCGCTACCTTGGCCTGCAGATTAACAGGGACAGGGCAGCTCGCACCATTACGCTGACGCAGTCGCATATGGTCGAGCAGATCCTCACGCGGTTCCGATTCTTGTTCTCCAGGGTACAGCTCAACCCTATTACTGTGGATCATGGGCTCACGGCTCCACCTTCGGACGAGCCATTTGAGTCCAGCAGTCCATATCCTGTTTGGTGGGTTGTCTCATGTACCTGATGACCTGTACTCGCCCAGACCTAGCTTACCCTCTTAGCGTCTTGGCGCGCTTTGTTGCGCCTGGGAGATACCGACTTACCCACTAGTACGCAGCTAATATGTTGGTGAAGTATGTGGCGAGTACATCAAGCATGGGACTTGTCCATGGAGGGTAGCAGCCAGTTGCACTTATAGGTTACGCGGACTCATTGTGGGCTGACGACACAGATTCGTTGCGGTCTACACTGTGTTACTGCTTCAGCCTTGGGGCCGGAGCTGTTTCGTGGAGGTCGAATCAGACGTCTACTGTCTCTAGTTCCAGCGGTGAGGCAGGGGTGTACGATGCGGCCATGGCCACCCAGGAGCTTCGCTAACTGTCTTTCCTCCTCACCGACCTTGGTGAGCAGCCTCGCTCTCCCCTAGTATTGTTCGCCGACAACATGTCTGCCATCTTGTTGTGCGAGGAGCCCCGACTGGCTGGGAAGGTGACGCACATCCAGCTTCGTTACTTCCTTCTGCGCGAGTTGCAGCAGTGTGGCCGGGCCCGCGTGGTACGTGTGGTCTCTGAGGCCAACCCTGCAGATATCTTCACCAAGGCATTGCCACCTTGTGACCACCAACGTTTCTGCACCCTGCTAGGGCTTGTATCTACAAGCCCTCGCTTGCGTAGAGATGCTTTGCATTGTACTCTTGCATCTTCTATATTTGCTATATCCTTGCATGTTGACTAGCCTTGTGGCCTCTTGCTTGTTCTCGGACTGTGTGGTGATCTTGAGATCCACCCCGAGCTTGGTTCTGTTCTTGTAATCTGGTCTTGTAAACGTTGCTTGTTGTTGCTGACTAGTCCTGTAACCCTTGCTATGTGTTGCTTTCCACAGGACTACCATCACCTAGACTATGAGGGTGTGTCGAGCTATATTTGTTATAGCTTATATTTGTTAGTCTAGGTGTACTGTCTGTTGACCTAGGATTAGGGTTACATTTGTTATATCTTGATTGTTTCTTGTTTCCTTAGTCATTCATTCTCATGTTCTCTTAGTTACCATGTTGGCAGAATGCGGTGTTCATGTCGAGCTGCATCAGGTTGAGGTCGAGGACGACGACGATGCTGAGGAAGATCCTCAGCGTGGCATAGCTCCCGGCCGGCACGTACGTCTCGTCGTCAGCACCGTACATATGCGTTATGCCCTTCACGACCAAGCGCCCCTTCTCGCGGGCGACCGTGTCGTCGATGTGGTACTTCGTCATCAGCACCCACCGGTTCTTCATGATGTTCACCCCGCGCGGACGTTCGACCAGCTCTTATGTACTGTTCTTAAGGCTGCGAATCTCCTCGTCCATCGCCGCCTTCACCGCCTTGCCTTTCCAGCTCGCCAACGCCTCCTTCACGGTCATCGTCCCAATGTCCCAGCAGTGCTCAGAATCGGCATGCATGTCAGGGACGAGCTCGGGCAGGTCGGCAACGGCCTGCGCATTGTAGAGCAGCGTGCTGTAGGAGGTCGGTGGCAGGCAAGCACGGTAGCTCAACTTCTGACGAGGCTTGCCAAACATGGAGTGAGTGGAATGTCGCATCTTTGGCTCGTCGGCTTTGACTTCCACCACGTTGCTGTAAGTCGACTACTTCTCTGCGGACAGCTCCCTTTCATCGTCTTCGGGCTCACCAACAGCCTTCACAACATCGATCGACGACTCGTCGAGCTGCTCTCTTGTCAGTGGCTCCTCTACAGACGCCTCCTTTGTGGGCTGCTCCCCTGTCAGCAATTCCTCTGCGGACGCATCCTTCATTGACTGCTGTCCTGTTGTCACCGGCTTGGCACCCTTGTCGACGAGCTTGATGTTAAGTCGGCCGCCGACAATGCCACTAGTCGGAACCACAGGCGACGTCCCCAACCTCCCCTAGCGCTGGTGGGCGACGACGGTGTCGGCTCAGGTAGGTTGGCGACAAGGGGTGACACAGCAGGAGCAAGAGGTGGAGGGAGAGGATGGACGTCCTCGATGTTCGCGTCAACAGGCTTGTCGACTTCGGTGAGTAGTGGGAACATCGTCGTCGAGGAGTCCGTCGATGAGTGGGTCCGTGTCCGTTCCAACGTCGGCGCATGCTTCACCTTCTACACCTCCAACTACATTGTCTTGTAGAAGACGACCTCGACGGTCGTGACCATCTTGTTGTCGGTGAGGTTGAACACCTCCCATCCCTTGCTCTCCAAGATGGAGCTCCCATTGGGCCTCGGCGCCAGCTTCCCTCCATGCTGTTGCTCGGGGACCATGGACTACACCATGTAGCCCCACACGGGCACCAGCGTAAGGTCGGGCTTCTTGTTGGTCAGCAGCTGATGTGGCGTCGTTCTCGACAATAGCGTCGACCGCTCAAGGCAATTGCGCACCCAGACAGCCTGCTGCAAGGCAAGGTGCCACCAGTGATGCTGCACGCCAAAGTGCAGCAGCATGGTCTGCACGGCATCGACGACCATGCGCATCTCTCTCTCTGCCATGCCGTTCTGCTGCGGAGTGTACGGGCAGGTCAGGTCGTGCATGATTTCTTTGGCGTTGACGAAGTTGGTAAAGTCCTTCTCTAGGAACTCGTTTCCGGGGTCAGAGCGAGCATCATCACCAACTTCTTGGTTTGCCTCTCCATGACCAGGAGCCACTACTTGAACACCTGCAGAACGTCGCTTTTCTTAGCCCGGCCTCACCCACACGTAGCGCGTCTTTCAGTCCTTCAGCAGAAGGAAGCAGTAGCGGCCATCCTTGGCAGCCACCCGGAACGGCCCGCACAGGTCGATGTGCACGACGGCCAGAGCTTCCTCCATGTCGGGGAAGGTGTGCCGCGCAAGTTTCCCGCCGACACATGGTCAGAACCCTTGTCGGGGAAGGTGTGCCGCGCAAGTTTCCCGCCGACACAGGATACGCACGGCATGTCGGCCCCGGTCGACGGCTTGATGTCCAGACCGGTAGCGACTCGTGCTTCGCCGAGCTCTTGATGGTGTCAACGCCGAGGTGCGCGAGCCTCGTGGTGGATGGGGAAAATTAGCTCATGTATTTCCACCTAACTAGGTAGTTGCCCAGGTTGTACACCATCCATAGGTGTGCACGTTTTTTATGCTACAAAAACGTGTACCAGGCTCTCCTTCTGTTACTGATTTTTTTTTTCCTAGCAGGTGCAATTTCTGCCAGGAACTGATCGGTCGAAATTCATTGCACTCTCATTGGATGAAATTTGCGCACATTGAATTTCTCGTCGAAAATCAATCGTGCGTCTGTGAGGGTTTGCAGGGGTTGCCGCGACCCTACGCAGATGAACTTTCACGATCTTTTGCACCAGCTACAACCCCTGCACCTGTACACGAGATGTTTCTGTTGCACCCGCAAATGCTACAGTTGCTCGTGCAAGGGTTCCTTGGTGCACCCTGTCCATAGGCAATCCTTTTCCTCATGCATATGCAAGGATTTTCTCAACAGTACATGGCTCAACACATATAAACATCACGGGCAAAGGAAACTTCTCAGATTCAATGCGTGTTTTTGTGATGAGGAAAACCAGTCTTATCTTAATGGGCGAGATGCTTTTCCATATGCACTTGTACAACACGGTTCAAAACTTGCAAACATCATGGGTGACTGCTTTATCACGCACAACGTGCACACTCATGACGAGGAAAAGGCTATATTTCTTCCCATGCATGAAATATGTTTATGTCGAAAGACCTCCACTATGGATCCCTAATTAATCCTAACGAAGTTACATGCATGTTAGCTTGGGGAGCTTTGGGCGTACTGACCCGCATATGGAACAAGCCCTTTTACCCCAGTGGTCTAGTCATCGGGCTTCTGATATGGTATCAGAGTGAAAGGTTTTGGGTTCAAATCCTCGTATACGCAAATGCTGCCGAATGCGTTAAGCTGCGTCCTGGGCCTCCCCGTGTAGGGGGGTGTCGAGAGATCTGCACTGGGATCCCCGATTTTCCCTGAGATATCGTGTATGAGTAATATATAGTATGTAAGGAATTACAGTTCCTTACTGTACTTGCACTTTAGCGAGTACATTCCGAGGGTCACGCAACGAACCTGTTCGGCCTATTTTGTCGGCCAAACCATCTCCGAGTCACCTCCGCACCAATCGCATCCATCACCGAGCCATCTTTGCCCGACCTCCCCGCCTAGCTAGAATTTCCCCTATTTGGGTCTCTCTATTTCTCTCTCTCTCTCTCTGAAATGGTCCTGCCATTGAAAAATCGGAAAGGTACAAGCATGCACAGTATAAAGCAAGACATAATTATCTAACAAACACAAACTAAAATCCACCAATCCTGCCACCTAGTACTCAACAAGCGGCTCCAGGACCGCAAAGCAATCCCTTGGGTGCATTTCTGTGTGGCCGCCTACAGCTGGTTTTTCAGCCACCGCCGCCTGGTTTGACTTCATGAGGTATCTGACTGACTGAGCTCATTGCAGGGCGACCGACCAACGTTGCCCGAACTGGTGGAGGAATTTTGCAGCTTGGAAAGAGTTAGGATCGGCGTTGAAGTACCGCCGAGCTTCGAACCATGACTACGACGATGATGATGACCAATACTGGAATTTACTAGTCCTACTGCACATGTATGACCCAAGTCTGGCGCCTATCGACTGGATTGTGTGTGAACGTTTCCTGAGATACGATACCCCGCACATCGCCACGCCGCAACCCGCGTTCCTTGCACGTGATGACGTCAAACTTTATACCACCTGGTATCTCGACAGCTGCTGTGGGCAGCACATCGTGGGCTTGAGGAGCTTTATCTCCAAAGTTGTCGCCACCCCATCGGTCACTTATATCACAGTGGTGAACAACAAAAGGCTGCGGGAGCGTGCGGGAAATTGTTGTCTTGAAAGCGCATGATAACAACACACATATCATACAGAACGATGCACATATAGTGCAGAATATACTATTTTATATACTCTCGCCATCGCAACTGTCGGATTGCGTCGTATAGCTCCACACCGACACGGAAATGCACGACATTATCCTTCACATCGCGTTGCTTAACAGGCCCTGGAGATACCTCGGGCGCGCACGCGCCAACAACGACGAGTACGTATTGGATTTCGACATCCCAGGTTGCAACGATGATACAGACGGGTTAATTGACCTCGTCCCACTCTGCTTCAATTACATCCAGCAGTCCGAGTGGAAGCACCTAGGTTGGAGACCCTAAGTGCCACATCATCCGCACAGGCTCGAGACGGCACTGCACGATGCAGACACCGACAACATCAGTAGGCGCTGCCATACTCCTACTACCTTGACCACCGTCAAAATCGTCGGCAGAGTGCTTCGTGCCGCCTATCGAAGGCAATGTCAACACTAGAACTCGCAAGTGCTACGCGTCAGGTCTTGGCACACCAGACGCACAGGAAGGATAGGATCCTACGACGCACGTGGAGAATCGCACCCCTACACCAAGGAAGCCTTCCTCAAGCACTACCCCCACTGGTGCGACCTGTCCAAGAAGCTAAGCATCAGAGAAGAAGAGCTGGCGCACCGTGAAGCCAAACAACTCTGCCGTCAGAGCATCTTGCAAGCACGCGGCACCTTCACCTGTAGCGCTTGGGGCAAAGCAGGTGGAGAAGGCGCTTCTAATGAAGGCAGTTGGGGGAGAAACAAAGGATGCGGATCAAGTAGCGGTGGAACCTGGGGCAACACAGAAGGCACCTTGCCTACCGCTTGTGGAGATTGGGGTACTACAACCAGTGGATAGGGCGGCACTGGCGGTGAATGGGGAGGTTCAACGCAAAGGCTGGGGCACCTCGCTTAATTGAGAAGAACAAAGGAGGGGGGACCGAGGAAGCAACCGCAACGCCAATTGTCCCTCTCAGCCTCCCTCCGCGCCTGCCCATACCGCCACCACTACCCGTAGATATTATGCCATCACGCGCTCAATACGATTGAATGGGGCAACGAACCGTCGACCCCATGACGTACATCTACGGTCTTGAGCTCGAACCACGTAAGCCAAAACTTATCCTAGGAACAATTTTCGGAACAAACATCCTGCTATTCGTCATCCCCGACATAAATGTCATCGCACTAATGCTGACGCCAGTGTAAGACGAAGCGGAGGAAGAAGAGGCACTGGCGGAACCCACGCCCATACCTGGAGAGAACCTAGACGAGGAATCTGTGCGATATTTCCGCACCCCTCGAATCTGCGCACCTGACGAACTATGGCACCAGCGCCTCGGTCACCTCTCACGCCAAACGCACAATATTTGCTTCACCATTGAGGTTTTTGCGCCTGGCGCAATCTTGCAACCGATGGCTCTAAAATAAGGAGCACATTGTAGCCGCACATCTGCACTGTCTGCCCCGAAGCCGCACTAACTCATCAGCCATTCCCCAGCTAGACTCGAAAACTAACCTTTGCCCGAATATACACAAGGTGTACAGCGATTTCCTTGTCGTCAACCACTACGGGCTCAACGATGAAGGCAACATGCTCATCTTGGTAGTCATCCGCTACGTCTAGATTGCCAACGTTAAGTTGGGAATGGATTTGGAGATCTGGCAGACAGACAGCGCGGCTGAGTTTCAAAGCAAGAGGCTACAGTATTATCTTCGGCAGAAAAAAATCCTGCATCACATTTTGCTCCCTTATGCACACCCGGAGCAAGGAGTCGCTAAAGGTATGAATTGAACACTCATGAAGAAAGTGCGCGCGCTATTGAAGCTGTCAAAACCCACCGTTACCTACTGGCAGTACGCAATGCACCATGCCGTGCGTCTGCACAAAATGCTATCTACAACGGCGATTATCGGCAAACAGTCACCACATATGAGGTGGACAGGCAAGAAGTGCGATGCTCCGGGTGTGGGGGTGTGTGGTGCAGTACAGACCCCCACCGTCAACTGTAAAAAAATTCACGAACCGCGCACGATGAGACGTTCACATTGGCATCACCTACGAGTACAAAGCTTCGACCAACTTTGACCTCATAAGCAACAAGATCATGCACGCACGCAACGTGATTTTCTATGAAAGGCTCATGCTCGTGCAGTTCTGCGCGGATTAGCATGTAGTTGCGGATCAAACACATGGTGTACAAAGCTACTCAACTCCCGAGGGCGAAGCTGCACCGACGATACAGGATTGGGATACCTCCAACAAGTATCCTGGCATCGATCCCCATCGCGATGACGACGATGACGAGTCGCCGCCCGGACCCTCGCGAAACAATGCAGGAACCTTGTGCCACCAGCCCCACTTGCGCTAGAGTGACGACACGTATAACAATTCATTCCTGAACATCGCTACAACACCACAGTCTGTGGGCTGCAGCTGCTGTAGCTCCACATCGCAACATCCCCGGCCCCACGGGTCATTGTACCAAAAATCTGCAACAGGTTTTAACCAACCCTCGTAGCCAAGGAGTAGTGCGCGAAAATGGATCCAGAGATAATGTCGCTTGAGGCACGCGATACTTGGGTGTACATTGACCGAGCAGAAATCAAAGGAATGCGCGTGCTCTCGGGGAAGTGGGTGTTCCATGTGAAAACCGCAGCTGATGGTCCCATCGAGCGTTTGAAGGTGCGTTGGGTCATGCGTGAGCCGCCCACACCTCCGCATACGTCCTGCTGCCATTGCCGCAGCAAGGCACCAACCCCACCAAATCGATATGAAAAGCGCACTCTTGTACGCGTTAGTGGACGTAGTCATACTTGTGGAGCAGCCGTCCACTTACGGCGAAGGGGACTCACGTGTATATCAACTCAAGAAGTCGTTGTACAGGATCAAGCAGGCACCAAGGCTATGGCAGCAACATCTACACAAAATCTTGCTCAAAATTGGCTTCACCCAACTGCTGCACGATCCTGGGATGTACCGCCTACAATTCTGCAGCGATTATATCTTGATCACAGTTTACGTGGACAATTTACTCTACACAAGGACCTCACAGTTTACGTGGACGATTTACTCTACACTAGGACGAGCAACACGCTTCTCGACCAGTTCGAAAAGAATTTGGCCCTACGCATTGACATTACCACGAACCACAATGTGACGCAGTTCGTGGGACTTAACATTCCTACGCCCCAGATTCCATCCACCTTTGAGCCTCAAAATACACTGAAACACTTGAGAAGCGTTCAACATCTCGCTAGCACCACTATCAACCCTTTACCGCATGCCTGGACCGAACTACAAGCCGGACAACAAAGCCATGTACCTCGCAGAACTTCAGACCTACCATCAGCAACTGGTCTACATGCTCTTTGCCTCTGTAACCTGCAGGCCCGACCTCTCCAACATTGCGAGCCAACTGGCTCAGTAATCACGCAAACCAATGGATGAGAACCTTCTCAATCTTCAACTCGCTCTACAATTTCATCTCAACACCGAACATCGGACTCTCCTACTCTTTGCTCATGACTCCATCATTCAACCTCGTCGGATACATGGATGCCAATTACGCCGCTGATTCCGACAATCAACGGTCGAGAACGGGCTTCCTTTTCCAACTCGAACCAGCAGGCCCATCTCTTGAAATTTCTAGAAGTAGGAGCTGGTTTCCCTTTCATCAGCGGAAGCAGAATTTATCACCGCGACAGTAGCAGTTTGCGAAGGACTCTATTTGCACAAGCTCCTAGAGGAGGCAAGATTTCCAACGTCGCCAACCTTCCGCCTCTACTGCGACAACCAAAGCGTAATCAGGATCGCGAGCAAGCCCATATTCTTCAATTGCAACAAACTTATTGCTTTGCAATAATTTTTTGTTGAGATAAGCGGTAGTCTTAGGAGCCATAGCTAGGAGAGTCCTAGCTAGGCAAGAGAGTTTAGGCGAAAGAGAGGGGTTGCACTAGCAAGAATGGGGATACAAATAGCAAACCCTAGAAGGGTTGTACTCGCTACAGAGCACCCCACTACAGGCTAGAGCATAATATTCTGACATTTTTTTCGTCAAGGATGAAATTCTCAAGTTCAGAATGGAACTGACGTACTGCCCCATCGGTGACATGGCAGCTGATTTCCTCACGAAGGGACTGCCCCGTCGACAGTATTAATCTGAGCAGAGTGGTCAAGCGAGTCAAGACCTGCTAAGGCCAGGAATGAAGGGGGGTATTACGATAAGGAAAAAAATATGATCGTTTCTCTATGTAACAGGCTCGAACCACAATCAAGCATGAATTCAAACAATCAGGACGACGCGAAAGGTCGCGTACAATTGGAGCATCTAGACTGTCAGCGTCAGACGTATCGAGTAGTTGGATCACCAAGGAAAAAGGCGGGAACATGTTCGGAACTGGTTCCCGTGCCAGACGATTTTATTTCGATGCAATAAGGGAATATACACCTTATGGTACATCGCCAGTTTAGGTCGTTTCGTGTACCCTGCATTCTAAATATTAGCTCATGTATGCATATGTTATGCTGTAATTACTTCAGTCATTTTACAGTCACTTTGAAAAGAAGTCATTTTACTTCCGTGGCAATATCACTATGCGAACAAACTTGAGGCTGATCTTGGCTCATTTTAAGACCGTAATGGAATTCAAGACAACAAGCTAGATCATTCTCATTGTTATTGACGATAGTGTGAGTGTTGTTTCGCCGTCATTGACAATTCCTCCCTGGTTGGGTGAACCGAACAATGGGTCGAAATTAGCTGCACCGGACTTTGGTTGTAAACATTATTATACCTGCTAGAAAGGCATAGTGCCACCGTAGCGGAAACGTGTTTGTAGAAAAGAACAAGACAAATTTCTTGCATTAAGAGCATGTTGATCACTGAAAGTAGAGAGAATGAGTGACACACCGCATGCAGGGTATTTATGCATCCATCTACCCTCCCAAATGACCCTATTCAAACCAATAATGGTGTACCAATAATTCTACCCTCTACCCTCCAATAATGTTGAGCTCCAATAATTGTGGCCCTACCATAATTGTGACAATTATTTTAGGACCTGGAAGCTTATAAAGAGGACAACACTAGAATTAAACAGCACAGGTATACAGTATTCGTTATACTGTATTTAGTTTTCCAACACTCCCCCTTGCTGTAGGTTTTAGTGAATATGTTTTCCTTGGGTGGTCGAGGTGGTGTACCACCACAAGGTAGGGGTGCACCCAAACCAAGCTAGGGTTTGGTGTTGGCCAAGCTGCTTGTTACTATAGCACCTTTCCCTTCCCAAGCTCTTGGGGCTTCCAAACTCCAACCAAACTTCCTCCCTTCACGTTTTCCAATCCCTCCTTCCACTTTCGACTTTCCAGATATGGATCTACGATGTGGTGGCTGCTGCTCAGAAAATTGTAGCAGCTCCATGTAAAAATCCCTTCTTAACCATGGCGAAATGCCCGTGTCGTCATGGCGGAATGCCCGAAGCGCACGCCGAATTTCCAAAATTGTAGCCTTTATGATGCGCGATTGTCAGTGTCGCTGTCTTCTTCGCACGCCTGCTGTGCGACGATGCGGAAGCGCAGCGGATGCGCGTCTGCGATGACTGAAATAGCGGATGACGCGAATCGGTAGCAGATGACGCATGGCGTACTGCTCGCACGGAACTACATTGGTAGGCACACACTTCGCGCGATAGAAGTGATGACCTGGCGTTCGTCAGCGGCTAACGATCTGGTGCGCGACTGCTGCTGCAATTTCCTATCCGCGCCTGCTGCATCTTCGTGAACCTGTCTCCCCCTGCCTTTCTCTTTAAACCTTGCCTTTCTCCCCCTGCCTCGTGCTGTGATGGCACAAGGTTGTCCATATCTTGAATCCACACCAAAGGACGATGCCAAGTCTGCTCAAAATTCACCCATGTTTTCTTGTGATGCTCCCCCTACACTCCTGCTGACACACGGTAGCAGCAGGAGTTGCCGAACTCCATCAGCTGGAGGGTTGCGCATGCCGACGCGCTCCGAGTTTGCCGAAAACTTGACCTCATGTATGCAGAAATGCCCACTCCAAGTATGCAGTGATGTGAACTCCAGGTATGCTGTGCACTCAGAGTATGCACTATTGGTCACCCCAAGTATGCAGAACTGTGCACACCAAGTATGCAGTTCACTCCAAGTATGCACAAAAGTTCACATCAGGTATGCAGAGATGTTCACACCAGGTATGGAGAAATCTGTGCTCCCGTGTATATTCTCCATTCCCTCAGGTGGTGCCGTTCATCATGAGCGACCAGTTGCACGATACCGCTGCATCACGACCGATGACGACCGGCTGCATCCTTTTTGTCTGCTCCCCCTGCCTATCGGCAACCCTTGGTGATTATGTTTTCCCCTTATGCTTCTTGACTCCATGTCCCACTTCAGTGCCACAAGTTAAACACCACAACTCCACCACCTTCCCCACCCATGTGCTTGTAGTCATCCGCGTACACAGCTACAAGCACATGAGTGAGTGTGGAGTTAGGTGACGCCGTGTTGTGTGGCGCAGCTCGGGGTGGCCGCACAGGTGAGTACAACACCAACACACTTAACTTGGTGACTGTCTGCAGATAGTGCACCTGTTGTTGCACATCCCACGTTGTTTCCCACATCATTGTCTTCAACCTCCTCTGGTACAGTCACTCATGTTGCAGGTAAGTCATCTGCTGTAGCACCCACGCTTCCTTCGGCTTCATCAGTTGCATCAGTTGCGTCAGCTGCATCAGCTCCGGGTAAGCCTTGTTTTGGAGAGGCCGCTCCCTCGCCTCCATGACCTTCAATGGATGAGGATGTAGGAACCGAATCCATTGTAGACATTTCTCCTCTCCCTAAAGTCCACACTACAATGTGGGGTGGGACTTCATCCTTGTCAACATCATGGGCCGGGTTCCGCAAGATGCAGGCTTGCGATGTTGAACAGATGCATGTGCAGAACGGGCACTCAACTGCACTCCAGGTGGGCGGTAAAGCGTGCTCCCATGGGTAACCAAATGCACTCCAGGTGTCCGGAAAAGGGAACCCCCTTTTTTATCATCCTTGTTCGATGATGCACCATTACGGGAAGGTCCAAAATCTTGGGCGGATGTAAGTGCCGGCTCATATTCCACCATGAGCACTCCATCCAGGTTCTTGCCAAATCCAATCTGCACACACTCGTCTCCATCAAGCATGGTGATTTCGGTGTCTCCATCAGCAACCGTATTGATGTGAGCCCCCTTTTTCAACAGCTGACAATAGGAGAGCAGGTTGTTCTTCAAGCCAGGTACATAGAGGACTTCAGTGTAGCGAGCTGTTGTCCCATCAGGTGTTGTTGCTCTGATCGTTTCCGTCATTGTGCTGCTCAGATGGCTCCCATCAGCGAGCTCCACATACACAGGTTCGTCCAGCTTCTTTAAGTCATCAAACCAGCACTTGTCCGAAGTCATGTGCTAGCTGCATCCTCTGCCCAGCATCCACAGTGACACTCCAGCTGGTGGTAAGGCACCTTGTGACGATTGCACCGTTGGAATGCATGTGACGGTGTGTTTGTTGTCTCCTTCACTTGCCCCTTGCTGTTTTGATGCATTATTGTCACGCTTGCGGCTACGACTCCTTCGTGGAGAGAACGAACGGTTGTTGTCGGTGTGCATTTTTGTCCCCCCGTAGGTGTGCAATTCCCACCCTGGTGGTGACAAGCCTGGGGGTGCCTTGGTACACTTGAAGAAGGGGTGGCCTGGCTCCTTGCAGTACCAACATACGAAAGGTGAGTGACCCGCACCTCCATCTTTGCCTTGCTGTCCTTTTTAGTGACCTTGCCAAATTCAGTTCCTCCTTGTTCTTGGTGCTTCTCTTAGCAGTTGGAGAAGGTGAGCGGTTTCCATGGGCTTGTCCAGCCATGCGAGGTGGACGTCGGTCACGGTTAGCCTTTGTGATAAGGTCGTGATATCTCTGCTCCTGAATCATCATCCGTGAAGCTGTCCGTCACATTGTGTAGCATTGCCGAGTGCCTCATCTCCTCCCAATGTGCCGGTAGACCCGTGAGCAGGTTTAAGGTGAATGTATCCTGATCCACTATCTTCCCTGCTAGTGCTAACTTGTCCCGAATTGCCGTTGCGCGGTTGACGTATTCCTCCACCCTGTCCTGATTCCCCATCTTCAAGTTGTCCAACTGCCTTAAGAGTGACAGTTTTGACACCGAATCCTTGGCCTGGTACGTATCCATTAAGTACTCCCATGCTTCATATGCCGGGCTGTAGGATTCCTGAAACATGTCCAGCTGCAGCTGGATCGTGACGCTTACGCTGTGCAGAAGGATCCAAAAGGCGAGTGCCGCACGGTGTGAGTAATCCGTAGCATTTCTAGCTGCTCCATAGCGTCGTTGATGTCACCATTTTCCATAGTAACCGGATACTGTAGGTTCACAAAGAACTCCCACATATTTGTCACACGTGCGTTCATCCGAAACTGTAGTGCCCACTCCCGAAAGTTGGAGCCATCAAACGGAGTGGTGGTGAACGCCTTGTCCACCGTTGCTCCCACCATTTTGCGTGATAGTCGTTCCTTTTTTTCTTCCTTGTATTCACGTGGAGCGGGGTCGAAGAGAGTAGGCACGGTTGACGGTCGAGGTAGCTGTACCGTGCGCTGCATATCTCCATTCTGTCCGCCAAGTTTGACGTTCCAGCACTTCCACTTGATCACGTCGCATGACACCACTTGACTGCATTCAGTATCCCATCCGCCCCATGTTGTCCACAGAATGTGCTCCAATCGGTGGACGAGGCGCATGCGGAGGTATGCCATTGCCGCCATAAAGGTGAGACTTGGCCATGGGAGGAACTCCAATGGGATGGGAGTTAGTCGCATGTTGTCGTAGTGGGGGAGCACCAATAGTGTAGGAGGTAAATCCCACACCCTCCAAGCCCACTTGACCATTTCCGTCACTCTGTTGCCCAATCTGTCCACTTCTCATACCACCATGATCCATCACATGCATTTCACTCACGTACTCATCATTCCTCCCACGTGCTTCCCTTTGCATGGGCGATTGATGTGCGAGATTGAAGCCCTCCTCTCCTTGGACGTATACATCCCTCCCTTGGGATGACTCTCCTCCTTGAGGTATGACCATTTCTCCATCACCATCATTTCCTGCATAACCATTGAATGCACGAGTTTGGTTAGTATGAGGAGTGTTTGAATGAGATTGTCCATGTGTGGACGGATTGCTGAGCCCGTGAGAGTGTGTCATCGTTGGCATGTTGAACTTGACATGTAGCGATGTCTGAAGTGCTGGTGGTGCTCTTGCAATCATGTTCTCCAGTTGCTCGTGCTGAGCCAAGATGGCTTCTTCAAAAGCCGCATATCCAGCATCCACTTCGCCATCGAAGTGCGACATGTCCTTCATCAAACCGTCCACCAAGTGTGCGTTAAACGCGCGGTTGTACCCAGCAGCGAACACCAGGTGTACGAAAGCGTAGACTGGGTGTGCGGTACTCTGACTATATGCAGGTACCTATCCAAAGTGAATGCCAATAAATTCCTGAACCAAATTTGGCAGCATGCCCCCTAGAGTAGCTCTGATACCATGCTAGAAAGGCATAGTGCTAGCGTATCGGAAACGTGTTTGTAGAAAAGAACAAGACAGATTTCTTGCATTAAGAACATGTTGATCACTGAAAAGTAGTAAGAATGAGTGACACACAGTAAACAGGGTATTTATGTATCCATCTACCCTCCCAAATGACCCCATCCACACCAATAATGGTATACTACTAATTCTGCCCTCTACCCTCCAATATTGTTGAGCTCCAATAATTGTGGCCCTACAACAACTGTGACAATTATTGTAGGACCTGGAAGTTTATAAAGATGACTGCACTAAAACCAAACAGCATACCGTATAGTTCCGGCTAGAAGACCCGCCAGTAAGAAAGTCCCCCGGGACTCTTGAACGGGTAGGGGGACTCTTATTGTGGCAGATATTGTGAGGACCTCCCCTTTGCCTCTAATCATCATAAGACCCCCCTATTCTGTATACAGTAGTTTTTATTGCTATTGTGCATCAGTTTTTACTGGGACAAATTCGAATTCCGACACACTTTTTGTGTCAGACTCGAAAACTGACACTTCACTTGTGTCAGACAAGAAAACTGACACTTTACTTGTGTCAGACTCGAATTCTGACACAGATCTGACGCGCCGCTCGTGCGAATTTGCGCGAATTCGGTACGAATATAAGACCCCCCCCCGCCCCAAATTGAGCTGTACACCCTAAATAACAGGTTGATAAAGGATAAAAAAAAAGTGTACCCCGGGTCTTAAAAATTTGCAACCGCCAAGATGTCCACCCTAGCATTTTTTCAAGCAATTCTAGAGAGTCCCCCGGGTCTTCTAGCCGGAACTATACGGTAGGTATACAGTATTCGTTATACTGTATTCGGTTTTCCAACAATACCCCCCCACCCCCATTCTTACACAGAACGTGAGATATAGCGTAACTAAGTTTCATATGAGAATTAAAGCATTTTCTGAAGAATAATTACCGAAAGTTTAGTTTTTTAATGAAATCACGTGAGTATCGCGTTGTCAATGTTGGTACATTTTTTTCCAGCCCTACTATGCGTGAGGACGGAAACATTCGCGCCCTTACTCATATTCGAGGACAATAAATCATATCCAGGCCCTCAGATTCGTTTGAGGGTACACTAAGGCCTCAGGACAGTTTGGTAGGAAGTCGAATTTTGTCCTGGTTTGTCAGGGCTGGACTGGGAGGGGTATGCTGAACCGTCAGTGCGAAATTTGACTGTATACCGTACTGGCAAATCGGTGCGCCGCGTGAAGTTCTGTTGATGTGGACGAGGATGCGGGTGTGGGTTGGATGAGGGTCTGGTTTCATGGCCAGGAGGGAAGCGCGTGCCAACAGCATCTTGCAAAGTTGGCCGTGCTTTTCCCACGTGTTAAGTCAGCGGCACACTCTAATTGGTAGTGATTACAGCAATGATGTGTTTCCAGGTTGGGCGCGGTCTGGTTTTACTCTCCGTGACGTAACTTACGCTGTACCAGGTCGGTGGTTGGGTACACTAGGCCCAGGAAAAAAAATTGCGCAGTACTCGCTTCAGGAAGAGTCTTAACACTATCCTGACTCATCAGGGCTGAACCTACAGCATTATACTGAAACCTCAGTACGCAAAATAACCTCTATAATGATTTTACAGGACCAGTATTTTCCTTATGCTGTTTTTTCAGGAGAAGCACACAACACTTATCTGTTGTGAATTCAGGAAATTCATGATACCGTATCCACCCGGATAGTAGCGCCGTCCTATTAAAAGCGCCGGCGCTTCTATCTGGAGCCATGCGCTTATGGCCGGTCCTCAATTATAAGCGCCTCCCCTTAAAAACCTTTACCGGTACTTATTATAAGCGCACATGTATCTTTAATTTAAAAATATGTTCAAAACGGTAACGGAATTCATTTTTGCAGCGAGACAAATCTCATTTATGCTTCGTTTGACTCGCGAAGACCTAACTGGCTGCGCGTCCAGTCAGGATGTGCTGGCATGCCAGCACAGTGACGTAAATTTGCCAGTGTGCAGGAAGCAGAATCGCTTGCGCGCGATTCTGCTTTGTGACGCTATTTTATTTCGACTCGGTTGGAATGGCAACAATGAAAGTGTCAAGATAGTAGCTAGAGGTGAGGAGCCATGCTAGGGTGAAGAGGAGAAAGTGTCGAGAGAGTTTAGGCAAGGAAAGAGGTGTTTCACTATAGAGTTTGGAGTACAAATAGGAGGAAAAGGGGTAAACCACCAAACAGAATGCAATAACTACACTACTGCTAGATCTACATGCAGTTACAATAATATAATTCTGACATCCCCCCTTAACTGCATGCAGGAATAGCAAAGTGCAAATCACAACCTGCAAGTGTACTCAAAGCAGTAGCACGCAAGAGCAATGACAACCAGTGCAGTGGTGGCAGAGACAGCTGCAGCAAGCCCTGAGGCAAGAAAGAGAGAAAGGAGACAAAGTGCTGTGGCGCATCTAGTTTGCAGCTCAACAGCAAAGAAGACGAACGAGGCGTCAGGGGCTGCAGCTGTAGGTGCCACGGTAGCAGTGGGCGGCAGCTGCAGATGCGTGGCTGCTTGTTCCTTCACTCTCTCTTACCCTCCCTTACCATCTCTCATCCCCCCCCCCCCCTCTCCTACAGCAACAAGTGCTGCAGGGAGGGAGAGAGTAAGAGGGAAGGGAGGGAGGACGTGCTGGCTCCTTACACCCGCCCCCCCCACATCCCCCCCCCCCCCCCCCTCCACGACGGGAGGAGAGTAAGGGAGGGCGGGTGGGAAGGGCGGCATCACCCGCGGCCGGCGCTGGCGGCGGCAGGTGGCGCTGGCGCTGGCGCTTGCGACTGGCGCTGGCGCTGGCGCTTGCGATTGGCTGGCGTTAGCCGCTTGCGGATGCGCTGGCGCTCGTCGCTGGCGCTTGTGCTGGTGCTGGCGCCTGCCGGCGTTGGCGACCGCATCGACGGTGAACGGGGGGCCGCGAGGCGACGAATCGGGGGCCGCGGGGTGACGGAACGGGGGGGAGGCCGCGGAACGACGGACGCGACGGGCGAAGGGCGCGACGAGACGAAGTAAAAAGTAGCGCATTTCGCGCTGCAGGAAGGGCGGGCCCATGTTACTTTAAAAAAAATGAAGGTTCTAGGAAAGAACCAGCTCTGACACCATGTCAAGATAGTAGCTAGAGGTGAGGAGCCATGCTAGGGTGAAGAGGAGAAAGTGTCGAGAGAGTTTAGGCAAGGAAAGAGGTGTTTAGCTATAGAGTTTGGAGTACAAATAGGAGGAAAAGGGGTAAACCACCAAACAGAATGCAATAACTACACTACTGCTAGATCTACATGCAATTACAATAATATAATTCTGACAGAAAGGTACAGTTTGGTACCCTAAAAGTATAAATTTGTATTTGTCATTATATAACACATGCGCTTACCGTATGCCCGAAACTCAATTATAAGCGCCCCCCTTAAAGCCAGCAGCTAAAATAGTGACCCCCCCCCTCTAGTTGGGTCCAACTTGAAGGCCCAACTTTCTTTTTAACGTTTTGGAACGTTGAAGTGCTTTGTGTTTTTTTTCCCGCCACCTCCAGAGGAGTTTCGAAAGGAACCAGGAACAAGTGGGATTCATTCTCAATTTTGATTGGCAGCGATATTCTCCAACATGCACATGTGCGATTGCGAGGGGCAAAGTTGAGCGACGTGAAATGTTGCATTCACAAGAGCTGTCACTTCACCGGGAGAGCGACGGGAGGGCGACGGGAGGGGCGACGGGAGCGCGACGGGAGGGTGATGGGAGGAAGTGCGGTAGGAAGAAATTACAAGGCGAAAGCGAGGCCACTGTATGTGCCATTTTTTCTTGGATAGGATAGAGAAACGTAGGCTCTTGGCTACTATGTGCTTGGCAACGCGAGAAGGAAAGCGGAAATAAGCACATGTGGAACCCAGGCCCAGCTTGAACCTGGAGGTTGGACCCAAAGATGAAAACCAGCGACAACCAACCGTCGTGCGAGTGCAGCACCAGAAATGCGACATCGCCTGACGTGCGCAAAAAAAATTACTTTGGCGGGAACCAATCACATGAGTTCGATCTGAAGACACGAGAATGTTTGCAACAGTCTTTTACCGGCCCAGTTTCGTTCTCGCCTGACCCCGTCAGAACACGTTTTCAAGCTGGGTCGGGGTTCACAATTTTATATTTCGGTTAAAAAAAAAAATATTATAAGCACACATGCGCTACTATCCGGGGTGATACGGTAACATAGGGCCTCATCATATCATTTTATAATTCCTTTTTAAAAAAATTCATAGTTAATGGTGGCGTTCAACAGATCGGGATGACAATTGCAGAGCTGCGCCAACTGAAAGCGGCCTCAGCGGAGTATGACCGTGAGCAACTAAAAGAGGCGGTTGGACGAGGCAAGAAGGGAAACAAACATCATGGCGAGGGAAGCTCTGGGGTAAATCGTGGCACTCTTGACGATGATGCGGACGACGATGTTGAGGGAGAAAATCTCGAGCAGCACCGTGGTGAAGTAGGGGACGATGGCGATGGTGACGGTGTGGACGGTACCGCCGGTCCAACAAGTGCAGATGGCAGCACTGCTGTTCGCGCGGATGGTGACGAGGATGAGGCGGATGAGGAGGAGGTGGCGGCGGACGAAGAGGAGGACGAGGAAGAAGAGGGGGGTTCTGACGAGGACATGGAGGGGGAGAAGAGTGAGGAGGGGAGCGGTGACGACTCCGAGGAGGAGGTGTACATCGGTGACGGAGAGGAGGCGGAGGACGAGGACGCTGAGGACTATGTCGACTTGGAAGAGGAAGGGATGGATGGTACAGAGGGAGATGGGAAGGAGAGAGCTAAAAAGAGGAAGCGGGGTGGAAACGGGAAGGTAAGAAGGCAGCAGGAGGACGCAGTGGGGGTGGGAAAGGGGGCGGCCGGGGGAAGTAAGTGGGCGAGGGAGAGGGAGGGGGCGTGGTAGTGGCCGTGGTCTAGGGGGAGGACAGATCCTGAGGGAAGACAATGCTGGGGATGGTGTCAACCCATCCGTACACTCTAATGCCACACCGCCGAGGGTTCTAACGGGGTACGTCACCCGATGTTTTGAGAAGATTCCAGACCACCCTAAGTCGAAGCGTCGTTGTCGCAAGTGCAACATGGAGATCTCCTTTGCCGGAACCAACTGCAAGACCGGCAGGGTTCACATGGAAGGGCAGCACCTCAACCACTGGATTATATGGTTGCGGAAGTTCCATGGTGGGGAGGTGGGCCCAAACGACCACTTCCCTGAGGGGGGGGTATGGAGTTGACAACGAGGTTCCAGACGGGGGCGTGAAATGGGTAGGCGTGGACACTTGGCCAGCGCCTCCCACTGAGGGGTTGCCAGCGAGGATGGGGCAGCAGCTGATCACGCAGACCTACCCCAAGCGCTTCGACAAGGAGCATCTGCAGCAGGCAATGTGCGAGTGGGTGGTCGCCACCGACCAGGCATTCACTGTGGTGGAGCACCCGACGGTGAGCCCACCAACATACCACCTCACCACCTCCTTTTTAACCCCTATGACATGGATCCAGCGGGTTAGATTTGTGTTATGTCTTGTCACTTTGATCGTCTAGCAGTAATTGAAATTCGAGCCCCACAGCGTCGTACCCACCCACCCCCTACACCCATCCCATACTTGATGGCAGTTTCGCAATATGATGGCAGCCGCCAATCCCAAGTGTGCCGTGGAGTAAGTCATTCCCTCGCGCACCACACTAGCCCGCCAAATCATCCGCCTGGCGGAGCTGGCAAGGATCAAGCTCATGGAGATGCTTGCTACTGACGGGGTAGGGGTTGTTGCCTTTACCCATGACATATGGACCGGTGAGAATCACCGGTCCTATATGTCAGTGACGGGTCACTGCGTGAATGAGAAGTTTGAGCTCATGCAGATAACCCTCGACTTCCGCGTTATGCCTGGCAAGCACAGGAGCGAGAAGATCGTCGAGATGCTGCTCGATGTGGTGCAGGAGTGGCAGTTGGAGAATCGGTGCATTGCTGTGACATCTGACAACGCGTCGGCCAATGTCGCAGCGATGGAGTTCCTTTTCCGCGGGGGGCCAACCGACCGTCAACCGCCTTTGTTCTTCTCCGGCATGCACGTCAGGTACCTTAAGTGCATATTACCTCAAGGCCCTCACCATCTCCTCGGAGATGTGGTTGGCTTTGGAAGAGCTTGCGGCCTTCCTTAAGCCATTCCATGCCGTGAGCTTAGCCGCTGAGGGTTCGAAGTACCCCACGATCTCCAGGGTTGTCCCGCAGTTCAATGAACTGTTGGACGGCCTTGACAGGGTCAAAAACAATGTGTCCACCCCCCCCGTCAGGGGTCATGAAGGACTGCATCACTGCTGCAGAGGGGAAGCTGATGGAGTAGTACTCGGGCAGCAGTGATGAGCTTTGGATTGCCACCTTTCTTGACCCAAGCTTCAAGATCGGGTACTTCGAGATGGATGGAGAGGGAGGAGGAGTGCAGGAGAGTGAGACGCCGGGGGGGGTACAGCATGTTGCAGCAGAAACGGTGCTCGCCTTGGTACGGGCGAAGTTGGGACCGTACTAGGCGAAGGAGGTGGCGGCCCGAGAGAAGCGGGAGAGGGCAGAGGGGGCTGGTTGTGGTGCACATGGAAGGGGAGGGGGGGATTCATCAGGAGGGATCTCCTCTGGCCGTGTGGGAGGAGCTGGCAAAAAGGGGGGTGCTGCAGGCGGCCGCCCAGCACACGATGCATTTGGTGGTGCGGACGGGGATACGCAGAGCTTGAGGGCAAGATTGGAGGAGTACCGTAGCCGCCAGGAACAGTCCATCAGGGACGAGGTGCAGATTTACATCGACGAGCGATTGGAGCCTTTGGTGATCTGCCCCCTTTCTTATCGGCGCCGCAAGAATGACCTTGAGGGGCTGCAGGCTATGGCCCTTGACTACCTCGCCATACCAGCGACGTCGGCTGCGAGTGCGCGCAACTTTTCACGTGGCCGCAATCTGATCATGTGGCAGAGGCATAGCCTAGGACCCGAGCGCGTCCTGGGTGGACTTGAACACAGGGTGCAAGTTGGGGAAGGAGGCAAAGAAAGTGCTAGAGTTGGCGGAGGCGGATGCCGTAGGGGTGGAGATGGATGAAGAACAGCCGAAGTGATGGTGTGGGGTGGACTGGTTTGTTGTATGTGTTGACTGCTATTTGGGATCTATAGGCTCTAAACACACCTTTAAATCACACTAGGTACTCCCCACGGGGTCACCTCCAAGGGTCCTTGGGTGCCTGGCAAAGCCAGCCCCTATCCGGTCCGTCTTTGTAGAAGGAGTTCCCTAAGTGCAAAAATAATCGTGCGTTCTAGAGCGTTTCCAAAATCCGTTGCGCGGCGTTGACGACGAAATGGGCTCGTGTGCAGAATAGCTCTTCACGTCAATACGTTGATAGAGCAATTTAACTCGCCAAAGAGATTCAGAAAATATTTCCACTAGAAAGGATTGATCACAAACAAGCACAAGCACACGTTTTTGTATTTCGTCTAACACACATGCATAGGGAAAGAGCAAAGCAATTGTAAAACAGAATTTCGGATCTGCGCCATGCTGTACTTAAAAAGGTTATTGAGCTTCTTGGGCTATTGTCATCTTCCTCCTCTTGTAAAATCCTGTATTCAAATTTCACTTAGGACAATTGCCCCTGCTGACTCCTCACATGAACACTCATTGCTCCCATGTGCCTCCGATGTGACTCAGATAAGTTTCATGCGAGTTTTACAGTTATAAAACGGATTTAACCGTTAACTGACGCGAGTAACCGAATTGTACCTGTGGCGAAATCATTCCGCAATGCGGTGTGACTTTCGCGAGAAATTACCTGTCCTGCAAGTCAACTCGAAATACAGTTTTTCAACTGTAATTTCCGAGCACCCTTCGGACTCCCGCAGCACCCACTCGAAACACACGCGCATCCCTCACGTGCGCAATCATGCACGACCAGACAAACTGGTCGTGCTGTACAGCGCCAAAACGTGCGCTGTACTGCGCGTGGGCAGGGCGATCATTCGCCCTGTCCTGTTGCGATCGTGGGCCCTGCCACGCTCGCAACAGTGCGCGAGCACACGCTCGAGCCCTGAGGGCCCACACGCGAAATCAGGACCACACGCGCGGTCAAGATTTCGCGTGCTTGACCAGCGCGAAAGTCAACAGCACCCCCGTTGACCAGTCAAACTCTCGACCCCAACAAAAACACCCCATGGTACACCACTCGCTCGAATGAGCCACGAATGAAACATTGGGAACAAATGGCACTCTCATGAGAAGCCCATTTCAGCCTCATTGGAGCTTCATGAAAGCTTTCATTAGAGCTTTCATGAGAGCTTCATTTGAGCGCGTCATGAGAGCCTCATTTGAGCGCATCATGTGAGCCTCATTTGAGCGCTTCATGAGAACAGTGAAAACGCAAATGAAAATGCACTAACACAAAATGCAATTACGGATGAAAACGAAACACACAAAATGCAAAAACAAATGCACACTGAACACACACAAAAATGTGCACACACAAAATGCAAAATGAAATGCACATCTTCCACGTCACAAATTACCTTCAACCAAACACCCCATTTTTATTTCACTGTCGTCGAATAGGCGGTAGGTTGACGTGCAAATTAAATATTTGCACCCAACAGTATGAGATGTGGGGTGGGACATCAGCTGGCTGGTGTGTGTGGGAGGAAACTTAGCAGCAGGGCTCTATTTATCGTTTCAGATCACTTGATGCGTATGCTCTCCAGGGCGCAAGACCTGGCCTACATTAAATTATTGTGTGCATAGTTAGAATAGTTGTTGACTGTCAAGATTCCTTAGGTTGTGATAACACCCATGCGTTCCCTTGGTGGCCTGCCTGAAAGGCCTATCCAGGTCTAAGCAGGCTTCCACGAGCTTACCGTGGCAACCCAAGGCTACCCTAGGCTACCCAGGGCAACCCAGGGCTTTCCTGGGCTTCCCTAGGCTTCCTGAGACCACCTTGGGTTTACTTGGGCGGCCCTGGAAACCCCAATACTTCCGTGGTACCAATAGCCTTCAATTGTTGTTCCGTACATAGGCCTTCTATGCAGGAGTTGGGCACATGGCCGAGCATTACTCGTACTCGGACGAGCTTTTATAAATGCTCGCCCGAGTACCCTTTTATAAGGCGAGTAACGAGTTTCTGTTAGGGGGAAAAAACCTCGGCCGAGTATTACTCGACTCGGGCTCGTACTCGGCCGAGCAAGGCTAGGGACGAGTCGAGCATTACTCGGCTCGCCCCTTTGCACAGGAATAGTGAAACGCCACCGTGACCTCTATGACCACACGCCATTATACACCCTCGCAGTAAGCATGTCTCACGAGAAGCACACCTCATTAGAAGCACATCCAGCCAACCTGGCCTTTCTTTACGCCTTGCTTACAACGTGATAACACAACCTCACTAAAAGCACACCTCACTAGAAGCACAGTTCCTTATTAGTACACCTCATTACGTGATAGCACATTTCCTTTTGAGCACACCTCAATAGAAGCAGATCCAGGCATCCAGGCCTCAACAGCTCCCTTCACGTCTCGCTTACAACATGATAGCAGCACCTCACTATACCCACTCCCCATTAAAAGCACAATAAAGTAAAAGCACATCTCACTACAAGGGCACCTCGCTAGACCCAGCCATGCGGGCCTCGATGGTTTTCTTCACATCTCTCGCTAACAACATGATGGCAACACCTCACTGTATGCACACCCCACTAGAAGCACACCTCATTGCTCTCAAGCGCACCTCGCTAGACCCAGCCATGCGGGCCTCGATAGCTTTCTTCACGTCTCTCTGCAACCGCCGCCCAAAGTCCTTGAAGAGGGTGGAGCCGCCTGAGAGCACAATGTTCTGCGGGATACATGGGGGCACGGGCATGACAGGATACATGGGGGCACGGGCGTGACGCGAGTATGGCAAGGGCATGACGCTAGTATGGCAAGGGCATGACGCTAGTATGGCAAGGGTGAGAAGATTCAATTACCGCCGCCCAAAGTCCTTGAACAGGGTGGAGCCGCCTGAGAGGAAGGAAAGGGAAAGAAAGGAAAGGGAGAGGAAGGAAAGGGAGAGAAAGGAAAGGGAGAGAAAGGAAAGGGAGAGAAAGGAAAGGGAGAG
The DNA here is from genome assembly GCA_947470075.1 of Closterium sp. Yama58-4. NCBI lineage: Eukaryota > Viridiplantae > Streptophyta > Zygnematophyceae > Desmidiales > Closteriaceae > Closterium > Closterium sp. Yama58-4. The sequence continues at coordinate 498,301 of CANIUD010000234.1, read as the reverse complement.
AAAGGAAAGGGAGAGAAAGGAAAGGGAGAGAAAGGAAAGGGAGAGAAAGGAAAGGGAGAGAAAGGAAAGGGAGAGAAAGGAAAGGGAGAGAAAGGAAAGGGAGAGAAAGGAAAGGGAGAGAAAGGAAAGGGAGAGAAAGGGAAGGGAGAGAAAGGAAAGGGAGAGAAAGGGAAGGGAGAGAAAGGGAAGGGAGAGAAACGGTGTTCTGCGGGAGTCGAAGAGAGGGGAAGGAAAGGGAGAGAAAGGGTGTTGAAGAGATAGACAAAAGGAGGGATTGGCCATAATGATTGGCCACAGTCCTTGCACATGGTGGATCCGCCTGCAAAAACAATGTCCTGGGGGAGTTGAAGGGAGGCGAGACGAGAAAGAGGAGTAAAGTTGTTGCACACAGGCAAGGACGATGATCGGGCAACCACCGTCCAAAGTCCTTGCACATGGTGGAGCCGCCTGAACGCACGACGTTCTCTGGGAGTGGGAGAGGAGAGGCAAAGGGAGAAGGATGGGGATAGGACAGGCCATAATGATGGGTCAAAGTCCTTGAACATGGTGGAGCCGCCTGAAAGCACGGTGTTCTGCAGGAGGGTAAGCCACACGAGGGTAAGCCACACGAGGGTAAGCCACACGAGGGTAAGCCACACGAGGGTAAGCCACACGAGGGTAAGCCACACGAGGGTAAGCCACACGAGGGTAAGCCACACGAGGGTAAGCCACACGAGGGTAAGCCACACGGACACGCAAGTAACGATCAGCTGGCGAGCCACCGGGAAGGCAACTGAATGTCACGAATCCCCTTGTCGCACACATCCACACAACACCCACACAACAGCCACACAACACCCACACAACAGCCACACAACACCCACACAACAGCCACACAACAGCCACACAACACCCACACAACACCCACACAACAGCCACACAACACCCACACACCAGCCACACAACAGCCACACAACAGCCACACAACACCCACACAACACCCACACAACAGCCACACAACAGCCACACAACAGCCACACAACGCCCACACAACAGCCACACAACAGCCACACAACAGCCATACAACAGCCACACAACAGCCACACAACACCCACACAACACCCACACAACAGCCACACAACAGCCACACAACACCCACACAACAGCCACACAACAGCCACACACCCACACAACACCCACACAACAGCCACACAACAGCCACACAACAGCCACACAACAGCCACACAACAGCCACACAACAGCCACCTTGTAGAGCGAGCAGCGTGTGTCGATGGCAGCGGTCTGCACAGGCGGGGGATGGAGGAGGCACTGCCACGCCACTGAGTGCAGAGGATGTAATTGTTAGTCCTCCCTCCGATCCACCCTCTCTTGTGTGGGTGGACTTTGATGCGCCTCCTGAAATCCCGCCTGCGCCAGCCCCCTCACATCATACCTCCCCTGCCCTTGCACCATCCCCCTCTGAGGTCTCTGACCCGACCTCACCAGTGTCTTCTGCAGCTGCTCCTCCATCCCCCTCACCTCCCACTCTGCCAACTGCACCGCCACCTCCGAACGCACCAATCACATACCATCGGCGGTCGAACCCTCCGGCCCCACCTCCTCCCCCCTCCCCCCTTCCCACCCAGGAACCCGCTCTCCCACAGCCACCCGAACTGATCACGTACCAGCGGCGGTCAATTCCCCCGCCCAAGCCTCCTAAATCAACCCCTCCGACACCGCCTGCTCCACCCTCTTTCTTCTCCGGTGGCTCATGGCACTCGTTCGCATGGCCCTGCACCTCCACTGGCACTGGCTATTCGATGCTCAGCGATCACTCCGACTCCTCCTGCCCGGGGGGATGTGCCCTCTACCCTTCTGGAAGATAGGCATGAGGAGCTGAGAGATCTTCATGCAGTCATTCCCCAGCTCTCGCACATCTTCCCCGACATCACTGAATCACCCTCCCTCAACTTCGCGGAGAACCCGACCATCCCTATCCCTCTCACCGTCCAAGAGGCTCTCTCGGGTCCCCATGCTGCCGAATGGCGTGCTGCCATGGAAGCTGAGATTGAAGCCTTCACTCACAACCACTCCTTCGACGACGAAACTCCACCTCCAGGAGTTAACATCGTTGGTGGCAAGTGGTTGTTTCGAGTGAAACAGCTTCCGGACGAGGCTCCGGTGTTCAAAGCGCGTTACGTGGCCAAGGGATTGACCCAGCAGCTGTACCTGGATTTCTTCAAGACCTTCTCCCCCACATCCAAACCACCCACTGTTCGCACGCTCTTGGATGTAGCAGCACGAGAAGACTTTGAGATCAAATCCATGGATGCCTCTTCGGCTTTCCTGCAAGGACGCCTCAAGGAGACTGTATTTATGGATCGACCCGAATGCTTTCCAGGAGAGTTCCCTCCCAACACAGTCAGGAAGCTGAATCGCCCTGTCTACGGCCTCAAGCAAGCCCCTCGTGAATGGCACAACAAAGTGAAAGAAGTCCTTCTCTCACTGGGCTTTCACCCATCCTCTGCCGACCCGACCCTCTTCATTCGTCGCCACTCTGAGCCATTCTACATCCTTGTCTACGTCGATGACTTCATCCTCGTTGCCAAGGACTCGGCCCAGATGGCCTCTGTTCAGGAGGCCCTAAGCAAGGCCCTCTTGATGAAAGACCTCGGTGACCTCAAACACTACCTGGGAATGGAGATTACTCGCGATCGCCAGGCTCGCACCATCTCTCTTTCCCAGGAGTTCTACATCAACAATGTGCTCAAGCGGTTTGAGATGGAGCTGTACACACCTATAGCCACCCCACTGCCACTGCAACACCTCCTCACCGCCCCAGCTGTACCCACACCAGAGGCATGCACTGAGCCGTACCCAGAGCTTGTTGGGTCCCTCATGTACGCCATGATGTGCACCCAGCCTGACCTGGCATACCCTGTCAGTGTCTCTCTCGCTATGTGGAGCTTGGGCGCTTCACAGACCTTCATTGGAGAGCGGCAAAACAGGTGCTGCGCTATCTGCAGGGCACTAAGTCCCATGTCCTCACCCTAGGTGGACTTTCTCCTCCTCGACTGGAAGGTTACACAAACTCCTCCTGGGCAGATGACCAGACCGACCGACGCTCCTCCCAAGGCTACTGCTTCACCCTTGGGAGCGGGATTGTCAGCTGGCGCTCCACCCGGTCGTCTGCAGTCCCCCTCTCCTCGTGTGAAGCCGAGCTCTATGCTGGCACCATGGCGGATCAGGAGACTCGCTGGCACACCTTCCTACTCCAGGAGCTTGGCTTTCCTTAGCCCACTCCCACCCTCTGGTGTGACAACCAGAGCACCATCCACCTCTCCCAGGATCCCGTGTACCACACTCGCACCACGCACATCGAACTCCGACACTTCTTCATCCGTGACCTTGTCCAGCGAGAGCAGCTCAATGTGGAGTATGTGGCTTCTGACTGCAACTTGGCTGATCTATTCACCAAGCCCCTTGGGAAGGTTCCTCACCATCGCCTTCTAGGCGCCATGGGGCTCTGCGCTCCACCTTCTCTGCCATGACTTCGATTGACGCCTATGGGGAGGTGTTAGTGTTAGTCCTCAATCTCAAATTTGCACTTGTACTTTTTATATTCTAGGTTAGTGTAGTTTGCACTTTGTGTTTGGTTGGGTGTACACCCACATCCCAACCAAACCCAAATGTAATCTCCAAGCAATCTCCAACCCACCAATTGGAGATTGCCTTGGGATTACCCTCGATTCCCTAGGATTGCCCCTGATTCCCTTCTCATCCATGCCGTAAGTGCTCATTTCTGATGTACTTAAAGAGCTTTGAGCTCACTACTAATGTATCAGTTCTAAGCTCAAATTTTGACAGAGGAAGCACCCCTTGGATCACACACCCACACAACCCTCACCTTGTACAGCGAGCGGCGTGTGTCGATGGCGGCAGTCTGCACAGCTGCATCCACCAGCTCCGCCAGTGACGTGCCCACGTTGCTCACTGCAATCTCAGGCGAGAAGAAGACCTAGCGGGGGGAGAGGAGGCAAGGAGGGAGGGAGGGAGGGAGGGAGGGAGGGAGGGAGGGAGGGAGGGAGGGAGGGAGGGAGGGAGGGAGGGAGGGAGGGAGGACATGCCAAGACACATAGAGGAACAACATGGGGAGAAACGGTGCATTGGAAGAGCAAAGAGGGGTGGAGAGGGGCAGTCATGAACAATTGTACTGCTGCTGCACGCACCTGCTCTGCCAGTAGTCGGCTTGGGTGTGCGGTGATTTCAGGAGAGAAGAAGAGCATTGGAGCACTGGTGGCTGGCTGGCCACTGAAATAAAACCTCAAAGAACCAAACCCGAACCCCAAAGACTTCACCCCAAGCACATCCACGCACTCACATCACATCGCAGCTTTAAGGCGTGCTGGTGCGCTAATTTGTGGGCGTCCATTGGGCGTCCTATCAACCACTCACCTCTGCAAAAAGGGACCTCTCATGCCCCATGTCGCGGCGAAGGGACGTGTTGGTGGGCGCTCATTGAGAGCGTGTTGGTGCGACGAGCACCTTATGTACCCTCACACTCCGAAGCACACCGCCTCACCTCAGCAGCCAGAAACCGCTCGTGCCCCACGTCGCAGCGGTAGGGCGTGTTGGTGCGCGCGTTGGTGGCGGTCCAGACCTTGCGGTACTTATTAGGCTCCCTGTCGTGCTTGGTAAACTCCTGATGAAAGGTAGGTGGAGGGGAGAGGGGGGTGGGGGGGGGGGGGGGGGGGGAGAAGAGGGAGGTGGGGTGGGGGAAGGGAGGTGGGGGGGGGGGGGGGAAGGGAGGTGCGGGAGTACATGACATGACCGTTGCTGGCGGTCCAGACCTTGCGGTACTTATAAGGCTCCCTTTCATGCTTGGTGAACTCCTGGGGGCACAGAGAAAGGGAGAAAGAGGAGGGGGATGAGGGGACAGGGACACATGAACTTGCATTGGTGGCCGGCCACACCTGGCTGGGCGGCCACACCTGGCTGGCCGGCCACACCTGGCTGGCCGGCCACACCTGGCTGGGCGGCCACACCTGGCTGGCTCCCTGTCGTGCTTCGTGAACCCTCTCCTTCTTCTCCCTCACACGTGAGAACACAATCATGCACACATGTGTACCTGAACACAAGTGTACCTCAACACATATGTACCTCAACACATGTGTACCTGAACACATGTGTACCTGAACACATGTGTACCTGAACACATGTGTACCTGAACACATGTGTACCTCAACACATGTGTACCTGAACACATGTGTACCTCAACACATGTGTACCTCAACACATGTGTACCTCAACACATGTGTACCTCAACACATGTGTACCTCAACACATGTGTACCTCAACACATGTGTACCTCAACACATGTGTACCTCAACACATGTGTACCTGAACACATGTGTACCTCAACACATGTGTACCTGAACACATGTGTACCTCAACACATGTGTACCTCAACACGTGTGTACCTCAACACACGTGTACCTCGACACATGCACACACATGAGATGCTGGCATGTTTGCATGTGGAGAGTCTTGCAAATTGGATGCATGTGGAAGGAAGGAGACACGTAGAAGGCTGGATGTAGGCATGGGCAAAAGACCCGGACGGGTCGACCCGAAGTGGGTCAGAGATACCCGAGAGGTAATGGGCGGGTTGGGTCAACATCCTTGGCCCAAATACCCGGGGTCGGGTAGACCCGACCCGACCCGAACCCGACCTCGGGTTGGCCTAAACGGGTCGGGTCGGGTCGGGTCGGGCTAATGCCTATGCCTAGCTGGATGATGGATAAACCTTGACAAGATCACAGCATGTTTGCATGTGTGCATGTTTGCATGTGAGCATGTGTGCATGTTTGCATGTTTGCATGTTTGCATGTTTATGGACTGGAGGTACCTTGACAAGATCAGAGCATGTGTACCCATACGTCTCCTTCACTCTCCTTCCCTCTCCTTCTCTCTCCTTCAAACATGCATAGCTGCACTGCACCTTGACAAGGTCGGAGCATGTGTATCCATAAGTCTCCTTCACTTTTCTCGCCACTTCAATTGCCTCCTCTGCTGGTACCGGCTCCCCTCGGTCCTGATATTGGAATGGGGTAGGGCATGGGGTAGGGCATGGGGTAGGGCATGGGGTTGGGCATGGGGTAGGGCATGGGGTTCGGCATGGGGTTGGGCATAGGATAGGGCATGGGGTAAGGCATTGGGTAGGGCATGGGATAGGGCACGGGGTAGGGCATGGCATAGGGCATAATATAGGGGCACGGGATTAGGCACGGGGTAGGGCATGGAATAGAGCATGGGATTGGGCATGGATTAATTAAATAAGAAATGAAAGTGATACTCCAGAGTGCAGTGAGTGACCCTCCGTGGAACGGTGCTTGCAAGAGCAATAAAAACAAGAGCCACCACCCATCACAACCTATCAAGAGCAACACCAATACAACACCATATAATCTCACAGCACATAGAAATACACCATGTATGGGGTGTTTAACCTAAGGAACTAGCATAACATATTGATGCCTAGATGCTTTCTGCCATCATTTCCAAAACAACTGCCTTGTATGTGCATGTGAACTTGTTAGAAACACACAACCTGCCAGGGTTGTTGTTTTCACCTGAGCTGCCGTGTTTGCTGCAGTGAGGGCAAGGGATGGTTGACTAGCCATGTACAGACCTGCCACGTTGAAACTGCATCCACAGCGTGAGGCAAGGGGAAGGGGACAGAGGGTTGGGATCGAAGAAGTAAGGGCACAGGGTAGACTTGCCATGTACAGACCTGCCATGTTGAACCTGCACTTATGTGTGAGGCAAGGGGAAAGGGAAGGGGACAGAGGGGCGGGATGGAAGAGGTAAGGGCATAGCGTTGACTTGACTGGCCATGTACAGCCCTGCTACAACGATCATGCAGGAAACATGAGGCACGGGGAAGGGGAAGAGGGGTGGAAGGGAAGATAGACGCGGACAGGTTCAGAGCACACAGATGGGATAGAGGAGAAGAGGGCCCTCTGCACCCACGTTTTAATCAAACATGATTTCGGCGATGAACTCTCAGTGATCCGGTAGTGTGGGTGGAGACCATGGAGGGGGTGGAGACGATGGAGGGTTTCCTCACTCACGTTTCAAACATGATTGCAATGTACTCTCGGTGCTCGGGCGGGGAGAGAGGGCTGTCAGGCAGCGGCAGCAGTGCCATAACAGCCCTCTCTGCTTCTGGCTGAGAGCCCTCTCGGTGCTGGGCTGGGGCGGGGAGAGAGGGCTGTCAGCATGGCATAACATGCTCCTCCAATCCAACTCCACCCGAACGAACAGGCATCACAGACTTCTCTGCTCTCACCTGAATGCACCGCACTACACCCACTCACGTTTCAAACATGATTTCGGCGATGTATTCTCGGTGTTCGGGTGGGGTGAGAGGGCTTTCAGCCAGCAGCAGCACATGCTCCTCAGGTTCCACCCGCATGTACTTGAAGAGGCTCTGCTGCCACAGATGCTCCATGGCATCCCATGCTTATATCTGGCAGTGGGGGGCAGAAGACGGGACACGGGACGGGAGAGGGACACGGGACGGGAGAGGGACACGGGACATGAGCAGACAGAAAGCAGCACATAGCGCCAGCAGCAGCAGCAGCAGCACATGCTCCTCTGGCTCCACCCGCATGTACTCGAAGAGGCTCTGCTGCCACAGATGCTCCATGGCGTCCCATGCGTCTGTGGCGGTGAATGGATGGGGAGATGGGATGGGACATGAGCAGAACGTACGCACAGAGAGCACATAGAGCCAACATGCTCCTCCGGTCCCACCCGCATGTACTTGAAGAGGCTCTGCTGCCACAGATGCTCCATGGCATCCCATGCTTCTATCTGGTGGTGGAAAAAAAGGGATGAGGCATACACGGGAAGGAAACATACAGACAGAAACCATCATGCCTTCTGCTGCCACAGATGCCCCATGGCGGGCCGCCCCTATCTGGTGGAAGGATGTGCACTCTCTCCTCCCTGCACTCTCTCCTCCCTGCACCCACCTCTCCCCTTTCCACGCATCCACGCTGCTCATTGTGTCAAACATAGCCCAGTTCGGCCCTCTAGACCCACCCGCACCGCTCTCCACCCATCTGTCCACTCTGCACTGGACGCGTCAGCGTTTACACACGGCCCAGATCAAACGTCGTCTTGATGATTCTCACCCCATTCACCTCCACCCACCGGCATGTCCCCTCTGCTACACGAGATGTGTCAGTTTGAATGGGCCAAATCAATCGAAAGCTTGGATGTTGTGTCAGTTTACCCATTCCTCTCCACCCACCTGCATCCCTCTCCACCCACCTGCACCCCTCTCCACCCACATGCATCCCTTTCCACCCACCTGTCCTCTCTGCACAGGGTGCGTCAGCTTGTACGGCCCAGATCGCGCAGCAGCATACGCCGCCTCGCCCACGTGGACGTCCAGGTCAGCCATGAGCGCTGCCACGTGGGCCTGCTGCTGCTGCTGAGCTGGCGACACGGCATTGGCTCCAGGAACCGCCAGCGCAGCAGAAGCGGCGAATGAGTCATGACAAGCAACGACTGTGGGGATGACGAAGCTGGGCTCTAGATTGCCGCCAAAGCCCATCTTGGTGAACCTGGGAACGTAAGAAGGGAGGAGAGGAGGAGCAAGAGTGGGATGCAGAGTCGTCGTGGCAGGCGGCTACCGTGAGGATGACGACGCTGGGGTCTAGGTTTCAGGCAAAGCCTATCTTCGTGAACCTAGAGCGGGAAGGGGGTTGGGGTGAAGAACAGACTGACAGGAACAGGATTCGCATGAGCTGTGGCGTGACCGCTGTGTGAGTATGATGATGCTGGGCCCTGGATTACCTTCAAACCCCATCGTGCAGGAGGTGTGAAGAGGAGACGGATGGAGAGGAGGAGCAGAGCAGGAGAGGGGTGAACGACATGGAGGAGTGGGGTGAACGACATGGAGGAGTGGGGTGAACGACATGGAGGAGTGGGGTGAACGACATGGAGGAGCGGGGTGAACGACATGGAGGAGTGGGTGAACGACATGGAGGAGCGGGAGGCGAGACGACTGAAGAGGCCATTACGATACACAGTTGCGATTTATGAAGTGGAGAGGGAGGAAGGGAAGCGGGGAGCCTGAGCAGAGATGGCTAAAGGGGTTACCCGGATCCATTATCTAGGACAATGGCGCTTCTCTGAGTGGGGTCCATCGCACACCGGGCGACGCCTCGTCGCAGGTCGCACAGTGGTCCCCGGAAACCACGCGAGGTAAGGACGCAAGGGATGCGACGTGCGCGACAGGCTGCGACGCTGCTCACTGGGTTTAGACACAACGGAACAGCGGCGACGCGGACAACCCAGAATCGTCGTTGCCTGTCGTTTTGTGCGTGAGAAGAATCCCTAGAATTAGGGATGTTCCTTAAGACTTGTCTATGCCTGGGGTTCGAGGACGCGTCACCTCCCCGCGTTCGATCCTGCGCAGATTCGGTGTGGGGGGTGACAGAACAACTGTAGCTTCGCAACACAAGGTTACACAAGATGCCCGTTAGTTACCCACAACTTTACTCGTCATTTGGGTGTTAAGTGGGCAACAACCATTTCGCCTGCTCGCCAACATTCGCCACGGGCAAAATCGGGAATGTATCGGGCAGGTGAAGAAATGTAACCAGCGTCTTCAAAATATCTCACGAACGGACGGATGCCAGCGTGATAAGCTGTTTGTTCAACGGCTGCGATCAAAATAGGGGCTTGTATCGTGCGTGCAACTGGCTGGTCTCAAATGCAATTGGGCAGGCGGTCGGGATCGGGCAGACCAGATGCGCGTGCAATAGCTGAGCATCGTGTGTACCTATTGTGGCAACGTTTACGAATGCACAGTAAAATGGCCCACACGAACATCTCAGCGCAAATCGGTCGTCAGAGTCGATTTGCCTGGGTTGTCAGGAGGGGTCGTCGGAGCCGGGCGTGACGAGGCGGGCAACTACCGCGCGTGCGGGCCCGCCAGCCTGGCCCAGGGCTGGGCCGAGCGCACGACCGCCGCCCCGCAGCCTCGCTCCGAAAGCGAACAGCGACCCACGTTACCGGGTGGGGTCGGCGAACTGGCGACACCTGGCGTGAGGGAAAGTAACCCTCGCGCGAAGGCAGCCCACCCGTGCCACCTGCCCGCGAGGTCCTAGTAACCCATCGCGGCCTGCCCGGACAGGCAGGCGAGGGCATGGCGAAAATTCGGGGCCCCCCTCGGGACACTCGACAGTTTCGCGACCCGCTACGGTGCCGCCACGTGTTCGCCCGTGGGCTCGCATCGTGCGCATGCGAAATTTCGACCGATGCGAAATTAAAACCACTCGCATCGCATGCGCAATATCATCGCGATCCGCTACGAAATCGACACGTGTCGGCCGAAGCGACGCTCCGCGCGCATACGAATGTTCGCCCCCTCGCCGACCTGGGCCAATGGACGCGAAGTCGACGCTCCGCCAAGGCGGAGACGGACCACCTGTGCCACTTGCGTGTGCGCCCTCCGAGCCCTGCCGAGCCAGGCCCCACACCCTTGGGCGATGCTGAACGGGCCTGCGGTGGGGCACCACCTCCTTTTCTTTGTGGAAGGTGGCTTCGCTCCTCATTTTCTGTTAGAATAGTAGATGTGGGGCCTAGGCTTAGTAGCCTAGGCCCACACTAGGAGGTAGGTGGGTGCGCTCTAGAACTAGGAGTTAGGGTTTACGAAGGAGAATTGGAATGAAGAATGATGATGACTAGCAAGCAGCAGGACACACAAATAGCAAACCCTAAGGGGTTGTACTCACTATTGAGCACCCCACTGCAGGCTAGACAAATAACATTCTGACACACCCCCATAGCCAAAGTGGGGTGTAATCAGCAGAGCAAGCAAAGCAGTACAAGCTCAGGGTGGATCACGATGTCACCACACATTCTGAGCACAAGTTCAAGAAGCAATAGTTTATAATTTATGAGCAAAGCTAGAGGCAGTCACAGAGGGTAGGTGAGGAGGAGGAGGGCTGGCGAGAGGAGAGAAGAGTGGAGGCGACGGCTGAAGCTGCAGACACACGGGCAACAGACGGCACTAGTGCAACTCTAGTGGCTACCGGGAGCCAGAGGCCCCGGAATACAGGAGTAACAGGCTCGGCGGCTGATCAGCAGCGGCAGGAGCAACGGACCCACAGGCGACAGGTGCAACCGGCTCTCTGAGCTACCGGTGGCTATCAGAACCCCCGGAATACAGGCGCTGCAGACGACACGACGGCGGCCTCCGCTCAACCGCCCCCAACAGTCCCACACCCTTCGACACACACCCCTTGGTCCACCCTTAGCTCCACTCCCACATTACCCCCCTAGCGCCAGTCCCCTCGGCTCCCACACATCCACCCCCCTCAGCGGCAGCTGCAGCAGTGGGAGACGAAGGAGGAGGAAGGGACGACGCACACGGAGCACCCCCATACCCGTCACCCCCACACTCTCCTGTCCAGGGGACGGGGGGGGGGGGGGGCAGGGGCGGCGGAACCGAACAGGGCGCACGAGAGCTCGGGCAGAGTAGAGCGCACGAGGGCGCGGGCTGCAGCAGGGCGCACGAGGCACAAGGCACGAGGCACGCAGCACAAGGCACAAGGCACAGGGCACAGGGCGTAGGTAGGTAGAGCGCACGAGGCACGAGGCACGAGGCACGAGGCACGAAGCACAAGGCACAAGGCACAAGGCACAGGGCGTAGGTAGGTAAAGCGCACAAGGCACGAGGCACGAGGCACGAGGCACGAAGCACAAGGCACAAGGCACAAGGCACAGGGCGTAGGTAGGTAAAGCGCACAAGGCACGAGGCACGAGGCACGAGGCACGAAGCACAAGGCACAAGGCACAAGGCACAGGGCGTAGGTAGGTAAAGCGCACAAGGCACGAGGCACGAGGCACGAGGCACGAAGCACAAGGCACAAGGCACAAGGCACAGGGCGTAGGTAGGTAGCGCACGAAGGCACGAGGCACGAGGCACGAGGCACGAAGCACAAGGCACAAGGCACAAGGCACAGGGCGTAGGTAGGTAAAGCGCACAAGGCACGAGGCACGAGGCACGAGGCACGAAGCACAAGGCACAAGGCACAAGGCACAGGGCGTAGGTAGGTAGAGCGCACGAGGGCGCGGGCTGCAGCAGGGCGCACGAAGGCGCGGGGCAGCAGCAGGGCGCACGAGGCACAAGGCACGAGGCACGAGGCACGAAGCACAAGGCACAAGGCACAAGGCACAGGGCGTAGGTAGGTAGGTAGGTAGGTAAAACGAACACAGGCACGGCACAGCACAGCACGGCACGACACGGTACGGCACGGCATGGCACTGCACGGTATGGCTCGGCACGGGACACAACACGAGACACGAACGGACACGAGTAGCAAGGGGACGTACGAACAAAGGCGGGCAAACTCCAGGGGCGGCTGCTGCAGTGGCGGGCTGCTCCAGGGGCGGCTGCTGCAGTGGCGGGCTGCTCCAGGGGCGGTTGCTGCAGTGACTGGCTGCTCCAGGGGCTGCTGCTGCAGGCTCGGCAGCGGCAACTGCTGCAGGTAGAGCGGCGGCTGCTGCTGTAGGCTCTGGCGGCGGCTGCTGCTGCAGGCTCTGGCGGCGGCTGCTGCTGCAGGCTCGGTGGCGGCAGCTGCTGCTGCAGGCCTGGCGGCGGCTGCTGCTGCAGGGCGGCGGCGGCTGCTGCTGCAGAGCGGCGGCGGCTGCTGCTGCTGGTAGAGCGGCGGCTGCTGCTGCAGGCTCTGGTGGCAGCTGCTGCTGCAGGCTCTGGCGGCGGCTGCTGCTGCAGGCTCTGGCGGCGGCTGCTGCTGCAGGCCTGGCGGCGGCTGCTGCTGCAGGGCGGCGGCGGCTGCTGCTGCAGAGCGGCGGCGGCTGCTGCTGCTGGTAGAGCGGCGGCTGCTGCTGCAGGCTCTGGTGGCAGCTGCTGCTGCAGGCTCTGGCGGCGGCTGCTGCTGCAGGCTCTGGCGGCGGCTGCTGCTGCAGGCCTGGCGGCGGCTGCTGCTGCAGGGCGGCGGCGGCTGCTGCTGCAGAGCGGCGGCGGCTGCTGCTGCTGGTAGAGCGGCGGCTGCTGCTGCAGGCTCTGGTGGCAGCTGCTGCTGCAGGCTCTGGCGGCGGCTGCTGCTGCAGGCTCTGGCGGCGGCTGCTGCTGCAGGCCTGGCGGCGGCTGCTGCTGCAGGGCGGCGGCGGCTGCTGCTGCAGAGCGGCGGCGGCTGCTGCTGCTGGTAGAGCGGCGGCTGCTGCTGCAGGCTCTGGCGGCGGCTGCTGCTGCAGGCTCTGACGGCGCCCCGCGGGTCCCGCAGGGGGCGTCGCGACGAGCAGGGGCGACGCCCCGCGGGTCCCGCACGGGCGTCGCGACGAGCAGGGGCGACGCCCCGCGGGTCCCGCACGGGCGTCGCGACGAGCAGGGGCGACGCCCCGCGGGTCCCGCACGGGCGTCGCGACGAGCAGGGGCGACGCCCCGCGGGTCCCGCACGGGCGTCGCGACGAGCAGGGGCGACGCCCCGCGGGTCCCGCACGGACGTCGCGACGAGCAGGGCGACGCTGCGCGGGTCCCGTACGGGCGTCGCGACGAGAAGGGGCAGCACCCAGGGGGCGCCGCGACGAGTAAGGGCGACGCCCCGCGGGTCCCGCACGGGCGTCGCGACGAGCAGCAGGGAGGGCAGCGCGCAGGCCCCCCCAAGGACGCTTCGACGGACGGGATAACCGCCGCGCGCCCCGAGCGCGCGGCGGGCAGAAGAAGCCGCCACGTGTTCGGAGCGCGTGGCGGGAAGAAAATGCAATGCCGCGCACCACGGGGCGCGCGGCGGATAGTACGACAGCGGAAGGAGTTGGTGGGCCCGATGAACTAGGCGGCAGGATCTCGCCGGCTCTGATACCATGTTAGAATAGTAGATGTGGGGCCTAGGCTTAGTAGCCTAGGCCCACACTAGGAGGTAGGTGGGTGCGCTCTAGAACTAGGAGTTAGGGTTTACGAAGGAGAATTGGAATGAAGAATGATGATGACTAGCAAGCAGCAGGACACACAAATAGCAAACCCTAAGGGGTTGTACTCACTATTGAGCACCCCACTGCAGGCTAGACAAATAACATTCTGACATTTTCCGCATCTCGTTTCGATCTTCGGACGTTGCTAGCTCTGCGCCCCCCCCCCCAAATCTGTGATATCGTTCCTTAGCCGTCCGCGTCTTCCCTTAGTCGATATGGAGCCGAGCCCCGACGCCGATAAGTCGGCGCCGACTTCGGCTGACTTTCCTCTTCGTCACCGAATGGGTCGCGGTCTCAGCTTCACTTTCGAGTGGGATGACTTCGCCGTCCTTCGCGACCACAAGAAAGAGTTCAACGAGAGATGCTTGGGATTCGGCATCAGGTGGGACTCGAGTAGTCGCGGTGGGCAAATAGGGTAGATGTCAGCGCCGACTAACACTAGATGGGCGCATAGGGTAGATGTCGGCGCTGTTGGGGGTCGCATTGTCGCCGGTTGTCATCAGACTTACGTCGACGTACGCGGTATTAGGCATAGACCCCGTCCAGGGACGTCGGTCGTGTGAGAAACGAGGAACGATGTGTGACTAACAAGAATGGGAGTACAAATATGAAACCCTAGAGTTGTGTACCCCCTAAGGCTAAACCCACTGTAGCCTACAAAGCTACAACATGCATGATGTTTGACACACCCCCATAGGCAAAGTGGGGGAGAACAAGGGGTCACAAGACCAGTCAAGCAAAGCAAAGCAAGCTCAGGGTGGATCACAATGTCACCACACATTCTGAGCACAAGTTCAAGGTCACCAGGCCAATTCACATGCAAGATTACATATATATAACGCTAAACAAGCAAGAGCAGGGACACATATATGTAACAGTACAAGCAAGGTCAAGAAGTAAGCAAGTGAGGCAAGGTAGGCACAAGACCTAACTGAGTACAGAAGCGCTGATGATCACAAGGCGCGAGTGCCTTGGTGAAGATATCAGCAGTGTTGGCCTGAGAGGCCACGTAAGCAAGGCGCAGCTGACCACGCTGCTGCAACTCACGAGCAAGGAAGTAGCGAAGAGCGATGTGCTTCGTCCTGTGCTTTAGTCTGTGCTCCCGACACAAGGCCAGCATGGCCTTGTTGTCTACGTACAGTACTGGAGGAGAACGAGGCGGCTCTCCCAGGTCAGTCAAAAGGTAGGTGAGCCAGCGTAGCTCCTGTGCAGCCATGGCCCCTGCGTAGATCTCAGCCTCACAACTGGAGCCGAGAACAGAAGACGAGCGGGTAGACTGCCACGAAACAGAGCCGGAACCAAGGCTGAAGGTGTAACCCTGTGACGGCCGCTGCGTAGCCTGGTCGTCAGCCCAAGAAGCGTCTGCGTGACCAGTGAGGACCACTGAACTCTGCCCTCCAAGCACAAGCCCCATGCCCGACGTACTGCACAAGTAGCGCAACACCCTCTTCGCTGCAGCCATGTGCTCTGGTCTGTGTCTCCCAGGAGCAACATAGCGTGCCAGAATGCTAAGAGGGTATGCAAGGCCAGGTCGAGTGCAGGTCATCAGGTACATGAGGCAGCCAACAAGCTCTGGGTACGGGCCACTCGACTCTACGGACTCATCCGAAGGCAGAGCTGAGAGCGAGTGGTGTGTAGCCAGAGGAGTGGCCTGAGGCGAGGAGTACGTGAAGCCGAAGCGCTGAAGGACCTGCTGCACCATGTGTGACTGAGTCAGGGTAATGGTGCGCCGTGCTCTATCCCGGGTGATCTGCAAGCCAAGGTAGCTGCGCAGTTCACCCAGGTCTGTGCACGTGTGTCTCTTCTGCAGCTCGGACTTCACGTAGGCAAGTCCAGCAGTGTCAGCTGTAGCAAAGACCAAGTCGTCGGCGTACACGAGGATGTAGAACGGCGGCAAAGAAGAGTCGGTGCGCAGAAACAGCGACGGGTCGGCAGTAGAAGGAGCAAACCCAAGAGCCGCAAGTGTAGTCCTCAGTGTGTCGTGCCACTCACGAGGTGCCTGGCGGAGACCGTAGACTGGCCGCCGGAGGCTCCACTGGGTGCCAGGAGGAAAAGTCCCAGTGAAGCCAGGTGGGCGCCGCCGCCAGATCTCCTCGTGCAGGCTGCCCTGCAAGAAAGCAGTGCTGAAGTCAAGAGAGTGCAGCTCGTAGTCTCGGTGAGCGGCTATGTGCAGCAGTACCCAAAGAGTGGTCATCTTCGGGGTGGGAGAGAAGGTCTGAAAGTAGTCAACTCCCTGCCGCTGACTGAAGCCACGAGCCACGTAACGCGCCTTGAAGACAGGCGGAGAATCCGGCGGCCGCTTCACCCTGAAAATCCACATGCCACTGACGATGTTCGCCCCAGGCGGGGGAACCTCGTCAACGTAGGTGCCTGTGGACTTCCAGGAAGCCATCTCTGCGTCCATGGCTGCCTGCCACTGAGAGGAGTAGGGACCCTCTATCGCCTCCGCGTAAGAGCGCGGAGTCGGGATGTCAAGTGCATCCGGGTCTCCCTCAGGGGCAAGCAGCATGGACACGAGATGAGGTGAAGCAGCAGCCAAGCACTGGAACTCCTCCTGCCTGTCCTCAAGGACGTCCGTGCCAAGAGCACACTCACCCCCGACGGACGGAGGACAGACAGGCTCAGACTCAGCGACGAGACTGGCAGCGTAGTCTAGGCGACAGCGAGCAGCGAAGTCAACAAGCTCAGCAACTAGAGCAGACGCAGCAGTAGACTCAAAGGAAGGGTCAGTGACGACAGTAGCAAGGAGACGCGTGACAGTAGGACGCGCAGCACGAAGGGAGTCCGACTCAGGGTCAGGAAGGTCAGGAAGAGAGGACGCGGGAGGAGAAGGCAAAGGGGCACGCAGGGGAGCAGTGGAAGGACGCAGAGACATCCGGTGCGTGCCGGGGACAGGAGGAGGACGCTGACGCGAACCACGACCACTAGCGCGAGCAGCACGGACAGGCGACGCAGGGCGAGACGCAGGCTCACGACGCTCAGCAAGACCTCCAGTAGGACCAGTGTAGGGAGAAGGAGAAGGAAGCGGGGAAGGTGGCTGTAACTGTGACTCAGACTGGACAGGAGGCGGACACACTAAGGAGGGAGCAGGACCAAGAGAGGACGGAAGACCAAGAACCTGCTCAAGGAGCGGAACGAAGTACGGCCGTGGCCGCGCAGCGCCACCAGTGCCAACAGGGACAGCACCAGCACCCCCAACGGCAGCACCAGCACCAGGAGTACCCCCAGCTCCAGCAGCGCCAACTCCAGCACCCTCAGCAGCACCAGCGCCAGCAGCACCTCCAGTGCCAACACCCCCAGTAGCTCCAGCTCCAGTCGGACCACCAGAAGACGCAGCTGCGTCAGCTCCAGGAGCACCAGCAGCACCAACGCCAGTAGCACCACCAGCTCCAGCAGGAGGAGCACCCGTAGGCCCAGCAGCTCCAGTACACCCTGTACGAGCACCTCTGGGACCCTCTGCACCAGCACCCTCAGCAGCAGCAGAACCTCCAGCGTCCGCAGCACCACCAGCTCCAGCAGCACGCCTCCAGCGCCGGGCGAACCACTCACGCAGCTCCTGTGGAGAGAGTAGCTCCCGCCGGGACGAAGCACCCGAAGAACCTCCAGGCCCAGCACCACCAGACGCCACACGAGCAGGCCCAGCACCCTCAGGCTCCGTACTCCGAGACACAGCACCCCCAGGCTCAGCACCCCCAGGCTCAGCACCCCCAGGCGCAGCACCCCCAAGCTCAACACCCCCAGGCGCAGCACCCCCAAGCTCAGCACCCCCAGTCGCAGCACCCCCAGACCCAGCACCCCCAGGCTCAGCACCCCCAGCAGCACCAGAGTCAACAGCTACCTCGACAGGCTCGACTGCATCTACCTGGGACACACCTGAGGGAGCAGGACCCTGAGGGGGGAGGGGGTCTACCGGAGGGGGACCTGGCGTAAGGAAGAGCGGCGGGGGAGGGAGGGACGCAGTGCGGTAGGGGAAGAGACGGTAGTAGGGAACCGACTCGTCAAAGGTGACGTCCTGGGAGGACAGAACACGGCGCGAGGTGGGGTGGTAGAACTGCCAGCCTGGCGCGTCAGGAGGGAAGCCAAGGAAGACGCAGGGAACAGCACGAGAGGACAGCTTGTCCGCAGACAAGTCGCGGACAAACGCCCTAGATCCCCAGACACGGAACGCAGACGCATCGCCAGCCTTCCCCGTCCACAGTAAAGCAGGGGAGGTCTCCGGCATGGAGACCCGGGGGTGAAGGTTGATCTGATGCGCCGCGTACTGAACCGCAAACGGCCACAGAAAATGGGGGGCAGCCGCATGGACCATGGACGTACGAGCGACGTCCATGATCATGCCAATGCGGCGCTCAGCAATCCCATTTTGCTGTGGAGAGTCCGGAAGCGTGAAGGTCTGGCGGATGCCTCGTGCACGACAGAAGGCCCGCAGAAGGTCAGAGGAGAACTCTCCGCCTCTGTCGGAGTGCAGACGCAGAACAGGAAAGTCCGAGCCGAAACTCTCCTGGAGCTGGAGACGAGCTGCGCGGATCCAGGCGATCAACACCTCAGTGACGTCACCCTTGCTGCGCAAGGGGAAGACTGTGGTGTAACGCGAGTAGTCGTCAACCACCAGCAGGAAGTAACGCTCGTGACCCTGCCCACGGACGCGGGCTGGGCCTCACACGTCCATGTGAAGCGTCTGCAGCGGAGCCTCTGTCGGAGGAAACTCGGAGGAGTGAGGGGCAGCGCGCTGCCGCCCCTCGACGCAGGGAACGCAGGTGGGGGCAGGCCCCGGAGGAAGGGGAGGGAGGGACCGGGGGAGGCCAGAGACAAGAAGACGGGAAGCCATGCCTCGAAGACAAGGCAGGGAAGGGTGACCAAGGCGGTGGTGCCAGAGGAGAGTCCGGTGGGACAGGAGACGACACGAGCAGGGGGCAGACTCAGGACCAGACCTGGACGCCGCAGCAAACACCTGACCCGACGCTGCTACCTGAGCAGACTCAGTGACTGGAGGAGACTCAGTGAATGAAGGAGACTCAGTAGTCAGTGTGTACAGGCTCGACCCCGGCCGACGGGTAAACTTGGCCCGTGTCTGCACACGTGCAGTGAGTCACCCGCTGACGCGCAGGGGTGAACTGGTCGACCCCCCCATCCTGCAGGTCAGCACCCGCCACCAAGTTCGTAGAGAACGAGGGGAGGTAAAGACCCGACAGGGAGCCAGACGGGACCGCTGGACACGGTAGGACAGTGGAGTAGTGGGCAAGAACAGGACCCCCAGAGGGGTCTGCCAGTGAGACTGCAACCAGCCGACTGAGTGGCGTGAGAGTGGTGCAGTCTCGAAAGAAGGAGCGGGAAGCACCCGAGTCAAGGGTGAAGGTGTGGGTGTCCGGAGACGACGCAGTACCTGAGAGCGCAGACTCACCGGCACCTGGGGCGGCAGACGCACTGGCACCTAGAGCAGCAGTCTCACAAGCACCTAGCGCAGCAGCCTCAATGCCCGGGTCAGGCGGAAAACACCGGTAACAGTCACCCTCATCACTAATAGTCACAGCATACATGGCAGCAAGAATAGCATCATAATCAAGATCAAAGATCGCAACACCCGCCCTAGACAGCTCGCCCCAGCGAGGGATCTCAGTAGCGTCGGGGAACTGGTGACGCCACGCGTCCGTCAGACGGCCGAAGCAGCGCTGGGTGGAGTGCGCTCCCCCACACTGCTCACCCACTCGGTCGCCGGTACGGAGAACGTAGGTACAGGGGCCAGCACCCCCGCCCCGCTGACGAGCAGTGTACCACTCACGAAGCTGCTGGGGGGAAGGGGTCTCACGAGGACGCTGCTGCTGCTGCTGCTGGCGCGTACCACCACCGGAGCCGACCCTCTGCGTAGAGCCGCCCCGACCCGCTCCACCTCCGCCGCCGCTACCTCCACCACCGCCTCCTCCTCCGCCGCCACTGCCTCCACTAGTGCCCCCACTCCCACTACCACTCCCACCACCACTCCCACCGCCACCCCCACTCCCTCCGCCTCCTCCACTGCCGCCTCCACCGCCTCCGCCAGCTCCCCCAGCGCCCTTGCCCCCCTTGCCCTTGCCTGGGCGGCGTCTCCCGCTAGAGGTAGACGCCGCAGCGACCGACTCAAGACCAACAAGGTCGACCGCAGCAGCAGAGGCAACAGAGGGCAAGAGGGGGGAGGGGGAGCACCCCTCAAAGACAGGGGTACGAGGGTCACCACGAGAGGCTCCTACAGCAACTATGCTCTTCTCTGCTGCTAGGAGACGCTCCTCGAGGAGGTCAACGGTGAGAGTGGTGGGGCAAACAGAGAGAAAGTGGTCCCTGACCGAGCGAAGGGTGTCAGGGAGCCGGGTGACTATGTAGTAGAGGGTGATGTACATGGGGGGGGGGGTTCTTGGCGCAGAACTCAGCAGGAAGCGCAGCGCGGTAGCGGATATCACTAGTGCGAAGGTGCGTAATGAGGTCAGCGACAGTGGGAAAAGCGGCGAGGTCAGGGAAGAGGTACGGCAGTATGAGGCGGCTAAGCGCAGCAGTGGCAGGGGAAGAGTAGCGTGCAACTACAGCGTCGTACAAGGTCTTAGCACTCTTGTACTGACTAAAGTGCGCACGCTCAGCGGTCGGCAAGTGGCGGCGCACAGCAAGGCGGGCAGCAGCATCGCGCGTGGCCCACTGTGAGCGAACAGTGGCGTCAGCATCAGCAGCAGGGGAAGGAGAGGCACCAGAAGTGAGGTCAAAGAGGGAGAGACCGTCTGCCCTATCGCACTGTAGGAAAAGCTGCAGATCATCGAGCCAGACCTCAAAGTCAACAGCCCGACCCTCAGCATCAAAGACAAGGACGCTAGGGGTAGCCATGACAGCAGTGGCAGCAGTAGCAGCAGTGGCAGTAGTGACAGCGCAGTGCGGCGACACTCTTACCAGGGCAGAGAGCCGCAAGTGGTGGGGCAGGGCCGAGGCGCACCGGCAGGGACGAGCCGAGGCGCGCAGGTAGGGCCGAGGCGCGTCGGTAGGGCGGAGGCGCACCGGTGGCTGCAGGCAGCGGCGGCGGCGGCTGCGGCCCCGAGGGAGGTGGCGGCGGCTGCTGCTGGTAACGGCTGCTGCAGCTGCGGCTTCCGCGGCAGGGACGGCGGCGGCTGCTGCTGCAGGGACGGCGGCGGCTGCTGCTGCAGGGACGGCTGCGGCTGCTGCTGCGGGGACGGCGACGGCGGGCCGCGAAGGGCGGCAGAGGGGGGGGGGCGTGAAGGGCGGCGCGAGGGGCTGCGGAGGGCGGCGACGGGCCTGAAGAGGCGGCGCGAGGGGCCGCGGAGGGCGGCGACGGGCCGTGAAGGGCGGCGCGAAGGGCCGCGGAGGGCGGCGACGGACAGTGAAGGGCGGCGCGAGGGGCCGCGGAGGGCGGCGACGGGCCGTGGGGAGGCCGCAAGGGGGGGGCCCGCGAAGGGCGGCGCGAGGGGCCGTAAGGGGCCGCACGAGGGGCCGGAAGGGCGGCGCAAGGGGCCGTAAGGGGCCGCGAAGGGCGACGCGAGGGGCCGACGAGCGGCGCGAGGGGCCGTAAGGGGCCGTAAGGGCGGCGCGAGGGGCCGTAAGGGCGGCGCGAGGGGCCGTAAGGGCGGCACGAGGGGCCGGAAGGGCGGCACGAGGGGCCGTGAGAGGGGCCGCTAAGGACGACGCGACGGTAGGGAGGGCACACGGGGCGCGACTCGGGCAGGAGCAAAGCGCGCTCCGGGCAGGAAAAAAAGTTTGAGGTGGGCCCTAGGAAGCGTTCCCACTAGGGAACCTGCTCTGAAACCATGTGGGAAACGAGGAATGATGTGTGACTAACAAGAATGGGAGTACAAATAGGAAACCCTAGAGTTGTGTACCCCCTAAGGCTAAACCCACTGTAGCCTACAAAGCTACAACATGCATGATGTTTGACACGTCGGCCTAGCAAGCGTCGACCACGTACAGTCGGCGTTTGACGTTCGGTAGATGTCGACCTGGTAGCGTTTGCTCACCCGCCCTTATATCATCCCTCATGCCCAATCGTGCGATCAGGTACGCTTGGTTTCGCATTGGGCTGAACGACCAGCGGTTGTGGGTAATCGGAGTCGGCCCGCTTCGATCGGCCATGAAGGCCGCCGACCATTCTTGCTTTGCTATGGTTTTCGACGCCGACATCGCCGCTATCCCGATAAGAACGACGTGAGCTGTTTCTCCGTTGTCCAGTTATCGTTTTGTTTGGTCGGTCGCATCATCGCCTAATGTTGTGATCGACGCCGTCGTGTATTTCATGTGCAGAGGCGGTCCGCTTCTAGGATCACACTGCAGCGTCATAGCCATCCTCTACCCAGGAGATCTGCTGAAGGCTGAGGGACAGGTCTGCAGGACCTCGATCCGGCACATCGACCCACAGACCAGTAAACTGGTCCACCGCGACGAGGCCGTCCGCGTGCTGAAGTAAGTTGTGAATAGTCGTCGATGTCCCGCTTGTTAGTCGCCGACACAGGGTATCACATGCTGACCGCCTCCTTTTACCACGATGCTCCGGGTTATTCCGCACGGCTGTCCTGGCCGAGCTGGGGCGTCCCGGTAGGAAGTGGGACGGGGCGCCGCCATCACAAGCAGTGGTGGAGGACACAGTGTCGGACGGGCATGTCGGTATCGGCATGCTTGCCGCGACATCGTTCGGGTGGGTGGCGAAGCAGATTGACATGCTGACGGGCGAGCAGGGCCGTAGTGGGGTGAGCATCGAGAACATCAAGACAAAGGGGCTGAGGGCTTTGCGAGACAACATGGTGTAGTACATCTGCAAGCGCATCGCCGAAAAACGCTCTGTGGCGCCGACTTCACAAGCCGTCGGCCCCGCCGACAGTGCGATTGATGACGACGGCGCGGAAAGACAGACGGCGCCCCAAGCAGCAGTTGCCGCCCAGCATCAGGGGACCGCGAGGGTGTCTGCGGAAGGAGGAAACGGTGGAGGAGGAGGCGACGCTGCGGCAGGTGCAGAACGGAAGGAAGAGGAGTCGAGGTCGTCGGAGTCGGGGTCGGGGTCCGAGTCGGAGTCGGAGGAGGAGGACGAGGCGGTGAAGCACAAGGACGAGGAGGAGGAGGAGGAGAAGGACGAGAAGGATGAGGAGGAGGAGGAAGGGAAGGGTGAGGAGGAGGAGGACGGAAAGGATGAGGAGGGGGTGGAGGAAGAGGTGGAGTACGAGGTGGAGTACGTAATGAGGTGGGAGCGGCGGAAGAGGCGGTGGGGTCGGCGGATGAAAGGAACGAGGAAGCGGAGGATGGCGATGCGGGTAATGCTACGAGGTCGGCAGATGGGGGGAAGGAGAAGGATGAGGTCGGCATGGAGGTAACGACGGAAAAGGGCCAGGAGGAGGCGGCATGCGAGGGAAGTGGGAAGGTGCCGGTCGACGCCGGCGAAGGGGTGAACATTACGGGCGTGCAGGGTCCTGAACTGGACGACGTCGAGGAGCTGCGACGGGAGAACTGGTTGTTGAGGGCGGAGAACGCTCGGCTGGCGACGTTGCTCGATGAGGAGAAGGCTCGGCTGGACAGGTTTTTTGTTGGGGTGGGTACGTGGACTCGTCGACAAGGTGAATGAGTTGGCCGACCAGGTTGCCGACTCCGACCAGATTGCGGCGGAACGGCTGCGGAACGCGACGTCGGCCATGTCGACGACCATCACGTGCAACATCACCGGTAGCTTTGACGAAGCATGGAAGTTGATGAAGTTCTTCGCGGAACAGGCGTCGGCGTGGTTGTTGGACTTCGACAATCCGGACGAAAATATGGCATATGCACGCGCCGAGGCAGTCTCCGCCTTAGCCGAACACATCAATACGGTGGTGGGCGATGTGAAGAGGGGTTTGGAGGAGTACATCTCGAACCACCTAGCCTCCGCGCAGGTCAACATCGCCACCGCTGTGACTCACAGGCTCGCCGTGCAGCCGCCGCCTCCGACTCAGCCCACGCCGCCCGCCCCAACGCCCGCCTTACCGGAGGAGCTCTTGAAGTCGTTCAAGACAGACATCTTGAAGACGGTGACGGAGGCCACCCAGCAGTCGTTCCTAGCTTCCGGGATGAAGATCATGACCGAGATGATCGGCACTGTCGTCGCCGTCGGCCAATGACGCCGATCACGCGCAACGGAGGGAGGCCGACAAGCAGGGCCAGAATAGGACGGGCGGCGGAGATGATGCGGGGAGCGTGGAGCGGAGCAAGGGAGCGGACGGGAGCCGTGGTCCAGGCGCGTCGCCGTCGGCCAATGACGCCGATTAGGCGCAACGGAGGGAGGCCGACAAGCAGGGCCAGAAGAGGACGGGCGGCGGAGACGGTTCGGTGAGCGTGAAGCGGAGCAAGGGAGCGGACGGGAGCCGCGGTCCAGGCGGCTCGAAGCCTGCTGCACAGAGCGTGGTCGACCAGCTGAAGACGAAGGCAGGGTGGAAGGTGATAAGGTCGTCGCACAGCAAGGGAGATGGGAGAGGGGGGGCAGAGGGTGGCACTGCCGACGAGGTTGCCGCTAAAGTCGCGGCACCAGAAGGCCCGCCTTTGGTCGCCGAGCACACCCATCCTGAGGCGAGCGGTGGGAAAGGCGTGCGCGACAAGGAGATACCAACCGCTCAGACGGCGAAAGAAGGCGGCGCCAGAACCGCCAAGGGACCGTCCGTCGCGGTGTCGGGGTCCACGTCGATTCCCTGTAACCCCCCTGCAGCTACCACCGCGCCGGCCGGCCGATCAGGCGCCAACAACGATGGGCCGGCCATTGCGGCCCCTCCAGCTCCAGCAGCCCCATCTGCCGCCAAGGGCGACGCGAAGGCTCCTGCGGCTAAGCGCGATGGTCCGTCAGCTGCTAAGGTGCCCGCCGGTGGTAACGCGCTCAGGGAGTTGCTCCACCGCATGGAGACACATCGCAGGGACGTGCAGCAGCCTGCCGTGGTCGACGCGGGCCTCGCCGAAATAGCAAGTCGCTCCGTCACCCCGCAGGTTGCCGGCACATCGTCCGGTGCCCCACCTGCCGCGCCTCATGTCGCCGCCCGACCGCCTGCGGACCCAAAGTCCATGTTTCTCCGCGCCCAGTTAGGCGCACGCAAAGCGGCAGCTCCACCAGTGACTCAGCCGGAAACCGGTAAAAGCGCGACGCCGACGTCACTAAACGCGGCCGCACCCACACCCAGTGCAGCTGTGGTCGATATGGCGGCGGAGAAGGGTGTGCGTGCAGCGCTAGCCACCGGCAGCCGAGCCGACAGGCACGCTGACATCGCTGCCATCCAGGCCCATTTCGAGGCTGCAAAACGCCCCGAGCACGCCCCTGCTCTGGCCATCATGGACACGGCGCATGTGGAGCCGTCGGCGACTCACGGAGGGGGTTCGGCGGAGCCGACGACTGCAACGGATGCTGTCGCTGAGAGGAATGCGGGACGGAAGGGGAAGGACGACACTGGAAAGGGGAAGGCGGTCTCTCAGAGGAGCACGCGGGCGATGTCGGCGGGGAAGGAGATGTCGGACGAGAAAGGGAAGAAGGTGGGAGGGAATCAGGACAAGAAGGGCGGCAAGGGTAAGACGGCAAAGACGAAGGAGGAGGAGGAGGACGAGGCGGTCGGCGAGGGAAAGAAGGAGCATGGACGCAGGGGTCATGGCATCCACCACGACAAGTCGGGCGACGGGCTAGGTTGGGTGGGCGAGATTAAGGTAAACGGCGAGAATCGATACATCGGCAAGTCGAGAGATAAGATGGAGCTGGCCTACGAACACTCGATTGCGTACTTCGTCTACGACGGCTACGTGAGCAAGGTGCTCATGGACGAGCTCACAGTCTTGAAGCCGGGGGAGTTGGAGGAATGGAAGGGGTTGTGGGAGGAGGTCAAGTTCTTGCCGACCGGGATGTGGACGGTGATGTGGGCCAGAGGCTTGTGCCATCCGAGAGCAAGGTAAGACGGATACCGAACTGCCGAGTGCTGTCGACTAAAGTCGGTGTCATTACGCTGATGTTGAAGAAGTCGGTGTCGTTTTAATGTGTTTGTGTGGCAGGTTCGACGATATACTCGGCAGGTACCGTGGGTACACGGGTTCTGGTGATGCTCTTCACGACGTGCTCTTGTCGGCGATCTGGTTCCCCGTCGTCGAGAACACGAAGGAAGGCAAGGAGGTGACGGAAGCTTTTATGTCAGCGATGGTAAATCGCGTGTCGATGTGCGCGGCGTATGGGAAGGTCGCGGCGAGCGCGGCGTTTGGGAAGGTCGAAGCAAGCGCGGAGGGGAAGGCGGAAGAGAAGACGGAGATGGTAGGCACGGACGGGGATGCGGATGAGAAAACGGAGTTGGCGGCCCAGGCGTTAGCGGCATCCGCATGCGCCCTATGGTGCTTCGTGGAGACGGGGGCGTCGGTGCTCGGTGCTGTGGGCGAAGGGAAGGCGGCGGCGATGGTTGCAGGTGCGGGGGAGAAGAGGGCCGAGGACTTCAAGAAGGTGATGCACGCGGTGATCGACCTAGCACGCAATAGGGAGGCACCCGCAGGGGAGGTTGCACACAACGTCGCACCGGCGCTGCAGCGTCAGGCTGTGGACATTGCCTTCAAGGAAGGGGTTGTGGGAGTCGAGGCCGACATAATCGCTAGAGCGACGGTCGAGACCTTGGCGGAATGTGCCCCATCGCCGGGCCCAAACTTAAAGAGCACGGCATCGATGTGCCGTGTGACGCGCAGATGGAGTACGATATGGAGCACAGGGGGAGAAAGGGGGAGAAGGTCAAGCAGGGCAAGGGCAGCAAGAGGAAGAAGAGGCAGACGGGCAAGCAGGGCAAGGACAGTACGGATGCGTAGTCGGCGGGCAGAGGTGTGCATGGTGCTAGGGTCGGCGCCGATTTAGTTGTAATTCTGATGAATGTTTTCTTTGTAGCGCACGAATCTTTTTTTGTATCAGGTTGCTTCACTTTTTGATGATATAAATCACTGTCCTCATAGAAACATGGTAATCGACTTTGAACGCTGAGCCTTGTCGGCGCATATGTTGACATCATATGAACATGCTACTTGTCAAACATCGTATGTAGTGGGTTACACCTTAGGGGGTACACAAAGTTAGGGTTTACTACTTGTACCAAACTCTGTTCTAGTTTATTCATTCCTGCTCAGTTATTTCTGACATGGTATCAGAGCAGGTCCTTCGCTAGGACTGTTCTTAGGGCCCACCGACTTACCTACCTGCTTACCTTCGCTTGTTTCCGGCCCCGCTGGCCCCGTCGATCTAGCAAGATCTAGCGGCCCTGCGGCCCCGTCGAAATTTTTTTTTTTAGCGGCCTCTCACGGCCCCCGTCGCGTCGCCCCTTAGCGCCCCGATCGGCCCCGTCACGCCGCCCGCGAACCGCACAGCGCGCCGCGCTCACAGCCCGCGAACCGCCCGCGCACAGCCCGCGACCCGCCTGCGCAGCCCGCGACCAGCCCGCGCAGCCCGCGCACAGCCCGCGAACTGCCCGCGAGCAGCCCGCGACCTGCCCGCGAACCCCCGCGAGCCGCCCGCGACCCGCTTACGCAGCCCGCGAGCAGCCCGCGCAGCCCGCGCTGAGCCTGCGCGGCTCGTGCGCTGACCGCCGCCGGCCCGCACGCTGCCCGCACTGCTCCCGGCCCGCCGCTGCTGAGCCCGCAGCCGCCCGCGCACCGCCGCTGCTGAGCCCGCCGCCGCCCGCGCACCGCCGCTGCTGAGCTCGCCGCCGCCCGCGCACCGCCGCTGCTGCGCCCGCTGCCGCCCGCGTATCACCGCTGCTGAGCCCGCCCCTGCTGCGCCGGCTCTCGCTGCCGCCTGCTGCGCCTGTGCACCACTGCAGATCCTACTACTACACTTCCTGCTACTGCTGCTTGTGCGCCACTACAGTCTGTAGGCCCCACCGGCCCTGCTGACCCTGCGCACGCCTGTTCAGTGACTTTACTGCTTCTACTACTGCCGCTGTCGCTATGGCTAGTCCTCCTGTTCTAGCTTTCGACGCCGAGGGCCGTCCGGTCAAATTCGAAACCTGGCTAGATGATCTGCACCTTTTCCTACAGCTCACTGCCAAGGAAGATATTACACTGTACGACCACGCTCTCGGCCATGCGACCGCCCCACTCGCTACTGCCCCCCCAACTGAGCGCTCACAGTGGCAGACCCGTGACGCACACGCTCGCTTTGCTATTCGCAACTCCCTGCCGCTAGATGAGCGCGAGCACTTCGGCCAGTGCAAGACTGCTAAGGACCTCTACACAGCTGTAGTGGCCCGCTACTCCTCACCCGCTTCTGCCACACTAGGCCGCCTCACTCTCCCCTACCTGTTCCCCGACCTAGCCTCTTTTCACACTGTCGCAGACCTCATCACCCACCTTAAGACTAGTGAGGCTCGCTTTCGCGCTGCCATGCCTGATGAGTTCCTCGCTAGCAACCCCCCCCCGCTCTGGATCACTCTCTACCACGTTGTCACCCGCCTCCCTGACTCTCTGCGCCCTGTCAGGGACCAGTTCCTCTCTCGCTCCCCCACTGAACTCACCATAGCCCTCCTCGAGAAGGAACTGCTTGCAGCCGAGGCTAGTATCGTCGCTGTAGGCACCTCTCGTGGCGACCCCCGCGGCCCCTTCTTCGAGGGGTGCTCCCCTTCCCCCCTCCTCCCCTCTGTCGCCTCTGCTGCTGCTGTCGACCTCCTTGGTGCTGAGAAGGTCGGGGCTGCGTCTGCTTCAGGCGGACGACGCAGGGGCAGGAGTGGCAGGAGTGGGGGTGGTGGCGGAGGAGGCGGGGGTGGAGGTGGTGGCGGTGGAGGTGCGACTGGAGAGGCTAGTGGCGGCAGTGGTGGAGGTGACAGCGGTGTTGGGAGTGGTGACAGGGGCGGAGGTGGCAGCGGAGGCGGAGGTGGTCGTGGCAGCGGCAGGGGTGGAGGTGGCCGGGGCGGAGGCGGAGGGGGTGGTGGTCGTGGAGGCCCGGCGGGCGGTCAGAGTCAGCAGCCTGCCCCGACCCTTCAGGCCGCCCGTGAGTGGTATGCGCGGCGCAGCGTCACCTGCCAGTACGTTATTCGTACAGGTGACCGCACTGGCCAGACGTGTGGGGGGCCGCACCAGACGGAGCGCTGCTTCGCCCGCCTCAACGATGCGTGGCGCACTCAGTTTCCTGGTGGGGGTGAGCTGCCGCGCTGGGCTGATCTGCTCAGGAAGGGTGTTGATATTTGGGCACTTGACTTTGATGCTATTCTCACTGCCATGTATGCGATGTCTATTAGTGGAGAGGGTGCTCAGTACTTGCGTGTTCCGCCCGACCCGGGCATTCAGGCCAGCCCTGCTGCTGCACTAGGTGCTAGTGTGTCTGCTTCCACAGGTACTACTGCAGCTGCTGCTCTAGGTGCTTCTGCGTCTGTGCCCCCTGGTACTGAGTCGACTGCAGCACTGCACACCTTCACACTTGACTCAGGTGCTTCTCGCTCTTTCTTTCGTGACCGCACTGTCCTTGAGCCTCTAGCTCGGCCGGTTGCTGTCTCTCTTGCTGACCCCTCTGGGGGTCCGGTCCTTGCGACCTCCTCCACCACCCTTCCGTGTCCAGCGGTTCCGTCCGGCAAGCTCTCAGGTCTCTACCTCCCCTCGTTCTCCACGAACTTGGTGGCAGGTAGTGCGCTCCAGGACTCGGGTGTTCACCAGTTCACCCCTGCCTACGAGCGTGTGACTCACTGCACGTGTGCTCGGACGGGCCGCCACCTGGCTACTTTCACTCGAGAGCCGGGGTCTGACCTGTACACACTGACCACTGAGTCCCCTCAGGTAGCTGCGTCTGCGTCAGCGTCAGGTCAGCTGTCCGCCCCCTGCTCGTGTCGCTCTCTGGCGAACGACACCGTCCTCTGGCACCACCGCCTTGGTCACCCGTCTGTGCAGCGCCTGCGGGCCATGCACAAACGGGACCTTGTTGCTGGTCTTCCCAGGGTGCTCCCTCCCCTTCCTGACTCCCCTGCTCCTGACTGCATTCCCTGTGTCGAGGGGCGGCAGCGCGCCGCTCCTCACTCCTCCTCCTTTCCCCCGACGACCGCTCCCCTGCAGACGCTCCACATGGACGTGTGGGGCCCAGCCCGCGTCCGTGGTCAGGGTCAGGAGAGGTACTTCCTGATAGTTGTTGACGACTACTCGCGCTACACCACGGTCTTCCCCTTGCGCGCCAAGGGTGACGTCCCTGGTGCTTTGATCCCCTGGATCAGCCGAGCCCGTCTCCAGCTAGGCGAGCGCTTTCACTCGGACTTTCCTGTCCTGCGCTTGCACTCTGACAGGGGTGGTGAGTTCGCCTCCGACCTCTTGGCAGCCTACTGTGCTGAGCACGGCATTGAGCAGTCGTACACGCTTCCGGCCTCTCCACAGCAGAATGGGGTTGCTGAGCGCCGCATTGGCTTAGTCATGGAGGTCGCTCGTACCTCCCTGACCCATGCGGCTGCTCCCCACTTTCTGTGGCCGTTTGCAGTCCGGTACGCCGCGCACCAGCTCAACCTCTGGCCCCGTGTCTCCTTGCCCGAGACTTCCCCGACTCTACGGTGGACGGGAGAGGTTGGCGATGCGTCGCGTTTCCGGGTCTGGGGATCTCGAGCTTTTGTCCGCGACACGTCCGCGGACAAGCTCTCGCGTCGCGCTGTTCCCTGTGTCTTTCTTGGCTTTGTTCCCGACGCGCCTGGATGGCAGTTTTACCACGTCACCTCGCGCCGGGTTCTGGCCTCTCAGGACGTCACTTTTGACGAGTCCGTCCCCTTCTACCGCCTCTTCCCCTACCGCACTGCCCCGCTCCCCCCCCGCCTCTCTTCCTCGCTCCAGGTGCTGAGGTACCAGACCCCCTCCCCCCTCAGGGTGCCGCTCCCTCAGGTGTGTCCCAGGTAGACCCGAGTGAGCCTGTCGAGGTAGCTGTTGACTCGCGTCCTGCGTCTGGGGGTGCTGAGCCTGGTAGTGCTGCGTCTGAGGGTGCTGAGCCTGGGGGTGCTGAGCCTGGGGGTGCTGAGCCTGGAGGTGCGGAGCCTGGGGGTGCTGAGCCTGGAGGTGCGGAGCCTGGGGGTGCTGAGCCTGGAGGTGCGGAGCCTGGAGGTACTGAGCCTGGAGGTGCGGAGCCTGGGGGTGCTGAGCCTGGAGGTGCGGAGCCTGGAGGTGCGGAGCCTGGTGGTGCTGAGTTTGGACGTGCTGAGTCTGGGGGTGCTGAGTCTGGGGGTACTCCATCTGGAGGAGCCCTCTCCTCCCAGCAGCTGCAGGAGAGGTACCTCGAGTACTGCCGCCTCCGGAGAGGTGCTTCTGGAGCTCGTCCCGGTACTTCCCCTCCTACCCAGGAGCTCCCCCCCATTCAGGTGATCCGCGAGTGGTACACGCGGCGCTGCAGTCTTCGTAGTGGTACTCCTGGTGCTGCGGACCCGAGCGGTGGTGCTGTTGCTGGTGCTGAGGACCCGGATACTGGAGCTGCGGCTGGTGCTGAGGACCCGGGCGTTGGAGCTGCTGCTGGTGCTGAGGACCCGACCGGTGGCGCGGCTGCTGGTGCTGAGGACCTGACCAGTGCCCCTGCTGCTGGTGCTGAGGACCCGGGCGTTGGAGCTGCTGCTCGTGCTGAGGACCCGACCGGTGGTGCTGCTGCTGGTGCTGAGGACTCGGGCGTTGGAGCTGCTGCTGGTGCTGGGGACTCGGACGTTGGGGCTGCCACTGGTGTCCCTGCTGCTTCTGGAGACGCTGCGCGGCCGCGACCGTACTTCGTACCGCTCCTTCAGCAGGTTCTTGGTCAGGCTCCTCCTCCTTGTCCTCCTTCCTCCGTCGAGTGTCCTCTGCCTGTCCAGCCGCAGTCACAGTTACCGCCTGTCTCGCCTCTCCCTGCTCCCTCTCCTTACACTAGTCCCACAGGAGGTCTTACAGAGCGTCGTGAGCCTGAGTCTCGTCCTGCGTCGCCTGTTCGTACTGCTCGCACTGGTCGTCGTGTCCCACGTGAGCGTCCTCCTCCTGTCCCTGGCACTCACTACATGACTCTGCGTCCCTCCACTGCTCCGCAGCGTGTCCCGCTGCCGTCTCCTCCTGCGTCCTCTCTTCCTACTCTTCCTGACCCGGAGTCTGACTCCCGTCGTGCTGCCAGTCCCACTGTTACGCGTCTCCTCGCTACAGTTGTCACTGACCCGACCTTTGAGTCCTCTGCTGCGTCTGCTCTGGTCGCTGAGTTGGTTGACTTTGCTGCTCGCTGTCGCCTAGACTACGCTGCCAGCCTTGTCGCTAGGTCTGAGTCTGCGTCTGCCTGTCCTCCGTCCGTCGGGGGTGAGTGTGCCCTTAGCACGGACGTCCTTGAGGACAGACAGGAGGAGTTCCACTGCCTTGCTGCTGCTTTGCCCCGTCTCGTGTCCTTGCTAGTTGCCCCTGAGGGAGACCCGGATGCACCAGACATCCCGACCCCACGCTCTTACGCTGAGGCGATGGCGGGTCCCTACTCCTCTCAGTGGCAGACAGCCATGGACGCAGAGATGGCCTCCTGGAAGTCCACAGGCACCTACGTAGACGAGGTTCCCCCTCCTGGGGCGAACATCGTCAGTGGCATGTGGATTTTCAGGGTGAAGCGGCCGCCGGGTTCTCCACCTGTCTTCAAGGCGCGCTACGTGGCTCGAGGCTTCAGTCAGCGAGAGGGAGTAGACTTCTTTCAGACCTTCTCCCCCACCCCGAAGATGACTACTCTTCGGGTGCTGCTGCACATAGCCGCTCACCGCGACTACGAGCTTCACTCTCTTGACTTCAGCACTGCGTTCTTGCAGGGCAGCCTGCACGAGGAGATCTGGCTGCGCCGCCCCCCTGGCTTCACTGGGTCATTTCCTCCTGGCACCCAGTGGAGGCTTCAGCGGCCGGTCTACGGTCTCCGCCAGGCGCCACGTGAGTGGCACGACACACTGAGGACGACACTTGCGGCTCTTGGGTTCGCTCCCTCTACTGCTGACCCGTCGCTGTTTCTACGCACCGACACCTCGCTGCCGCCGTTCTACATCCTCGTGTACGTCGACGACTTGGTCTTTGCCACTGCTGACACCGCGGCACTCGCTCACGTGAAGTCGGAGCTGCAGAGGAGACACACGTGCACAGACCTGGGTGAGCTGACGAGCTATCTTGGCTTGCGGATCACCCGGGACAGAGCGCGGCGCACCATCACCCTGACTCAGTCACACATGGTGCAGCAGGTTCTCCAGCGCTTCCGCTTCACGTACTCCTCGCCTCAGTCCACTCCTCTGCCTACTGGTCACTCGCTCTCAGCTCTGCCTTCGGATGAGTCCGTAGAGCCGAGTGGCCCGTATCCAGAGCTTGTGGGCTGCCTCATGTACCTGATGACCTGCACTCGACCTGACCTTGCATACCCTCTTAGCATCCTAGCACGCTATGTCGCTCCTGGCCGTCACCGGAAGGAGCACATGGATGCTGCTAAGAGGGTGTTGCGCTACTTGTGCAGTACGTCGGGCATGGGGCTTGTGCTTGGAGGGCGAGACCGGGTTGTTCTCACAGGGCACTCAGACGCTTCTTGGGCAGACGACCAGGCTACTCAGCGGTCGTCCCAGGGTTACACCTTCAGCCTTGGCTCTGGCTCAGTTTCTTGGCGTTCTACTCGCTCTTCTTCTGTTCTCAGCTCCAGTTGTGAGGCTGAGATCTACGCCACAGCCATGGCTGCTCAGGAGCTACGCTGGCTGACCTACCTGCTGACCGACCTCGGAGAGCGGCCTCGTTCTCCTCCAGTGCTGTACGTTGACAACAAGGCTGCCATTGCCTTGTGTGAGGAGCACAGACTGGAGCACAGAACGAAGCACATCGCTCTGCGGTACTTCCTTGCTCGAGAGCTGCAGCAGCGTGGTCAGCTTTGTCTGCGTTACGTGGCCACGGAGGCCAACACTGCTGATGTGTTCACCAAGGCGCTTCAGCCTTGTGATCATCAGCGCTTTTGCACTCTACTAGGCCTTGTACCTACTGGGCCTCACTTGCTTACCTCTTGACCTTGCTTGTACTGTGATCACTATATATATATGCCTACTTGTTTACTTTTGCTAGGTTGTGATCACTGTATCTCTTGCTTTGTTATAAACCTGCATGTGAACTGGTCTTGAGACCACTTGCTTGTGCTCGGAATTTGTGTGGAATCCTTGAGATCCACCCTGAGCTTGCTTTACTTTGCTTTGACTGGTCTTGTGACCCTGTGGTTGTCTCCCACTGCGCCTATGGGGGTGTGTCAAACATTGCATGTTTATATTGTCTAGGCTGTAGTGGGTTACACCTTAGGGGGTACACAAAGTTAGGGTTTACTACTTGTACCAAACTCTGTTCTAGTTTATTCATTCCTGCTCAGTTATTTTTGACACTACTCGGCGAGGAACGATGATATATATATATATATATATATATATATATATATATATATATATATACGTAGAAACATTAAACTCGGCGACGAGAATTGTCGGCGTATATGTCGACATCATAGACAGATGCTACTCGGCGATGAACGATTTGTCCTACAAGACGTCGACATCGACTAGTGTTTGGCTGTCTGCAAGGATAGTATTTTTGTTTCTTACTGAGCGACCGACAACATTCACCGTAGCGGGATCAAAGTAGGTTCGCAAGGACCTTGCTATGGGTTGTTTACAAACAACCGGAACAGTATTTTAAGATAGGGGGGGGGGGGGGGGGGGGGGGGGGGGGGGGGGTAAGTCTGCCACAATTAACAGCATCAAACTACGCACACGCATATGCTACAAGGGTCTTCATGCCGTCTTCTTGCGCTTGGTCGGAGGACGGTGCACCGGTGCGGTCGGCTTGGCGGGTGCTGCCGACTTGGCCGGTGCGGTCGGCTTCGCCAGTTCGGCCATCGTCTTCGGCATCTGCTCCTCCCAGGTGTCAGGAAACAGGGCAGCGACCCAATCACACGGCTTCAGGTTGAGCGCCACAAGCACACAGGCGAGGCGTAGCTTCGAGACCACCTTGGGGCCCAGCCCCTTGACTCCCATGCCAGGCTCTTTGGACAACGTCGGTGCCGTTCCCGGTTTGAGCACCGTGAGGGCATCGCAGAAGGTCCCGATGCCTGGTGCCGCGATCCTGTGCAGTGCATTGACCACGGCCTCGGTGTCGGCATCGTCGTCGCTCGCGCGTAGCTGGCGCACCGCATCCATGACCTTCAGCATTCGGCGCACCCTCATGTTGAGTGCGCCCTGCGTCGCGCCTTTGAGGAGGGTGTGGCGGTCGATGAAGCCCGGCTCGGCGACCCTGTCGCAAAGACGACGACGGGTGTCATTGGCGGTGGCGGAGTTCCATAGGCGCCAGGCGTCCCTCACGGTCTTTGCCTCCCGCCACGGTTGTACCACATTGAGCTCGTAACTAGCCTCCTCGTCCGTCTGTGGGGGTGGCGGGGGTTTCTCGTCCCCTCTGTCGGCTCCGGCTCCCGTGTTGGCCGAATCCGCCGAGCCACCCTTGCTGGGAGCTTGCGCGGTAGTCGGCGGCGGGGCCTCCGGCACTCTCCGTGCTTCTGACACGGAGTGCCTCGATGAGACGGGTTATCTCGGCGGTGAGCGACGCGATGGTGTCATCGCGCTTCTCGAGCTCCTCCTGGAGGTCAATCTTCTCGTTCGTGGCGCGCTCCATCTCCTTCTTCAGCGTCGCCTTGAGGGACATGTTGTAGTACTCGGTGCCCAAGCGGACAGAGATTTCCTGCAGTGGTAGGACAAAGACGTTAGCTGCGATGTGGTTTGGAATACACTCTATACAGCTCGTCGCCGACATTATTGTCGATTTACCTCTGCCTGAATTTGATTCGGGTCCCGACGCTTGTTGATCGTCTCGGTGTCGACCTTCTCGACCCGTTTCGCCCAGTGCTGGAAGAGGGGGATCCGGCGGAGCATGGAACCTTGGACGTACGGGTGCCATGGTGTGCGGACCAGCTTCACCGCTAGGTCCTCGGCGACGATGCGGCGCAGCATCTGGAGTGTGCGCCAGAAGTGCACGGCGGCTTTGTCGACGTCGGACCCCTTGGCAGCGAGCCCTTCCGCCTGCAAATCGTCATGTGTATTGGGTGTTCAGGTACGGTCGGCAAAACGACACGAAGACAAGTCTACGTCGGCGTCGCTTAACCACCGATATCTCCCGCATGATGCTCAGCTCCGTCTCCCGGTAGAGCGTCGCCTCCACTCTCGCCGCCATCTGGCATGCCTTTATGCGCCCGAGGAGCGTGTGCACCGTTGTAGATTGCACAGGCTGGGTTCGCGCGGCGTCGTTCCCCTCCTCGATGGAGTCGGCATCGAGCTTACACTCACGCACCATGAACTTAACGTATGCGCGAAGCCGGGTCTTGGTGACCCTAGGGCCGTGCAGCCACACGTACGCCCGGGGGACATCGGCCTCCTGGTCCCAATTCTTCTTCTTGTTGTCCCGGATGTAGTGGCCTATCTCGTCGACGTGCTTAAGCCTGTGCTCCTGGGGAAGTTTGTTGCGTATTTGCCTCAACATCTTCGCCGCCCACCTCTTGTAGTGGTATATTCACGAGGTGTACAGCCTCAACGTGCTGTTCTTCTCCAAGGTTTGCGGGTGGCGTAGGGCGTCGATGACGAGCACGTCGATGCACGCGTACACCATGTCTTCCTCGACGAAGTCTGCCGCCCTCTACTGTTCGCGCGGCACCGACATGTTCTCCTAGTCCTCATCCTCGTCCTGTTCGAGCAGATTATCGATGTATTCAAGTTCCCGCCTGAGTTGTTCTTCCAATGTGCGCAGATTAGTGCTAGGTGGACGGTCGTCGTTTTCGTCATCGCTTTCCTCCTCCTCCTCCTCCTCCTCCTCCGCGTCCTCGTCATCGACCTGGTTTCCAGAGCCGGCCGGTGCCGACGAAGTTCCTGGCTGTCCATTCTGTGTCGGAGTCGGTTTTTTTTTCTTGTTGAACTCCCCGATCGGCGGTGGGGGAATGTCCTTGGTGAACTCCCCTTCTGGAATCTGCGTTAGCTTGTCAAGATCGTAGAGTAACGGGAGCGTCTCTTCCTCGGTAGATGTAGGATTGTGGTCGGTGGGGGGACTAGCGTCGGACATGTCGACGTCGGCCATGTGGCAGCACGTATGTTGCTCTACCTTCGTCCGTGTGCGATGCGGAGGTTGGTAAACCAGAGACGGTAGTGAGTCACGGGTGCAGTGTACACCCGAAGAGTTGCGTGGCGGTCTTCTTCGAATTCTTGCTCAAGTGCGTCTAACTCGGCTTCGACCTTGAGACGTTCCAGCTGCGCCTTGATGTCGGCGTCTACCGAGTCGGCGGGGGGTGGGATGGGTTGCGGCTGTTGGGCTCTAGGGCGACCTCTGGCCATGCGTCGCCGACTTGCTAGGTCGGCCGTAACGTTGATAGTTTGCACCGATGTTGCCCTACAACACCTGACGTCGACGTCGACGAGTACTGACCACCGCCGACATTTTTGGTGGGTGCCAGGTAGAAGCAACTAGTGCCAACTTGATCGAGTAGTCGGCAACCGAGTATCATACAGACACGATGACAGACACGCAGCCGGACATTCTAAGTGCACGAGAGAGCAGGAAGAAACGCAGGAACGGACAAGGGAATGAGCACCGGTGCATGGTCACTATGGGGTATGGCCCTGAGCGACTCCGATGCTGCCGCGGTTCACGCAAACCCCTATGCTTCTGCCGCCATGCATGTGAACTCGTGTGGCGGCGCACTGTCTGACGTGCCACGTGCCAAGCATGGCTAATGGGACGCCGCGCTGCACCCAAGAGGCGCAAACCTGGGCCATTCCACTGTGGAATGGGCGTGTGTTACGTGGCTTGGGACCGACATTGGCGCCTCAGTGCGGAAATTAGGGCATGCCGACTTCCATCTCCCAGGGGCCCTGTATTTTTTAGCCCCAGCGTGGCGCCTCGTGATCGGCGCCGACTTCCACTTGGCGCGCTTGGTTGTGTGGTTAGGTTCATTGAACCTGGACAGTGTTGGGAATGTGCCGCGTGGCTTGGTTGTGGGCCGTTGGATGACTTTGTCGACATCGACATCGCTTGCAAGGTGCGATGCCACAGGACAGTTACATTTTGGACGGTCCGATTTGCGCCGCGTGGATCGCACACCGACACTTTTGGAGGGATTGTCGACTTCCCGTGCATAAAAATCTCCGCTGGAGCGACGCGTGCCTGAACACGTTCGGATCGGTCTGGCCACTCCCTATTGGGTCGCGTGGCGGCAGTCGCGGCCCGACGTGGCGATTTTGTCCGCTGAGATTTACTTCTCAGGTTTCTCCCAGCGAAACCCGAAGTCGTCAGAATGTCGACAATCCCGAGGGCTCCCAAGGCCCCTGGGACACCAGTTCGGCCCAGATTGCCGCTCGGAGGTCGTCAGGAGCTCGTCAATCCGGAGGGGGGCCCTTGTCCCATTTATGCCTCGAAATTGTTCGGCGTTTTTTGGCCGCTGAGGTATGCCATCCCGATCGTGTCACCTCCGACATTGATGATTGATGTGCCAACGTGCTCACACCTGCCTTGGGCTTTTGTGTGCAGAAAGGGAAAACCGCGCCAGAGGTTACAGGCGCGATCGATCGCCATAGGCGAAGTGTAGAAATCGATCCGGAAAAGATATTCGCTACACCAAATTGCTCTGCGCTAAACCAGACTTTGTATCCTGTAGAATTTGCGCCGCAGTCTTCACCTCGGCAGCCCTTAAAGCTCGAAGCCCAATCTGCACAAAATGTGTACTTTTGATGATCGCGACTTGCAATTTGGAATTTAAAACTCTAAGGCCCAAATTGTTCAACCTTACTAAGGTTGCCCTTTGGATGGTGGGAGAAGAAGGTTGACTTTTTTTTTTAGGTTAGGCTGTTCAGTTTCGCCCAGCTTCGCGCTTCTCCCTCAGGGTTTTTGCTGACTCAGCAAACCCCAGGGAGCAACCCAGCTTGGTTTCTCGAGCCCCAAATTGCACTCTAAAAAAAATTGGTCTTTCCTTCTCTCGTATTCGACAAAAAAACTTCTGGCCAATCAAATTGCATCTCACTTCTCGTAACCACGATTCGCAACCAAACAACACTCAAAACACCACTCTCATCAACTTTAGTAATCTTGCTCCGCGCGCTTTGCAATTTGGGTCTTCAGCTTTAAGCTTCAACAAGTTTATTCTCAATTGACAAGATCCGAAGGTGCCAAAACCGACGTAACAATCCCGAAGTGACACTTTCAAGGTGCCTTCGCCATGGTAGGCAGCCGCATGTCTATGGCGGTGTTCGCCACGACCACGTTCTGGGCGAGGGGCGGGGAATGGGCGAGGGCTCCAGAAGGTGCGAAGGAAGATGCGAACTACGTCCGGGGGCTCGCCCCGAATGGAAATTTCGCCAATGGGATCAAGAAGGGAGACAAGGGGATCTAGCACCTGCCTCCCCCCTTCCTTTAGGGCGGGAATTTTGGTCCATCCCCCCGCCATCCCGTTCCGCGCCTCCAAAATTGGTGGTATGCACGAGGGAGAGGCGAGGGAGGGGATGGGGTTCCTAGCTGGCAGGGCAGGAAACTGCCATGCGCATTCCGGATCCCCCGCTCCAACCCATAAAAGTGGGTGTTTGCCACGACAGCGTGCCCACCAAGGTTCGGAGGGGATCGTCAGGCTCGACA
Organism: Closterium sp. Yama58-4; assembly: GCA_947470075.1. NCBI lineage: Eukaryota > Viridiplantae > Streptophyta > Zygnematophyceae > Desmidiales > Closteriaceae > Closterium > Closterium sp. Yama58-4. The sequence continues at coordinate 458,743 of CANIUD010000234.1, read as the reverse complement.
GGATTTTGTTGGTCTAACCGGCTCCAAAACACTGATTTCAGCCCTTTTTGAAGGTGCAGGGCGGGTTCTGGATTCCCCGCCCATCCCTTTGATTGCCCACAAAAGACGTGGCGAACAGGGCCTATATGTGCCTTCCTTTGTTCCAGTTACGACTCTGGGTGTATGCACTGTATAGTGTAATGCATCCACAAAAGAAAAAAAAAATAAATAAGGTTGAGCTTTCCGGGACAAATTCGTGAACATCAAAAGCAGCTTCAAATTCGTGTCGACCGTTGGATCCTTCTATTGGCGGTGTTCGCCAGCGCTTTTCAAAGCAAAAACGACGGGATCAGGAAGGTCAGTCATCAGGGTTGACGTCTCAAATTAGGCCTCCCTGAATCTGGGAAAATTTCCCCCCCTAAATTATGGGTGCATATTTTCCATAAAAACATCACCCTGATTGCTAAGTGTTGGGAAGTTATATAGTCTGATTGTTCAGTGTCAAAAAGTCAGAATCAGGGTAGTAACGCGCTGTGCATTATCGAAAATTGGTATAGATCAGATACTTTAAAAAATCTTGTATGGATTCAATGACCAATCAAATTGGACAACTGTTCATTCTAGTTTCTTGTTGCGCAGTGTTTTTGACTGGTGATTCGGACCTGAGTTGACTGGTCACAGCACCAGCGTCATAGCAAAGTCGCGTTGACAAAGCAAATTCATGCCTTACAAAGCAACAGATTCGCCCAATCACGGAGAAATGGCCCCGACACAACATGTTTCCGCTGTCAGAGCACAACTATTTCGACCAATCACAGCAACATATATCTAACATTGCAGATTCGCCCGATCTCGATGGTGGGTGCAAGCGAAGTCATGATCACGCACATGGGTGGTTATCGGGACGAAGTTTCCAGGAAACTTCGTCTAGATACCCTTGCATTCAGGGTCCACATGACGCATACTCTACATTGACAGAGTCGGTAAGAACACTACTATGAGCCTGGATACAGAATTTCAGGGTTCGCAAAAGCACTAATCTGAAGGGATCAGGGTTCACAAGTCACTAATTCTTACATGGCAGGGGCCACCAGGTGACAAGCCTATAATCACACTAAAATCAGGGTAATTACCCCGATAAAATCAGCCCTGTTAGTCACGCCTTCCAGATCCAATCAGTTAGGTTTGTAATGCTCCGTTAGCATGGTCAGCCGTAAAAATCCTGTCAAACCTAGTATGCTGTCCAAGCTAAATGGAAAATTGAGGGCCTTGCGAATGCCCTAAATTTTCATCCATTTTGGACGGCTTCATGGCATTTGGAAACGAGGACGCAATTTCGTCTCCGAGCAAACATCCCGCCCCATGCAATCCCATCGCAATTCACCCTTTTGAGGTGAATCTCAATGGGATGGCGTTGTGATTGGAGATCAGGGGGTAACCACAACCAGAGCTAAATGAGTGACAAATGGGTGCTTGTTTACCCCCAATCTTCGATTTTAGTTAACCCAAATGATGGTTGTAGTTGAGCTGGCTCAAATTTTCTTTTCAATTTTTACCCTAGTCCATTAGTTTTGGACCCCCGATCAGGCAATGGTCAGCCACGCAAAAATTTCGTGCCAGTAGGGCGGAAGGTGGGGATGGAGATTCCTGATGCCGTTGCCGCATTTCCCATTTCAAGACCCGAAGTTTTGCGAAAGGCATTTCGCCCAAACCTCTTCGGCGGGTTCCGCCCCCGGTTCCTGATTCCGTTGCCATTCCGATAACGTCGAATTTCTTTCAAATTTACATGCACTGGCGAACATCGCCACTGCTCGCCCTATTCGAAGCATTTCCATCCATCCCAAGTTCCACATCTGTCGTAGGATCACCTGCTTCACGACGAAACCCTAGCTTACCTTACGGAAATGAACTCTACAACGATGGGAGCTAGACTAAGGGATAGGAACGAGTTGTATGAGTGTGATCGTAGCTTCTCTGCGTTCGCTAGCACTTGTACACTCACGAGGAAAATTGGCAAGAGTTTCAACTAGTAAAGTTGAGAATACATAATGATTGCAATCACAATGACAAGAATGACTACATCAGGCACCTAGCAACTCTGCAGCTAGCCTGGTCGACCGCCAGCACAGCATGGTCGACCGCGTGCCAGCGTTGCGCAAAGGAGCCGCGCTAGTACTGCAGAAGCACGACCTGCTAACTCAGCAGGTCGACGGCGTGCCAAAGACTGCAGCAAAGCGGCTGTCCAGCATTGTACTCGTAGAAAACAGCATCTGTCGGCTATGGTCTGCGCCTGACGAGCCACATAGACTTTGGGATACCAGCCGAAAGTCGCCTTCGTCATCGCGACCTCGACGACGTTCGCGTGCCTCCGCAGAACTCGCCGAGCAGGTTACCTGGTCGACCTGGTCGACCACCCAGTGCTTTGGTCGATGCCTCCCTCGTCGACCACAGCTCCCGTCGAGGAACACCCTTGTCGACGGACCCCTCAGTCGACCAGCACTGTCAGCTACTCCTCCTGGTCGAGGACTCGTCCGTCGACCAGCACAGTCAGCTGCAGCCGTCGAGCTCCCCTGGTCGACGGCTTCAGCCCCGCGACAGACTTTTGTAGGTCGACGGCCCCATCGTCGACCTGCCCCGCGAAGAAGGCCGTTAAGCTTCATCAGGTTGAGGTCAAGGACGGCGACGATGCTGAGGAAATCCTCAGTGTAACGTAGCTGCTGACTGGAGCATACATCTCGTCGTAATCGGCGCCGTATACCTGCGTGAAGCCCTTCACGACCAAGTGCGCCTTCTCTCGAGCGACCGTGTCGTCGATGTGGTACTTCGTCGTCAGCACACACCGGTTTTTCATGATGTTGACCCTGCACGAGCGTTCGACCAGCTCTCACGTGCTATTGGTGATGAGGCTACGAATCTTCTCACCCATGGCGGCCTTCACCGCCTTGCCCTTCTAGCTCGCCAACGCCTCCTTCACCATCATTGTCGCGATGTGTCAGAAACAGCAGGCAGAAACGATAGAACAGAAAAGGGAGTTTTGAACTAGCAGCAGCAGGATACATATAGGAAACCCTAAATTGGGCTGTACTCGCTATAGAGTACCCCACTGCAGGCTAGACAAATACAACATTCTGACACACCCCCATAGCCAAAGTGGGGTGTAATCAGCACAATAAGCAGGCAGAACAATAGTTCACAATGATAAGCAGAGCTAGAGGCAGTCACTGAGGGCAAGTGAGGAGGAGGAGCAACAGTGAAATGAGTGGAGATAGGAGGCGACGGGTGAAGCCGCAGATACACGGGCAACAGGCGCACGGTGGCTACCGGAGCAAGGGCCCCGGACTACAGGAGTAACTGGCTCCGCGGCTAAGACGAGCGGCAGGAGCAATGGACCCACGGGCGACTGGCGCAGCAGGCTCTCTTGGCTACCAAGCGCAGAGCCCCGAACTACTGGCACTGCGGACGATAAAACGGCTGCCTCCACTCAACCTCCCCCAGCTGTCCCACACCCCTTTCACACACCCCCTGCTGTACCCCTAGCACTGCTCACACGCCACCCCCCTAGTACCACTCCGACGGCTCCCACACATCCACCCCCCTCAGCGGCAGCTGCAGCAGTGGGAGACGGAGGAGGAGGAGGAGCAGGGGACGGCGCACACACCCCCAGACTCGACTCCCCCAAAACCCTAACATAAGCAGCACGGGGCAGGAGCGCGGGCAGCAGCGGGGGTGGTGCTCGTGCTAAAGCGGGACGGCCCGCGGCTCCCCAGGGCGTCGCGACGGGGCAACAGGGGGCCGCGCGCGGCTACCCAGGGCGCCACGACGGGACAGCGGGGGGCCGCGTGCAGCTCTCCAGGGCGTCGCGACGGGGTTGCGGGGGCCGCGCGCGTCTCCCCAAGGCGTCGCGACGGGGTTGCGGGGGCCGCGCGCATCTCCCCAGGGCGCCGCGACGGAGCAGCGGGGGCGACTTGCAGGCCCGCGGGGCGACGCGATGGAAGCCCGGGGCGACGCGACGGGCTCCCGGGGGGCGACGCGACAGTCGAAAGGGGGGGGGGGGGGGGGGGGGCGCAGGTCCCCGGGGTGACGCGCGAGGCAGTAAACCGCCGCGCGCCTCGGGGCGCACGGCGGGCAGAAAACCGCCATGCGCCCCGAGCGCGTGGCGGGAAGAAAAAACGTCGCGCGCCACGGGGCGCGCGACAGACAAGACAGCAGCGGAAGCAGGCGGGCCCACAGGCCAGGAGCGTAACCGCTCTGATAGCATGTCAGAAATAGCAGGCAGAAACGATAGAACAGACTAGGGAGTTTTGAACTAGCAGCAGCAGGATACATATAGGAAACCCTAAATTGGGCTGTACTCGCTATAGAGTACCCCACTGCAGGCTAGACAAATACAACATTCTGACACGATGTCCCAGCGGTGTTCGAGGACGGCGTGCACGTCGGGGTCCAGCTCGAGCAGGTCTCCGTCAGCGTCTGCATCGTCGAGCAGCTTGGTGAAGACGGCTGGCGGCAGACAAGCGTGGAAGCTTAGTCGCGCCGTGGCTTCCGAATTCGACCTGAACATCGAAGCTCAGGCTCAGACTTCTTGACTGGAACCTCCACCACGTCGCTGTCAGTGGACTCCTCCTCTGCCGACAGCTCCCCTTCGTCATTGACAGCCTCGTTGTCGACGAACTGCTCCACCAGTGTCTGCCCGTCGACCGGCTGCTCCCTTCTCGTCAGTCCGCTTGCCGACTTTTCTTTCGTCAACAGCTCCCCTGTCGACCTCTTCGTTTGCTGCTCCCCTGTTGGCGGCACTTATGCTGCTACCTCCTTTTCGACCAGTTCCCCGATCTGCTGCTCCCCTGGCATCGATGGCTTCACACCCTCGTCGACAAGCTTGGCGCTGCGTCGGTTGCCGGCGATGCCACTGGTCGGCGCCACCGGCGACGCCCCCTCTAGGCTCCCGTCATCGCTGGTGGCCGACGAAGGCATCAGCGACGGGGGTGGGAGGAGCAGGAACAGGGGGAAGAGAAGAGACGTCCTTGACGCCTTCATCAGCAGGCTCGTCGACGTCGGCGAGCAGCAGGAACGTCGCCGTTGAGGTGTTCGTCAACGTGTGTGTTTGCGTCCTCCATGATACCGGGTCATACTTCGCCTTCCACACCTCTCGCGACAGCGTCTCGTAGAAGATCACCTCGACCGACGTGACCACCTTGTTGTCGGTCAAGTCCAGCACCTCCCAGCCCTTGCTCTCTGGTGACACTCCTAGGTGAAGGTCCCAGCGAGCCTTCGGCGCCAGCTTCTTAGTGTACGGCTGCTCGGGGACCATGAACTGCACCATGCAGCCCCACACCCATGCCAGCGTGAGGTCGGGCTTCTTCCCGGTCAGTAGCTCGTACGGGGTCGTCCCCCGCAGCGTCGTCGACTGCTCCAAGAAGTTGCGCAGCCAGACCGCCTGTCGCAAGGCAAGGTGCCACCAGTGGTGCTGCACGCCCATGTGCAGTAGCATCGTCCCCACAGACTCGACCACCGTCTGCATCTCCCGTTCGGCCATGCCGTTCTGCTGCGGTGTGTAGGGGCATGTCAGGTCGTGGACGATGCCCTTATCGTCGACGAAGTTGGTTAACTCACTCTTTCCCGAGGAACTCCCCTCCCCGGTCTGAAGGGAGCATCAGCACCGACTTCTTCGTCTGCCGCTCCACCAGCACCAGCCACTTCTCGAACTCCCGCAGCACGTCGCTCTTCTTCGCAACCAACATCACCCACACGAACCGAGTGTGGCGATCCTTCAGCAGCAGGAAGTATGAGCTGCCATCATTGGCGGATTCCTCGAATGGCCCGCACAAGTCAATATGCACGACAGCCAATGCCTCTTCAGCGTCCGAGCCCTTGTCGGGGAAGGTGTGCCGCGCCAACTTTCCTCCGACGCACAAGACATATGGCAGGTCCGCTCCAGTCGATGGCTTGGTGTCAAGGCCGGTGGCGAATTCATGCTTTGCCGAGCTTTTGATTGTGTCCACGCCAACGTGCGCGAGCCGCGCGTGTCAACGGTCGGGGCTCGACTTAGTCGCTGAGGCGATCGCCCGCAGTGCCACCACCTCAGTCGATAGTGACCGTGTTGAGCAAGGGCAAAGGTTGGTGCAGAGGGCGCGATCGATATAGCGTGCTTGACCAAGTACCTCCCCTGCACTCGACAGAAGCAGCTGATCGTCGCCGTCTTCCTGCAGCTTCTCACCGCTCTCTTGCAGCTGACCGGCTGACAGGAGGTTCGCCTTCACTCGCGGAACGTAGAGCACGTTGGAGATGAGAACCTGCCTCCCGCTCTCCCCTTGCAGAGCGACAGTGCCGCGGCCCTCGACCGTCTGCAATGCCCCGTTGAAGCCGCGCACATGCTTCACGTCGCCGCTCGGCGCCATCTTGACGAATACCTCCTTTGTCCCCATCAGATGGTGTGATCACCCGCTGTCGAGCAGCACCACCATCGGAATCGCTTGCACGGCGGCCACGACCGCCTTGAAGTCTTCACCAGCTTCGGGCGCAAGCGAAACTGTCAACTCCACAACGCTGACCATTGAGCACGACGCCTCCCCGTCGCCTCGGCCCTTGCCGCTGGAGTTGTCGACGTCCTTCGTCGACGACGTCTTCTTCGACGTCTGCTTCTCCTTGCGCGGCTTCTCATCTCGGCGGGGGCGGCGGCTGGCCGACCGTCCGCGACCTCCCTTGCTATCATCCTCGTCGCTATTCCCGCGGTCGGGGCACTCGAAGGAGAGATGGTCGGGGTCGCCGCAGGTCCAGCACTCCCGCCATTGACCACCACCTCCACGACCCTTGTCCCGCGTCGACTTCTTCTCATCGACGTCCTTCGTCGACAGCCCACCTCCGCTACCACCTCTGCCCGGCTTCTTGCGCTGCCCCTGCTGACGACTCTGCTTCGTCGATGCAGCATAACTCGCATGTGGAAGGAGCTCCGTGGGTCGTTTTGCCTCCAGCATCGCCTCATCTTGGAAGATGTAGGTGGTGAGAGAGTCCTCGTCGAGCGACTCACGCGTACCGGGCACCACCACCATCCTGTGCATGAGGTTGTAGCCGCTTGGCAGACCTTTGACGACGTGCGTGATGTAGGACGCCATCGAGTAGGTAACGCCCGCCATTTGCATCTCGGCGAGGATCCGTCGAGCACGGTTGCAGTAGTCCTCCCCAACTCTGCTCACACATTCGGAGATGTGTCATCTGCTCCTCCAGCTGTCTGATGTACAGGTCGTCCGTCGCCTGATACGTCAACAGGATGAACTTCCACGCCTGATGGCCAGCATTCAGCTGCACTTGACAAGGCTTCAGTGCTATCTGCACCACCGGCGAGCAACACCTCGAGATGGCCATGAAGGTGAGCAAGTGAGTCGAGCGGAACTCCCCGCGCAGCTCGACCTTGTCCTCGTTTGGTATCGGCACGGTGCCTTCGGCGAAGCCCTTCAGCCCTGCAATCTCCAGCTGAGGCCCTATAGCCTCCCTCCACGTGATGAGATCCCATCGACCTTGCAGCTGCGGGGTCACGGAGATTTTGTCCGACGAAAACTTGAAGTACCCGTACGCAAAAGCGATCCCCCCCGCCGTCACTCCCGTCGTCGACGAGGGCCTCCCACTGCTTCGCGGAGGGGAGCGACATCAACCATCAACGTCGACGCGTGAGGTGCCTGCGGCTTCCGTCGACCGCTGCACTCGTGCCGGATTCTCATCGATGCCACCGTTGACAGACCTGAGCACCCCAATCTTCTTCGTGCCCTCGCTACCGCCGACTTTAACACCTCTGTCGACCACCTTCTCCCACAATGACAAGAATGACTACATTATGCACCTAGCAAATCTGCAGCTAGCCTGGTCGATCGCCAGCATAGCATGGTCGACCGCCTACCAGCGTTGCGCAGAGGAGCCGTGCCAGCACTGTAGAAACGCGGCCTGCCAACGCAGCAAGTCGACGGCATGCCAACACTGCAGCAGAACGGCTGTCCAGAGTTGCACCTGTAGAAGGGAGCAATGCGCATGTACGCGGGTGCGCGCAGACGATTGGCCCGACCTGCACCGTTGTGCATCTGTCGGCAATGGTCTGCGCCTAATGAGCCACATTGACTTTGGAATACCAGCCCGAAGTCGCCTTTGCCATCGCGACCTTGACGACGTTCGCGTGCCTCCGCAGAACTCGCCGAGCAGGTTACCTGGTCGACCTGGTCGACCACCCAATGCTTTGGTCGACGCCTCCCTCGTCGACCGCAGCTCCCGTCGAGGAACACCTTAGTTGACGAACCCCTCAGTCGACCAGCACGGTCAGCTACTCCTCCTGGTCGACGGCTCGTCCGTCAACCAGCACAATCAGCTGCAGCCGTCGAGCTCCCCTGGTCGACGGCTCCAGCCTCGCAACAGAATTTTGCAGGTCGACGACCCCCTCGTCGACCTGCCCCGCAGAAGAAGGCCGTCGAGCTCCCCTAATCAACAACAACACCGCAGCGATCCCCTGCAGCTCAACGAAGCAAGTCGAGCAGCTCCCTCACTGCGTACAGTCAGCTGCTTTGTCCGTACATCTGACCAGGACGTCAGCGTCGCCCAAGCAAGGGCGGGGCTAACACTTCATTCCCGTCAACATACCTTCCCCGAGGAATTCGTGTTAGAACCAGGAATCATGCATTAGGTCAAAGGGGAGTGGGTACAAGTAGAATGTCGAAAGAAAAACTGTACCCCCTAAGGCTAAACCCACTACAGCCTAGAGAAACATAAACACATATGTTTTGACACACCCCCATAGGCAAAGTGGGGAATGGTCAGAGCAAGCAAGGGTCACAAGACCAATCAAGAGATGAAGCAGGGCAAAGCAAAGCTCAGGGTGGATCTCAAGATCACCACTCATTCCGAGCACAAGCATGCGACCACAAGGCCAGTTCACATGCAGAGTTAATAGCAAGAGCAGTACAGTGATCACAACCTAGCAAGTGTAAGCATGTAGGTATTCTTATATATATCAGTGTACAACAAGGGCAAGGCAAGATCAAGAGACAAGCAGGTGAGGCAGAGTGGGCACAAGCCCAAGAGCGGTGTAGAAACGCTGATGATCACCAGACCCAAGGGCCTTGGTGAAGACATCAGCATAGTTGGCCTGTGTGGCCACGTAAGCAAGACGAAGCTGACCACGCTGCTACAGCTCTCGCGTGAGGAAGTAACGAAGAGCAATGTGCTTCGTTCTGTGCTCCATTCTCAGGTCCTGACATAAGGCAATTATGGCCTTGTTCTCGGCGTACAGAACCGGAGGAGAACGAGGCCGCTCACCCAAGTCGGTCAGCCAACGGAGCTCCTGTGCAGCCATAGCCCCAGCTGTTCCACAGCTGGAACTAAGAACAAAAGACTAGCGAGTGGACCACTATGAGACAGAACCAGCTTCGAGGCTGAAAGTGTAACCCTGTGTCGACCGGTGAGTCGTCTTGTCATCAGCCCAACAAGCGTCTGAGTGACTGGTGAGAACAACTGAACCCTACCGTCCTCCAAGCACTAGCCCCATGCCCGATGTACTGCACAAGTAACGCAGTACCCTCTTTGCAGCATCCCAGTGCACCTTTCGGTGTCTACCGGGAGCCACGTAGCGAGCCAGGAGGCTGAGAGGGTACGCGAGGTCAGGTCGCGTGCACGTCATCAGGTACATGAGGCAACCCACAAGCTCTGGATACGGACCACTCGGCTCTACGGACTCGTCCGAAGGTGGAGCTGAGAGCGAGTGGCTCGTAGGCAGAGGAGTGGGCTGTGGCGAGGAGAACTCGAAGCCGAATCTGCCGACGAGAACCCGGACTACCCGCAATAGCACCCACAACACCAGTACCTCCAATACCTCCAGCAGTTTGAGTGCCTCCAGCATCGGTACCTCCAGCACGGCCAATGCCAGGAACACCAGCACTAGCACCTCCAGGTCAGTACCTCCAGAACTCCCAGCTCCAGCACGTCCAGCGCCGCCACTGGGGCCGCCCTACCGAACAGCCCACTCACGAAGCCGCTCTGGTGAGAGAGTGTCCTGCCGACGTGCACACGCACCACTAGCACCAGCACCAGCACCACAAGCAACTCCAACCGCAGCACCCCCAGTAGCTCCTGTACCCGTAGGACACTCAGCACCCTGAGAGCTAGCACCCCCTGAGTCCGCACCCCCAGTGTCACCACCCCCAGCAGCACCAAAGTCCACCACAGCGTCGGGCTGCAGAGGCGGTGAAGACGGCCGAGGAGGAAAAACCGGGAGGAACAGCCAGGCACGCGGAGCGGCGAGGGGCCACAGTGTCGGCAGCAGTCGGGTCACCCCCTTCAGCTGAGCCGGAGGTGTCAGAGGAGACCTCCAAAGGCTCAACCAAGGGGGGTGGGTCTACCTGAGACACACCTGAGGGAGCAGGACCCGGTGGAGGGAGGGGGGCTACCGGAGGGGGTGGGGGGGGGGGGAGGTCGACAACCAGGGAGAGCGGTGGGAGGTGTACCGGGGAACTGCGGTGGGGGCGAAGACGATAGTAGTAGACTGACTCGTCAAAAGTGACGTCGCAGGAGGACAGCACACGACGAGTGCCCGGGTGGTAAAACTGCCAGGGCGGTGCGTTGGTGGGAAAGCCAAGGAACAAGCACCGAGGAGTGCGCGGGGAGAGCTTTCTCGCAGGCAGATTGCGGACAAGTGAGATGGAACCCCAGCTTCGAAACTTCGACACATCGCCAACCTCCCCTGTCCAACGCAGTGTGGGTGAGGTCTCCGGCAAGGAGACACGGGGCCAGAGGTTGAGCTGATGCGCGGCGTACCAGACCGCAAACGGCCACAGAAAATGGGGAGCAGTCGCATGAAACATAGAGGTGCGAGAGACCTCCATGACCAAGCCGATATGGCACTCGGCAACCCCATTCTATTATGGAGAGGCCGGAAGCGTGAACGACTGGCGGACGCCCTCAACACCACAGAAGTCCTCGAGAAGGCGGGAGGAAAACTCACCACCTCGGTCAGAGTGCAGCCGCAAGACCGGAAGGTCCTGGCGGAACCGAGTGCTAAGCTCGAGACAGCGCGGATCCAGTGGATCAGGACACTGCGGACATCCGCCTTGCTCTGCAAGGGGAAGATTGTGGTGTGGCACATGTAGTCGTCGACAACGAGCAAAAAATAGCGCTCGCCACCCTGTCCAGTGACGCGGGCTGGGCCCCACACATCCATGTGGAGGGTCTGAAGAGGAGTAGTGGTAGGAAGAAACGAGGAGGAGTGAGGAGCGGCGCGCTGCCGCCTCTCGACGCAAGGAAGGCAGGGAGGTGCAAGTGACCTCGAAAGTGGGGGCAGGGACCTGGGGAGACCAGACACAAGGAGACGGGAGTGCATGCCACGCAGGCATGGCAAGGAGGGGTGACCAAGATGGTGGTGACAGAGGAAAGTCTGGTGCGTGAGGAGACGATACGAATAGGACGCAGCGACCTCAACCGACACAGCTACCTGACCTGACTCAGCGAACAGTGCGGACTCGGTAGTCAGTGTGTACTGACCAGACCCGGGCCTTCGACTGAACGTGGTGAGGTGCTCACCAGTGCGGGAGTCCGTACAGATCGCTACAAGCTCTCCTCCAGGCTGGGTGACAGTGACCCACTGGTCGTGGAGGACAGAGGTAGCCACCAAGTTCTTAGTGAACAAGGGGAGGTGGAGACCTGTGAGAGTACCTGAGGGGACTGCCGGACACGAAAGAACAGTAGAGCCCCGTGCAACAACGGGGCCACCAGTGGGGTCAGCTAGAGTGACAAGAACTGGGACTGTGAGCGGTGTGACTGTGGTGCTGTCGCGAAAGAAGCAGCGAGACGCACCTAAGTCTAGAGTGAAAGAGTCCTCCTCTGGTTGTGCACTTGTGCTAGTTGAGTTACAAGCACCAAGACTAGCAGCCTCTACGCCACCTGGTGCCTCTACACCCCCAGTACGAGTACCCCGAAACACTCCGCCACCAGGGCTGCCCCACCAGACAGCCCACTCACGAAGCTGCTGCGGGGAGAGAGTCTCCGGCGGACGCTGCTGCTACTGCTGCTGTGCACTCCCAGTACCTCCACGTCTACCAGCGGCACTACCAGCAGGAGGAGACTCAGAGGTACCTCCAAGAGTAGCACCCCAGGCTCCACTACCGCGGTTGCCTCACCGGACCGCCCACTCACGACGCTGCTGTGGCGTAAGCGGCTTCCCCCGACGAACACGGCTAGCTCCGCCACCGGGGCTGCCCCACCAGTTGGCCCACTCGCGAAGCTGCTACGGCGAGAGAGAATCCGTCACACTCGGCTGCCGCTGACATAGGACAGTGAAAGTGGCCATGGTAGGCAGTGTGAGACAGTAGTAGCAGCGCAAGGGCTGAAGTAGCGATTGCCGCGGCGGTAGCTGGAACGGTAGGTGCACTGGTAGCAGTGGTAGGAGCAGTAGCGGTAGCAATTGTAGGAGCGTGGGCAGGCGGTAGCAAGGGCGGCAGCGGCAGTTGGTAGTAGCTGCAGGAAGGGGCGGCTCAGTAGGGCTGCTCGATTGGGCGGCTCTATCGGGCGGCTCGGCAGGGCGGCTCAAACGGGTGTCTCGGTTTGGCGGCACGTAAGTAGTAGCTGTAGGCGCGGTAGCCGGCGGTGCAAGTAGTAGCAGAAGGCGCGCAAGCAGGGGCGTGAGCAGGCAGCACAGGGCAATGCGTGGGCGGCTCAGGCAGGGCGCACGTAGGTGGCGTGAGCAATGCAATGCACAGGGCAGCGGGCGGTGGGCTAGCAGTAGGCAGCAGCTGCGACTTGGCAGGGCAGCGCTGGCGGCGGCCAAGTAGGGCAGGGAAGCGCTGAGCAGCGCGTGAAGACAGGGCAGCAGTGGCAGCGGCCGGCAGCAGCAGTAGCAGTGGCCAGCAGCAGTGGCGGCAGCAGCAGGCATCACCTGCGGCTTGGCAGAGCAGTGCTAGCGGCAGCCAGGAAGGGCAGGGCAGCGCTGAGCAGTGCGTGCAGGCAGGGCAGCAGTGGTATCGGCCGGCAGCAGCAGCGGCAGTGGCTGGCAGCAGTGGCGGCAGCAGCAGGCAGCAGCTGCGGCTTGGCAGGGCAGCGCTGGCGGCAGCTAGGCAGGACAGGGCAGGCAGGGCAGCAGTGGCAGCGGCCAGTAGCAGCAGCGGCAATGGCCAGCAGCAGTGGCGGCAGCAGCAGGCAGCAGCTGCGGATTGGCAGGGCAGCGCTGGCGGCGGCCAGGCAGGGCAGGGCAGTGCTGAGCAGCGCGTGCAGGGAGGGCAGCAGTGGCAGCGGCCAGTAGCAGCAGTGGCAGTGACCAGCAGCAGTGGCGGCAACAGCAAGCAGCAGCTGCGGATTGGCAGGGCAGCGCTGGCGGCGGCCAGGCAGGGCAGGGCCGCACTGAGCAGCATGTGCAGACAGGGCAGAAGACGCAGCGGCCAGTAGCAGCAGCGGCAGTGGCCAGCAGCAGTGGCGGCAGCAGCAGGCAGCATCCGCGGTTCCGTAGGGCGCGCAGTGGGCAGTGCGCGGGCAGCAATGCACGAGCTCTTGATCGTGTCGACGCCAACGTGCTCGAGCCGCACGTTCCAACGGTCGGGGGTCGACTTAGTCGCTGAGGCGATCACCCGCAGTGCCACCACCTCGGTCGATGGTGGCCGTATCGAGCAAGGGCGAAGGTCGGTGCGGTACTAAAGCTGGAGGTACTGGAGGTACTGGTGCTGCTAGTACTGGAGGTATTGGGCCTGCTGGTGCTGGAGGTGCTGGAGCTGCTGGTACTGGAGGTACTGGGGTTGTAGGTGCTGGAGGTAGTGGAGGTTGTGGAGGTGGTGGTACTGGAGGTGCTGGAGGTGCTAGAGCTGGAGGTGCTGGAGCTGCTAACGGTACGATTACTGCGCCACGCCGACCGTTTTTCTACTCGCAGCCGCAATCGTCCCTAACACCGTCTCGCTCGGCACTTCGTCAGGTTCTTAGTCTTCCGTCTTCCACTGGCCTTACTCCGCCTCTTCTGTGTCCTCCGCCTGACCAGTCACAGCCGCAGTTACTGCCTGGCTCCCCACTGCCTGCTCCTTCTCCCTACCCTGCACAGATAGGCTCCCTGGTAGAGCGTCATGAGCCTGAGTTTCGGCCTACCTCCCCTGTTTGCACTGCCAGTCGTGCTCGTCTTTCTCGTCCTCCACCTGTCCCCGGCACGCACACTATGGCACTTCATCCTTCCTCTGTTCCACAGCGTGTTGCTCTGCCGTCTCCTCCGACGTCCTCTCTTCCTCACGTTCCTGACTAGGCATGAGCATAGGGCCCGACCCGACCCGACCCGACCTGACCCGACCCGACTAGGCCAGACCAAGCCAGTTTTTGGGTCGAGTCGGGCCGGGTCGGAACCCGGGTTAGAGTTGAAGAGTATCTGACCTGACCTGGCCTTACAGGGTCGAGCCAGGCTGACCTGAACTAGGGTCGGGTCGGGTCACACGTCGGGTCGGGTCATGGTTAGCCCATCCCTCTAGGGGCAGCCTCAGACATGTCGCGGCTGCCACCTCCCCTACTTACACCACGCAGACGCCGATCCCCTCTAGCGTGGCATGCTGGGAGATGCAGCCGTAGCGCACGGCGTGGTGTCTCCTACTATTGCAATGTCTGAGCCCTAACCTTGGCGATTTTGCTAAAACTATGCAATGCTGGAAATTTTGTAAATGTGTAATAATTGCCTTGAAAACGCCAATCACCCTCTGTTTTTTATAAATGAAGCACAAACGCTATTGGCGAAGGAAGCAAATCTAAAGCCTAAGATGCGTGATTTATGTGCAGGTAGTTACTTGGGCCTAAAAATAGCTACTAGGTCTAGGTTTTCGATCCTGCAGAAATGGCGAGTGAGATATCAAGGGGTACAAAATGACCCCTTGGCAGTGAGCGACTAGGGATTGTACTGGGCCCGTAACCGAGTCGGGTCGGGTCGGGCCCGGTAACCCAGTTTTCCGACTAGAAAACAGGTCGGGTCAAGCAGGGCCAAAAACCCGACTCGGTTTCGCTGTCGGGTCGACTCGGCCGGGTCAAGACTTCAAAGGTCCTGACCCGACCCGAGCAATTACCCGAGTCGGTTCGGGCCGACCCGACCCGACCGGGCCATATGCTCATGCCAATTCCTGACCCTGAGTCCGACCTTGCTCGTGCTGCTAGTCCTACTATCACTCGTCTCCTTGCTACTGTTGTCATTGATCCTTCCTTTGAGACTACTAATGCGTCTGCCCTAGTCACTGAGCTAGTCGACTTTGCTGCTGCCCGTCGTCTCGACTACGTCACGAGTCTTGTTACTGAGTCTGGTCCTGCCTGTCCTCCGTCCGTCTGGGGTGAGTGTGAGGATATAGGATCAAGCTCATAAAAGTGGGTTTGAATTGAATGAATCACCTGGGTACAACATGAGGCTATATATAGGCTCGACACAAGGCCCATTAATTAGGTGTTACGCAAAGGTTCCGAGGGTCGCGAAGCGTCCCGAACAGACCCTTCCCGAATTTGGTAGAAGGCAATTCGGTGAAAAGCCCGAAATTCGGTGTACGCAACCTAGCTTGGTGCTATAACTATAATAAAATATAGGAAAGCACCTAGCCTAAGAAATCAAGCAAATCATGCATGCATAAAAAAATCAGTCCTATGCTAGAAATAGCATAATAAAGTAAAGGCAAGCAAGCATAGCTGGCATAAGCCGTCGTACTCTCACACGTCCCCCCCTCAAAGCTGGGTGGCGTGAGATACACCCTACTTGACAAGATAGTCCTTGAAAGCGCGGCGTGCGTTGCCCATATCAGCTTCTGCAACCCAACTGTCCTCAGTGGGGTCGTATCCTGTCCAGCATATTAGGAACTCGAGGTTCTTGCCACCACGGTGCCGATGAGTGAGAACGCGCTCGATCTGGTACTCTGGTTCATGCTGTATGTACGAGTACAGGTGGTGGTGGCGGTAGCTACCGTCCCTGGAACTGTTAGTTGGGGTCCTTCAATCGCTGAACATGGAAAGCGTTGTGAAGCTTCCACGTATCTGGTAAGCGCAAGCGGAATGTAACTGGTGTCACCTGTGCCTCCACGAGAAATGGACCACAGAAGCGAGGCCAGAGTTTGGATGGTAGGTGAGACAAGTTCAAGTTGCGCGTGTCAAGAAGCACCTGATCTTCGACTGCTACTGAGTGATCTCGTCGCTGACGATCGACATACTTCTTCTAGTTCTGAGTCTTCTCCCATAGCTGTTGCATGGTGGTGACGAAGTCGTGTGCGGCTAAGACGTGTGCCGGTGTGGTTGGCTGCTGTGGTGTGAGTGGTTCTCGTCCGTAACACAGGAAGAAAGGCGTTTTCCCTGTGGCCGCATGTGAAGCGTTGTTGTAAGCGAACTCTAGGGTTGGTAACTGTGTATCCCAATGGTTGATGTCATTTTGGCAAGTTGTGCGCAGTAACTGTTCAACCACCTGGTTGAGTCGCTCTCACTGTCCGTTAGTCTGGGGATGGTATGCTGAAAACATCGCAAGCTTGGTCTCCAACAATCTCATGAGCTCCTTCCAGTACTTACTCGTGAAATCAGGGTCTCTGTCTGAGATGAGTGTAGCGGGGATGCCGTGGATGGTGATGATGCGGTCGAAGAAGAGGTGGGCAGTTGCTTCACCTGTAACCGTGGTGTTGGTCGGGATGAAGTGACCCATTTTGGAGAATTTATCGATCACTAAGAGGATAGAATCATGCCCTCGTGAGGTCGAAGGAAGTCCCGTGATGAAGTCTAAGCTAACGACCTGCCATGGCTGCTCCGGTATGGGTAGAGGCTGAAGTAACCCTGCTTTTTTCTGTTTGCTACTCTTCATCCGCTGGCACGTGTCACATGAGGTGACGAACTGCTGCACGTCTGCTACCATCCGGGGCCAAGAGTAATACTTTGCTATTCCCGCTAACGTCTTGTTGCTCCCAAAATGTCCCGCGTATGGTACGTCGTGAAACTCCTCTAGAAGGATCTGCCATAGTGGGGCGTAATTCGGTACCCAAATCTTCCCTGATCCCTTCTTTACAGCTAAGTCCTTTTCCCACTGTAACAGCTTCTGTTTCTCTGCCGTTGCTATTTTAGCGTCCACGGAGTACCCATGTTGGAATAGACCCTTGAGAAGAGGGTTCATCCCGTCGAGTTGGATGCCTGCTACATGACCGGGGCGGCTCAACGCGTCTGCCTTGTTGTGTAGCCCGGGTTTGTAGACGATGTCATAGTGGAAGTGGGTCTCCAAGAAGTCCACCCACCGCACCTGTCGTCATGAGAGCGTCGGCTGCGACTTCAGGTATTTGAGACTGCAGTGGTCAGTGTAAACTGTGGTCTTGGCTCCGTCTAGATAACACCGAAACGCCTTGAAGGCTACGACTATAGCTAAGGCTTCCTTGTCGTGAATGGGGTAGTTTAGTTCTACTCTGTGTAGATTCTTACTAAGGTAGGCGATGGGCTGCAAACCGTGTCCGTGGTCCTGCATCAGTACTGCTCCGACTGCCTGGTCACTAGCGTCTGCTTCCACCACGTAGTCCTTGTCTGGGTCTGGTAGGATGAGTACTGGCACAGTAGTCAGTGCTGTGCGTAGCCGCTCGTTTGATTGCTAATGAGGAGTATCCCATTTGAAGGGCGTATCCTTTTTCAGTAGGTCGGTCAGTGGCGCTGCTATCTTAGCGTACTGTGGCATGAACCTGTTGTAGTAGTTGGCGAAGCCTAGGAACTGCTGCAACTCCTTCACGTTCTCCGGTACTTTCCACTTCTTAACGGCTTTGATTTTCCGCGGGTCCGCGTGTACGCCCTCCGTACTCACCATGTGCCCGAGAAACTGCACCTTCTTCAGTGCAAAGTCGCTCTTCGACATCTTCACGTAGAACTTGTTTTTCTGCAGGATTTCGAACACCTTCTGCATATGCTCTACGTGCTCCTTCATGTTCTTGGAGTAGATGAGAATGTCGTCCAGGTACACTACTACGCACTCGTCCAGCAGGGGCCGTAGGATATGGTTCATCTCTGCCTGGAACGTCGCTGGTGCGTTGCAGAGTCCGAACGGCATCACTAAGTACTTGGAGGAGCCGTATCTGGTACGGAACGCCGTCTTGTGAATCGAGTTGTCCGCCATCTTGATCTGCCAGTAACCCGACCATAGGTCCAGCTTCGAAAATACTGTTGGACCACACAGTTGGTCCAGTAGGTCATACATGCGTGGCATGGGATATTTGTTTTTTACTTTCTGTTTGTTCAGTGCGCAGTATTCGATGCACATCTGTCGACTACCGTCTGGCTTTGGGGTAAAGAGAATTGGTGCACTGTAGGGAGAGGTGGATGGGCGGATCAGTTGTCTGTCCAGTAAATATTCTATTTGCTTCTTCATGTCTGTCAATTCTGTTGGAATCAGTCGGTATGGTGCACGTGAGACGGGTTTCACACCTGGTTCCTCCACGATCTCGTGCTTGTGGGTGCGTGCTGGAGGTACGCCTGCGGGTAGGTCGTCGGGCATTATATCTTTGTACTGCTCCAAGACCTCTTTTACTGCTGCAAATAGCTCTGTATTCGACTTCTCCTCCTCTGCTGCTGCCATGACCAGTGCTAAATAACCCGTGTTACTCTCGTTCATCATCTGTTCGATCTGTGCCAGTGTCGTTTCAGGAACATCCCCTGTATCCGTCCAGCTTCGCAGCTCCACCCTTTTCCCGTTGTTGTAAATGCACGCCTTCCTGTTAACCCAATCGATCTCGGGGTTGAACCGCTTCAGGAAATCTCTCCCCAATATGAAATCAACCCCTTGATGTTGGTGACTGGTAACTTCGGCATCCACCTCAATGCCCCTATCTGCAGCTGCAGTGTTGACTCGCCAATTTTCCCCAACGTCCCGCAGTTGCAGACCAAGTGGGACGCACCACTGTCCACTAGTGCCTGGAGGCATCGCCCGTTGCAGATCACCTCGAGTACTAGTGGTTGTTGCCGCTCCGAGTAGCTGTAGATGGTGTTGCTTATAGGATCATAGGGTAGATCAAATGTATCATCCCTAGGTCCTACGCTCGAAGCTACTGACTCAATATCAGTTTTTAACTGAGCAGGGTTAGAAAGTTTTATCAGAGGCTGGTACAGCTTCTCTTAGCAGCTATATAGGCTTCACCTCTGGGGAACGGCGGGGAGCCTTAACACCGTGCTGCTGGGAGAGAGTATTAATTCCTCGGAACTTTTGACCCTTATCAACGCTTTGGAGTAGGGTCCCCATATTACCCGGTACCAGTTTAATTTCTGACTCTCCCTCAATAAAGGTTTGAAAACCTCGAGAAGTAATTTTCTTATTTGTCCGGGTGTACGGCTGGAGTTTCCCAGTCGGTGCAGGGTCTTGTTTCGTGGAGTCTCCATTGTCTCGGCGATTTCCTCTGATGGCTGGTCGTGACGTTTTAAATTCGCACCACCATATTCTCATTTTTTTGCCCTGTCCAAAGTTGCCACGTTGTCCGTTTTCTGCTTCGGGGGTGCCACACTGTTCTTGTCCCTCAGCGCCGCAAAATTCGCACGTCTCATTTTTTGCTAGCTGCTGCTCCACATCGCACTAGTCCTTCTCCATTGGACTGTAGTTGTCGCCGTTGTCGCAGATGCAATTGTCAGTGTCGCCGTCGTTGCTGCTGCTGCTGCTGCTGCTGCAGCTGATGCGACTACCGACTGGTTCGCAATGAGCTTTTCGAGACGTGGGAGCGCCGCACGTATTTGCTCATGCTCGGCACATAACTCCGTGATTTTCTGTACAAAATTGTCTCTATTTCCCTCCATTTGGCGATCCACAGAAAAATGCACGGCGAAACAAAATGAACTCTAGGTGCTGGTCGACTTACTGCGAGTCGAATCGACTGTAGAAACGACGAGCGCAAATTCTGAAGGTCGCGAAAATCTCCCTTAATCGAAATTCGCGTTCGATCTCGGCCGTTGAGGAAAAACTCGATCCGACGCTCCAAATTCCAACTTTTTTAGGCGAAACATTCTGGGCCGTAGAGATTCGAGTTGATCGAACGGTCGAAATTCCAACCTTTTCACCTATAAATCTGAGGGGTTTGAAAACCGAATCGAGGAGGACTCAGGAAAATTGCGCGGAACTAGTTTTACATACACGTATTGGCGCTTCCGTCGTCGCCCCCGCGGTTTTTAAAGGCCGGAACTAAACGGTTGAAGACCTCGTGTATAAAATCCCCTCTAATTACCAAGTGTGAGGATCTAGTGTCGAGCTCAGAAAAGTGGGTTTGAATTGAATGAATCACCTGGGTACAACACGAGGCTATATATAGGCTCGACACAAAGCCTAGTAATCAGGTCTTACGCGAAGGTTCCGAGGGTCGCGAAGCGTCCAGAACAGACCCTTCCTAAATTCGGTAGAATGCAAATCGGTGGCAGCCGAAAAAACCCAGAATTCGGTGTACGCAACCTAGCTCGGTGCTATAACTATAATAAAATATAGGAAAGCACCTAGCCTAGGAAATCAAGCAATTCACGCATGCAAAAAGAATCCTATGCTAGAAATAGCAGAATAAAGTAAGGCAAACAAGCATAGCTAACATAAGTCGTCGTACTCTCACAGTGAGCTTGCCCTAGGCAGTGACGTCCTTGGGGACAAACAGTTTGAGCTTGAGTGCCTCGCAGCCGTTTTACCTCGTTTCGCGTCCATGCTGTTTTGCCATGAGGGAGACCTAGATGCAATTGAGTTCCCTACCCCGCGCTCTTACGCTGAGGCGATCGTGGGTGAGTACTCCTCTCAGTGGCAAACAGCCATGGATGCAAAGATGATTTCCTGGAAGTTCACAAGCACCTACGTCGACGAAGTTCCTCCTCTTGATGTGAACATAGTCGATGGCATGTGGATTTTCAGAGTGAAGCGGCCGCCGGGTTCTCCGCCTGTCTTCAAGGCTCGTTACGTTGCTCAAGGCTTCAGTCAGCGATACAGGGTTGACACTTCCAGACCTTCTCCCCCACCTCGAAGATGACTACTCTTCGAGTGTTACTGCACGCTGCAGCATAGCGTCACTACGAGGTGCACTCCCTTGACTTCTCCACAGCTTTCTTGCAGGGCAGCCTTCACGAGGAGATCTGGCTGCGCCGCCTACCTGGCTTCACTGGGTCGTTTCCTGAGGGTACCCAGTGGAGCCTCCGGCGGCCAGTCTACGGTCTCCGCCAGGCGCCCCGCGAGTGGCACGACACACTAAGGACGACACTTGCGGCTCTTGGAATAGCTCCTTCGACTGCTGACCCGTCGTTGTTTGTGCGCACCGACCCTGCTCTACTACCGTTCTACATCCTCGTGTACGTCGACAACTTGGTCTTTGCTAGTGCTGACACTAAGGCACTCGCCCTTGTGAAGTCGGAGTTGCAGAAAAGACACACTAGCACTGACCTGGGTAAGCTGTGCATCTATCTTGGCTTGCGGATCACCCTGGATAGAGCACGGCACACCATCACTCTGACTCAGTCACACATGGTGCAGCAAGTCCTTCAGCGCTTCGGCTTCCAGTTCTCCTCGCCACAGTCCACTCTTCTGCCTACAGACCACTCGCTCTCAGCTCCACCTTCGGACGAGTTCGTAGAGCCGAGTGGTTAGTATCTAGAGCTTGTGGGCTGCCTCATGTACCTGATGATCTGCACTCGACCTGACTTCGCGTACACTCTCAGCATCCTGGCATGCTACGTTGCGCCCGGGAGACACCGACCAGAGCACTGGCGGGCTGCTAGGAGGGTGCTGCATTACTTGTGCAGTACATCGGGCATGGGGCTCGTGCTTGGAGGACGGGGTCCAGTTGTGCTCATTGGACACTCAAACACTTCTTGGGTGGACGACCAGGCGACTCAGCGGTCGTTACAGGGTTACACCTTCAGCCTTGGCTCTGGTTCAGTTTCTTGGAGGTCTACCCGCTCGTCTTCTGTTCTCAGCTCTAGTTGTGAGGCTGAGATCTACGCAGGGGCCATGGCTGCATAGGAGTGACGCTGGCTGACCTACTTGCTTACCGACTTGGGAGAGCGACCTCGCTCTGCAGTGGTAGTGCATAACCTCGGTTATGATCAGTATAGTGCGATCATAACCTGTAAAAATTGTAGGTATACTCAGTGTAGCACTACAATGTATACTAGAGCCTAGGTTATGATCAGTGTAGTGCTCTTGGTGTTATAAACTCTGCATGTGAACTGGCCTTGTGGCCACTTGCTTGTGCTCGGAATGTGTGGTGATCTTGAGATCCACCCTGAGTTTTGTTTTGTTTGCTTCTCTTTACTAGTTTTGTGACCATTTGCTTCACTTTGTCGTTTTTCATGCACCTCACTTAGGCTATGGGGATGCGTCAAAGTTATATTCACTTTCGTTATATAACCTATAATGATTTGCATGTTAGGGAGTACATCAATTCCTTCGACACCAGGGTCCTCGCTAGGATCCAAAAGGTGTCTGATACATCAGACGGGTCCCCCGGGCGAAAAAAAAAAAAAAAAAAAAAAAAAAAAACAAGAGGCGACAAGTCGTCCTAGGGTTGCGAAGCGTTTTGCATATTTAACCAATCTTATACAGTTCCAAACACAATCGTTTTCCATGGTTTCCAATTTTTTTATACGGAGTACGAAATCTGGCTGATGATTGCAAAATAAGTTAAAGCCAGGATCTCAAGTAAGAGAAATTGGCTTCAATTGCAAAACACTTGCAGCTCGAGTCACCTTGTTTGCGTAGGCAAAATCGAGGGGTTGGGTTGGAGGTTCAGTGTGCGACAGATTTCCGTTTTGCCCGTGAATCTCAATTGCAAAACAAATTGTTGTACATGAGATTTTTCAGCAGCTGAGACACATTGCTGGGAAATGAGCTTCGGAACCCAACCTGATTTCCGTGCCTAGGTGGTTCGGAAGCAGCCTGCGATTTTTGTTCGCTTCGCATCCCTCGTTTCAGCTCTCGTCAACTACTCTACCTCGTCAACCAATCACAGCCTAGCGCAATTCACTAACTGCAAGACAGCCAAACTACTTGAGATCCTGGCTTTAACGCGGGACTCGAACCAGTTTTCTCTCGCATGGAATGGAAATTCAAGACCATTGCGCTCCCAGAGACATTTCTCACTCGTGTCGCAGTTAATTCATTGTGTTTTGACGCGACGAAATTTTTACTGCCTTGGGGTTTGTGTGTCCTCTTTTTTTCCCTCACTCGTCAGACTCCTCTTACCTCTCTTCCTACCAGTAAGGTGAGAAGCACGAGTGCCTAGGCTACCTAATCTCTCTAAGCTCTAAATGCAACTAAGTTAGATGAGTATTAGGTAGGCTTACATCTAGTAATCTCGTATTGTAAGTGTGTAAAATGATTACTACTAGCTAAACTAGGTTATTTAAGCTTCTGTTCTAGGCCCTTAGCAAAGACTTCAGATTTTCGTTGTGCTGGTTTCTTTTCGTCCTCCATAATCTAGCATCCTTTCCTTCTATTGTTCGTCATTCCTTTTCCTTTTCATCGATTGCCTTATTACTCCCTCGTATTTGCATGTTTTCGTTCATTTACTTCTCATCTACGGTTTAGAGCCGTCCAATCCAGAAACTGACGTAGTGTCGTTTTTTAAAGCCTAATTTTTATGTCGGTTTGTTCATTATCTTTAATGATCTTATTTTGTTCGTTTATCTTCTTATGTACCTCTTTTCCCACCCTTCTTCCTCTTCTTCTTTGAAGCCACTGATGCTACTCCAGCTGCTCCCTTCACTTACGCCACTCACACCACTCCAACTTCTTAGGTAAGCATTGTTATTCTTATTCTCATCATGTTGACCAGAAGTTGATGTAAGAGCCTTTCATCATCTGTTTTTCCGTTTTGTTATATGATTAGGATCTAGGCTAACCTTTCTTGTTAACGTATCCTAGTCGTTTACATTTCTCTTGGTCAAAGATGCTAGCTTCTTATTGTTTTTAAGGTTCATACAGTAAGCATGCATCCGTTTCTACTGCTCTTCAACCCCTCTTTCCTCTCTTGCATCCTTAGTACCTCGTATCTGCATACTTTCTTTGACTTTCTTACTTCATTAACCCTTTTGAACATTCCTCACATTCTCTCCCCTCATTTCTCAATTTCTTTGAATTGGAATCTATTGCGCGTTTCGTTCCTTTATTGATGCTTCTATTTCGTGTTCTTTAGTTCCTGAATCGTTCACTTATGTGTTCCATGATTGTTTTGTTCGAAATTGTTGTTCTTCCTGAGCCATTTTTTTTTTGTTGTTCTTTAAACCGCAATTGCATAAGTTTGTTGTTTCATTCTTCATTTTGATCCCTGTCTTGACTGCATACTGTTCTGTAACGAATGGATATTCGTCACATTTTTTTTTCCCGGTTCCCTCTTTCATCATGTCAATTTGCATAATTACTCTTTTTTATTTTGCCTTTTTTGTTTTTTTCTCTATTTTTTCATTCAAGCGACCAAGTATGATTTGGAAATCGAAAGAGGCTCGTATTGACTTGTCGCGTCTATAATTTTTTTTGTAGATTTTTATTTGCATATGTTTTTTTTTTGTGTACTGAGCATTTTTTGTTTCCGTAAATGTGTATGATCTTTTGTGTATGTGTTTGCAGTGTGTGTGCATGTGTGTGCATATATGTGCGACTGTGCGTATGTGTCTGTGCGTGTGTACATTCATTCATATGGATTGCATTAATAATGCATTTCTGTGGGTTTTAAAAAAATGATCGACCTATCATTTCCGAGAAGGCTCTTTGCGAACTTAGTGAGTGTGTCCACTTGAGCTGGATTTGATAGAATTGATCATTTTTTTAGGACATACGGATTGTGTTGTTTCATGTGACGGTTGGATGATTCATATATTATGCTATTCATTTCCCCCCCATGCTAGGCAGAGGATGCGGTAGCTTAGTGTATGGGTCAATCAACATCACGCGTTTCCATTATGTATCGTATGCGTTCATTTCACTATACACGGGACTGGTATACGGAAGTAAGTATACGCATATCACTGCAGGATACCGCACTATACAGTATAACAGAAGATCATATTATCCATTATTATACTGTACGCACATGCAAGCTTCATTAATGCATAACAGAATATCACGTATGCATTACGGAATCAACAACCACCGCGAGTTACAATAACATTCTTTTTGCACACCGTGTTCATATTTCATCCACATAGTATACGTAAGATAAATTCAGCGCAAACTACAAAGAAATGTTGAGTACAATGACACACGTGCTAAATCGCCAGAGCAAATACGTAGTAGTCACTTACGCTGTAGTCGAAAACATTTTTCATCTTCAATAAATATTGTGGATGAAAAAAAAAATTGTACATAACGATTGTAATAGGTTGCTTCGCAACCCAAAAAAGTCTGATTTGTCAGAATGAGAGAAGTGAGTGCACTATGAGAAGTTGGGAATACAATGCAAAACCCTAGAGTTTGTGTACCCCCTAAAGGCTAACCCACTGTAGCCTACATAACAACAACACAAGTATAATGTTTGACACACCCCCATAGGCAAAGAAGGGGAGAGCAAGGGGTCACAAGACCAGTCAAGAAAGGCAAGCAAGCCCAGGGTGGATCACAACGTCACCACACACTCTGAGCACAAGCAAAAGAGCCACAAGGCTAGTTCACATGCAGAGGCATATATGTAACACAAGCATCACAGTGATCTATATCTAGCAAGCATGCAGGTATATATATATATATAGATCACAGTACACGCAAAGTCTACAGCAAGTGAGGAAAAGTGGGCACAAGCCCCAACAAAGTGCAGAAGCGCTGATGATCACTAGGCGGGAGTGCCTTGGTGAATATATCAGCAGTGTTGGCCTGAGTGGCCACGTAACGCAGACGAAGCTGACCACGCTGCTGCAACTCTCGAGCCAGAAAGTACCGCAGAGCGATGTGCTTCGTTCTGTGCTCCAGTCTGTGCTCCTCACACAAGGCAATGGCAGCCTTGTTGTCGACGTACAGCACTGGAGGAGAACGAGGCCGCTCTCCTAGGTCGGTCAGCAGGTAGGTGAGCCAGCGTAACTCCTGAGCAGCCATGGCTGTGGCGTAGATCTCAGCCTCACAACTGGAGCTGAGAACTGAAGACGAACGTGTAGAACGCCAAGAAACTGAGCCAGAGCCAAGACTGAAGGTGTAACCCTGGGACGACCGCTGAGTAGCCTGGTCGTCAACCCAAGAAGCGTCTGAGTGCCCAGTGAGAACAACTGGGCTCCCTCCTCCAAGCACGAGCCCCATGCCTGATGTACTGCACAAGTAGCGCAATACCCTCTTCGCAGCATCCCAGTGCACCTTTCGGTGCCTACCAGGAGCCACGTAGCGAGCCAGAAGGCCAAGACAGTACGCTAGGTCAGGACGAGTGCAAGTCATCAGGTACATGAGGCAACCAACTAGCTCTGGGTAAGGACCACTCGGCTCTACGGACTCATCCGAAGGCAGAGCTGAGAGCGAGTGACCTATGGCCAGAGGAGTGGCCTGTGCTGAGGACCAGGTGAAGCCGAAGCGCTGAAGGACCTGCTGCACCATGTGTGACTGAGTCAGTGTGATGGTGCGGCGTGCTCTGTCCCGGGTGATCTGCAAGCCAAGGTAGCTGCGCAGTTCACCCAGGTCTGTGCACGTGTGTCTCTTCTGCAGTTCGGACTTCACGTGGGCGAGAGCCTCAGTGTCAGCAGTGGCAAAGACCAAGTCGTCGACGTACACGAGGATGTAGAACGGCGGCAGCGAAGTGTCGGTGCGCAGAAACAGCGACGGGTCAGCAGTAGACGGCGCGAACCCAAGAGCCGCAAGTGTAATCCTCAGTGTGTCGTGCCACTCACGTGGCGCCTGGTGGAGACCGTAGACCGGCCGGCGGAGGCTCCACTGGGTACCAGGAGGGAACGACCCAGTGAAGCCAGGAGGGCGGCGTAGCCAGATCTCCTCGTGCAGACTGCCCTGCAAGAAAGTTGTGCTGAAGTCAAGAGAGTGAAGCTCGTAGTCACGCTGAGCGGCAACGTGCAGCAGTACCCGAAGAGTGGTCATCTTTGGGGTGGGGGAGAAGGTCTGAAAGAAGTCGACTCCCTCTCGCTGACTGAAGCCTCGGGCAACGTAACGAGCCTTGAAGACAGGCGGAGAACCCGGCGGCCGCTTCACCCTGAAAATCCACATGCCACTGACGATGTTCGCCCCAGGAGGGGGAACGTCGTCGACGTAAGTGCCAGTGGACTTCCAGGATGCCATCTCTGCGTCCATGGCTGCCTGCCACTGAGAGGAGTAGGGACCCGCGATCGCCTCAGCGTAAGAGCGCGGGGTCGAGATGTCTGGTGCATCCGGGTCTCCCTCAGGGGCAAGCAGCATGGCCACGAGATGAGGCGCAGCGGCTGCAAGACACTCAAGGTCCTCGTGCCTGTCCTCAAGGACGTCCGTGCCAAGAGCACACTCACCCCCGACGGACGGAGGACAGACAGACTCAGACTCAGCAACAAGGCTAGCAGCGTAGTCGAGACGACAGGCAGCAGCAAAGTCAACTAGCTCAGCGACCAAGGCAGACGCAGCAGAAGACTCAAACGAGGGGTCAGTGACAACAGTGGCTAGCAGACGCGTGACAGTAGGGTGCTCAGCATGAAACCGGTCAGACTCAGGGTCCGGAACGTGATGCAAAGATGACTCAGGAGGAGACGGCAGAGGAACAGACTGCAGAACAGAGGAAGATTGACGAACGATAAGGCGCGAGCAGGGGACAGACGGCGACCGCGAACGCGGACCACGACGAACGGTGCGACCAGAGCGAACTGGCGAGACAGGACGCGACGCAGGCTCACGACGCTCAGAAAGACCTCCTGACCGCTCAGTGTAAGGAGAAGGAGCAGGAAGCGGTGAGTCAGGCAGGAGGGGAAGACCAGTAGAAGACGGAAGACTAAGAACCTGGTGAAGGACAGAGTCAGGAGGTGGCAGAGACGACGAAGACGGCGGAGCAAAGAACAGGCGCGTCTGTGTAGTGTCACCAGCACCAGCAGCTCCAGCACCCATTGCAGCTCCCGCACCTCCAGTAGCTCCACCACCCCCAGCAGCAACTCCTCCAGGACCGTCTCCACCAGTCGCAGCGCCTCCAGAACCAGCACCCCCAGTCGCAATGGCCCCAGGAGGAGGACCCGCAAACACAGCACCACCAGCCCCAGCAGCTCGAGTACCAGCGGTACGAGCACCTCCGGGACCAGCGACGTGGGCACCCCCAGGAGACAACAAACCAGCACCACCCGCAGCTCCAGTGACGTCAGTGGAAGTACCGCCAGGAGCAGGGTCCCGAGCCACAGGAGCGCGACGCTGACGGCGACCGTACCAGTCGCGCAGCTGCTGGGAGGTAAGAGGCACACGCGTACGAAGGCGGCTACTCCAAGGAGACCGCGCAACAGCAGACTCAGAACCCGCAGCGCCAGTGTCCGTAGCAGCGCCAGGGCCTCTAGCTCCAGTGGTAGCACCAGCAGCGCCAGAACCTCCAGGCTCAGCAAACCCAGGCTCAGCGTCCCCAGGCTCAGCACTCCCAGCCCCAGGACCCCCAGGCTCAGCACTCCCAGTCTCAGCACCCCCAGGCTCAGCACTCCCAGGCTCAGCACCCCCAGGCTCCGCACCCGCAGGCTCAGCACCCCCAGTGTCAGCACCCCCAGGCTCAGCACCCCCAGGCTCAGCACCCCCAGTGGCAGCACCCCCAGGCTCAGCACCCCCAGCAGTACCACCCGCAGCAGCACCTGAGTCACCTGTGACCTCGACAGGCTCAGCGACGGGAGGAGGGTCTACCTGAGAGACACCTGAAGGAGCAGGACCCTGAGGGGGAAGGGGGTCTAGCGGAGGGGGACCTGGAGCGAGGAAAAGCGGCGGGGGAGGGAGGGGGGCAGTGCGGTAGGGGAAGAGACGGTAAAAGGGTACCGACTCGTCAAAGGTGACGTCCTGAGAGGCAAAGACACGGCGTGAGGTGGGGTGGTAAAACTGCCAGCCAGGCGCGTCAGGGACTTAGGCAAGGAAGACGCAGGGAACGGCACGGGAGGAGAGCTTGTCCGCGGACGTATCGCGAACAAGGGCTCGGCATCCCCAGACACGGAACACCGACGCATCGCCAACCTCCCCCGTCCAACGCAGTGTAGGCGAGGTCTCCGGAGCAGAGACACGGGGCCAAAGGTTGAGCTGATGCGCAGCGTACCGCACTGCAAACGGCCACAGGAAATGGGGGGCAGCCGCATGGATCACGGAGGTACGTGTCAAATGTTGTAGCCTATAGTGAGGTTTGTCTTAGGGGGTACAAAACTTAGGGTTAGCTATATGTACCCCAACCAACATCAATGCATCATCCATTCTTCATTCTGACATGGTATCAGATAGGTTAGGATCCTGTGGGATCCCGTTCCGCCGTTCTCCGTTCGTACCACCCGAGCCTGATCCTAGCTCTCGTTCGTCTCCTTCTCGTTGTTACCGAGCCTAGCGCCGAGCCACGCTCTCGTTCGTATCGTTCCAGCTGTTACCGAGCCTAGTAACGAGCCACGCTCTCGTTCGTAGCGTAGCCCGCCCCCCCCCCCGTCGCGTCGCCTTCCCCCCCCTCGAGTCGCGCCCGTCCCTTTCCCCCCGTTGCGTCGCCCTCCCCCTGTCCCGTCGTGCCTGCCCCTTCCCCCCGTCGCGTCGCCCTCCCCCTGTCCCGTCGCGCCCACCCCTTTCCCCCCGTCGCGTCGCCCTCCCCCTGTCCCGTCGCTCCCGCCCTCTCCCCCCGTCGCGTCGTCCGTCCCCGCAGCGCCCGCCGCTGTTGCTCGCGACCGCGCTCGTCGCCGCCGCGCCTGCCGCCGTCGCCCGCCGCTGCGCGCGTCGCCGCTGCGCCCCCTGCCGTCGCCCGCTGCGCGCGCTGCTGGCCCCTGCTGCCGAGCGCGCTGCCATCGCCCGCCGCTGCGCCCGTTCCCGTTCCCCGCTGCTTAGTCCCCTGTTACCTCCCGCTGTCACGCCCGCTGTGGCGTCCGCTCCTCCCCTGTCCCAGAGTACCGCCGAACCCTAATTTGCCTCTCACCTACTGCTGTCCCCTCCCTCTCCGTTCGCGTTCGTTTTCGCTATGGCGACTCAGCGTGTCCTTCGTTTCGACGCTGACGGTAGACCTCTTGATTTTTCCGTCTGGCTTCTTCGTGCTCGCCGTCTGTTAGAGAGTCAGGTCCAGGCAGGCGAGACCCTCTGGGCGCACGCTACTGGTGCCCTACCTGCGCCCCCCGACCCTACGCCTTTAGGACCTGCCCCTGACGACGCCGCTAGAGCCCGCTTTGCCACTCAGCGAGCTGACCAGACGGCTTGGACGTCGCGTGACGCTGCGGCCTGCATCGCGCTCAGCAGCCTCCTCCCTGAGTCTGAGGAGGTTCACTTCACTCAGGTTCGCACCGCTGCTGAGTACCTCACTGCGATTAAGGCCCGCTACTCTACTCCCGCTACTGTCTCTCTTGGCCGCCTGTTCCTCCCGTTCCTGTTTCCTGACCTAGCGTCTTTTGAGCGCTCTGCTGACTTGATCGCTCACCTCCGCTCGCTCGACGCTAGTTACCGCGCTGCTTGCACTGAGGCACAGCTTGCACTGCTTCCTCCCCCTATGGCAATTACTATCTATTTCATCGCCACTAGCCTCCCTGACCGCCTTGCCTCCGTTCGCGACGCGCTTCTGCTGAAGCACCCTAGTGAGCTCACCGTCGAGGTCCTTGAGTCTTCACTCAAGGACGACGAGAGAAACCTTCGCTCGGTAGCCGCTGCCTCTGGTGCTGTGCCCCCCCACTCTTCCACGGGTGCACAGTCCCGCAGTTACCCACCTTTACTGCCTCACTTGCCACTGCCGCTACTGACGCGACTGCAGCTGCTGTTACGACTGCGTCGCGGTCCCGCGGTAGGGGTGGCAAGAAAGGCGGTTCTGGTGGTGGTAGTGGAGGTGGAGGCGGAGGTAGTGGAGGTGGCGTTGCGCCTGGCGGCGGTGGAGGTTCAGGGCCTGGAGAGGCGCCTCGTGCAGTGACTGGTGACTCCACTGCGCCTGCTGGTGGTGGCGACGCCCGAGTTCGTCAGTCGCCTCCTGTACTTCCTGCCCCGGTTGGTGGAGCAGCGGCGTGGTACCAGGCTCAGCGTCAGCAGCAGCTTCTGCAGCACCAGCAGCCCCTCTCCTCCCAGCAGCCTCAGCCGCAGCAGCGGCAGCAGCTGGCTCCAGGGTCGGGGCTGCGTCAGACCCAGCGCGGTGCTGCTTACACTCCCTGCACCTACCAGGTTCTGACAGGCACTCGTCGTGGCCACCCTTGTGGCCGGTTTCACCCCCCTGGTCAGTGCTTTGCTCAGCTCACTGACACGGTTCGTTTGGTCTACGGGGTTGGTGCTCCTGCCCCTGACTGGCTGCCTCTTGTTCAGCGTTACGGCTCCGCTCTGTGGGGCATGTCTGCTGAGCAGTTAGTTGATCTGATTGGTAGTCCCC
Source organism: Closterium sp. Yama58-4 (assembly GCA_947470075.1). Classification (NCBI taxonomy): domain Eukaryota; kingdom Viridiplantae; phylum Streptophyta; class Zygnematophyceae; order Desmidiales; family Closteriaceae; genus Closterium; species Closterium sp. Yama58-4. The sequence goes on along the minus strand of CANIUD010000234.1, from coordinate 427,373 downwards.
ATGCTATGTATGCTGTTGTTGACTCTAGTGTTTCTGACTCTGTTTACTCTGGTGTTGTTAGCTTAGGTGCTAGCCTTGCTCAGTTGCCTGTTGCTAGTGTAGGTTCTTGTGTAGACTCTAGTCCAGCGGCTACCTCAGAGGACGGTTCGCTGTCGTTCACGCTGGACTCTGGAGCCTCTCACTGCTTCTTTCGTGACAGCACGACACTTACGCCTCTTCCTGCGCCTGTTTCTGTGGCGCTGGCTGATCCCACTTCGGGACCAGTCACCGCGCGTCACACTACCACCTTGCCGTGTCCGGCTGCTCCTTCTGGGTCTCTCACTGGGTTTCACGTCCCCTCGTTCTCCCGGAACTTGGTGGGCGTGCGACCCCTCGTGAGTCAGCACGTGGGTGTGTGGTTTAGCGGAGAGACTGCGGTGTGTGTTGACGGAGACTCTTACCAGCCGCTGGCCACCTTTACTGCTGAGCCGGGCTCCGGTCTCTACACTCTTCACACTGGCCCGCTGGCTCAGCAGCGACTGCAGCAGCAGCAGCAGCAGCCGCCGCAGCCGCAGCCACAGCCGCCCCTCCTGCCCCCGGCCCCTGTTTTGCCCCCCGTTCGAGTCCTCGCGTCTCACCAGGTTGCTCCGTCCCCCCAGGTAGCTGTGTCTTGTCAGGTTCCTCCGTCTAGTCCGGTCGCTGCGTCGTGCTCCTGTCGGTCGCTTGCCCACCCCACCGTTTTGTGGCACCACCGGCTGGGGCACCCTTCTCCTCCTCGTCTTCGCGCTATGTCTCGTCAACGTCTTGTCTTAGGTCTCTCGCATGTCTTGCCGTCGCTGCCGCCGTCCCTTGCACCACCGTGCGGTCCTTGCGTCGAGGGTAGGCTGCGCGCCACCCCTCACTCCTCCTCCCTTCGTCCGGCCACCGAGCCTTTTGAGACGCTGCACTTGGACGTCTGGGGCCCCTCTCCTCGCCCTGGCCCTGAGCGTGAGCGTTTCTTTTTGGTGGTCGTTGACGACTACTCCCGCTACACCACAGTGTTCCCCCTGGCGAGGAAGTCTGAGGTGACTTCTACGCTGATCAGGTGGTTGCTTACCACCCAGGACACTCGTGGTCGTCGTGTCAGCTGTCTCCACTCTGACCTCGGGGGCGAGTTTCGCTCCGGCATTCTCGCTGGATTCTGTCGCGAACAGGGCATTCGTCAGTCCTGGACGCTTCCGGAGTCCCCACAGCAGAATGGGGTTGCTGAGCGTCGCATAGGCCTGGTCATGGAGATTGCCCGCACCTCCTTGACTCACGCCCGTGCCCCCCATTTCCTGTGGCCATACGCGGTCAGGTACGCCGCGCACCAGCTGAACCTCTGGCCACGCGTCTCTCGGCCAGAGGCTTCACCGACCAGTCTTTGGACAGGGTCCCCTGGTGTCGCGTCGAGGTTTCGTGTCTGGGGGTGCTTGGCTCTTGTCCGCGACACCTCCGCGGACAAGCTCTCGCCTCGCGCCATTCCTTGTGTCTTCCTTGGTTTCCCTGAGGACTCCTCTGACTTCACCTTTTACCACCCTCCCTCTCACCGGTTCTTTGACTCCCGTGACGTCCGTTTCGAGGAGTCCACCCCCTACTACGTCAGGTACCCCAGTCGAGGTCTCCCGGTCCCTCCCCCCCCTCTCTTCCTGACCGCCGCTCCCCCGCCTGCTCCCCCGGTACAGCCTCCCCCCCCTGGTCCAGCCCCGTCTGGTGTGTCTCAGGCTAGCCCTCCCCCTTCGGTAGCCCCCCCTGTACAGCCTCCCTCCCCACAGTCTTCCTCGCCGCCTCCTGCAGGTGCTCCCTCTCGGGAGGTTGGTCCTGCGACTGTCCCTGTACAGGTCTCTGGTTCTGGGGGTGCTGGAGTTGGAGCTGAGCCGCGGGTTGCAGAGGACTCTTGTCTTCCGGGGGCTGGTACTGGTCGTGCGGAGTCTGGGGGTGCTGGTGCGGAGTCTGGGGGTGCTGCGTCTGGGGGTGAGGGTGTCCCTTCGGTTTCTGGAGAGCCTGGGTCTGGAGCTGGTGTTGGTGCTGCCTCTGGGGGTGGTGTGCTTGGTGCTTCGGAGGTCGACTCTGGGGCTGCCGCTGCCCCGGACACTACTCCTTCCCCCCACCCCTACCCGACCAGGTTCCAGGCTCGTGTTCGCCGTGCTCGTGAGGAGCAGCTGGAGTTGGAGAGAGAGGAGCGAGAGTTGCAGCGGCTCGAGGAGCAGGAGCGACAGCAGCAGGAGCAGCAGCAGGGGCAGCAGCCGCTGGAGCAGCAGCAGCCGCAGCAGCCGCAGCAGCCCCAGCAGCCGCAGCAGCAGCAGCAGCAGCAGCAGCAGCAGCAGCTGCCGTCTCCTCCTCCTGTCTCGGGTCTTCGGACCCTTGGTCTCCCCTCTCCCTCTCCTTCCTCCTCCCCCTCTCCTCCCGTCTCTGGTCCTCCGCTTCCTCCTCCTGACCCCTCTCCCGCTGTTTTCCCTCGTTCTCAGTCTTCGTTGTCCCCTCCTCCTTCTCAGACTTGGGCCTCTCGTCGCTCCCCTCGTGCTCGTCCCTCGTCTCCTGTTCCCTTCACTGACCTTCGTACAGCCTTCCTTTGTTCTCGTCCACCTCGTCCGTCTCCGTCTGTGCTTCCGTCTCCTCCTGAGTCGGCCCTCACTGCGTCGCTTCCTACTCCTGTCACTGACTACTACCACACGTACCGTCCTGTTCTCTCTCGTGTTCTCGCCTCTCTTGTTACCCACCCTCGTGCCTCTGTGTCCTCTGTGTCCGCTCTTACTGCCGCAGTCACTGAGTTTGCCTCTACCCGCCGCCTTGACTTCGCCACCGCTCTTGTGGCTGCTCCTCCTTCCAGTCCTCTGGCCGTCGGGGGTGTGTCTGCCCTTGGCTGTGACGCCCTAGAGGACAGGCAGTTCGAGCTAGAGTTCCTGGCCGCCGCTTCCCCTCATCTCTGTGCCATGCTCCTCGCCCCTGAGGGTGACCCCGACGCCCTTGACATTCCGACTTCTCGCACTTACGCTGAGGCAGTGTCAGGGCCTTGGGCCTCTCAGTGGAGAGCCGCCATGGACGCAGAGATGGCCTCCTACAGATCCACAGGCACCTACGTCGATGAGGTTCCCCCCCTTGGGGCGAACGTAGTCGACGGCATGTGGATCTACAGGGTGAAGCGGCCACCGGGTTCTCCCCCGGTCTTCAAGGCGCGCTACGTGGCTAGAGGTTTCAGTCAGCGCGAGGGAGTTGACTTCTTTCAGACCTTCGCGCCCACCCCGAAGATGACCACTCTTCGGGTGTTACTACACGTAGCAGCACAGAGAGACTACGAGTTACACTCTCTCGACTTCTCTACTGCTTTCCTTCAGGGCAGTCTTCACGAGGAGGTCTGGCTGCGTCGTCCCTCTGCCTTCACTGGCTCTTTCCCTCCTGGGACCCAGTGGAGGCTGAGGCGACCGGTTTACGGTCTTCGTCAGGCTCCTCGTGAGTGGCACGACACCCTGCGTTCTACCCTGTCTGACCTTGGGTTCCAGCCGTCTTCTGCTGACCCGTCGCTGTTCGTTCGTCGTGGCTCCACACCTTTCTTTGTTCTGGTCTACGTTGACGACCTTGTTTTCGCCACTCCTGACAGGGTTGCTTTGGCACACGTGAAGTCCGAACTGCAGAAGAGACACACCTGCACTGACCTTGGTGAGCTGCGCCACTACCTTGGCCTGCAGATCACCAGGGACAGAGCTGCTCGCACCATTACACTTTCACAGTCACACATGGTGCAGCAGGTCCTTCAGCGGTTCGGGCTTCAGCACTCCACAGTACAGCGCACACCTCTTGCTGTTGACCACAGACTCACTGGACCCTTTCCTGACGAGCCGTTCGAGCCTAGTGGTCCCTACGCAGAGCTTGTGGGTTGCCTCATGTACCTGATGACTTGTACTCGCCCGGACCTCGCCTTCCCTCTCAGCGTTCTTGCGCGCTTTGTTGCGCCAGGGAGACACCGTCCTGTTCACTGGACAGCGGCTGTGAGGGTGGCGAAGTACCTAGCGACGACATCAGGCGTGGGGCTAGTTCTTGGAGGGCAGCAGTCTGTCGTACTTACTGGTCACTGTGACTCCTCTTACGCTGACGACGCTGAGACTCACAGGTCTACTCAGGGGTACTGTTTCAGCCTGGGTTCTGGAGCTGTTTCCTGGCGGTCCACGCGCTCCTCTTCGGTCTCGACCTCTACAGCTGAGGCTGAGATCTACGCTGGTGCCATGGCGGCACAGGAGTTGCGTTGGTTGACCTTCTTACTCACCGACCTTGGTGAGTGGCCGAGCTCTGCACCGACCTTGTTCACTGACAACAAGGCGTCGATTCTCCTTTGTCGAGAGCCACGACTGGAGAGCAGAGTGAAGCACATTCACGTCAGGTACTTTCTTCTGCGAGAGTTGCAGAGGCGTGGACAGGCTCGCTTTGAGTTTGTGGAGTCCGAGGCCAACACTGCAGACATCTTCACCAAGGCGCTTCCGCCTTGTGACCACCAGAGGTGCTGTGTGCAGTTAGGCCTTGTTGACACTGGTTCTCGTGTTGCTTAGACTTGAGTGTACTGTTTACTTTGCTTTCTATATATCTCTGTTACTTCTTGGACTGGCCTTGTGGCCACTGTTGTTTGTGCTCAGACTGTGTGGTGACGTTGTGATCCACCCTGAGCTTCGTTTCTTGGACTGGTCTTGTGACCGTACTCGTTTGGTTCTGCTAGACACCCCTCACTTAGGCTATGGGGGTGTGTCAAATGTTGTAGCCTATAGTGAGGTTTGTCTTAGGGGGTACAAAACTTAGGGTTAGCTATATGTACCCCAACCAACATCAATGCATCATCCATTCTTCATTCTAAAAAGAGGTACGAGCGACCTCCATGACTAGACCAATGCGGCGCTCAGCAACCCCATTCTGTTGTGGGGAGTCCGGAAGAGTGAAAGTCTGGCGGATGCCGTGCTCCGCACAGTAGGCAGCCAGGAGGGCAGAGGAAAACTCGCCACCCCTGTCAGAGTGCAGACGCAGGACGGGAAAGTCCGACTGGAACCGCTGGCGGAGCTGGAGACGAGCAGCGCGGATCCAAGGGATCAAAACATCAGGGACCTCACCCTTGGTCCGCAAGGGGAAGACCGTGGTGTAGCGCGAGTAGTCGTCGACGACCAGCAGGAAGTACCGCTCGTGGCCCTGTCCCCGGACGCGGGCTGGGCCCCACACGTCCAGGTGAAGAGTCTGCAGGGGAGCCTCTGTGGGAGGGAACGAGGAGGAGTGAGGGGTGGCGCGCTGCCGCCCCTCGACACAGGGAAGACAGCAGGCGAGGGTGGGAGGGGAGGGAGAACTCTGGGAAGACCAGAGACAAGGTAACGGGAGTGCATGCCACGAAGGCGCTGCACGGAGGGGTGACCAAGGCGGTGGTGCCAGAGGACGGTCTGGTGCGACAGGGAGCGACACGAGCAGGGAGCCGACAGCTGACCTGACGCAGACGCAGACGCAGCTACCTGAGGGGACTCAGTGGTCAGTGTGTACAGGTCGGACCCCGGCTGCCGAGTGAAGGTAGCCAGGTGGCGACCCGTCCGAGCACACGTACAGTGGGTCACTCGCTCATAGGCAGGGGTGAACTGGTGAACACCCCCGTCCTGGAGAGCAGAGCCCGCCACCAAGTTCGTAGAGAACGAGGGGAGGTAAAGACCCGACAAAGTGCCAGACGGGGCCGCAGGACAAGGGAGGACAGTGGAGGAGGTCGCAAGGACCGGGCCCCCAGAGGGGTCAGCAAGGGAGACAGCAACAGGCCGCTCGAGTGACTCAAGGACTGTGCGGTCACGAAAGAAACAGCGGGAAGCACCTGAGTCCAGGGTGAAGGTGTGCAGTGCTGTAGCAGACTCAGTACCAGCAGACGCAGACGCACTAGCACCTAGCGCAGCAGCCATACCAGTACCAATACCTGGGTCAGGCGGCACACTCAGGTAACAGTCACCCTCAGCACTAATAGTCAATGCATACATGGCAGCAAGGATAGCATCATAATCAAGAGCAAAGATATCAATTCCCTTCCTAAGCAGATCAGCCCAGCGAGGCAGCTCAGAGGCGTCAGGGAACTGCTCGCGCCAGGCGTCATCGAGGCGAGAGAAGCAGCGCTGTGTCGGGTGGAACCTCCCACAAGTCTGGCCAGCGCGATCACCTGTGCGGATGACGTACGAGCAAATGCCCCCACCCCCAGACCCCCCACGCTGAGAGTACCACTCACGAAGCTGCTGGGGCGAGGGAGTCTCGCCAGGACGCTGCTGCGGCTGCCTCTAACCACCTCCGAACCCCCCACGCTGCACCGCTCCACTGCGCCCGCCACCCGCTCCACCAACGCCACTACCGCCACCACCTCCTCCACCACCCCCACCCCCACCACCGCCGCCGCCGCCACCACCCCCTGCGCCGCCACTGACCCCCCCACCACCCGCGCCACTCCCTCTTCCGCCACCACCCCCGCCCCCCCCACCCCCTCCACCGCCGCCGCCCCCACCTCCACCTCCACCACCTCTGCCCCCCTTGCCCTTGCCGCTCTTGCGCCTCCCACGGGGAGCAGACGCAGTCCCGACTCCCTCAGCACCGAGGTAGTCGACAGCAGCAGCAGATGCAATGGAGGGGAGGAGGGGGGAGGGGGAGCACCCTTCAAAGAAGGGGGTGCGGGGGTCACCACGAGAGGCACCTACAGCTACAATACTCTTCTCAGCTGCTAGGAGTTCCTTCTCGAGGAGGTCGACAGTGAGGTCAGTGGGGGAGAGAGCGAGAAACTGGTCCCTGACAGTGCGAAGGGAGTCAGGGAGGCGGGTGACAAGGTGGTACAGTGTGAGGTACATCGGGGGGGGGGGTTCTTAGCGAGGAAATCGGGGGGGAGGGCAGCACGGTAGCGGAGGTCACTGGTACGGAGGTGGGTGATGAGGTCAGCGACAGTGGCAAAGGCGGACAGGTCGGGAAAGAGGTAGGGCAGTGAGAGACGGCCTATAGTAGCAGTGGCAGGGGAGGAGTAGCGCGCGACTACGGCGTCGTACAGTTCCTTGGCGGTCTTATGCTGGCCAAAATGCTCGCGCTCATCTAACGGCAGGTGGCTGCGAACGGCTAGGCGAGCGTGAGCGTCACGGGTCTGCCATTGCGAGTGCAAGGTGCTATCAGCATCGGCAGCAAGAGCGGGAGCGGCGCCGGACGTGTGGTCATAAAGAGAAATATCGTCCTTGGCGGTGATCTGAAGGTAGAGGTGAAGGTCATCGAGCCAAACATCGAACTTAATAGGACGACCCTCAGCGTCAAAGGTAAGCACAGTAGGACTGGCCATAGTAGTAGTAACAGGAGGAGGAACAGTAGCAGCAGGAGCAGTAGCAGTAGGAGCAGTAGCAGGAACAGTAGATGCTGCAGGTGGGGCACAGCAGGGCGGCGCGGCTCGGTCAGGGCGGCGCGGCTCGGTCCAGGCGGCGCGGCTCAGTCAGGGCGGCGCGGCTCAGTGAGGGCGGCGCGGCTCGGTCTGGGTCGCGCGGTGCGCTTGGATAGGCAGGGCGGCGCGACGGCGGGCCCGGGCGGCTGCGGCGGCTGTGCGCGAGCTGTAGTTGCGCGCGGGCAGCGGTCTGCAGCAGCGACGCGGCGGCCTACGGGCGTCTAGCGGGCTGCTCGTAGGCGGCTGCGGCGGTGCGGGCGGCTGCTGGGTCGCGCGCGTCAGAAACAGGCCGCGCACGGGCGGCTAGCGGGCTGCGCGGGCAAAAAACGGGCCGCGCGCGGGCGGCTAGCGTGCGACGCGGCCAAACAGCGGGGCGCTCGAGGGCGCCCTAGGAGCGAGGCGCACGAGGGCGCAAGAACGAGAAGGTGCACGAGGGCACTACTGACGGAACGGTGGGCCCGTAGAACGATCGGTCCTAGGTTCCTAACCTAGGCTCGCGATACCATGTCAGAATGAGAGAAGTGAGTGCACTATGAGAAGTTGGGAGTACAAATGCAAAACCCTAGAGTTTGTGTACCCCCTAAAGGCTAACCCACTGTAGCCTACACAGCAACAACACAAGTATAATGTTTGACATGATTCTGACCGGCCCTTCATACTAATCCAAAAAAATCCGTATAGAAACTGAGAAAAATAGACAAAAATGTCTGATAGCGAGGACCCTGCTCGATACTCTCTTGTACCCCACCCTTCGACCTAGTCTACCATTCCTACCTATTCTAACAATGTTCCCTAAGCTAGTTAACCGTTTGACATTATGCACTTGTATTCTCCGTGAATTATATCAATAAAAGAAAAAATATTGGTGGGGAGACCCAAAGTATATCTCTTAATATGAGCCGACCCGATCGAATGCGATCAACAGATTGCGTTAGGTGAAGGGTCATTGGCGGTACCAACGAAGTAACCATCCCAACCGAACCTCGATGAAGCAGGGTGCATGCTTTCGCGATTCTCGCCACAAGCTCGTGTATTTTTCTGCTGAAGCTCATTCACTTTACTGTTTTTTTTTTTTAATTATTTTTTCATTTCATTTCTGTTTTTAGTTTCATGCTATTTCCAGCTAATAACTGCTATTCACTCCCTTAGCGCACTCTCTCTAAACGCATTCATTACCATCGGGAACAGACAGACAGCTACTCTCACCCATCACACCCCCCATAGCATCGTCCCTGCGCCTTCCCACAGTTTCACACCCTACTGCACTCGGCGCATCGCGCCACGTAATCCCCTCGGAAAATGGCTCCGGTAGCGGCCGGCACGGACGACCGTCAGGTGCAGGTTCGCTTCACGACGCGTCTGCCGGCGCACCTGACGGTTCCGTCAACGCCGTTCACTGTGCCCGTCAGACTCACGCGCTACGGCCTGTCCGAAGTTATCAACACGCTGCTAGGCCGCGGTAATGCCATTGACGACAGGATCTAGTTAGCGATTATGTTACCACGTAACGCTGAGATCGTGTGCTGTTGGTTGGATCGCGAAGGCATAGAGTCGCCGCTAGCTGCGGCAAACGCAACAGAATCGAGCGAACGGTATTGTTACCACGTAACGGTGAATTATATAATCACAAATGACTTGTCAGGCTCATGGGCGCGTTCCCTCTCGTCAGTCCTATGAATGCCGTTCTCGCCCATTCCTGTCTCCACTCTTCGCCTCAAATCAAGGGCGCCCGCCCACCATCTGGTCTCATCAAACCCTCGTCTCCCCCCTTAGTCACCCGAAATCCCTTAGCTTCTACGATTTCAGTTCGTTCCGTGCCCTCTCGGTGCAGCATGCCTTATATCTCCTCAACCCCATGCCTCTAGGCCCCGAACCCGAGCTCTCTAAACCCGAACCCCGGCACCTAAATGTGAAAGCCTAGCTGATTTGATCTCATATTCGCCAGCTCTTCTCCTAGAAGCCGCCGGTTGCTTGCGGATGGTATTATCCCCTGAACCTCTGATAAACCCCTGGTGGCACCGGCCACGCCACGCCTCTTCCTTGAGACCTGTTCGTTCCCCCATTGAATTTCTCCTCTTCTCCGCCCGTTCCCCCCTTCCTTAATCTCCTCATTTCCAACTCATTAGAGCCGTTGGATCCAATCATGGATGGACGGCCAACAGTGAGGCATTCTAATAATCCTACCTCCCCACTTTTCCTTATCCGTTCAGACGCACCTCAACCGTTCGATTTCATTGTGGATGGACGGCTGCTGCGATCCTCCCTTCGCAAGTGCCTGCTGACGTCCGCACTCTCCACGGTGATGCCCCAATGCATGCGTGCCTGCACGCACACCATGCCATGCCATGATGCTTCATCCACATGCCATGATGTTTCATCCACATGCCATGATGCTTCATCCACATGCCATGATGTTTCATCCACATGCCATGATGCTTCATCCACATGCCATGATGTTTCATCCACATGCCATGATGCTTCATCCACATGCCATGATGTTTCATCCACATGCCATGATGTTTCATCCACATGCCATGATGTTTCATCCACATGCCATGATGTTTCATCCACATGCCATGATGTTTCATCCACATGCCATGATGCTTCATCCACATGCCATGATGTTTCATCCACATGCCATGATGTTTCATCCACATGCCATGATGTTTCATCCACATGCCATGATGTTTCATCCACATGCCATGATCCTGCATCCACTCCACTGTTCGCACCATGCATGCCTGCACCCTTATCCCTCTCATCCCCACCCCACCACGGCGGAGCAGGTCACACCCATGGAGTACACAGTCTCACTCCTGCAGCCTCGCCTCGCCCCTAACTCACTCACCCCCTCACCCCCCCTCACCCGCCCTCCCCACCCTTCCCCACCCCCACCCCACCACGGCAGCAGCGGGTCATACCCATTCAGTACGCACTAGCAAGCAAGCCCCTTCAGTTTCGCCCCCAACTTGCTCGTCTCTCCCCTTTCCCGCACCTACCACCCCACCATACCAGGAGCGGGTGATACCCATCGAGTACACATTAGCAGTGCGCCCGCCCTCTGCTTCCCACTCTGCTCCACATGACGACTGGGTCTCTGCTGTCTCTGCTGCTCACCTCAGGTGAATTCCCTGCCAGCATTTGTTTCACTTTTTGCCTCATGAGCTGCCACGTGCTTTTTACCAGTGAGATTTGAGTGCTGTGGTAACGCGTGTGCTTCTCTCCCCCCGTGCACCCTCTATGGGCCACTCACTACGTCCCCTCTCTTCCCCTCTCTTCCCCTCTCTTCCCCTCTCTTCCCCTCTCTTCCCCTCTCTTCCCCTCTCTTCCCCTCTCTTTCCCTCTCTTCCCCTCTCTTCCCCTCTCTTCCCCTCTCTTCCCCTGTCTTCCCCTGTCTTCCCCTGTCTTCCCCTCTCCTCCCCGTCTTCCCCTCTCTTCCCCTCTCTTCCCCTCTCCTCCCCGTCTTCCCCTCTCTTCCCCCACCGTCCTGTGAACGGTTTCATGCTGCAGTGCGATCGTGACCGGCTCCTATGACTCGCACGTGCGGTGAGTGAGGGAGGGGTGGCACACAGGTAGGCTTGACATGGCACGGCATGGCACGGCAGGGCATGGCAGGGCACGGCATGGCACGGCAGGGCACGGCATGGAACGGCATGGGACGGCATGGGACGGCATGGCACAGCATGGCACGGCATGGGACGGCATGACGTGGCAGCAGCGCACGCACGTGTGTGTGTGTGTGTGTGTGTGTGTTGTGTGTGTGTGTGTGTGTGTGTGTGTGTGTGTGTGTGCAGGGTGCAAAAAAACGACGTTTTTTTCATTTTTTTTGTCGTTTTTTTCGATATCGTACCATACGATCGTATAAAACGGAATAAAACGATGAATTTGTGTTTATTTTTTTGGTGCAAAAAAACGATCGTTTTTTTAGTACCAGTACTTACTGTAACGATGCTTTCCTTATAATTCACGATTCACGGTTTAGGACTCCTCTGTGTACGCAAGCAACAAACGCGGATGAGGTAGCGGGAGAATTCGTGGGGTTAGGGTTGCTGGCATGCAGGATTAGTGAATCCACCCAGCGGCCAAATCCACCCAACACGCAGCAGTCGTGGGCCCAACACAGCACACAATTTCAAGCCATCTGCACGTGCACCAATTGCCAGATTCAGATGAGACCCACGTTCGAGGCGCGATGTTCGGAAATTGGGTTTCGCTCAATGCCAACACTTCGCTTCCCTGCTCTCGCTGATTTCGCAGAGCAACGATGCCAATTCGTGCCTTTCAGAAACTAAATTCGTGCATGCGCGAAGCTGAGTGTCTGGGTGTGCGAGGCGACCTGCCACGTTGTACACCCAAATTTACCGCTCGAGCCGCAATAATTTGTCGCGCGCGTCAACTTGTCCTTATAGGGTTGGTCGCGACGTGCCAAATATTTTGCATCGTGCAAGAGGAAGAAGGTGATGTCGATTGTGTGATTGACTGGGAAGCTCTTGGCAGCATCCGGAAGAGGAAGAAGAAAGAGGTGACAAAGGGAATCAAGGGAAAGGCGACCAAGAAGCTTAAGAGGAAGCGTTCGGCTGACGAGGGAGGAGGAGGAGGAGGAGGAGGAGGAGGAGGAGGAGGAGGAGGAGGAGGAGGAGGAGGAGGAGGAGGAGGAGGAGGAGGAGGAGGAGGGCGGGGGGTCCAACGCATGGGACATTAGTGACTTTGATGGTGTTAGATAGAGAGCGATGAGCAGTAACGACCTTTTAATTGCAATCAGGCTAGGAAACTCATCAGCACTGACTTGCCAGAGAGTGTTGGTGGCTGTGGATCTGTTTAGGATTTTTTTTTTTTTTTTTCTGAAATAAAATTTGGGTCTAACAAAAAAACGACGTTTTTTTTCCCAAACCTGACCGTAAAAAACGATCGTTCTTTTCAATCGTTTTTTATCGCAACCGTTTTTTTCCACCTTGTGTGTGTGTGTGTGTCTGTGTGTGTGTGTGGCACAGCTGTCTGCTGGGGGGATGTGCAGCATGACACTGTTAAGGGGCAGCAAGTGAGAGAGTGAGAACACGCATTCGAGAGCCTTGTTTGGATGGACACTGCTCTTTCATTTCATGTTCTCTGCACCATCTCCCTCCTTCTCCCTCCTTCTCCCTCCTTCTCCCTCCTTCTCCCTCCTTCTCCCTCCTTCTCCCTCCTTCTCCCTCCTTCTCCCTCCTTCTCCCTCCTTCTCCCTCCTTCTCCCTCCTTCTCCCTCCTTCTCCCTCCTTCTCCCTCCTTCTCCCTCCTTCTCCCTCCTTCTCCCTCCTTCTCCCTCCTTCTCCCTCCTTCTCCCTCCTTCTCCCTCCTTCTCCCTCCTTCTCCCTCCTTCTCCCTCCTTCTCCCTCCTTCTCCTCCTTCTCCCTCCATCTCCCTCCTCCTTCTCCCTCCTTCTCCCTCCTTCTCCCTCCTTCTCCCTCCTTCTCCCTCCTTCTCCCTCCTTCTCCCTCCTTCTCCCTCCTTCTCCCTCCTTCTCCCTCCTTCTCCCTCCTTCTCCCTCCTTCTCCCTCCTTCTCCCTCCTTCTCCCTCCTTCTCCCTCCTTCTCCCTCCTTCTCCCTCCTTCTCCCTCCTTCTCCCTCCTTCTCCCTCCTTCTCCCTCCTTCTCCCTCCTTCTCCCTCCTTCTCCCTCCTTCTCCCTCCTTCTCCCTCCTTCTCCCTCCTTCTCCCTCCTTCTCCCTCCTTCTCCCTCCTTCTCCCTCCTTCTCCCTCCTTCTCCCTCCTTCTCCCTCCTTCTCCCTCCTTCTCCCTCCTTCTCCCTCCTTCTCCCTCCTTCTCCCTCCTTCTCCCTCCATCTCCCTCCATCTCCCTCCTCCTCCCTCCCTCACCTTTTCTTCTCTCTCCCTTCGCTCTCTCCCCTCTGCCTGTCTCTGTCACCTGCAGCCTCTTCTCCGTCCCTCCTACCTCCACTGCTGCTGCCACTGCAGCTGATGCCTCTGCGGATGCTGCTGATGGGGCGAGCAGCAGTGCGAGGTGCATTCAGGTGGCAGCTGCACACTCTGATGCAGTCACTCACATCGCCGCCCTGCCAGGTGCCACACCATGCCACGCCATGCCGCCGGTTGTGTGCATGCTGCCAGTTTTTTGCATGCTGCCAGTTCTGTGCATGCTGCCAGTTATGTGCATGCTGCCAGTTCTGTTCATGCTGCCAGTTATGTGCATGCTGCCAGTTCTGTGCATGCTGCCAGTTATGTGCATGCTGCCAGTTCTGTTCATGCTGCCAGTTATGTGCATGCTGCCAGTTATGTGCATGCTGCCAGTTCTGTTCATGCTGCCAGTTATGTGCATGCTGCCAGTTATGTGCATGCTGCCAGTTATGTGCATGCTGCCAGTTAGGGATGAGCAAAAAAACGAACACCTGTTCGGTTCTCCTCGAACACTGAACAGGTTTTGTTTTTAGCTTAAAGTGTTCGTGACAAATGTGTTCGAGGTTCGCCTGAACACGTTCGTGTTCGTTATTTGCCCCGCGTCGAACACGAGCGTGTTCGAGGTTTGCCCGAACACGTCTTCACAGGCGAACACCGAACATCTGTTTTTGCCGAAAGTGTTCGCCGAACCGAACACTGTTCGGTTCGGCGAACACCTGTGTTCGTGCAGGGGCGAACACGAACACGTTCGTGTTCGCCACTTGCTCATCCCTACTGCCAGTTATGTGCATGCTGCCAGTTCTGTGCATGCATGGTGTTAGTCACATGAGTGATGTGAGTGCAGGCTCTGCACCTACATGTTAGTCACGTGAGTGATGTGAGTGCAGGCTCTGCACCTACATGTTAGTCACAGGAGTGATGTAGGCTTGAGCAGGGGGGCGAGCACTTGTTCGGTTCTCCACGAACATGTTCGTGGCAAACGGAACAGTTAGTTTTATTCTGGCCTTTTCTGTTCGCGGCGAACATGTACGTTTTCGGTTTGCTTCAGCTGGCCGAGCCGTGGCGAACACGAACATGTTCGTGCTCGTATGCAGCTGCGGGCGAACACAGAAGTCTTCGCCCGCAAATGTCCCGCGACCAACATGTTTGGGTCGCCGGACATACAGTATGGGCTCATTTTTGACCTGAAACTTAGTCGACCCTCTCTTTCACAGCCCTTACTAGCACCAGCAACTCTAAGCACCAGCTTACTATACACATTTAGGGATGCGTTTTTAGAGGTGCATATTTAGAGCATAGATAGGATTCCGCAAAAGTCTTTAAAGTGCCCTTTGGAGTAGAAGCTGTCAGGAATCCATGAACCCTTGTTGAAATCGTAGGGTTCTTCAACTATTTTTTGGTTAATGTGACTATAATGAGGGGTTGTGACAGGTGAGCACAAACATGTTCCTGCTCTTCGCGAACAGGAGAGTATTCGCTTGCCCCTGGAGGCAAAGAGGCGAACACCCTTTTTTCGAGAAGTGTTTGCGGCAAACCGAATATTGTTCGTGTTCGGCCGCTGCTCATACCTACTGCAGACTGCCATGTATAGAAAGAACAACTGGATGGCATAGGTGTCGCTTGTTTTTCTTTGTTGTTATACAATTCATGTGCTGCCGTCATACTGCCATGGCCAGCCTTCTTTTCCCCTTCAAATACCTCACCACACTATCTTCTCAGCCTCATCCGCTCCACCTTGCCCAGCAGCTTATTGGGAATATACGCTAAAAACTGTTTGCGTTTAGCGTATACACGCTAGCGTGTACACGCAAAACGCTATACAATAGCAAATACGCCATACGCTCGCCAATTTTTTTGGGGGCAGCCCGGCCGGAAAATTTCAACCGATACGGTTCGCTTCGGAATTGCACGACGAAGACATTGGCGGAGTCAGATTGCACGTCCGTGCTGTGTGCTAGCGTGGACGTGGGTTGAAAGTTAGTGTTGCAAATGGAAAGTCACGTTTCTCGAGTCGCGTCTGCACATTCTCTCACATTTTGGTGTCCACACTCAGTACCGCATTCAAACCCTTCGCATCCAACAACTCTCCAACTTCTCTTGCCCATCCTCCCACTCCCACAATTAACTCGCTATTAAACACCCACACCCCCAACATCCAATTCATTAGTTCTTCTCCCGCTACCAACAGAGCACTGGGCCCTAGTTCGTAGTGCCAATGTCGACTACTGCTACCTCTCCTCCAACGCCACAGTCAGCTAACACCGTTGGCAGTTCGCAAACTCTTCTAACCGCGGCACGGGAGTATCTCCTCGACGTCGACCATGCCGTCTTCAAGCACTTCCACATCATCAAGAGGGTCGAGGGAAAAGCTCAGCATTACGAGTGCAAGTTCTGCAACAACATCTTCGCTGGTGCTGCCATCCGATGCACGCAACACTTCATGTCGTGGAACGGGATGAAACGCTGTGAAGAGGCGCTTTGCAAGGATGCGCCGCAAGATGTGCGTCAGGCTATGCGCGCGAATTACAAGGCGGCGGCTGCCGCGGCCGAAGAAAAGAGGCAGGCTGCAGCTGATGCGGTTGCTGCGGTGAAGGCCAACGGTGGGAAGCGGGCGTGCATCACCGATTACCTGGAGGGGGATGCGGCTGAGAGAAAGAGAGAAGCAGACGAGTCACTTGCGCTTGCGTAGCCGCCCTCCACATCCCCGAGCGCCACATCAACCATCCTCTGATGGTCAATGCATTGAACCTCGTCTCGCGCCCCAATGGCGAATACGTCCCTCCCAAGAGGAAATACGTTGGCGGTGCTGGTCTTGTCGCGTGTCGCAACGGAATCCAGGCGGGTTTGGTGGGCATTAAGGCGAGCTGGAAGAGGACGGGCGTGACGGTTTCGTCCGACATGATGACGGATCGCAACGGTAGGCCGCAGGCCAATCTGCTTCTCGTGAATGATTTCGTCGTCGTCTTCACCGACTGTGTTGAGTGCCTCATGGAGAAGAAAACAGGAGGTTACGGCGGGGATTCTTAGGCCCGTGGTGGAGGAAGTGGGTCCAGAGAATGTTGTTGCTTTCTGCATGGATGAGGGGACGAACTATGTGGTGGCGGTGAAGGAACTTATACGGGAGTGGTCGCACATTCAGGAGGTGCCATGCGCCACTCACGTATTGGATCTTCTCATGGAAGATGTGGGGAAGATGGGATGGGCTAAGAGGGTTGTGGACAAGGGAGGGGAGATTTCAAGCTTCTTTCGCAACCACCATTGGACCCGAGGGTACCTGCGGACGCCGGACTTGGTGGAGGGGACGGTTCTGCAGGCGCTGAAGCCGGCTGGAACCCGTTTTGGAACGCAGCAAGCGCAGAACGTGCGAGCCATATCCCAGCTATGTGCGATGCGTGCCACTCTTACCAGCATTGTGCTGAGCGACCTGTGGAAGGAGTGGGCGGTAGGGGAGAGGAAGCCAACATGCGAGAAGTTTAGTGCGCTGGTCTTTGATGCCGTCTGGTGGAAAACGGCCGAATTTTTCACTGCCCTGCTGAAACTGCCCTACAAGGCGACGAGGCAGACGGACGGGCATGCTGTGGGGATGATGGGGAAGATGTGCGATGTGATGCTCCAGTTGACGGAGGACGTGGGGGATTTGTTTGATGAGGATGCGGAGTAGTTGAGCAGCGCCGATAAGGCCCAGATCCGTCGCATCCTAAAAAATTGTTGGGACAGCAGCCTCGCATGCGCCATGCATGTCGCTGGCCGCATCCTAAACCCCGCCAATCAGGAGGAAGACATTTTCTGCACTGATTCCAAGTGCACGAAAGTCTTCAAGGCATTCATCAGCCAGCATGCCGAGTTCATCGCGAGCCGCCGGGATGGGGGGGATGACGCGTGTGACACCTTGCTTGCTCTGGGGGACGGGCACAGGGCGTTCGTTGACATGAAGGGTTCTTTTGGGATGCCGGAAGCCATGGCACAGAGGAAGCTGGTGAAAGAGGGAAAGTACAGCATGGTGAAGTGGTGGTAGTGGAATGGGACTTATGCCCCCGAGCTGGCAGGGCTCGTCGTACGGGTGCTGTCTCAGCCCGTGTCAGCCTCACCTTGTGAGCGTGGATGGTCAACGTGGGATTCCGTCCACACCGCACGCCGAAACAGGCTCGGATCCGCCAAGTGCAAGGACTTGGTCGATGTTGCGCACAACTGGAATGTTGTGTGCAGATGGCACACGCGCGCCGATGTCTTGCCACATGTGGTGCCCGGGATTGGGGCGGAGCCTCCAATCCCGGCGAGATACAATGGGCTCGAAGACGAGATGAAGGGAGAGGATGAGGAGGAAGTCAAGGACGACATCTTTGAAGACAAGTTCGATAATTAGAGGGGGCAAATGTGGCTTGGTGTGGGTGGCTAGCCTTAAGGAGTAGTAGTTGCGTAGTGATGGTGGTGGTAAGAGTCTTAGGGAGAAGGGAAATGTCATGTGTAGGCCGTGGTATATGTATAATGTGGAAAAAAAAAAGTACTTTGAAACTTCAGGCCCCAAACCCCACCCCCATACACCCCCCCGGGTTTTTTTCACCCTGCCCGGGAATTTTTTTTCCTGCCCAAAAAAGCGGATTCCCAAAGCCGACCCTCCAGCGTATAGCGTATATGCGCGCGCGTATTTACGATACGCGTATATACGCTATACACGTATATTCCCACTAAACCTGGCAGCACCAATCTTTCAACAACATCTCAGTTCTCTATTACTTCCTATAAACCACTTATATCTCTCCCCTCGTCCTCTCCTCTCCTCTCCTCAACCCCTCTCCTGCCTCCCCCCTTTTCCGTGTAAACCCACTGCAGCAGGCAGTGCCTTTGTATCGGCTTCAAAGAACTGCACGCTGCACATTTAAACTAAACCATTCCTAGCTTCACATGTGCACTACCCGCGTGCATGCGACCTCCCTCCTCTTCTCCCCCTCTCTCAACCCATGGCAGCAGGCAGCGCCTTTGTGACAGCGTCCAAGGACCGCACGCTGCGCCTCTGGCAGGTGGGTGCCTCCTTCTCGTGCGCCCGCTGCTGTACCATTCAAATGGCATTTCTCAAATGTGAGTGCCTCGTATCATGGAGGAAATGAAGCCTGTGATTCTCGATGCTGCTGTTGCTGCTTTCCCCACACGCCCCTCTCCCTGCTTGCACGCCCTTCTCCCTGCTTGCACGCCGTTTTTAGCCGATTGAAAGCAGCAACAGCCCTCCTCTCTCACCGGCCCACCTGCTCTCACCGCAACAGCCCTGCTCCCTGTCTGTCTCTCCTCGTCCCCCCGCCTCTCCCACTCCCTCTCCACTCTTTCTTCCTCCATCGCTGCCAGCTAGCGGGAGACAGCACCCAGGCATCCACTGCCCCTCCCTCGCTGCGAGCGTCGGTGGTGGCAGTGATGCGAGGCCACACTGCTGCCGTGCAGTGCGCTGCTGTGAACGCACGGTCTAATAAGGTAGGAGAGGCACATGCTTGGACGAAAGCATAAGGTATGGTGCTTTTTGTGCGCATCGATGTACGCACGTACACGTGTGGCTGGCGCTTCATGTGCTGCCATGCCCGCATGGCAGAGGCGGTGAGGAGGGACCACTCTGGGGCCATGCATGCAGTGTGCGAGCAGAAGGTTTGTCAATAAGGCATGTCAATAAGGCATGTCAATAAGGCATGTCAATAAGGCATGTCAATAAGGCATGTCAATAAGGCATGTCAATAAGGCATGTCAATAAGGCATGTCAATAAGGCATGTCAATAAGGCATGTCAATAAGGCATGTCAATAAGGCATGTCAATAAGGCATGTCAATAAGGCATGTCAATAAGGCATGTCAATAAGGCATGTCAATAAGGCATGTCAATAAGGCATGTCAATAAGGCATGTCAATAAGGCATGTCAATAAGGCATGTCAATAAGGCATGTCAATAAGGCATGTCAATAAGGCATGTCAATAAGGCATGTCAATAAGGCATGTCAATAAGGCATGTCAATAAGGCATGTCAATAAGGCATGTCAATAAGGCATGTCAATAAGGCATGTCAATAAGGCATGTCAATAAGGCATGTCAATAAGGCATGTCAATAAGGCATGTCAATAAGGCATGTCAATAAGGCATGTCAATAAGGCATGTCAATAAGGCATGTCAATAAGGTATGTCACAGATGCCTTCACACAAGCATATAATATGCTATGCGGCTCCATGTGGTAGTGATGGAAACCTTTGCTAAAACGAGTATGCCCCCCCCTTTTGTTTTTAATCTTATACGCAACGGCATCTTCACGCGGTTCTTCTCTAGCTAGGTTCCAACTGTTTGGAGACGCCGAACCGCAGGTATGCGACCGTGCTAGAAGAATGATATCTCAGCCGTCACGCGCCACCCCTGCATCACTCTCCGTCGAGTCAAGACGGAATTCGTCGATGGAGTTGTATCTCCTCGACGAGAGTCACTTTGAGAGGGGGACTGCATCCCGTCACTCCTAGCTGGCGGGTGTCATTTCGGACGGGCCGGGGGGTTGGCTCCCGCCCCTCGCGTGGCGCAGCACGCGAGGGGCGGGAGCCAACCCCTCAGCCCGCCCGAAATGATCTTCGCCAGCTGGGAGGGACGGGATGTGGTCCCCCCTCGAGCTGGCAATTATCACAGGTCCTCTTTCCATGCTCTCCCATCTCTCGTCGAGGAGATACAACTCCGTCGACGAATTCTGTCTTGACTTGACGGAGAGCAATGCAGGGGTGGCGCGTGACAGCTGAGATATCACTCTTCTAGCACAGTCGCATACCTGCAGTTTGGCGCCTCCAAACGGTTGGAACCTAGCTAGAGAAGAACCGCGTGGAGATGCCGTTGCGTATAAGATTCCCAAAAAACGGGACCTTAGTTGGTAGTGTTGAAACAAGTTCGCACACGACCTAATGTGTTTGGCTTACCAACTCTTTTCTGGTTATACAACCTTCCTCATAGTGGAGGTTTACGAATTCACTTTTAAAAGGCTGCGGCTCAAACTCTTTTTTTTTCACCATCTATAGAACCCTGTTGCCTCCTCTCGCCTCCCCTCCCTCGTCTCACACTCTTGCTTCTCCTCTACCTGCCCTCCTCTCTGCCCTCACGTCTCCCTCGTCTGTCTGTTGCATAATGCGGCTGGGACAGCACCAACAAGATCTGGTCGCTGCCTCCTCTATCAGACCTTTCTAATCCCACTCTCTCCCCGTGCACCCCTCTCCCCTCCCCTCTCTCTGCCCTGCCCTCTCCCTCCACCACAGCTGGCATCATGCGGCTGGGACAGCACCATCAAGCTCTGGGCGCTGCCCGGGCTGGGAGCCAACGCAGGAAGGCGGGGAGGGGGAGTGGACGGAAGTGCTGGTGGTGATGGGAGTGGGGGAATGGGGGAGAAGGCGGGAGGAGAGGGGGAGGAGGGGGGAGAAGTGGGAGGAGCAGAGGGAGCGGGGCAAGCGCGGAAGCGAGCGAGGACGGCTGCCGGGGCAGTTGAGGCAGAGGGCGTGGAGGTAAGCAACGCACTCACATGCGCCTTGCCTTCCGTTCTTAATTCTCAATGCTCAATTCTCCAGTGCTGGCTGCCGGCTGCCGGCTGCTGGCTGCTGGCTGCTGGCTGCTGGTTGCTGGCTGCTGGTTGCTGCAGGCTGCATACTGTGTGCTGCACGAGTCATTGTAAGGAAGCCTGTTTTCATGCATGCTGGCTGCAGCATGCCATGGCATGGCATGACGTGTTGCTGCATTGGTACTTGATTGTGCCTCCTCACCCCAGGTCTCCTCTCTAGAGAGCTGCACGTACAGTGGGTGGCAGACCTGGCGTGGATGGCACATAATATTGCTGCACGCCACGATGATGATATCAATGCACTGTAACACGATGATGATATCAATGCACTGTAACACGATGATGATATCAATGCACTGTAACACGATGATGATATCAATGCACTGTAACACGATGATGATATCAATGCACTGTAACACGATGATGATATCAATGCACTGTAACACGATGATGATATCAATGCACTGTAACACGATGATGATATCAATGCACTGTAACACGATGGCAGACCGTAAATCCACGTTCCTATCTCCCTCACTCCCCTCGCTCCCACACCCCGTCAGCTCGCCCCGGGTCCTCTCTTTGGAGCTGCACACACACCCTAAACCCACGCCTGGCGATTCTTGCACAGACCTCACTGCAATTCCCCTTCTCCTCGCCCTGCAATTCTCTCCCCCGTTTCTCCCATCCTCACCCCGCCAGCTCGCCCCAGATCTCTCGTTAGACGCGCACACGCAGTGTGTGGCGGGCGTGGCATGGCCGGCTCAGGGCTCCTCGCTCTTCTCAGTCTCGTGGGACCACTCTCTGCGCTCGTGGGACGTGGACGCTGCTGCTGCTGTGTCTGTTCGGGTAGGTAGTGTGCTGGGTGCGTGCATAGCGTGGTCAGGTAGGGCGCCGTTCCTCCCTCTCCCCTCTCCCCTCTCCCCTCTCCCCTCTCCCCTCTCCCCTCTGCTCTCCCTCATGTCCCCCCTCCCTCGCACTTGAGAGGAGCACCCATCCGCTGCTGGCGGTGGCATCAAGGGCAGGTGGAGTGGGGGGAAAGTGCAATGCGAGGGCTGTGTTGGCGCCGTCAATGCACTCGTGAGTTGTAAGTGAAGCACGTGTGCCCTCATTCGCCCCCCTCCTCTCCCTACTGCAGACCACTGCCCATCCGCTGCTGGCGGTGGCAGCAGGGGGAGGCGGAATGGCATCACTGGTGGCAGTGGGGGGTGCGCACCCGACCATCCTGCTGTGGGACATGCGCGCTGCCACGTGTGAGTGTGGGGTAAGGGTGTGACGGTTGGGCAAGGGTGTGAGGGTTGGGCAAGGGTGAAGTGTGGGTGTCATATGAAGGAAGAATCTCGTTCTTATCTGTTCACATCCTCACTCTTGTGTTTCCATCTTCGGAGCACATACCCCTCGTCTTCACCATGCCCTCCATTATTCCCCCTCCCCACGCACCACTCTTGTGAGCAACTGTTATGCAAGTGACCCTTCCTACAGCACCTCTCCCTCCCCCCACCTCCCACCTCCCACCTCCCACCTCCCACCTCCCACCTCCCACCTCCCACCTCCCACCTCCCACCTCCCACCTCCCACCTCCCTCATCCCTCATCCCTCATCCCTCATCCCTCATCCCTCATCCCTCATCCCTCATCCCTCATCCCTCATCCCTCATCCCTCATCCCTCATCCCTCATCCCTCATCCCTCATCCCTCATCCCTCATCCCTCATCCCCCATCCCCCATCCCCCATCACCCATCACTCATCCCTCATCCCTCATCCCTCATCCCTCATCCCTCATCCCTCATCCCTCATCCCTCATCCCTCATCCCTCATCCCTCATCCCTCATCCCTCATCCCTCATCCCTCATCCCTCATCCCTCATCCCTCATCCCCCATCCCCCATCACTCATCACTCATCACTCATCACTCATCCCTCATCCCTCATCCCTCATCCCTCATCCCTCATCCCTCATCCCTCATCCCTCATCCCTCATCCCTCATCCCTCATCCCTCATCCCTCATCCCTCATCCCTCATCCCTCATCCCTCATCCCTCATCCCTCATCCCTCATCCCTCATCCCTCATCCCTCATCCCTCATCCCTCATCCCTCATCCCTCATCCCTCATCCCTCATCCCTCATCCCTCATCCCTCATCCCTCATCCCTCATCCCTCATCCCTCATCCCTCATCCCTTTGCCCTCCTCCCGTTTCAAACCCCCCTCTCCAGCCGTGCTCTCCCCGTCGATCCAGCTGCTGGGTCACACAGATTGGATCTCCTCCCTCGCATGGTAACGTCGGGACAAGATCACTCGTAGTGTGTGTATGCAGTATTACCGTGTGCATACATTCTTCTTTATTTAGGCTCACTACTGCTGCTGCTGGTTCTTTTGGCTATTCCTTGAAACGGAGGTTTGCAGAAGCATCCCTTTTAGCGAGCAGCAACGTGGGTGAAGTTCTTCCTTGCTTTGCTAGAGAATGTCTGAAGTTGCTGACATTGCAGTTGACATGGCAGTTGAATATTATCCAATTCCACAAAACCATTGGTTGCTAGAGGGTTGTCCTGGTTACAAAAAGCTCATACCTACACTGGTTTCATTCCCTTGGTTTCCCATGCCTGCCACACCTGTTTCTGTCCTTGTTCGCCATGATTCTCCCTTGTTCGCCATGATTCTCCCTTGTCACACTCCTCTCCAGGTCCCCATCCAACCCATTGCATCTTCTCTCCTCCTCCTACGACGGCTCACTCAAAATTTGGGATCTTCGCTCCACTGTAAGTGCCCGACCCCACTTTCCCCGAGCCCCTCACCCCCATGTTCCCCCGGCCCCATTCCTACGATGGCTCGCTCACATTCTGGGACCTTCGCTCCACTGTATGTCACCACTCCCCTGCCCCCTCGTCCCCCCTCCCCCATGCTCCCCATTCCCCATGAAATATCTTGACCCCTTCGGCTGCGTGTGCACTCTCTGCCATCCAGTCACATGTTATTAAACGCAACTTGAACGTTTTTCAACAACTTTTCAAAATTTCTTAAAGCGCTTCAAAGGCGGTGCACAATTCCACAACTCAGTCAAGTGTATCGTCTGCGCCATTGCCAATGCTCGTGTCGTGCATGAGTCACCATACTCTCCTCTAGTCTAAACCATTTCGTGCCAGTTGTGTTTCTCAAAGTGCAATGCAAGTGCACAGGCTCGCGTGAGAGCCATGAGCCTCAAACTCACATGCTGCCATCCTGGTTCTAGCCAAGCATGTCTCTCACCCCCATGCCTCAATTCAAACGTGCAGGTGCCACTTCACACGGTCAAAGCCCACTCTGATAAGGTACGGTCAAAGCCTTTTATTCCTTCATGCCATCATGCCATCATGCCATGATGCCATCATGCTTTTGTGCCTTGACTTGACACAGTGAATCACACACACTTCTGGGCTGGGCAGGTGCTGTGTGCGGACTGGTGGCAGGGCGGCAACGCTGTGGTCAGTGGGGGGGCCGACAACCACCTGCGCATCTTCACCCACCACTCATAAAATGACACGGGTCAACCTCCCCGCGTCTTCACCCACCACCTCTGAGATGACACGTGTCAACCCCCCCGCATATTCACCCACCACTCATAAGATAAAATCATGAGATGACGCGATTCCTGAGGCGCCTCAGAAAGGCCGTCGGCCTCCTTCCTCCTCTGCATCTTTACAGACCACTCGCCCCTGCCACCCACGTGACGTGAGACATCACCCTTCCATGGTGCCTGTCTCGAGACATCTCACTCGACCTCTGCCACATCCTCACCCACCCCACCACGCACCCCTCTTGCCCTAACGGTTTCCGTCTCTCGTCACACAGAAGTTTTTTACTTTTAGCTTGTACTGTATGGATGTTAGCGGCATGTTACTATTGCAACGAACGCCGGTACTGTTGTCATATCAACGAGGAAGTAACATCACTGGTATGAAAATATTTACATGGCATAATTACATGTGAATACTGGGCCGTGCTACTACGTGGGGACTGGACACCCTCACATGACAGGTCAGCCCCTAGGTGGACAAGAGATGCACCACGAAGTTCTTGCTGGGAAAGTCAATACAGCAGGTTCAGCAACCAGGGGCGAAATGAACGACTTTCCTTCTCTTGCTCACTCGTTGCTCGCCGTTCAACCCGCCTTGCTTCGAAATGTTATCCTTCGCTACTGCGTTCGCGTTCCGATGCGCAACGCTACGACCAGACGTTACCTTGGAAGACGTTTTTTTGGGAACCGTCACGGTGAGCACGCCATTCCGCGCCACGGCTGTAACCTTTTTCGTAGACACGCCACGTGGCAATCGGAAGCTTCGCTTGAAGCTGCTGAACTCCTTCACAACACGGTTGCTGTCGTCGCCGTCTCTCTCCTCTCTGGTCCGCTTGCCGGTGATCGTCAGAACATCCTTCCCCCGCACCTGCACTTGCATATCCTTCTTCTCGAGGCCCGGAACAGTCGCGATGAATTTAAACGCGTCTGGAAACTCTTCAACGACAACCTTGGGAACGCAGAGCGAGTCGTCGTCGAGCTCCCGAAGAGCTTGGGTTACCGGGTTACCACCGATGGAAATGAGATTGCGAAGCGGATCACTGTGGAGCGGGTGACTGAGGAGAGACTGAGAGTCACCAAGGAGATTACTTGGAAAATGATTTAGCATGGAGGTCATATCGTTGAAGTCGCCTAACGGGGAGATCGAGTCCACAAACGGGTTGGAAGAAAGAAGCGTAAGCGCCATGCCTGCCTATTTGAACTGACGAATGAGAAGATGAGTCGCGAGGCTGTCGTATTGTAATGGTGGCGGCCACACTAGCTTCAAAGATCCAGGAACGTTGTTGGTGTGCTTGGAAGTTATAGCAGGTTTCAAGTGACGTTTCTGAGAGTCGAAGAGCAGACATAAATACTGGAGTGGGAATGCATCTCGTTGCGCGGAATCGAAGAAGCGCACGCGGCTTGGAAGGAGGAACGGCTGGTCTAGGCCGACTTGGGTGGACAGCCTAGAATTCGCTAGAAGCAGATTTCTCTTTGATTTGTTCAGAAAATCGAGCTGGGGGATGCTGGGATGCTGGGTTGCAAGACGAAGCTAGAAAACTCTCAAAGGATCGCGAGAACTTGGCGAGAATCTGGTCACACGTAACAGCTGTTTCAGCCGCGATGGCAAACTTGCCAATCAAGTTAACTTACTGTACATATTACACTTCCAAACTGCCCCAACGTAGTAGTGCTAAATGCAACTCTACATGCCCTACACCAGGACAAAAATTTAACATTATTGCAGCAGCATCAACTATTCCCTTACAAAAGAAAACTCAAACTGCACCCTTTAGCAACCCAGAAATAGAACCAAGCAAAGGAGTGCAGCCATGTGCATCAGCATCAAACTTGAACACAACAGCAAGATAGCCGATAAGCGCAAGTGAGACAGCCATGAAAAGGCGAGGCGGGTAGAAGCCGTGGAGAGCCATGGCGAGGAGAACACCCCAGCCCATGAGAATGCAGCCCCAGGAACAACCCAAGAACCTGATGCACGTGTGATAGGGACAGGACGAAAGTGAGGGACGGACCGTACTTCACGAAAGAAACCATATACTTACTTGGTTTTTCCACAGAACAGGTTGAGAAAGGAGGGAATGTAGAAAGAGGGGGATTTGGAAGGAGAGGAGGGGGGACGGAGGTATGGGGGGGAAAGGAAGTTTGAAGGCAGCACATCCCATGACATGAGACAGTGAGTCCCCTGGTGACCCCCATGCACATCCCATGACATGAGACAGTGAGGCCCGTAGTGACCCCCATGCACATCCCGTGACATGAGACACTGAGAACCCCAACCCTCAAGCATCCCCCGAGTGTGACACGGGCATGACGGGGATGGGACGAAGGAGAGAAAGGGGTTCTCAGCACATGATATCACGCGTGAAGACAGCCCGTGGCACTACGAGGTCGTTGCCCACTATGGTGTGACTTTGAAACGAGAGCAAGGGGCAGCAAGAGGTGTGAGTGGGGAGCAAGGGGCAGTAAGAGGTGTGAGTGGGGAGCAAGGGGCTCTCACCAGATGAAGTCGCGCGTGAAGAGTGCTCGCGTCGCGGCACCATGAGGCCATTGCCCACGATGCCCAGCAGCAGTGGAAGGGTCACAATGAGGGGCAGCACGAGGGGGGCAGCACGAGGGGGGCAGCACGAGGGGGGCAGCACGAGGGGGGCAGCACGAGGGGGGCAGCACGAGGGGGGCGGTATAAGTGACTCTCTCTCACCAGATGAAGTCGCGTGTGAAGAGAGCTCGCGGCACCATGAGGCCGTTGCCCACGATGCCCAGCAGCGAGGAGAGTGCTGACATGCCCGCTAGCTGGTCGGGGCGTGTGAAGCACACCTGGGGGATTGGGGAGATGGGGAGGTCACGGCATGGTAAGGGAAGCTGGGAGGGAAAGAGGAGTAGGGAGAGGGAGGAGAGGGGGTGACATGCCCGCCAGGTAGTCCGGGCAGGCGAAGCAGATCTGGGGGGAGGGGGGAGCGGGAAGGGAAAGTGGGGTAGGTGGAGGGATAAGCGAAGTTGAGGAGAGGACGGGGACAGAGTGAGGAAAGGTGACGAGAGGGAAGATGAGAAAGAAGATGAGGGGAGAAGATGAGGGGAGAAGATGAGGGGAGAAGATGAGGGGAGAAGATGAGGGGAGAAGATGAGGGGAGAAGATGAGGGGAGAAGATGAGGGGAGAAGATGAGGGGAGAAGGGATGGAGGGCAGAGAAACGCTACAGCGGGTTGAGAGAAGATGGGGAGACAGGGTGACGAGTGATGAGGCGAGAAGGGAGAAGGCAAGGCAGGAAGGTAGGCAGGAAGGACAGATGGATGGAGCGATGTGGCATTGTGAGTGATACAAAGCGAGTATCTTCAGGCTGCTCACAAAACGCTTCATGCATGCATAAGTGAGTGATACAAAGCGGTGCAGAGGCCTATCGAGATGTCTCAAAATTCATGCATGCATCAGTCAGTGGTACAAAGTGGTGCAGAGGGGTGGGTGGGCGCACCTGCAGCTGGGCGACGGGTGTGACCATGAAGACCAGAGCAGCGTGGCGGTCCCGTGTATAAAGTGAATTTTTGAGACGTCTCAAAAATTCACTTTATACACGTGGCCACTCAGCATTCGGCTAAAATAACCGATTCATTGTAAAATAAAAACGGTTTTACAGGGAAGATTCATCACACGCGGACTCAAATGTCAACTCTCACCTGCAGCTGAGCCACGGGCATGACCATGAAGAGCAGCGTGGCAGTCCAGCCACTCAGCAGCTGCCACCTGTCCCGCCACGGCTGCCCCACCAGCCCCCTCCGCATGGCTACAATGAACAGTAGCCCGCCTACTGCTGAGATGGTTCCTGGAAGCTTCGTGGTGATGGAGGAGAAGGTGGACCAGATGACCTGCGGGGTGAGCAGCAGTGGGGTGAGCAGCAGTGGGGGAGAGAGATGGAGGGAGGGAAGGGAAAGGGAAGGAGGGGCGAGGACGTGGGGGGAGGGGGGGGAAAGGGGAGCGGTGAGGGGAGGGAGAGAGATGAAGCGGAAGACAAAGAGAGGAGAGGGATAGGATGGGGGGAAGAGCACGGGGAATAACATGGAGTGGTGGAGGGGAATAACATGGAGTGGTGGAGGGGAATAACATGGATTGGTGGAGGGGAATAACATGGAGTGGTGGAGGGGAATAACATGGAGTGGTGGAGGGGAATAACATGGAGTGGTGGAGGGGAATAACATGGAGTGGTGGAGGGGAATAACATGGAGTGGTGGAGGGGAATAACATGGAGTTGTGGAGGGGAATAACATGGAGTGGTGGAGGGGAATAACATGGAGTGGTGGAGGGGAATAACATGGAGTGGTGGAGGGGAATAACATGGAGTGGTGGAGGGGAATAACATGGAGTGGTGGAGGGGAATAACATGGAGTGGTGGAGGGGAATAACATGGAGTGGTGGAGGGGAATAACATGGAGTGGTGGAGGGGAATAACATGGAGTGGTGGAGGGGAATAACATGGAGTGGTGGAGGGGAATAACATGGAGTGGTGGAGGGGAATAACATGGAGTGGTGGAGGGGAGAGGCGAGTATCGGGCGGAGGGGAATGAGATTTGAAGTATGGCATGGTAAGAGGTACTGTTGGAAAATAGCCGGGAATGGGGATGAAGGGAGGTATGCAGATGCAGAGGGATTGAACAGGGAGAGAGGAATGCAAATGGAGGGAGGAATGCAAATGGAGGGAGGAGAAGAGGGGAGAGCACACGAGTGGCTGCACAATACAATGGGCCCTCACGATGTTTGAGGCGAGGAAAGGCAAACTTCATAAAAAGGCTTTCCAGCAAGGCAATAGCAGGCAGCCAATCGCAGGCAGGCAGCAAGGCAGCAAGGCGATTCAGCAGCTGGTTGCCGCACCTGCGGCAGCACGGCGAGCCCCAGAACGCCAATCACGTCCTGCCACGTGTCCCACAGGGGCTGGGGCAGGTGGCGGGTGAAGCGCAGGCAGTTGACGGCGCAGCCGAGCAGCAGATAGGCCGCCACGGCTGTGAAGGCTGGTGGCGGCATGAAGCCCGCTATGAAGACTTGAGCGAGCAGGATGGCTGTGGAGGTGGCTCCCACTACCTGGCAAAGGGAGTAAAAAGAAGGAGGGGGTAAGTGAAGGGGGCAGGGGAACGGCGGTGAGTGAGAGTGCAGCCGAGCAGCAGATGCCAGATAGGCAGCCACTGCTGTGAATGCTGGTGGCGGCATGAACCCCGCAATGAAGACCTGCGAGAGCAGGATGGCCGTTGAGTTGGCTCCTACTACCTGATAGAGAAGGGGGAGGGGGAGAGGGGGGGAAGAGGGGGGGAAGAGGGGGGAAAGTGGCATGGGGGAAGAACGGGAGCAGATAGAGCGCCAGAGCAGTGAAGGTTGGGGGCGGCATGAAACCCGTGATGAACACCTGCAAGAGGAGGACAGCTGTGGAGGCCGGCCCTACTACCTGATCGACAGGGAGAGGGGGGTTGGTGGGTTGGTGGGTGGGAACGGGAGGAGGGTAGGTGGTTGACAGTTGTGAGGAGAATGCTGATGATGGCATGAAGCACTCGCAGGCTGGGGGCGGCATGAAGCCCTCAATGAACACTTGAGAGAGGTGCATGGCCGTGAAGGCGGCCCCTACTACCTGATAGACAGGGGGCAACCGCGACGGCAGGAGGGGAAAGCAGAGGTGGAGGCAAAGAGGGAAGGAAGGGGGTCGGGGGTTGAGGGCGGGGAGTGCTGGTAGCGGCGTGTAAAGTGCAGGCGGTTGACAGTTAACAGCCGTGATGGCACAGCCGAGCAGCAGGCAGGCAGCGACGGCGATGATGGCTGGCGGCGGCATGGTTGAGAAACACTTGTGGAGCCAGCACGCGCCGCATGGTTGAGACACACTTGTGGAGCCAGCACGCGCCGCATGGTTGAGAACTAAGTTGGGCTCTTACGTTTTTGGAGGTCACGTAAACGTAAATTTCGCGTAAACGTAAACGAAAACGTAAATTACGCGTAAGTATGAGGCGGGCAGGAAAAAAAAAGTTTAGAGCTTTTTTTTCCAGGATTATGTACGTGTACTAGATCCTTACTACTAATCCGACGTGTGTTTTTCTAGAATAGCGACTTTACTACGTATGGAGGGCCTTTTGAGTCCGTGAAAGTTTCAGATTCAGCGTTGACCTGGTTAGTAGGAGAGAAACACGATAGATTACGAACGAGCTGCTAGGTTGACACCACCCTTGTCGAACTTGGATCTGAATCGAGAATTCAGATTCATGGTTTACCCAATGAATCCCCCTAATACTCTGGTCATTTCTTTTCCCTTGGGCAGCTCAAAAAAGTTTTGAGGTGACCGTAAACGTAAGGCCGAATCAGGGCCACCGTTCGTAAACGTAAAAATTGTCGTAATTTTACGAAAACGTAAGGAACCGTAAACGTAAGATCCAACTTAGGTTGAGAAACACTTGTGGAGCCAGCACGCGCCGCATGGTTGAGAAACACTTGTGGAGCCAGCACGCGCCGCATGGTTGAGAAACACTTGTGGAGCCAGCACGCGCCGCATGGTTGAGAAACACTTGTGGAGCCAGCACGCGCCGCATGGTCGAGAAACACTTGTGGAGCCAGCAAGCGCCGCATGGTTGAGAAACACTTGTGGAGCCAGCACGCGCCGCATGGTTGAGAAACACTTGTGGAGCCAGCACGCGCCGCATGGTTGAGAAACACTTGTGGAGCCAGCACGCGCCGCATGGTTGAGAAACACTTGTGGAGCCAGCACGCGCCGCATGGTTGAGAAACACTTGTGGAGCCAGCACGCGCCGCATGGTTGAGAAACACTTGTGGAGCCAGCACGCGCCGCATGGTTGAGAAACACTTGTGGAGCCAGCACGCGCCGCATGGTTGAGAAACACTTGTGGAGCCAGCACGCACGCGCCGCATGGTTGAGAAACACTTGTGGAGCCAGCACGCGCCGCATGGTTGAGAAACACTTGTGGAGCCAGCACGCGCCGCATGGTTGAGAAACACTTGTGGAGCCAGCACGCGCCGCATGGTTGAGAAACACTTGTGGAGCCAGCACGCGCCGCATGGTTGAGAAACACTTGTGGAGCCAGCACGCGCCGCATGGTTGAGAAACACTTGTGGAGCCAGCACGCACCGCATGGTTGAGAAACACTTGTGGAGCCAGCACGCGCCGCATGGTTGAGAAACACTCGTGGAGCCAGCACGCGCCGCATGGTTGAGAAACACTTGTGGAGCCAGCACGCGCCGCATGGTTGAGAAACACTTGTGGAGCCAGCACGCGCCGCATGGTTGAGAAACACTTGTGGAGCCAGCACGCGCCGCATGGTTGAGAAACACTTGTGGAGCCAGCACGCGCCGCATGGTTGAGAAACACTTGTGGAGCCAGCACGCGCCGCATGGTTGAGAAACACTTGTGGAGCCAGCACGCACGCGCCGCATGGTTGAGAAACACTTGTGGAGCCAGCACGCGCCGCATGGTTGAGAAACACTTGTGGAGCCAGCACGCGCCGCATAGTTGAGAAACACTTGTGGAGCCAGCACGCGCCGCATGGTTGAGAAACACTTGTGGAGCCAGCACGCGCCGCATGGTTGAGAAACACTTGTGGAGCCAGCACGCGCCGCATGGTTGAGAAACACTTGTGGAGCCAGCACGCGCCGCATGGTTGAGACAGAGGGGAAGGGGGACGGCGGGGAAGGCTGGCGGCGGCATGTAGCCTGCAGAAGCAGGCAAGCAGAGTGTCTCGTGGCGGTGTGAAGAGAGAGAGCAGCAACAAACACTTGTGGATGAATGGAACGAGCCTTGGACAAGGGAACACAAAGACTGCGCAGAACCTGGCAAGGCAGCACCTGGCCAGGCAGCATGTGGCAAGGTACAACCTGCACGAGGCAAGCAGACAGCTCGCGCGAAGTATGGGAGCAGCAGAATGCTGCCCAGGAAGCCTGTGGCGAGTGGGTGAGACGAGCCCTGGACACATGGGTAACACAGGAGACGTGGCAACTCAGGGGTCGCTACCTGGTAGCCCACGCAGCACCTATCAAGCTGGTGGGTGGTACCTGCACCAGGCAAGCAGAGAGCTCCCTCTTAGCCGTGAAGTAGGAGAGCAGCAGCATGTTTCCCAGGAAGCCCTTGGCTAAGGGATGAGATAACACCCACGTCAGATAACACCGGTGCAAGGCAAGGCATTACCTGCACGAGGAACTACCTGCACGAGGCACTACCTGCACGAGGCACTACCTGCACGAGGCACTACCTGCACGAGGCACTACCTGCACGAGGCACTACCTGCACGAGGCACTACCTGCACGAGGCATTACCTGCACGAGGCACTACCTGCACGAGGCACTACCTGCACGAGGCACTACCTGCACGAGGCACTACCTGCACGAGGCATTGCCTGCACGAGGCATTACCTGCACGAGGCACTACCTGCACGAGGCACTACCTGCAGCATGTTGCCCAAGAAGCATGTGTCACAACTTAGGCTTAGACCAATGAATTAGTAATGAGCTTGAAGCTCTTTAAGTACATCCAAGATGGGCAAGCAATGGATGGGGAAGGGAATCGGGGGCAATCTCTAGGGATTGGGGGTAATCCCAAGGCAATCTCCAATTGGTGGGTTGGAGATTGCTTGGAGATTACATTTGGGTTTGGTTGGGATGTAGGTGTACACCCAACCAAACACAATGTGCAAACTACACTACGCTAGGATATAGAAAGTGCAAAATACAAAGTATGAGATTGAGGATTAACACTAACATCCCCCCATAGACGTCAATCGAACTCAGGGCAGAGAAGGTGGAGCACAGAGCCCCATGGCGCCAAGGAGACGGTGGTGGGGAACTTTCCCAAGGGGCTTGGTGAACAGATCAGCCAAGTTGCAGTCAGATGCAACGTGCTCCACGTTCAACTGCTCCCGCTGGATAAGGTTACGGATGAAGAAGTGCCGAAGTTCAATGTGCTTGGTGCGAGTGTGATACACGGGGTCTTGGGAGAGGTGGATGGTGCTCTTGTTGTCACACTAGAGGGTGGGAGTGGACTGAGGGTAGCCAAGCTCCTGGAGGAGGAAGGTGAGTCAACGGGCCTCTTAAGCAGCCATGGTGCCAGCGTAGAGCTCTGCCTCACAGGAGGAGAGGGAGACTGCAGACGACCTGGTGGAGCGCCAGCTGACAAAACCGCTCCCAAGGGTGAAGCAGTAGCCCTGGGAAGAGCGTCGACCGGTCTGGTCATCAGCCCAAAAGGAATCAGTGTAACCTTCCAGGTGGGAGGGGAAAGCCCCACCAAGTGTGAGAACATGAGACTTGGTGCCCTGAAGATAACGTAGTACCAGCTTCGCCGCCTTCCAGTGAAGATCAGTGAAGCGTCCAGGGGCCACGTAGCGAGAGAGGACACTGACAAGATATGTCAGGTCAGGCCGGGTGCACATCATGGCGTACATGAGGGACCCAACAAGCTCCGGGTATGGCTCAGAGCAGGCCTCTGGTGTGGGTACAGCTGGGGCTGTGAGGAGGTGTTGCAGCGGCAGCGGGGTGGCAACAGGTGTGCACAGCTCCATCTCAAACCGCTTGAGCACATTGTTGATGTAGAACTCCTGGGAGAGTGAAATGGTGCGAGCCTGGCGATCACGAGTGATCTTCATCCCCAGGTAGGGCTTAAGGTCACCGAAGTCATTCATCAGGACGGCCTTGTTCAGGGCCGCCTGGACAGAGGTCATCTGGGCCAAGTCCTTGGCAACGAGGATAGTCATCGACATAGACAAGGATGTAGAATGGCGCAAAGTGACGGCGAATGAAGAGAGTCGGGTTAGAAGATGATGGGTGAAAGTTTAATGAGAGAAGGACTTCTTTCACTTTGTTGTGTCGTTCACAAGGGGCGTGCTTGGGCGATTCAGCTTCTATACAATGTTGGGAGGGAACTCTCCTCAAAAGTTTTCAGGTCGATCCATGAACACTGTCTCCTTGAGGTGTCCTTGCAGGAATGCCGATGAGACGTCCATGGATTTGATCTCGAAGTCTTCTCGTGCGGCTACATCCAAGAGCGTGTGAATGGTGGTGGTTTGGATGTGGAGGAGAGTGTCTTGAAGAAGTTAAAGTACTGCTGCTGAGTAAATCCCTTGCCCACATGGCGCGTTTTGAACACAGGGGCCTCGTCCAAAAGCTGTTTCACTCGAAACAGCCACTTGCCCCCAACGATGTTAACTCCTGGAGGTGGAGTTTCGTCGTCGAAAGAGTGGTTGAGAGTGAAGGCTTCACACTCAGCTTCCATGGCAGCACGCCACTCGGCAGCATGAGGACCCGAGAGAGCCGCTTGGACGATGAGAGGGACAGGGATGGTCGGGTTCTTCAAGAAGTTGAGTGAGGGTGATTCAGTGATATCGGGGAAGATGTGCGAGAGCTGGGGAGTGGCTGCGTGAAGATCACTCGGCTCCTCATGCCTATTTTCCAGAAGGGTAGAGGGCACATCCCCCTCGGCAGAAAGAGTCGGAGTGGTCACTGAGCATCGAATAGCAAGTGCCAGTGGAGGAGCAGGCCCATGCAATCAAGTGACATGAGCCACCGGGGAAGAGGGAGGAGCAGGTGGTGCTGGAGGTGTTGGTTTAGGAGGCTTGGGCGAAGGGATTGGCCGTCGCTGGTACGTGATCGGGTCGCTTGGCTGTGGAGGGGCGGGTTCCTGAGTGGAAGAGGGAACGGGGGGAAGAGGTGGGGCTAGAAGGTTCGACCGCCGATGGTATGTGATTGGTGTGCTTAGCGGTGGGAGCGCAGTTGGCAGAGTGGGATTAGGGGGAGATGGAGGAGCAGCTGCCGAGGACACCGGTGAGGTCCGGTTAGAGACCTTAGATGGGGATGGTGCGATGGCAGGAGAGGTTGGAGGAGAGGGAGCTGGTGCGGGCGGAAGTTCAGGAGGAGCATCAAAGTCAGCCCACACGAGTGAGGGTGGTCCGGAGGGAGGATCCCCCCCTGAGGTGGAGTAGAATGGGCGGGTCTCATCAAAGACAACGTCGCGGCTCCGGACTAGCTGTTGAGTGGAGGGGTTGAGGAAGAGGTAGTCAAGGGAGACGCCATTGTGCCCAAGGTAGATGCATGTTTGAGTCTTGGGGCTGAGTTTGCCGCCTTGCTGCGCCGAGCCTGAGGGTTGAGGAGGACATAGGTGGTGCACCCCCAAACGCGAAGGGGGCGAGCAGTGGGTGTTTTCCCAAGCCAGAGTGTGGTGGGAGTGGTGTCGGGAAGAAGCGGGAGGGGGTAGAGGTTGTAGAGGAGGGCGACATGGTAGAGGGCGTACCCCCAGAGTGAGAGTGGTGCATTGGAGTGGCTAAGGAGGCAGCGAGCGATCTGCACCAATGCGTGATTGCGGCCCT
Source organism: Closterium sp. Yama58-4 (assembly GCA_947470075.1). NCBI lineage: Eukaryota > Viridiplantae > Streptophyta > Zygnematophyceae > Desmidiales > Closteriaceae > Closterium > Closterium sp. Yama58-4. Next base: position 391,668 of record CANIUD010000234.1, on the reverse strand, counting down.
CTGATATGCCGTTCTGCTGCGGGCTGTCAAGAAGAGTGAAGTTTTGCAGGATGCTTTCTGAGGAGCAGAAGGCTTTGAGCTTGTCGTTGCAAAATTCACCACCACCATCCGAATGTAGACATGATCACGAGTCGAGTCGAGTCGAGTCACCTCGAATCGCGGTCGAGTTGGGAGTTGCGTCGAGTCGAGTCGAGTCGAGCCATAGTCGAGTCAGTTTCCCGGAACTGCCGACTCGTGCTCGACTTCTGAAATCGAGTCATACCTTGACTCGAGCACGAGTCAACAACTCGCGAGTCAGTCTTGACTCGACTTAACCGTAAGGAATTTTCAAGGGCCCCAAAAGTCGTGTCCTGATTCGTTGCTGGCATGCAAGGTAGGAATGACAAAATCCCGTCCATTCCCCTTTCCGCACAGGTACATTGATGCGCACCCAAAATTGCGTGAAAGGCGGAAATTGGGTGTCGGCGGAATTTGTGTGACAGGCGGAAATTGGGTGTCGGGGGAATTTGTGTGACAGGCGGAAATTGGGTGTCGGGGGAATTTGTGTGACAGGCGGAAATTGAGTGTCGGGGGGGGATTTGCATGTCGAGCGGAAATTGAGTGTCGGGGAAGATTTGCTTGTCAAGCGGAAATTGAGTGATGGTCGGAAATTCGGTGACGGGAGAAATTGCATGAGGAAAGGAGGGGGAATTGACAACGGGAATCCACGTGTATAAAATTGGTGGCCATCGAGTCAGTCCAGCTCGAATCGAGTCAGCTGACTCGCTGACTCGTGGCCCACCAGACTGTCCAAAGTCGAGTCGGGCGATGCATCGAGATCTCTCCTCAATTTGACTCGACTTGACTCTACTCGAGTCAGGGAAATAAAATAACTGACTCGACTCGACCTAAAGTCGAGTCGAGCCAGCGAGTCGAGCTAAAACTCGCCTCGATTGATCATGTCTATCCGAATGGAGGCGCTTGATCTTACGGCCGAAGCTGGTCTGTGCTTGATTAACCCACGCCATGATGGCCTCTGGAGCCTCAGTTTAGTGTGGAGGAGGTGCACATAGACGTAGCGGGAGTGGTCATCAACTATTGCAAGGAAAACGATGGCCGCCTCGTGTGGGAACAGGGGCAGGGCCCCAGACGTCCATGTGCACTAGGTCCAATGGGGATGCTGCGACTGAGGGTGAGGCAGGGTGGGGCTGTTGGCGCGGTTTTCTCTTGGTGCAGTCAAGGCATGTGGGAGCGAGGGAGTCGGGTGGTGGAGGAAGTGAGGCAGGTAGGCCGAGAAGAAGCTTATTAGAGGCCATGTCAGCAAGCGTGCGGAAGTTTGGGTGCCCGAGCCGATTGTGGTAGAGGATGGTCGGATTGGCGAAAGTGCGGCATCAGCATGGTGTAATAGTAGCCTGTGCTTGGGTGGTTGACACCTGTGGGATGGGTACACGCAACGTGTAGAGGCCGCTACTGTTGAGCGTGAAGCGAGCTAAGACCTTAATGGTGAGTGGGTCGATGATGTAGTCCTTGTATTCTGAAATTATGGAGTGGACCCCTGCCTCCTGAAGTTTTTTTTAGCCGATAAATTGTGGCGTAGTGAAGGCACGCACATGCCAGTGACAGTGCCGGGTGGGAAGGGGGGGCATGGGAGAGTGGACAAGCCCTTTGCAAAAGTGGTGAAGCTTGAAACAGCAAAGATATGTGTAGAGTACGGTTTGAAGGAGAGTGTCTCCTTGAGCACAGTGTGAGTGGCCCCGCTGTCGAGTGTGAATTCTTTGTATTGTGGTGCTTGTGATGAGCCGATGCATTGGGAGGTTGCTTCATTAATCATGGCAGTGCCAGGGAACAGCAAATTGATACGCACATCAGCGATAGCACTATCACTAGCACTAGCCGAAGCGGGGTCCTGGACCTCAACTAGGTTGGCCTCACGAAGACGCATCCAGTTCGACGGCTTCTTGTTGACTCCGTGGATGGCATACCATTCGTCGACTTCTTCTTGAAGCATGTAGCGAGGGGGTGGTTAGTGCCACCACACACTTGTCCCTTGCGGTTGCCATACTTGACGACGTAGGTGCACGGAGGGAAGCGGTTGCTTGAGGCACGGGAGCACGGATGGCGTAGGCCTTGGCTTGAGCCGTGGAGACTTTTTCGGCAAAGAGGAGAGCGGAGAAGACCTTAGCAAAAGTGAGGTCTTCCGTCGTCGAGAGTGTGAGGAGCATCTTCCTCGTGACTTTGTATGCCGAGGTGAGGCCAACAAGAAAGGCGGCTACAGAAGCTTGTTCGGGGGAGACTATACCCAACTCCTTGAATTCGCCATGAATGGTCTGATCCTTGGCAATGTAGTCAACCATTCCCGAGCAGTCCTTGAGGCGGACCTGGAACATGCTGGAGATGGCAACTCCGACTACCGTCTTGTTCATGAGCCGATCCTGGAGATACTTCCAAATGGCGTTCGAGGTGGGATAGTTATGGAAAGTATTGACAAGTTCGGGAGGGGTGGAGCCGATGAAGACGCTGATGATAGCCGCATCGGCCTTCTCCCATTTACGGTATTTGTCAACAGCATCCTCGTACGCCCTCGTGTCAGCATCACTTGCTGGATCAGTCGGCTCACTGGGGAGAAGGGGTTGTTTTCCCCTGCCACGGTTGAGAAGGACGTCCTTGGGGTCCAATCCCTGCACGTCACAGCTCAGGATGTGTTCGTCAACTCCATAGTTCTATGCCTCGAAGTTGGAGCTAGTGCCGTCGGCTTCAAGGCGGAGTGGGGTGATGGGTTTGGCGATGGTGGACGAGGTGAACATCATGATGAAGAACCCCTTTGTGTCTCGCGCGAAGCGCCGCTCTGATAGGAACTTGAGGTTTAGGGTTTTCGAAGGAGAATTTGAAGAACTTCAGATTTAGGGTTTACGAAACAGAATTTAGAGATTTAGGGTTTCCGAAGGTGAATTTGAAGGAAACGCCGAAATCGAAATCCAAAGAACGCGAAGAGCGAGAATCGTCAATGTCGGCCGCTTCGAGATATTCTGTCGAATGGTTTTTATGGTCGCCAAAATTAGGTTAAATCGGCCGATTTTCGTACTGCTAACCCTAATCCCACACACCCCCCCACACACCACCCTCAGCTTTGCGACTACAGTGCTGCTCGGCTTCGCTGCTACACGGCTGCTCAGCTATGCGGCTGCACCTGTTCAGCTGCGGAAAGGGGGGATGGGGGTAGAAGTGCTGTTGCGGGGCGACGGGCGGCAGCCCGAAGGTGACGCTGCAGGGCGACGGGCGGCGGCCCGACGAGAAGCTGCAGGGCGACGGGCGGCGGCCCGACGAGAAGCTGCGGGGCGACGGGCGGCGACCCGACGAGGAGGAGAAATGAAGCGAAGATATTTGACGAAAAGTGCGATTGGTTAAGGCACTGACCATGCGCTTACCAAAAAAGTTGTAGAAGTCGTCGAAAGTGAAGGGAAAGTGGCGCGGGAGAATTTCCGACCACGGATGTCGCGAATCACCGGTGACGGGATTGAAGGCGGCTACGCCGAGGTTTGAGGGATGAAGATCCGCAGAGATAAGAGGATCACGATCCACGTGTGCGGTTGAATGGCTCTGATACCATGTCACAACTTAGGCTTAGAAGCGATGCATTAGTAATGAGCTTGAAGTTCTTTAACTACATTCAAGATGGGCAAGCCATGGATGGGGAGTTGAATCGGGGGCAATCTCTAGGGATTGGGGGTAATCCCAAGACAATCTCCAATTGGTGGGTTGGAGATTGCTTGGAGATTACATTTGGGTTTGGTTGGGATGTAGGTGTACACCCAACCAAACACAAAGTGCAAACTACACTACACTACGATATAGAAAGTGCAAAATACAAAGTGTGAGATTGAGGGCTAACACTAACAACATGTAGGTGACACGAGGTGTGTAGGTGGTACCTGCACGAGGCACTACCTCCACTACCTGCACGAGGCACTACCTGCACGAGGCATGCTGACAGCTCCCGCTTGGCGGTGAAGTAGGAGAGCAGCAGCATGTTGCCTAGGAAGCCCGTGGCGAAGCCCAGCCACGAGAGGATGCCTAGTGCTGCGCCCTGGTTGGCGCGCAACAGAGTGGCGTTCTTTAGGATCTGAAAAAGGGGGAGGGGCAAGGCCAGGGGGGTTTGGGGGAAGAGGAGCATGAGGAGTCAGGCGAAGGATGCCCAATGCTGTCCCATGGTTGGCGCGCAGCAGAGAGGCGTTCTTGAGTGTCTGCAAAAGGGGGAGGGGCGGGGAGAGCGGGGAGGGGGTTGAGAGGGGAGAGTGGCGGAATGCAGAGCTGAGAGGAGAGAAGGGATGTCCAGCACTGTCCCCAGGCATACACGTGAGAGGCGAGAGGCGAGAGGCGAGAGGCTAGACGGGAGAGGCGAGAGGCTAGACAGGAGAGGCGAGAGGCTAGACGGGAGAGGCAAGGAGCGAGATGCGTGAGGGAGAAGGACGGAGAGGCCGAATGGGGGAAAGGGAGGATGAGGGGAATGAGGGAGGTACTGAAGAGGCAGAGGCGGAGGGATGGGGGAAAGAGGCTTGCGGGATTGGGATGGGAAGGAGTTGGGGAACACAAGAAGCACGGAGCAGGGCTGCCTACTGCACGGAGCAGGGCTGCCTACTGCACACACCAAATCCCGCATTCCCCCTTCTCCTCCACCCCCGGTCCTCCTGTCACTCCCCAACCATTCCCCCTCCCTTGCCCCATTCCCTGGACGCACCTACTCTTACATTTTCCTTCCCCCTTCCCTTCACACTCTTGCACTACCCTTCCTCCCTCTCATATCCATTTCCCCCCGTCTCATTCATCATGATCATCCCCGCCACAGTCGACAGCGCCGTCAGCCGCTCCTCCCTCCCCCATCTCATATCGCTTTCAACCCTCCCACTCCCCTTTCCCCGTCATTGCCCTTCTCATATAATTCCCGTCCTCCCCTCCCTCCCCCCACTTCCCTTTCCCGCAACCACGAGTCACCTGCGGCACCATCATAAACAGCCCCGCTACAGTCGATAGCGCCGTCAGCCGCTCCGTCGTCGCGTTCCAAGCCTCGTACTTGCTGGACCTGACAGGCTCGTCTGGCACTGCCTCGGCAACTTCCGAGCCTCCCGCTCCGGCTTGGCAACGCAGGTCTGGACGGCTCGAACTCTCGTGTTTTATTAGGAAGCAGCAGGCGCTGCTAATGCGAGAGTCTAAAGCGCGTATGTCCTTATTACCGTTAAATGTGCTGTGAGCAGCACGGGGGGGCGTTCCCTGACCTATCCAACTCTGGCCACAATCGAAAGACCGCAACTTCCGGGAGCGCGACTGCAAGGCTCCGCAGAAGCAGGAAAGGCTGACGTGGGCGCGTGCGACGGGCCGACTGCAAATGCCGCGTTTGCAGCCAATTGCGGCAGGGCTCGTTGCAGCACCATGGCTGTGTAACTCTAGCATTTTGACTAAACCGCGACATGTGTCACTGCGCCCGCCGCATGGTGCGCTGTATATCCTAAGGGCGGGTGCTGACGCCATTGGGTAGAAACTGCGGGAGCATCAGTTGATAGTATCGCCGTACATAAACCGCGGTCAAGTTGCAACGCCCTTCAAATTTTGTAATTTGAAATGGGAATGTTGTACACCTGATGCTCGTTTGAGCCCCCACTGTTGCCTTGTGAAGAGGGCGCTTTAGTTATTCTTGCATTTCGCCTAGGTTTCTTCAATTCGCAGCTAGCAAAAAAGGGCCTATAAATGAAAGTTGTAACTCACCGTTCACATTTTGACTTCGGTCTCTTCAGTTTGACTTCGATCTCTTCGTTACTATTGGTTCATAACCGCTGCAACTTGCTCAAGGGGCTTGTAATGTGGGTGCAACTGGCTGGTAAAAAAAACTCGGGTGAAGACTTTCCATCCGGTGAAGGGCAAATTCGCGCACATGGGTTAAGCATCGTGTGTACCTACAACGGATCCAGGTTGTATAAAATGTACAGGAACCTGAAGCGCGCATCATCTCACCTCACCATCTTGTGAAGTGTAGATTCCGTTTCTTTTTTACTAACGGACACATTTTTTCCCGCCCGCCTGCTCGTAGATCTTCGAAGCGAGGCAGCAAACTCATTGCAATGCGTTGCGTCCAGCCTAGGGATTGTCACAACTCTCTCACACAGGCTCCATTTCATTTCTGCAAGTTTCCCTCTACGCATGAAGCTTAGGGTTCCTTCCTGGTGTCAAGACTTAATGTGAGGATTCCCACTGCTATCTTCCTAGCCTTCGAGCCTTTCTATTAGTCCCATGGCATCTTATCAACTAGTCAGAGTAGCTGTTGCGTGACCGTTTGAATTGTTGTCAGACGAACGTCTTTCCATTATCCTCCATCTCGTCGGTCGATCCGACGGTAAGTTCCAGCACGTGCTTGTGTGCAAGGAATGGCATCGCATCGCCTGTCGGGTGCACGACCATATTCAGATTCGCGAAATTCGTCGCATGCGTCCTCGCGAGCTGCTCGCACACTTCTCGTCATTCCCAAGGCTCCAAAAGCTTGTCCTTGCTTTCGGCAGCAACAAATCTGTCCCTAACTCCCTCCTCTCGCGAATTGCCGACACGTGTCAAGGTCTGACGGACCTCCACGTCGATTGGATGGATCGACAGTTCAGACAGGGGGGTTCACTGAGAGCAGACTTTCGTATCTCTTTGAGAAATGCATACGGCTGGAGGGCCTTCATCTTGATTGTCAGTCGAATCTGACTGCCATTCCTTCATCAATCAGCAGCCTCGCGTCACTCAAGAGCCTGCACATCATCGACAGGGGGAGAATCGCTCGCCTCCCAGGTATGTTCACCTCGTTACAGTATCTCGCCCCATCTTGTGATTGAAATGCACTGCCTGGATGAGCTGCCTCAGAACTTCGGCAATCTGAAACTGCTCAACTCACTCCTATTAAACAGCTGCACGCGGCTCAGCTCCATTCCCGATTCTTTCGGGCAGCTTACCAACCTGAAGCATCTTTCCATCAGCGGCTATAGGACAAGGCTTCGACTGCCCGAATCCATCTCCAACCTTTCGTCCCTGCTGACCCTCGAGATTTCGTACTGTCAAGACCTTTCACCTCTGCCCAAAAGTTTTGAAAACCTACCGGCTCTTGAAACCCTGTGTCTGGAGGAGGTGGGGGGGATTATCAACCTTCCCGCAAGTATCGGGCAGCTGCAACGGCTGCGGCTCCTCTCTGTAATCAACCGGGGCGAATTTATGTCTTTTCCTACCTCCCTCCATCTGCCTTCCCTAATGGACCTTTTTCTTGTGGGTATGGCACTCCTGCATCTGCTTGACGACGTGGGTCGACTGCCACGCCTGCAGACGCTCAAGCTGGACTTTGGCATTCTCACGCACCTGCCTTCCTTCATTGCCCTTGCCACGGCACTCAAACACCTCACGCTCGAGAATATTTAAGTTCCACTACACCTGCCCGGGAATCTTGGGCAGCTGACAGCCTTGGAGTCCCTGCTCCTGATCAAGCTTCCGCAGCTCAACAGCCTGCCCGCATCGCTTGGCAACTTCACAAGCCTCACGGAGCTGAAAATATCCAAATGTACTGCGTTGACACAACTTCCAGCCTCCCTGAGTCAGTTATCTTCCCTTGAGTTGCTGGAAATCAGTGAGTGTAGCAAGCTGACGACGCTACCGCAGAACATGGGGAATGGTCTGCATAGACTGCGCAAGCTGATTCTGCTCCGATGCTCGGCTCTCACCCGCCTTCCTCCCTCCTTCTCCAACCTCTCCTCCCTTGAAACCTGCGATGCAAACAGCTTACGCGGCGCCCTACCAATCGACTTGACTCGCTGGAAATGCCTCAAGAAGCTCTCTCTCTCCTCCCTGCCGCACCTGCCCGCCCTGCCTGCCCCCCTCCCTACCATCGCCCGCACTCACACCAACCTGACTGAGCTGCCCGAGTCGTTCGGGCAGCTAAAGATGCTTTAGTTTCTGGAGATTTATAAGATCCCGGGCCTAACCAGGCTTCCCGAGTCCTTCCCTCAACTGTGTAGACTGGAGCTGTGCTTTTACTCCAGAATCGGGCTTTCATGTCTTCCAGATGACTTCTGGAAGCTCTCTTCCTTGGAGGACCTCACTCTGAACTTATTGCCCAATCTTCACAGCCTGGCCGAGAATTTCTCGCAGCTGCTCGGACTGGAGGACTCGCATCTGCACGGGTGCAAGCGGCTGGCTCGATTACCCACGGGTTTGCGGCTGATGGAGAAGCTGCTGGCATGTGTGATTAGTGGGTGCCCGCTGCTATCGACACGTCGGAGGGGGGTGATTTACGGTACAGCGAACCTGGACGAGGGAGAACGTATCAGTCCTTGGTATCAAATTTTTTCATGTGAACTCAAGTTGTATTCGCACTGTTGGTGGCGGAACGAGTTTTGAAACGCGTAAAAAAACGTGTCATGTTAACCTGAGTGGTAGTCGTACTTTCTTGCCGAAACGTTTCGCACCACTAAAGCCTTCACCGCTCTCTCTGTCCCCCAATCTCCTGCAGCCGACTTCACGATGCTACGCTGTCAGATGCCCTTGCTGAGCTAGCATCTGCCCCAGGCATCAGAGCAAAACCCGCTCAGGTTTCACAAGTTTTCCACTTCACACGGGCAGCGGTTCAAAAGAAGTGCGCTGGTGCGGCTTGGCAAGCCTGATGTGCCTTTGAACGGGAGGCAAGAAGAGGGTGGTGATCTATGATACAGCGAACCTAGACGAGGGAGAGCGTGCAGTGGGTAGCTCGGAGAAAGAAGAGGAAGGGGAAGTGTGGATGGGAGAGGGATGAGAGGAACGAAATTAAGGGTAGTGTCCAAGGGCTGGTTATTGGGAAAACGGGAAAGGATGTGAATTGAGATTGAGATGACGAGGAAGAGAAAGGCATTGATGGGGAGGTGAGGGAGGGGGATGGAAATGGAACCGGAGGATTTGGAGGATAAGAAGGAAGTACCGGTAGGTGAGATGGCTAGTATCAGTACCATTTTAACCAAATGACATTTTGTCGGCCTTCGGATAGAAGCGCCCCTGGGGGTATAAAAAAACACTGTTTTTTAGGGGGTGCGCTTATAATCGAGGAATTTTATAAGCGCCGACGTTTATAAAATGACATATATGAAACGCGTTTTTTTTAGACCATGCTGTAGATCTTGTTCTTGCAATTTGAATCGAGTCGAAACTGTACAGGGCTGTGAATGAGAATCTCGCGCAAGTTGGCAGGGAACGATTCCCTGCCAACAGACAGAGTCAGAATGAGGCAACCTAAACAGGTCATTCTGACAGGACGCGCTGGCAATGAGCCGAGCGAGGTGTGGGAACTCGAGATTCAAAATTGTGGGAATGGAAATGTGAGTTTCGTTACAGAGATTTCAGTAAAAATATAAAATCAATATACACAAGCTGGCGCTTATAATCCGTAACCCTTCAGGGGTGCGCTTAAAATCGAGGACCAAATATAAGCGCCCTCATCCGTAACCCTTCAGGGGTGCGCTTCTATCCGGGGGCTTACCGTTATTGAAGTGATACTTCTGCTTTGCTGCATTTATGCTTTAGGTCATGGTCAGGTTGCCAAGTCAATACCTCACTGTAGAGTTTACACACATGGGTTAAAGGTGCTAGAAAGGCATAGTGCCGGCGTAGCGGAAACGTATTTGTAGAAAGAACAAGATAGAAAGCTTGCATTGGAAATGGATTGAGAATGGATTAATGAAGAAGTGACACAATAGGGTATTTATGCACCCATCTAACTCTTATAGGATGGCCTCATTCACACTAATAATGACGTACCAATATTTTTTCCCTCTACCTTCGAATAATGGTATGCTCCAATAATTTTGGCCGTACAATAATTGTGACAATTATTGTAGAACCTGGAGGCTTATAATGAGTACTACACCAAAACCAAACAGCATAGTACACATTATTCGTTATACTGTATTCGGATTTCCAACACTCCTCCTTGCTGTAGATTTAGTGAATTCGTTTTTCTTGAAGGATGGGGTGGATGAGGTGGTGTACCACCGTAGAGGTAGGGGTGCTCCCAACCCAAACCAAGCTAGGGTTTGGTGTTGACCAAGCTGCTTGTCACTGTAGCACTTTTGTCAGAACATTATGCTCTAGCCTGCAGTGGGGTGCTCTATAGCGAGTACAACCCTTCTAGGGTTAGCTATTTGTACCACCATTGTTGCTAGTGCAAACTCTCTTTCTGTTTCTAAACTTTGCCTACTACTTCTGACATGCTATCAGAGCAGGTCGACCCTCCTGGGTCGATCCTGTGGGTGGGCCCGCCACCTAATGCTTCCGCTGCTGTCCTGCTTATCGCGCGCCTCGGGCGCGCGACGTTTTCTGCCTACTGCGCGCTCGCAAGGCGCGGCGTTTTTAGGGTTTCGGCGGTTTTCATCCCGCCGTGCGCTCGGGGCGCGCGGCGGTTTTCTGCCCGCCGTGCGCCCCGAGGCGCGCGGCGGTTTCCCACCGTCGAAGTGCCCCCCGTCGCCCGTCGAAGCGCCCTCCCCCCGTCGCCCGTCGAAGCGCCCCCGTCGCCCGTCGGAGCGCCCCCCGTCGCCCGCCAAAACGCCCCCGTCGCCCGTCGAAGCGCCCCTGGGACCCGCGCGCGGCCCGTACGGGCTGCGTACGGGCCGCGCGCGGCCCGTACGGGCTGCGCCAGGCCCGCGCGCGGCCCGTATGGGCGGCGCCAGGCCCGCGCGCGGCCCGTACGGGCTGCGCCAGGCCAGCGCGCGGCGCGGGCAGCCTGCGCGCGCCTCGTCCGTCCCCCTCTCGCCGTCCCCCGCGCTCCTGCCCCTATCCCACCCGTTTTAGGGTTTGGGGATGTGGAGTGTGGGGGTGGCGGGTGTGGGGGTGCCGGTTGTGTGCCCCGTCCCCTCCTTCTCCTCCTCCTCCGTCTCCCGCTGCTGCAGCTGCCGCTCAGGGGGGTGGTTGTGTGGGGAGCCGAAGGAGTGGTCCTAGGGGGGTGAAGGGGGAGTGGAGCTAGGGGTGAAGCAGAGGGTGTGTGTCGAGGGGTGTGGGACTGTTGGGGGAGGTTGAGGGGAGGTTGCCGTCGTGTCGTACGCAGCGCCTGTACTCCGGGGCACTCATTCCCGGTAGCTCAGAGAGCCGGTTGCGCCGTCGCCTGTGGGTCCGTTGCTCCTGCCGCGCATATTAGCCGCGGAGCCTGTTACTCCTGTACTCCGGGGCACTCATTCCCGGTAGCCACGTTGTCGCACCAGAGCCGTCTGTTGCCCGTGTGTCTGCATCTTCAGTCGTCGCCTCCTATCTACTCTCCTCTCACCAGCCCTCCTCCTCCTCACTTGCCCCCTGTGACTGCCTCTAGCTTTGCTCATAATTGTGAACCTTAAACTATTGCTTCTTGCTTGTGCTCAGAATGAGTGGTGACATCGTGATCCACCCTGAGCTTGTACTACTTTGCTTGCTGTGCTGATTACACCCCACTTTGGCTATGGGGGTGTGTCAGAACATTATGCTCTAGCCTGCAGTGGGGTGCTCTATAGCGAGTACAACCCTTCTAGGGTTAGCTATTTGTACCACCATTGTTGCTAGTGCAAACTCTCTTTCTGTTTCTAAACTTTGCCTACTACTTCTGACAACTTTTCCCTCCCAAACTCTTGGTGCTTCCCAACTCCAACCAAGCCATCTTCCCTCACGTTTTCCAATCCCTCCTTCCAATATCGACTTTCCAGATCCATATCCAGGGAGTAATGGCTGCTGCTTAGGGATTTGTAGCAGCTCCATGGCGAAATCCCCTATTAACCATGGCAAAATGCCTGTATCGTTATGGCGGAATGCCATTAGTGCACGCCAAATTTCTGAAACCGTAGATTTTACGACACGCGATTGTCACTGTTGCTGACTTGAAACCGCGATGTGAGACCACAACGGATGCGTGTTCGCGACGACTGCAGTTGCGGATGATGCTAATCGGTAGCGGATGACGCATGGCATGCTACTGGCACGGAACTACATTGGCAGGCGCACACTTCGCGCGATAGAAGCAACGACCTGGCGTTCGTCAGCGGCTGACAATCTGGTGCGAGTCTGCTGCTGCAATTTCATGTCCGCACCTGCTGCATCTTCGTGGGCCTCTCTACCCTTGCCTTCCCCCCCCTGCCTTTCTCAGTAAACCTTGCTTTTCTCCCCTTGCCTCGCACTGAGATGGCATAAGGTTGCCCATGTTTTAAATAAACACTGAGCGATGATGCCATGTCTGCTCAAACTTTCACCACGTTGTCCCCTAATTCTCCCCTTACACTCCAGCTGACGTGCGAGAGCAGAAGGAGTTGCTGAAGCCCATCAAATGAAGAGAAAAGCCCATCACATGTCAGCGCAAAGCAGATGGACAGATGCGCGCCAAGCACGACAAAATGCACACTCCAAGTACGCAATGCTCTCCAAGTATGCAGAAATGTGCACGCCAAGTGAGCAGTGCACTCCAAGTATGTAGTTTTGTGCACACCAAGTATGCAGAGATGTTCACACCAAGTATGTGCTCCCATGTATGTTCTCCATTCTTCCCTCAAGTGGTTCCGTTCATCAGCAGCAACCAGTCGCACGGTGCAGTACCAACACACGAGAGATGGCGACCGGCTGCACCTTTTCAGCCTACTCCCCCTGCCTATCGGCATTTCTTGAGAAAGTGAGTAGGTCTTCCCCTTATGCTTCGTGACTCCATGTTTCACTCCAGTGCCACCAAGTACATTCCACACCCCACTTCCCCCCAACCATGTGCTTGTAGTTATCCGCGTACTTAGCTACAAGCACATGAGTAAGTGTGGAGTTAGGTGATGTCATGTTGTGCAACACAGCTTGAGGAGGCCACACAGGTGAGTTCAACACCAGCACCCTTGTCTTGATGATTGTCTCCAGATGGTACACCAGGGGGAATCAGTTGAAGCCCACTCAGCAAACTGCAAGTGAGATGCTGCTTGGAGGTGACCGGTTTGGTGAGGTAATCTGCTGCTTGCTTGGCTGTCGAACAGTACTCCTGCCATACCACGCCATCACGCACTGCTTTCCGGGTCCAGTGGTCACCTCCATGTGCTTGGTGCGCTGTCTCATTTGTTCCCCTTTTCCAAGTGCAATCGCACTCTGGTTATCCGCATAAAGAACTGTGGGTTCTCTCCGCGGAAAGCCAAGGTCTGCACAGAGTCATCGTAGATGAGTTGCTTCCCTTGCTCCTTCAAACGTGGCGATGTAGCGATGGCCGTTTGCCGTTTTCCGTTTCGTCCTCCAGCTGACAACAGCTCCCCCCAAGGTAAACACATAGCCTCCCACCGAGTGACATCCAACCTGATTTGCATAGTCAGAGTCTGTGTATCCATGAAGCACCAAGTCCCCCTCTCCATAAACCAATCCAATCTTAGCAATGTTCTGAAGGTACTTGAAGACACGTCAAATTCCGAGCACAGTTGCCGCCGTTGGCTTGCTGGCCCGTCTGGCCAGCACATGCGTGGCAAAGGTGATGTCTGGCCTTCCTGCTGTGGAGACATACAGCAGCGTCCCAACCTGCTGCATCACCCGCTGATTGTCCACCTCCTCAGGTGACTCCCCCTGAGGTCCAGGTTCCTTGGAAATCGGCATTCGTGCTCCAGAGCGGCCCCCCGCCATCCCAAAGTTTGCCAACGCTTGTTTGATGTACTTGGTGAGTCCCAACGATATGGTGTCACTGGAAGCAGCAACATTCAGACCCAGAAATTGGGTCATGGTCGAGTTGACAGTCAAGGTGAAGTTTTCTTCAAGTGTTGAATGACTGCTTGGACGCCTTCATCATCATCGGTCTCTATGAGGATCTCATCCATGTAAGTGAGCAGCCATACCGTATCTTTTCCAGCCCTCTTCCAGATGAACAACGATGGATCAGATTCCGACTGCATCATTTCCAGCTCAAGCAGCACTCCCCGTAAGTGTTGATGCCACAATCGAGGTGCTTGTTTCAGGCCATAGACGCTCTGCGCTTGAGCTTTCAAACCTTGTCTCCATCACGCTGAGGTTCAGGTGGTTGCACGTACACATCTCGGTTAATTGGTGCATAGAGAAATGCGTTAGAGATGTCCAGTTGCACAACTTTCCTCTTCGTTGTAGATGCACCTGCAACAAACATGCGCGAAGTAGGTCCTTGGCTGACCGGGGCGTATGTCTCATCATACGTTCCCCACGTCTGTCCACATCCTTTCACCACCCAGCGTGCCTTGAACCTGCTTGGCTGGCCTTTGTCATCTCGTTTAACCTTGAAGATGATTCCCTCCGTCAACACCAGGACTCCCTTTGGTACGTCTGTCCTGTCCACCACTTCATATGCTCCCAGCTCGTCAAATGTGCTGAGCTCCGCGACGACCGCCTCTTGCCAAAAAGGTGCGTATGGATCCGTGGTCAGTTCTTTGAGTGACTGTGTAGGTCAAGTCGACCATAGGCACAAGTCACAGCTGCACATCCCAACACGTGTTGTTGTAAGCTGGGAAGGCTGTTGACTCCTTGTAGCATGTCTTCCTTAGTCCACATGGCTTGTCCTGCTTGACGTTTTCCAAGTAGCACGTCCAGCCCTGCATGCGGTCCGCAGCTTGTCCTTCTCCGAGCACAGTCACAGTCAGATCAAAGTGAACTCGTCATTGCGGTGCACCTCGTTCGGCCAGTGGGATTCCTTTAGGTGACTTGTCAAAAATTCATAAAGGTGACTTGTCTCATTCTCCACGCCACGGTCTTCCCCGTTCTTCGAAATGGAAACGCCTGCCGCAGGTAAGTCATTGGTTGCAGCTCCACGTAAATGGGCTGCAGGTGAGTCCTTGTCCGTTCCTTCTGCAGGTGTACTGCATACTTGGTGTCCAGTTGGCCTATCGGTCGATGATGGGGAAGAGGATGGGGAGGACGGAAAAGGATCAAACTCAGGTTCAATTCCTTCTCCCCCTAAAGTCCACCAACGTGGGGTGAAACTTCATCTGCATAGCGTTGACGTTCGAGCAGAGACTCCGCGTCCGGCAACATGAGGTCATCAAAGAAACGAGCAGATCGAGTGTCCGTGTCTATATCACTTGCCAAGTCCCGCACGATCCAAGCTTTTCGAACGTTGGAGATGCCGAGAAACATGACAGCCCGGCCTCTGCTCAAACTTGCCAAAGTTGCGTTGCGGGGGAAGATAATAGCAGAGGCAGCCAAAGGTTCGTGCCATGGACACGTCCGCAGGTTTCCCCGTCATCATGTAGTACGGTGAGTGCGCGGATGGGTTGCTGCTGCAGCTGATGCGGTTGTGCAACCATGCAGCTGTCAGGACGTAGCGAAGTGAAGGGTGAGCGTCACCCAAGTCCATGATGTCGCTCTGCACGATCTCCAAAGGGCAACTTGACCACTTGTTTTTTCTTGAAGGAAAAGGGGCTTTGGTTATTTTCCCTCGCAAGCAAGAGTCACACGGGGGCTACAGAGGGTTGGTTTTGTCAGAAACGGTAAGCCCTTCAATGTCACCATTCCAAAATGTGGCATCCATGGATGCATATGACGGATGCCCCAAACGTTTGAGTGCCATGCGGTATGTGACAGATGTGTGGCACTTCAGGTGCACTTTAGGTGTGCGGAAAACTGTGCTCCCAAGTGTATCCAAGTGCACTCCTGGTGTGCATAAAGCTGTGTCCCCGTGCGTATCCATGTGCACTCCAGGTGTGCAGAAAAGTGTATCACCTTCACCACCATGCTCTTTCAAAGATGCATCATCATGGGAATGACCAGGACCATGGGCAGATGTAATTGCAGGCTCATAATCCACCATGAGCACCCCATGCATGATGATCCCAAGTCCAATGCACACATGCTCATCTCCATCCGCCATGGTGATCTCTGTGTGTCCATCAACATGCGTACAAATCTGTGCACCTTTCTTTTGCAGCTGGCAGTTGGTGAGGAGGTTGGATTTCAGGCCAGGTACGTAGAGAAGTTCAGTGTAGCGAACTGTTATCCCATCAGGTGTCGTTGCCCTGATCGTTCCCATCATTGTGCTGCTCAGTTGGCTCCCATCAGCAAGCTCCACATTCACAAGTTCGTCCAGCTCCTTTAGTTCTTCAAACCAGCACTTGTCCGCAGTCATGTGCAAGCTGCATCCGCTGTCCAGTAGCCAGAATGACCCTCCAGCTGAGGGTAAAGTAGCTTATGATGATCGCACTATTGCAATGCAGGTAACGGTGCGTTTGTTATCTCCTCCGGCTGCCCCCTGCTGTTTTGACACACTTTTGTCACGCTTGGGGCTGCCACTCCTTTGTGGAGAGGACAAACGGCTATTGTTGTTACGTTGGTTTGTTCTCCCGCGGGTAGGCGGTTCCCACCCTGGTGGTGACCAACCTGGAGGTGCTTTGGTGCACTTGTAGAAGGGGTGGCCTGGCTCCTTGCAGTACCAACACACGAGAGTTGAGCGACCCACACCTCCATTCTTTCCTTGCGTTTTCTCCCCAATTGACACATGATGTCCTTTTGGTGACCACGGAGAATTCATCTCCTCATTCCCGGTGATTCCCGTAGCAGTTGGAGAAGGTGAGTGATCTCCACGAGCTTGTCCAGCCATACACCTTTCCCTTCCCAAGCTCTTGGTGCTTCCAAACTCCAACCAAACCTCTTCCCTTCACGTTTTCCAATCCCTCCTTCCAATCTCAACATTCCAGATCTGGATGTGGAGAGTAATGGCTGCTCCTGATGAAATCGTAGCTGCTCTATGTCGAAATCTCCTCTTAACCATGGCGGAATGTTCGTATTGTCATGGCGGAATGCCCTTAGCGCACGCCGAATGTCTGAAACCGTAGACTTAACGACGCGCGATCGTCAAAACTGCTCACTACAACGCAGGCCTGCTGTATGACGACGCCACAACCGCGCCTGATGCGCGTATGCGACGAGTATAGATGCGGATGACGCGAATCGGTAGCAGATGACGCATGGCGTGCTGCAGGCACGGAACTACATTGGCAGGTGCACACTTCTCGCGATAGAAGCGACAACCTGGCGTTCGTCAGCAGCTGACGACCTGGTGCGTGTCTGCTGCAACATCTTCCTGTCCGCACCTGCTGCATCTCCGTGTACCTTTCTCCCCCTGTTTTTCTCCCTCTGCCTCGTGTTGTGATGGCACAAGGTTGTCCATGTCGTAAATCCACACCAAAGGATGATGCCACGTCCGCTCTGACTTCACTCATGTGATCTTGTGATGCTCTCCTTACACTCCAGCCAACACACGGTAGTAGTAGGAGTTGTCGAACTCCATCAGCTGGAGGGTTGCGCATGTCGACGCATATGCAGAATTCTGCACTCCACGTATGCAGAAATGCCCACTCCAAGTATGCAGGTGCACACCAATTCTGTGGATGTGCACACCAGGTATGCGGAAATGTGTAGACCAGCTATGTAAAAACGTGCACACCAGGCATGCGGATGTGCACACCAGGTATGCGGAAATGTGTAGACCAGGTATGTAAAAATGTGCACACCAGGTATGCAAAAATGTGTCCTCCCATGTATATTCTCCACTCTTTCATCAGATGGTGTCATTCGTCAGCTGCATCCTTTCTGTGTGCTCCCCCTGCCTATTGGCAACGCTTGAGCAAGTGAACAGGTCTTCCCCTTATGCTTCGTGACCCCATATTCCACTCCAGCGCCACCAGATACACTCCACACCCCACTCCCCCTCCACCCATGTGCTTGTAGTAATCCACGTACACAGCTACAAGCACATGACTGAGCGTGGATTTAGGTGATGCCATGTTGTGCAGCACAGCTCGATGGGGCTGTACAGGTAAGATCAACACCATCATTCTTGACTTGGTGATTATCAGCAGATGATGCGCCCGTTGTTGCGCATCCCCCCACATCATTGTCGTAAACCTCCTCTAGTACAGTCACTCCTGCTGCAGGTAAGTCATCTGCCACAGCACCCACGCTTGCTTCGGCTTCACTGATTCCATCAGCTGCATTAGCTCCACGTACGTCTTGTTTCGTTGAGTCTGCTCCATCGCCTCCCGTATCCACCGCGCGCCTTTGTCCTTCTCCCCTTGAAGTCCACACCGCAATGTGGGGTGAGACTTCATCGTCATGATGCTGGTGTTTAAGAAAAGACCCAGCGTCCAGCAGCATGTCCTCAAAGGACCGCGGTGAGTCAATGCCCGTGTCAGCCTTACGTGCCAGATTCCGCACGACGCAAGCTTTGTGTGCCATGCGATATGCTGAATGGGTACGCAACTGCACTCCAGGTGTGCGGGAAAGCGCACTCCCGTGGGTATCCAAGTGCACTCCATGATTGCGAAAAAGTGTACCCCTTTCACGAATGTAAGGATCATGATGACGCATCATCGCGTGAATGTTCAGGATCATGAGCGGATGTAAGTGCCGGCTCATATTCCACCATAAACACTCCATCCACGTTCTTGCCAAGTCCAATCCGCACGTACTCCTCTCCATCAGTCATGGTGATTTCGGTGTCTCCATTAGCAATGGTATTGATGTGCGCTCCCTTTTTCAGCAGCTGACAATAGGAGAGCATGTTGCTCATCAAGCCAGGTACGTAGAGGACTTCAGTGTAACGAACTGTTGTCCCATCAGGTGCTATTGCTCTAATCTTTCCCGTCATCGTGCTGCTCAGCTGGCTCCCATCAGCGAGCTCCACATAAACAGCTTCGTCCGGTTCCTTTAAATCTTCAAACCAGCACTTCTTCGAAGTCATGTGTTGGCTACATTCGCTGTCCAGCAACCACGACGACCCTCCAGCCGAGGGTAAGGTTGCTTGTAAAGATTTCACCGTTGCAATGCATATGACAGTACGTTGGTTGTCTCCCCCAGCTGCTCCTTGCTGTAGTGACGCATTGTTCTCACGCTTGGGGCTGCGACTCTTTCGTGGAGAAAACGAACGACTGTTGCCGGTGTGCAGTTTTTTCCTTCCGCTGGTATGCGGTTCCCACCCTGGCGGTGACCAGCCAGGGGGTGCCTTGGTACACTTGACGAAGGGGTGGCCTGGCTCCTAGCAGTACCAACACACAAGAGGTGAGCGATCCGCACCTCCTTCCTTGCCATGCGTTTTCTCTCCAGACCCCTCCTTCTCGCTGCTGCCCTTAGCAGTTGGAGAAGGTGAGCGGTCTCCACGGGCTTGTCCAGCCATGCGAGGTGGACGCCGGTCATGGTAAGCCTTCGTGATAAGGCCGTGATATCTCTGCTCCTGAATCATCATCCGCTGCAATGTGAAGCTGTCCGTCACGTTGTGTAGCATTGCCGAGTGCCTCATCTCCTTCCAATGTGCCGGTAGTCCGGTGAGCAGGTTTAAGGTGAAGGTATCTTCGTCCACCATCTTCCTTGCAAGTGCTAACTTATCTCGGATTGCTGTTGCACGGTTGACGTACTCCTCCACCCTCTCTTGACTCCCCATTTTCAGGTTGTCCAACTGCTTCATGAGAGAGACCTTCGCCACCGAATCTTTTGCCAAGTAAGTGTCCATTAAGTACTCCCATGCTTCATCAGCCGGGCTGTAGGATTCCTGGAACATGTCATGCTGCAGCTGAATCGTGGCGCTCACGCTGTGCAGTAAGACCCAAAACGCGAGTGCCGCACGCTGTGAGTAATCCGCCTGTAGCATTTCCAGCCGCTCCATAGCGTCGTTAATGTCACCATTCCCCATGGTAACCAGATACTGCAAGGTCACAAAGAACTCCCACAGATTTGTCACGCACGCGTTCATGCGAAACCGTAGCGCCCACTCCCGGAAGTTGGAGCCGTCAAACGGAGTAGTGGTGAACGCCTTGTCTACTGTTGCTCCCACCATTTTGCGTGACAGTCACTCCTTGTCTTCTTCCGTGTATTCACGTGGAGCGGGGCCGAAGAGAGTAGGCATGGTTGACGGCCAAGGTAGCTGTACCATGCACTGCATGTTTCCATTCTGTCCATGAAGTTGACGTTCCAGTACTTCCACTTGATCGCGTCGCATGACACCACTTGACTGCATTCCGTGTCCCATCCGCCCCATGCCATCCACAGAATATGCTCCAATTGGTGGACGATGTGCACGTGGAGGTATGATGTTGTCGCTATTAAGGTGAGACCTGGCCACGGGAGGAACTCCAATGGGATGGGAATTAGTCGCAAGTCGTCGCAGTGGGGGAGCACCAATAGTGTAGGAGGCAAATCACACACCTTCCACGCCCACTTGACCATTTCCGTCACTCCGTTGCCTAATCTGTCCACTTCCCAGTCTACCACGCTCCATTGCATGCACTTCATTCCCATACTCATCATTCCTTCCTCGTGCGTCCCTTTGCTCGGATGATTGAGGTGCGGGATTGGAGCTCCCTTCTCCTTGGACGGATGCATCCCTCCCTTGGGATGACTCTCCCCCTTGAGGTATGCCCATTTCTCCGTCACCATCAACTCCTGCATTGACATTGGATGCACGAGTTTGGTTAGTACGCGGAGTGCTTGAATGAGATTGCCCATGAGTGGATGGATTGCTGAGCCCGTCAGAGTGTGTTGTCGTTGGCATGTTGAACTTGACTCGTAGTGATGCCTGAAGTGCGGGTGGTGCCCTTGCGATCATGTTTTCCAGGTGCTCGTGCTGAGCCAAGATGGCTTCCTCAAAAACCGTATATACAGCATCCACTTCATCGTCAAAGTGCGCCATGATGTTAACGAAATCGTATATCAAGTGTGCGCTAAACGCGCGGTTGTACCCAGAAAAAAACACCAGGTTTACAACAGCGTAGACCGGGTGTGCGGTACTCTGACTGCAAGCAGGTTCCTATTCGTCGTAAATGTCAGTAAATTCCTGAACCAAATTTGGCAGCATGCCCCCTAGAGTAGCTCTGATACCATGCTGGAAATGCATAGTGCCAGCGTTGCGGAAACGTGTTTGTAGAAACCAACAAGATAGTAATCTTGCATAAGAACCAGGTTGATCATTGAATTGTAGAATGATCGAATGATGAAGTGACACACAGCAGGTAGGGTATTTATGCATCTAGCTACCCCTCCTAGAATGACCCCAACCACACCAATAATGGTGTACCAATAGCAGTACCCTCTACCCTCCAATAATGCTGAGCTCCAATAATTGTGACCCTACAATAATTGTGACAATTATTGTAGACCCTGGAGGCTTATAAAGGGGACTACACTAAAACCGAACAGCATACTGGTATACAGTATTCGTTCTACTGTGTTCTGATTTCCAACAAAGGAGAGGGAGTGGAGGGGGGGTTGGGGGGATGCATTTTCCACCTTCGACGATTTTCCCTGGCCACTTCAGTGGCCAACCACATCTCTAGATAGCACGCACTTACGAGCACAGTCTTGAGGTGGCTGGCAGGTCAAGGCACGCACAAGACGACCTGCACATCTCATGCCTTCTACTCTATGGTAGATTTTGTTTTACTTGTTTAATCACCAATGCCAATCAAAATTATAAAAATGTATTGCCCTGACGTGACAGGATAACTTCCAGCTGGGGTTCTGAAAATTTAGGATGCCCATGAGTTTTTACCTTGGAAAATCAGGGTATATTGAGAATTTTTTAGAATCTGCCCTGAGGGCTCATGATGCCTAAAATCCTAGCACATGCCCTGGCGCCAAATCTCTACTACTCCCGGTAAATCTAGCTCGTAGTCCAGCAGTGACATGCACAACAGATCACTGAGCCTACAATCCTTGATACTACCTCTCTGCCACGTCTTGATGAGGTTCTGTCTAGAGAAACCTCACTCGCACTCAACATTGCTGAGAGGCAAGACTGCAATCGCCACCCAAAGGTTTACAAGGTTGGGGTACGACTGCTGCTAGTCGGGAGTCTTCAGGATGGCTGTCAATCCCGCGTGGAACTTCCGCTCAATCTTAGGAGCTCTGGCCAAGACCGGGCACGTGTCTTCAACTTCTTCACAGCCCGTTTTTTGTCAATGCCTGCGATGTAAGTTACAAAGGGGAGGGGATTAGTGCAATACGAGATTGCAATTGTTGGACATGCTACCAATCCAAAAAAAAAAAAGCTAACCTGGTAGAATCTCGGGCGAGTCGTCGGCGTGAAACAGAGTGGCTAGCGACAACAGCCACTCCTGGCACTGAGCCTGCCGTACGTGCCGATCCCAGTTCGGTTGCCATAGGTCCGGGATGAAGAGCCGCACTCCAGCCAGTGAATCGAGATCACCGAGCTTTGACTGGAGGTTTTTGACGAGGAGCTCGGCCATGTCAGTGCAGAGCGCGACGCAAGCGTCATGATGACCGGGTCCACGGTAATTCGTGTTCGTACGCTCATGGAGGTTGAAAATGAAGCGGTTCATGCTGCCGTCCGATAAGGCTCATTCCACCACCATCTGCGGCGACCCCTTTGGTCCATGCTTGGCGATGAACCGGTATAGATGCTCGTTGGGGCCGCCGCCAAAATTGTCGCCACAGTCGATGTACCGGCTCTCTAGGAGAGAGGTTGTGTGCAGGATCTGAGCGTGCACAAGGGGGTAGTCGAGCTGCCACACACAAATCACAGCGGTAGTTAATACCATTATGTTCAATAATAACAAACTTTAAAATGAATGAACCGTTACATACCTCCCGATGTTGGAAAACCTTGGAGAGGACGTAGCACGTCCGCAAGAAACCTGAGAAAGAACTAGAAGTGATACGACGTGACGATCTTGTACATGGTCTGGTCCTTCCACTCGAACATCATCACGACGATGGCAGGCAGGACTTACCGCGAAATGGCAGCACCCCTCGACAGCCATCGAATCTCGTGTATGCCTTGCACCTCGAGGTTCGTGGCTGTGAAGACCTCCTATAGCTCCATGAAACGTTGATGCCATGGCCCCGAACGCCCCAGGTATTCCGCAACTGCGTGGATGACGTCGTCGACCATGTTGAATGTCGGGATGGCCTCTGCTGCAGCTTTCGCAGCCAATGCTTCTCTGCACATCAGACAACACAAACAAGGTCATGGAACATAGTTATTAAACACCACTCGTGTTAAACAAGTAGATTACAAAAGCATAAAACTCGTACCGGTGTGCGATGCAGTGGAACGAGACGAGGTTGGGGATGAGCATATGGAGTCGTGCAACCACTCCACTTTGAAGCCCCACAATAACCATCGCGCCGTCTGTGCTCACGCCCGAGATACGGCGGAGGTCCACGCTGATTGCCCTTAGGTGGGAAAGCAACAATCTGGACAAGGATGCAGCGGCAGCCTTCTCAACAGTGAGCAAAGTGATGAACTGGGTGACGACAACACCGTCACGCATGAAGGTGGCAAACACAATCATGTGTTTGCCGCGTCACCGATCGGTGCTCTCGTCCAGTGTGCTCCCGATGAAGGGGCTCGTTAGAAGATGCTCCAGCTGCGTTGTTTGAAGCCATGTCGCAATTGCTTGAGTGAGTTCTTCAAAGCCGTACCTGTAATTCAAACAAGACACGGTAGAGAGCGACATACGTATGGCAAATATTACGTCATTGTTATGACTTACGTAACAACTGAAAATACTTACGCATTGTAGTAAGTGCCGTACCCATGCCTCGGAAACCATGGCACCTTCTTCTTTGCCAGGTAGTGCACAAGCCGGATCCATGAGTCCATGGGCTTGTTGCACTTGCTCATGAAGTACAGCGAGTCCGCGAGTGCAGAAACCTGCACCATTTCCTTATCGTGCACCTTGGGGTGTAGATCGATGCGTCGTTGTCCCTCCACTCTCTGCAATAGGTGGTCCTGCCTCTGCAGTGCTAACCGATGCTTCGTGGTCCCTTCATGCTTTTTGAAGGCATGCGTCTGCACGTCGGTAGCGCCTTCTCCACGCCGTCCACATTTGCCAGCCAATCGAGCGAATTTCATGCTAATGCTGCACTTAAAGAGGGGGCACCAGCAGAAGTCAGCCAAGGATAATCCGTACACCACTTCGACTTGTAATGGTCGTGTGCTTCTTCATATTTCAACTCAAATTTCTTGTGAACGGGTTTGGAGCTGTCCTGCGTGAGAGGTTCCTCCGCCGCTGGAGAATCAACACTTGAAGCAGGTGGTGGAGTTGTGCACGCAATGGTAGACTGCTATAAACGCAACTTCGGTAGTGGCGCGAGACTGGATAAATTTTCGTCCGTCGCCTCATGTAATTCCGTCTGAGTTGCAGCTGTCACAAGGTCAGTGGCGGCATTGGGCAGAGAATCAAGGTGCGTGGAATCTGGAGCGTGACTCGAGCTGGGCAGCAACGGTGGCGCTGGCAGTGCACGGGGCTTCTCTAAGGATGACAGAAGAAAGTCTAGGGCCGTCGCCATGTCGCCTAGAGGGCGACGATCTACATCGTCGTCGTCGTCAAGCCCGTCGGCAGCAGCGTTTGTGGCAGCTATTGAGTCTGGAGAAGTAGCCAGAAATCCTGGTTCAGGCAGTAGTTTCAGGGGAGGGCATCGAGCTGAAGCGAGAGGAAGGCGACAGAGGGACTGATAGGAACGGTGGCACTGGGGAAGCAAGGAGGTCCTCGTATTAGGACCCCTCAAACCCTCAATGGTCCCTGCATGCATGTCACCTGATCGTGTATGCAGGGAAGGTGGGGTGGGGTAGATGGTTGTGGTTTCTTGCGAGGCGCAGCGCGCTACGCTGGCTGCTGCAATCCCCGATTGGTTGGAAATGTACGTGCTTACAGCTTTGCTGTACCAACGCGACTGTGCGGTGCCGCGCTCGGAAAATTCAGATTCCTGCCCGTGATTGACGGTGTTAGCTCTACACTTCTCATGGCTGGACTGAATCCCTGTGATGCCGGTTTCAGAGTGCACCCCCGATACAAGGCTGAGGCTCAGCCTACACTCATACTTTCTGGCCGAAAAAACAGCTAAGACAAAAAAAATACACACACATACACACACACACATACACACACACATACACACACACACACACACACACACACATACATACACACACACACACACACACATACACACATACACACACATACACACACACATACACACACACATACATACATACATACATACATACACACACACACACATACACACACACACATACACACACACATACACACACACACACACACACACACACACACATACACACACACATACACACACACACATACACATACACACACACACACACACACACACACACACACACATACACATACACACACACACACATATAGAGAGAGAGAAATCAGCCAACATACGAAAAAAAAAAAACAACAAAAAAATCTTCGAGTTCAGCCTAGTGTTTCAAAAAAGGCTTGATCTAATGCTGAATCAGTGTAAAAATTCTGATATCTAGGGCCCTGGTTAAAGGTCCGTGCTGTCAAAACTGAAAAGCAAACATGGGTAAAAAAGAAATGCCTAACCTAACCTTGACCTAGCCTATCGATTGTACAGTCATCAACCGCCGGATATACGCGCCCCTAGGGTAATAAAAAAACACGTTCTTTTGGGGGGTGTACTAATAATCGATATATTTATAATGTCAGCGCTAATACCGTAAACCCCAAGATATAATGCCCGGGGGTCTTATCAGATGCACACCAAAAAAATTGGGGGGGGTCTAAATAAGTGGCATATATATTATACGACCCGGGTCTTTACAAAATGTTTTTTTTTTAACACATGTTTTAGAGCTCAAACAAGTATAGGGGAAGTGCTCCGTTTTTTGCACCCTAAAAAAATACGCAAAATTGTCTCCACGAGGGTCAAACCCACGTCTTCACGATTTCTAGTTTCTGGGAGCCTCCTCCCATTGGCCACAAACAATAATTGGTGGCCACATCAGTGGGAAGGGCACCGTATGATGGGCCCAGCGCACAGTGTCGCCTCGGCCTTCACACCCCATGCACGCTACGTGCGTGCTCTACACCCAGTTGTTGTCACGTCCTTGTTTGTGTAGGCAATCATTCAGTCCCCCCTCCAGTTTCTTCTCCCCTTTTTTTGCTCGGCTGGCTGCCATATCAGAGATGGCTATCGGTTGCTTATCAAAGCCTCCTCGAAGCTAGCTGCGTGTCATACCTGCTTTAGCCGCCATGGTGATATCCCCAGATGCTGGGACGTCGTGTGCTCGACGCCAGTGCCGACGTAAAGTCCGTGAACCTCCTGTTCCTAGGCCGTCGCCCAGGCCCGCCATGCCAACGCCTAGTCCCTCTACCAGAGAGGCGGCAGATAAGGAGCGTAGCGGGAGCCCACGCCCTCCGCTTCTGCAAGTGAAGGTTCCTGTGTTTCCGGAATCAAGCAGACCGCGGGGTCAGAAGAAGTGGGTGCATGACGCAGAGACGCCATCGCCAAGGCGCCGAATGACGAAGAAAGCGCGGAAAGCTTATACCGCCAAGGAGAAACTGTACTGGCTCAAGATGCTAGACGCGTAGCCACATTTGAGCGTCCGGGCTTTGGCCAGGCTCGCCAAGGTCCAGCCGAAGCAGATCCGTGAGTGGCGCAGCTTGAAGGAGTGCCTCGAAGTTGCGGCAGGTTGTCGCCAACGTCTCGGTGGTGCGGGACGAAAGCCCAAGTGGCTGATGATGGAGGCTATGGTCTACCACTAGTTCTTTTCGCACCGTGGGAAAGGACTGCCGGTTTCTGTGAGCCTGCTGCAGAGTTGGGCGGCGACGTACATGAAGCATCGCCACCCCCAGGAGAAGTGGCGGTCATCCCACCGTTAAACAAAGAGGTTCCGTAGGCAGTGGTCCTTGGCACAGCGGATGAAGACGAAGATCGGGCAGAAGCTTGCTGCAGGTAAGAAGTCGTAAGCATTCTCGATGTTCACGGTTGTAAATTCGTATTCTAGCTACCGGTTCTTACTCACGCTTATCTTGTGCGATGCCGATTGCAAGAAGAGGTGCAAGGCCTTCTGGGAGTTCGTGAGGCAGATGCGCGTGCGCAAATTCTACCCCCTCAACTTGATCGTGAACGCAAATCCGGCACCCTGTTCCTTGAGTTGCCTACCGAGTGCACACTCGAGATGAAAGGCGCTCGTATGGTGCACGTGCACACCATGGGGTACGAGAAGCAGCGTGCCACCGTCATGCTGGCGGTGAAGGCGGGCGGCTTGAAGCTCCCTCCGTATGTGGTCTTCAAGCGGAAGACCTTGCCGAAGATCCCTGTACCTCGAGGTGAGATGTGCCTTGGTGGATGCTCCGCGGATGTTTGTTGGAGGAATTCCACTGCTAATGTCAGTTGTGTGTTGTGCAGGTGTTGTCGTGCGAGCCCAGGAGAAGGGCTGGATGGACGAGAAACTTGTCCAAGACTGGACAATGCAGGCTCTCATCCCATTCATGAAGCCGCTTTGCGAAGAGGAAAGGCAGCGCAAGGATGCGCTCCTCATCCTCGACTCCTTCCAAGGGCACACCACGGAATGGGCCGGACAGGCGATGAAGTTGTTCAAGCTTACGCACGTGGTGATCTCCGGCGGTTGCACCTCGTTGGTGCAACCGCTGGACATTTCGGTGAACCGCAACTTCAAAGTCGGGGTTCGCCACCGCTATTCCACGTGGTTCTAGGATGAGGGGATTCAGACTTTCACTCGTGCAGGTGAGCACGTGTCTTGAACTTGTTTTACCGATAATGTGTGCCTTGCACCGTGTGTTGACTCACGTCTGCCCCTATCCATGACCTTTCCCGCAGGGAATTTGAAGAAGCCCCCCCCCCGAAGAAGGTTCTTTGTTGGATTGCAGAGGCCTGGGCCGACGTCCCTGAAGAATTGGTGAAAAAAGCGTTCATCACCTGCGGCATCTCCACCGCCATCGACGGGAGCGAGGATCATCTGATCCTCGCTCACCTCCGCGATAAGGCGGAGGTGGAGGTGCTGGAGGATGTGTGCGAGGAGGAGCTGGAGGAGCTCGTCCCCAACCCTTTTTGCCCTGACCCTGCTGCCTCTGCGAGCAAGGACAGCGATGCAGAGCTAGTGGTGGAAGCTGGAGAGGAGGAGGAGCAGGAGGAGGAGGAGGAGGAGGAGGAGGAGGAGGGAGGAGGAGGACGACGACGACGACAACGACGAGGAGGAGGACGACGAGGAGGAAGAGGAGGAGGATGACGAGGAGGAGGATGAGGAGGAGGGTGAGGAAGATGGCGGTGTGGTCGTTGAGGAGATGGGGGCTGGAGGGGGATGGGAGGATGGTGGCAAAGAGTGATGGGCAGAAGGGCGATATAACGGGGAGGAGGTGGAGACCTGGGTTGCTGGATTGGATGAGGATTAGGATAATGTACTTGTGCATGTGCGTACATGGTTGTGATTCCTCTTGATGAACATGGAAAGTGATAGATTTCCATTGCTGTCGCTAACAATGAGTAGTTTCCTAGGGGGAGGGGGGGGTCTTATAATGTTCGGTGCCACTTAGGGGGGTATAACTCGGATAGACTTGAATAGAGTACCCCCCCCCCCCCCCCCCCCCCTCTGTATTATAGACCCGGAGGTCTACAAATGGAGGGGGTCTTATATCCGGGGGATTATGGTATCCGGGGGATTATGGTCTTATGAAATATAGTTATTATTATTATTATTACTTTTTCACCGAAGTGTACATGTCGTCCTTGCGATTTGAATCGAGTCAGGCCATACAGGGCTGTGAATGATGAAATTGGAAACTACTTACATAAGGTGTAAGGAAATTTCTCGAATTCCTTACTAAGGCACTCCGCGTGTACAACTCCAACTTTCGAAGTTCCAGGCTCAATCCGCTGACCTCGCCCTCCATGTTACAATCTGAAAAGACAGATTTATAGGATCGTCTCAGGTTGATCGCACGAAAGTGTAGCAATGGAAGTTTGCTAATGAAGTCGGGTACGGACCCTGTCAAAAGAGGGAAATTTGAATCTCGATAGAAGTGACTAACACAATGCGGTACAGAGTTTTATATACGAATACTGTGAAATACGAAAGGTGCTAGCTAGCCATGTACTGGGTATTTTCCCCTTAGGGCTAATCCAGATCGGGAAAGCCAACCGTGCGTTTCAATAACGATACGCGCCACGGTAACTGTTGAATGATTTTCCTGTGCTTGCATTTTGTATTCTTCCTGCTTTCAACCGTCTTCGTTAACTGCTTGTGTCGCTCGGTCTTCGTCCTCGCTGCAGTCATCTTCGCGTTAGGGTTTTGGTTACTTCATGAATGTTAAGTGACTATTCCATATCGTAACACCCCCCTTCATTCCTAGAGAAGCAAAGTCAGGTTGATAAAGCCAGGTTTGTTCGCGATTTTGATCGCGCTTTGGTTGCCGCAGTGAAGTTTGAAGCTCGCGGATGTCGCAATTTTTGCTTCCTAGAGCAGCTTTTAGAGGTAGAGTCTTTCGCGAACAGCTGACGTGGCGATGATAAACTCGGCTTTAGCAGAGGAGAGTGCCACCATTCCCTGCTTCTGTGAATTCTTTGAGATTGGTCTAGTGGGCTCGAGGCGGAAACGGAAACCGGATCGGGACCCTCGATTTGCGGGATCAGCGGCGTGATCAACATCCACGTAGCCAATGAGGTTGAATGGGCGGGTGGTGAGGGTGGTATAGGTGAGGCCAATGTGAGGTATGGAGATGAAGTACTGCAGGGTGCGCTGTAGTTCCAACATATTCTCCCCTTCAGGTCGCTTAGCATACTGAGCGAGCTGGCTTGAAATGTAGGATAGATCGGGGCTGCAGGTTACTACAACGAAGAGGAGGCAGCCAAGCTACTGCTGGTATAGTTGGCGTCCAGATGGGTGGAGCGGGGTGGTGTTGGGGTTGTGGGGGGGAGCCGGGGTGCGATAACTGGTGGAAAGATTCGCCGGTTTGATGTTGAACTTGGCAAATAGAGTTTCGGCGTACTTGGCAGCGGAAAGGTGAATGGCGTCAGCTGCGTAGGAGATGTTCAGGCCCAGGAATTGTGTGACGTGGAAAAAAGCTGGTGGTTTTGACGCGGTTGCTGAGGTTTTATTCAAATTGGGCGAGAAGTTCGTTGCTGGTGCCCGTGTACAGGAGGTCGTCCACGTATGCCGTAAGAAGGATGTAATCACCTTAGAAATGGAGGCGATACATTTCAAGGTCGTGGAGCAGCTGGGTGAAGCCAATTTTTGTGAGAATTTGATGGAGGTTCTGCAGCCAGAGACACGACGCCTGCTTGATGCCATAGAGAGATTTCTTGAGTTGGCACATGCGATCGTCATCGCCATAGGACTGCGGTTGTTCGACGAAGATAAGGGAATCTACTTGTGCGTATAGGAATGCGTTTTTGACATCGATCTGGCAGAGTGAGAGATGTTTTGCAGTCGCGATGACAAGGAGGATGCGGACCCAGGTGTGGCGCCTGACGGGGGCGAACGTTTGGTCGAAATCGATGCCGTGGCTTTGGTCAAAACCACGCACAACCCAGCGGGGACATGGAAGTCCCATTTGCCCAGAGAACGCGTCTCCCCTTCAGCACGATGCGGTCAGCGAGAGCCCAGGTCTCGCGAGCTTTGGGTGCGGTCACTTCGACATCCATGGCTGCACGCCATTCCTTACTGTAGGGGCCGTTGAGTGCCTGCGTGGGGTTTTGGCTCCAACCACTTTTGGCGGACAAGTGACGGTAGTGTGAATGCCAAAGATGTGCGGACTTGAAAGGTCGGCGCTACAAGCTGCTGAAACTTGCGATGGGAGAAGAGAAAATGCCCGAGGAAGGAGATGCCCGCGATCGGTGGATTGAGAAGAGCGTGGTGCTGTACGATTTAATCCTACAGTCCGTCAACAACGACATGTTCCAGCACATCAAGGATTTGGTGGAGCTCGATGACTCGGGACTGAAGGCGTGGAAGCTACAATGCGACGTGATTCAGCCCAACACGCTGCCAATGGTGATTGTGTTGGAGAAGGAGCTAGCTGCCCTCTCCAGGCGACTAGGAGACGATGTGAAGATGATCCTAGACAAAATCAAGGACACCTATGCGAGGATGGCAGCGGCGGGCAGCAAGGTCTCGCAGATGTAGCAGTGCACCGAGATCATCTCGGTGCTCGACAACACATGGGACAACCTTATCCCCACCCTCAAGACTTAGCAAGACCAGTGGACACCTGAGTGGCTACGGCAGCAGATTCTGCAGGAGGACTTCCGCAGGCGCCACACAGGAGGTGGTGCTGCCAACAAGACTGCTGAGGGGTATGGAGCTGCAGGAGGCAGCAGAGGAAGAGGGGGTGGGAGAGGCCGAGGCCGTGGGAGAGGCTTTGGCAGAGGGAGAGGTCGAGGTGACTATAATGAGGGGCATGAAACCTCTAGTGGCAGGGGGAGCACCCAAATGGAGGGAGCGTGCTCGTACTGCAAGAAGGCAGGCCACCCATGGTTCAAGTGATTTAGCCGGCCTGAGGGATGCACGCCTCCAGGCATGAAGCCGCCAAGTGGTGAACATGCACAAGGTGGCGCTGTGCAAGGTTCAGGTGCACAAGGTGAAGGTGCACAAGGTAAAGCCTCCCCTGGGATGTTCCTCATAGTTGAGGATGTCAAAGGGATTGAGGGTGATGTGAGTTCAGATGGGAAGGTTGTGATGCACCCCCTCACTCACTGGGTGATAGATTCAGGTTGCACAAGTCACATGACCCCACGGGCAGATTTGCTTGATGAGGTAAAGCCCCCTGGGAAGATCAAGTTTGTGGCTGCCGCTTCAGGTGCTTTGCTCCCTGTGATTGGTGTTGGGAATGCCAAGGTGATGGGAGCCAATTGGGAGCCTACGGGGCTGGGGAATGTGCTGCTGGTTGAAGGTTTGTCCGCTAACCTTCTTTCTGTGCGCCGGCTGCAGAAGATCAAAGCTGAAGTTACGTTCGGCCCAACCAGCTGCCGTGCAAAGCTTGGGAAGTTGCTGCTGTGGGATTTGGAGGAGAAGAGCAGTTGCATCAAGGACCTGTGGCAGCTGCCCATCATCCCTTGGAATGGGAAACCACCAGCAATGGCAACGGCAGCGGTAGCGGCTAAAGCAACTACAGGAGGAGAGGAGATTGCACTAACTTTTGGAGCCTTGGATGCAGTCAAGAAGGTGCAGCAGCCACAGCAACCACATGGTGAGGTACTTGCTGGTGTGGATGGGATAGCTGCATGGGCAAATGCTTCATTTGGGAGTGGTGAGGCTGATTGGGAGACATGGCACGAGAGACTGTGTCATGCGAATTTCCCTATGCTGCAGAAGTTGGTGAAGGATGGGAGCTTGAAGGGGTTGGAGGTGAAAGGGGCTGCAAAGGAGATTGAGAACTCCTACATGTCTAGAGACAAAGTTCACAAAATTCCCCTTTAACAGCACCACAAAACCAGCCAAGGCCCCAATTGCACTTGTGCACATGGATGTGGTGGGCCCTATATCGGCCCCTTTTTTGTCAGGCAGCCGCTACTTCTTGACCATCGTTCATGACCACACGTGTGCTGTGTGGGTGTACCCTTTGAAGACCAAGGAGGAGGTGGCAGCGGCTATTCTCAAGGAGTGGATGCCGAGAGCTCAAAGGGAGAGCGGACACAAGGTGAAGGTGATCCGAACCAACAATTGAGGGGAGTTCATTGGCACTGATTTTGAGGCAGAGCTGAAGCGGAAGGGGATCCAGCATCAGCTCACAATGCCCTCAGCAGGATGACGTGGCTGAATAGTTCAACCGGACCCTGCAGGAAGGAGCTTGGACTCTCCTTGGGCGTGCAGGGCTGCCGGATTTGTTTTGGGTGACTGCACTGCGGCAGGTCACCCTTGTGAAGAACCGGGTGCTGGTGATTGTTGGGGACAAGCAGTGGGTTCCCTACACCAAGTGGTATGGGAGTGCACCAGCAGTCAACATGCTGAGAGCCCATGGGTGCATGGTGGTGTTTAATGTGCCTGAGGAGAAGAGGGGAAAGTTGGAGGCTTCTACAAGATGGGGTATGCACTTGGGGATTGCTATGGATCACAAGGGCTGGTTGATATGGGTGAGGATCGATAGGATCGAGTTCAGAAAAGTGGGAATGAATTGATTGATCCACCTGGGTACAGCACGGGGCTATATATAGTCTCGACACAAGGCCAGTAACCCAGTTGGTACTCGAATGTCTAGAGGGTCGCATAGCGTCCCGAACAGAACCTTCCCGAATTCAGTAGAAGGCAATTCGTTGGCAACCGAGAGGCCAGGAATTCGGTACACGCAGCCTGGTTCGGTGCTATAACTATAATAAAATAAAGGAATGCACCTAACTTAGGAAATCAAGCATAACCATGCATAAAGCTCAGCTAGAAATAACATCAATAAAGGCAAGGCAAGCAAGCAAAGCAAACATAAGCCATCGTGCTTTCACACGTCCCCCCCTCAAAGCTGGGTGGCGTGAGAAACACCCTGCTTGACAAGATAATCCTTGAGAGCACGGCGTGCGTTACCCATATCATCTTCTGCAACCCAACTGTCCTCCAATGGGTCATAACCCTTCCAACATATCAGGAACTCGAGTGTCTTGCCGCCGCTGCGCCGATGAGTGAGAACGCATTCCACCTCGTACTCTGGTTCATCCT
Organism: Closterium sp. Yama58-4; assembly: GCA_947470075.1. Classification (NCBI taxonomy): domain Eukaryota; kingdom Viridiplantae; phylum Streptophyta; class Zygnematophyceae; order Desmidiales; family Closteriaceae; genus Closterium; species Closterium sp. Yama58-4. The sequence continues at coordinate 358,268 of CANIUD010000234.1, read as the reverse complement.
GTACAAGAACAGGTGGTGGTGGCGGTAGCTGCCGTCCCTAGAACTGTTGGTTAGGATCTTTCTAAGGCTTCAATAGCTGAACATGGAAGGCGTTGTGAAGCTTCCACGTAGTCGGAATATTACTGGTGCCACCTGTGCCTCAATGCGAAAGGGACCACAGAAATGAGGCCGGAGCTTGGATGGTAAGTGAGAGAGGTCCAAGTTGCGTGTATCAAGGAGCACCTGATCTCCGACTAATATCGGGTGATGTCGCTGTCGATCGGCTTACTGCTTCTGGGGGTTCAGCATCGTGGTGAGACGTTGCTGAGTCTTCTCCCATAGCTGCTGCATGGTGGTGACAAAGTAGTGTGCGGCTTGGACGTGTGCCGATGTGGTTGGCTGCTGTGGTGTGAGTGGTTCCCGTCCGTAGCACAGAAAGGAAGGAGATTTCCCTGATGCGACGCGTTGTTGTAAGCGAACTCAAGCGTCAGTAATTGTAAATCCCAGTGGCTGATATCGTCTTTGCAAGCTGTGCGCAGTAACTATTCAACCACCTGATTGAGTCGCTCAGTCTGTCCGTCAGTCTGGGGGTGGTACGCTGAAGACATTGCAAGCTTTGTCCCCAACAAACCCATGAGTTCCCTCCAGACTTTACTAGTGAATTTAGGGTTTCTGCCTGAGATGAGTGTAGCGGAGTGTCAAGCTATATTTGCTATAGCTTCTAGTTATTAGCCTAGGTGCACTTTCTCCTTCCTAGGGTTAGTGTTAGGTTTCATATATTCTACTTGTATTTTCCCAATCTAGTCATTTATTCTCAGATTCTAACATGGTATAGAGCAAGGTTCAGCCTAACTAGGGTTTACCCTAGCGTTTTTAATTCTCAATAGTTAAGGGCCCACCGAAACGCACGCGCTTCGTACTAACGCGCGCCTCGTAGCGCGTCACCCGTCGCTCGTCGCGTTATTCCCGCTGTCGCCCGTTCGACCCTCCCCCCCCCCCCCCCCCCCCCCCCCCCCCTCCCCCACACCCCCCCTCCCCCCCCCCCCCCCCCCCCCCCCCCCCCCCCCCCCCTCCCCTCCCCCCACCCTCCCCTTGTGTGTGTGTGTGTGTGTGTGTGTTGTTTTGTTTTGTTTTGTTTTGTTTTGGCTTTTTTTTTAATGATTTTTTTTTATTTACTCGCGCGCGACCGTAGAGCGCAGGCCCCACGACCCACGCGTTAGAAGGCCCCGCGGCCTTCAGTAGCAGGCCCCGAGGCCCTTGCTCGACGGCCCCATGGCCTGCGCTTAGCTGGCCCCGTGGCCTGCAATTAGCTGGCCCCGTGGCCAAAACGTACGACCGCCCAGAAACGATCGCCCCACCCCTTAGCCGCCCGTTGCCGCCCGCTGCTGCCCATCCTGCTCGCCTAGACTTAACCCTCACAGCTGCTTAACCCTAACAGCCGCCCCAATTGCACTCCAGAACCTCTCAAGACGCATTCAACCACACCAGAACCGCCTCTCAACCGCATTAGACCACTCCCAGCCGTGAGATACCGCTCCCCACCTCACTCAACCTGTCTCAACCGCCCTTCACCGCTCTAGACCTACCAGGACTGCACTCTACCATACCAGATCGCTCCAACAGCAGCCTAGACTACCACCAGCAGTAGCATAGGCTACCCCCAATGCACTAGCAGCAGCCTAGACTGCCACGAGCAGCACCTGCAGCAACCTCCACTGCCGCCAGCGCACTAGCAGCAGCCTAGACTGCCACCAGTAGCACCAGCAGCAGCATAGGCTACCCCTAGCGCAGAACCAGCAGCAGCATAGGCTGCCCCCACCAGTCCCAGCAGCACCTTAGGCCACTTTCAGTAGCGCTAGCACCAGCCTAGGCCGTCCGCCTCGACTGGCCCCTACCCCCGTATTAGCGTGCCATGTCGTTGTGGCGACAGTGGCAGCAGCAGCAGTGGCCCCAGCAGCAGCAATGGCAGCAGCACCGGTGGCCGCAACAGCAGCAGTGGCCGTAGCAGCACCAGTGGCAGCAGCACCGTTGGCTGCAGCAGCAGCAGAGGCGGGTTCAGAAGCAGCGCCTGCGACAACCTCCACCGTGGGGCCCTGACAGACCCGGCCAGTACACACACCTGTACGTGAGAGCTACAGCTGCTATTGAGACTTGTGTTTCCAGTCTTCGTACGTGTGTAGTTTCCGGTCCAGGCGCCTCAGAGGTTTTTAGTGTGGGAGCTGCAGCTACCACTAGTCTACTACCAGCCTTTGTCGCTGGCTCGGGTGCGGCCTCACCGACTGCATAGCTTTCCTTCACCCTAGACTCTGGAGCGTCCAGCTGTTTCTTTCGCGACTGCACCGGCCTCTACACTCCAGTCACTGTTGCCTTGGCTGACCCCTCCGTGGGGTCTATAGCCCACAACACCACCACTCTCCCGTGTCCGGAGGCTCCCTCTGGGTTTCTCACGGGTTACTACACCCCCTCGTTCTCTTGGAACTTGGTGGGTGCCAGTCACCTCCACGACCTTGGAGTTGTCACCACTTTCCCTCTGGACGAGCCTATTGCCTCCTGCACAGTCGGTGCCACTGGGGCGCCACTGGCCACTTTTCACAGAGAGCCATGCTCTGGTCTGTACTCGTTACACACTGGGTCAGGCTAGGTCAGGTCAGGTAGCTTCTGTGTCATGTGACTGTCAGTCACTCACCCACCCGTCGGTCCTTAGGCAACACCGTCTAGGGCACCCGTCCTTCCCGCATCTTAGTAGGATGGTACGCTACCGTCTGGTCTCAAGTCTCCCAGAGTTGCTCGCTCCACTCCCCCGCTCGCCTGCGCTACCGTGCACTCCTTGCGTCGAGGGCCGGTAGCGCGTTGCCCCTCACTCCTCCTCGTTCCCCCCCACCAAGGCTCCGTTACAAACCCTGCACTTAGACGTCTTCGGCCCCTCCCCGTTCCTTTGGCCATGCCAGGAGCGCTACTTCCTGATTGTGGTGGATGACTATTCCCGCTACACCACAGTTGTCCCCTTGCGACAGAAGGCTGACGTGCCTACTGTCCTCGAGTCGTGGCTACTAGCGAGGGGTGGCGCACAGGGCCTGTGTGGGTTCTGCTTACACTCGGACCGTGGTGGTGAGTTTTCTTCCACTCACCTGGAGACGTTCTGTCTGGTTCGGGGGATCATCCAGTCTTACACGCTACCAAACTCGCCACAGCAGAACGGGGTAGCCGAGCGACACATCGGCCTGGTAATGAAGGTTGCCCGGACCTCCATGTGCCATGCTGGTGCCCCCCAGTTCCTGTGGCCTCAGGCAGTCTGTTACGCCGCGCACCAGCTGAACATGTGGCTTACTGACACACGCCCACGGGTGATGCCGATCTCCCTTTGGACAAGTTTTCCTGGCGTAGCAGCTGACTACCGCGTCTGGGGTTCCCTGGCCCACGTTCGCGCCCCTGACACGAACAAGTTGTCTGCGCGCACCCATGCCTGCGTCTTTCTTGGCTTCTCACTTGACGCCTCAGGCTGGGTGTTCTACGACCCAATCACCTACAAGTTGTTCGCCTCTTAGGACGTCACTTTCGACGAGTTAGTCACTACAGGAGTCACCCCCATCAAGATTCTGAGGCCTTTTTCCCCCCGTTGTTCCTCACCCCTGAGCCCCCCCCCCCCCCCCCCCCCCCCCCCCCCGTCGCCCCGGTAGCCCCCCCCCCCCTTCGCGTCCTGCCCCGTTAGGTGTGTCGCACGTCACTTCGCAATTGTCTTCCCCGCAGCGTCCAGTCCCTGTCGTGTTTGGGGGTTCGGGATGTGCGGCTGCAAAGGGTGGGGGTACTGGGGCTGCGGGACCTAGTAGTACTGGCTCTGGGAGTGTAGGGGGTGTGAGGGTGGAGACCTTTCCTGTGGAGGACACGGCTGTCTCGACTCGGCGGTATAGCCCCTCCTCACCCCCTGGCTTTCCATTATTCCCACGGTTTCCTCCCCGTTCGTCTCTGCGGCCGGTCGCTACAGAGTCTGGGGGTGTTCCTGCGGGAGGTACTGGAGGCACTGGGGGTGTCGGTGGTGGAGGTTCTGGTTCTGGAGGTGTTGGAGCCAGAGACACGAGCACTGTGATGCCTACACTGCACACTGTACGTTTCCTAACCCGTGTGCAGCGTCTGGACCGGTTGGAGAGGGAGGAGAGGGAGCGGTTTGAGAGGGCACGACAGCAGCACCACCAGCCGTAGCAACAGTCTCGCTCGGGGCGTCAAGAGAGAGTAGAGGAGGAGTCCTAGCCGCACTAGGAGGGAGTCGAGTCACGGCAGCAGCAGGAGCAGCACTCTCAGTCGGAGCGTCAGGAGAGAGTAGAGGAGGAGTCACAGCCACATCAGGAGAGAGTAGAGGAGGAGTCACGACTACCGCATCAGGTGCAGTTGCAGCCACAGCAGGAGAGAGTAGAGCAGGCGTCCCGCCCGCAGCAGCAGGTGCAGTTGCGACCGCAGCAGGAGAGGGTAGAGCAGGAGTCTCCGCCGAAGCAGTAGGTGTTGTTGCAGCCACAGTAGGAGAGAGTAGAGGAGGCACAGGAGCAGCAGCGGGGGTAGGTGCCGCAACAGCAGACGCCAGAGGAGGCGGAGCAGCAGCGACTCCGCATCTGCACGCTTTGTTCGTGGTCCCCTACTGTCCCCTCCTGTTCCCCCTGTCGAGTCCCTTTCCTTGTCCCAGTGGACTCGTCGTTCTCCCCTCAGTCGTGCTGTGTCCCCAGAGCCTCGTCGGTCGCGTTATCGTGCTGACGGTCACCTCTCATCGGTCACTTTGTTCTTCGCTCTCGTGTTCCACCTCCTCCTGTCCTTCCACAGCCTCCTGAGTTGTCCCTCACTGTGTTTCACGACCCATTATCCAACTACCTCCGTGCCTCTCGCCCTGTCGTCTCCCGTGTTCAGTCCGCGTTGGCCCCTCTGCTGTCTGTCTCGGCCCTTGTCACTACTGTCAGTGCCTTTGCCTCTTCCCACCACCTTGACTACGTCGCTCACCTTGTGAGTGGCACTGCTCGTTCTCCGTCCACTGGGGGTGCTCATGTCTTTCCCTTGGAGGTCCTGGAGGACAGGCAGTTAAAAATTGGTTTCCTTGAGGCCGCTGTTCCTCATCTCTGCGCCATGCTGCTTGCCCCTGAGGGGAATCCATACGCCCTTGACATCCTGATCCCATGCACTTACGCTGAGGTGGTCTCGCGACCCTGGTCTTCGAATGACTGGATAGCAGCTGAGGAGGCAGAGATGGCAACTTATAGGTACACAGGCACCTACGTCGACGTCGTCCCACCACCTGGGGCGACCGTTGTCAGTGGCATGTGGCTCTACAAGGTGAAGCGGCCGCCTAGAGCACCACTGGTTTTCAAGGCACGCTACGTGGCGAGAGGCTTCAGTCAGCGAGAGGGGGTAGACTTCTTCCAGACCTTCTCTCCCACCCTGAAGATGACCACTCTTCGGGTGTTGCTGCACATTACAGCACAGCGCGACTACGAGTTGCACTCATTGGACTTCTCTACCGCATTCCTTCAGGGGAGCCTACACGCGCAGATCTGGCTGCGTCGTCTGCCTGACTTCACTAGCTCTTTCCCTCCTGGGACCTGCGTCGACCGGTCTACAGCCTATGGCATGCTCCCCGCGAGGGACACGACATGCTACGTACGACTCTTGCAGCGCTTGACTTCTTTCCGTCGTCTGCCGATCCGTCGCTGTTCGTCCGCCGTGGCTCGTCCCCGTTCTTTGTTCTGGTCTACGTTGACGACCTGGACTTCGCCACTCCCGATCGATACGCACTGGCCTCCGTGAAGGAGGAACTGCAGAGGAGACACACTTGCACTGACCTTGGTGAGCTGCAGCGCTACCTTGGCCTGCAGATCACGAGGGGTAGGGCAGCTTGCACCATTACACTAACGCAGTCGCATATGGTCAAGCAGTTCCTCACGCGGTTTAACTTCCCGTTTTCCAAGGCACAGCCCACCCCTCTTGCTGTGGAACATGGGCTTACGGCTCCACCTTCGGACGAGCCATTTGATTCCAGTGGTCCATATCCTGAGCTGGTGGGTTGTCTCATGTACCTGATGACCTGTACTCGCCCAGACCTAGCTTACCCTCTTAGCGTCCTTGCGCGCTTTGTTGCGCCTGGGAGACACCGACATTCTGATTGGTACGCTGCTAAGAGGGTGGCGAAGTATGTGGTTAGTACATCAGGCATGAGACTTGTCCTTGGAGGGAAGCAGGCGGTTACACTTACAGGTTACTCAGACTCGTTGTGGGCCGACGACGCAGAGGCATTGCGGTCTACACAGGGTTACTGATTCAATCTTGGGATCGGAGCTATTTTGTGGAGGCCGACTCGAGCGTCATCAGTCTCCAGTTCAAGCTGTGAGGCAGAGGTGTACGCTGCGGCCATGGCCGCCCAAGAGCTTCGCTGGCTGAATTTCCTCCTCACCGACCTTGGTGAGCGGCCTCGCTCTCCCCCAATCTTGTTCGCCGACATTAGGTCTGCTATCCTATTGTGTGAGGAGCCCCGACTGGTTGGGAAGGCGAAGCACATCCAGCTTCGTTACTTCCTTCTGCGCGAGTTGCAGCAGCGTGGCCAGACCCGCGTGGTACATGTGGTCTCTGAGGCCAACACAGCATATATCTTCACCAAGGCGTTGCCGCCTTGTGACCACCAACGTTTCTGCACCCAGTTGGGGCGTGTATCTACAGGCCCTCGTTTGCGTAGAGATGCTTTGCATTGTATTCTTGCATCTCTCTATATTTGCTATATATATCTGCTTGTGGACTGGCCTTGTGGCACCTTGCTTCTATAGAGATGCTTATCTTGTACTCTTGCATCTTCTATATTTGCTATATCCTTGCATGTGGACTGGCCTTGTGGCCCCTTGCTTGTTCTTGGACTGTGTGGTGATCTTGAGATCCACCCCGAGATTTGTTGTGTTCTTGTGAACTGGTCTTGTGACCGTTGCTTGTTCTTGCTGAGTGGGATAATAGGTGACATAGGATAAAAGGGACCACTGGGATAGCCCTTTTATTGACATAACCACTGGGATAAAAGGGCTTGTTTGTGTAGCGGGTGAGTGCGCCCATAACCCCCCAGGCCGCCATGCCTGTAACCCTTCCCTAGGATCAATCGGGGATCACCAGTGGACCTCTGACAACCTAGACTATCCCCGCTAACGTTTTGCTGCTCCTGAAATGTCCCATGTATGCTACGTCGTGAACATCCTCCAGCACGATCTGTCGGAGCGGGGCATAGTTCGGTACCCAAATCTTTCCTGAACCCTTCCTTACAGCTAAGTCTTTCTCCCACTGTAACAGCTTCTGTTTCTGTGCTGTAGCGATCTCTGCGTCCACGGAGTACCCATGTTGGAATAGACCCTTGAGCAGAGGGTTCATCCCGTCAAGCTGGATGCCTGCTACATGACCGGAGCGGCTCAACGCATCTTCTTTGTTGTGTAGCCCGGGCTTGTAGACGATGTCGTAGTGGAAGTGAGTTTCCTAAAAGTCCATCCACCGCACTTGTCGTCGTGAGAATGTAGGCTGAGACTTCAGGTATTTGAGACTGCAATGGTCACAGTAGAGTGTAGTCTTGGCTCCCTCTAGGTAACACCTCGACGCCTTGAAGGCTGTGACGATCGCTAAGGCTTCCTTCTCATGGATTGGGTAGTTCAATTCTGCTCCGTGTAGCTTCTTACTGAGGTAGGCGATGGGCTGCAAACCGCGTCCGTGATCCTGCATCAGTACTGCTCCGACTGCCTGGTCACTAGCGTCTGCTTCCACCACGTAGTCCTTGTCTGGGTCCGGTAGGATGAGTACTGGCGCTATAGTCAGTGCTGTCTGTAGCTGCTCCACGACTTGCTATTGAGGAGTATCCCATTTGTAGGGCGTATCCTGGTAAGTTTACCAGTGGAGCGGCTATGTTAGCATACTACGGCACGAACCTGTTGTAGTAGTTGGCGAAGCGCGTCTATGTTAGCATACTGCGGCACGAACCTGTTGTAGTAGTTGGCGAAGCCTAGGAACTGCTGCAACTGCTTCACGTTTTCAAGAACTTTCCACAACTTTACGACTTCGATCTTCCGCGGGTCTACGTGTACGCCCTCGGCACTCACCATGTGCCCGAGAAACTGCACCTTCTTCAGGGCGAAGTCGCTTTTTGACAGCTTCACGTTGAACTTATTTTCCCAGAGGATCTCGAAGACTTTCTGCAGATGCTCCACGTGCTCCTTCATATTTTTGGAGTAGATGAGAATGTCGTCCAGGTACACTACTACGCATTCGTCCAGCAGGGGCCGTAGGATGTGGTTCATCTCTGCCTGGAACGTTGCTGGTGCGTTGCAGAGTCCAAACGACATCACTAAATATTTGTAGGAGACGTATCTAGTGTGAAACGTCATCTTGTGAATCGAGTTGTCTGCCATTTTGATTTGCCAGTAACCCAACCGTAGGTTCAGCTTCGAAAAAACTGTTGCACGACGTAGTTGGTCTAGAAGATCGTCTATGCGCAGTATGGGGTAATTGTTTTTCACTGTCTGTTTGTTCAGTGCTTGGTAGTCGATGTACATCTATAAACTACCGTCTGGCTTTGGAGTGAAGAGAACTGGTGCACCATAGAGAGAGGTGGGTGGGCAGATCAGTTGTCTGTCTAGTTGGTATTCGATCTGCTTCTTCATGTCTGTCAGTTCCGCCGGACTAAGTCAATATGATGCATGTGAAACGGGCTTTGCACCTGGTTCCTCCACGATCTCATGCTAGTGGGCTCGTGCTGGAGGTACTCCAGCATGCAGATCATCTAGCATGATATCTTTGTACTGCTCCAACACCTCCTGTACTGCTGCAGGTAGCTCCGAGTTCGGCTTCTCCTCCTCTGCTGCTGCCATAACCAGTGCTAAGTAACCCATGTTACTCTAGTTCACTGTCCGTTTGAACCGTGCAAGTGTAGTTTCATTAACATCCACTGTATCCGTCCAGCTTCACAGCTCCACATATTTCCCGTTGTTGTAGATGCACGCCTTCCGGTTGACCCAGTCAATCTCGGGGTTGAACCGCTTCAAGAAATCTCGCCCCAAGATGAAATCGAACCATTTGATGTTCATGATCGGCACCATCGTCTTCCATCTCAACGCACCTATGTGCAGCTGCAGTGATGCTTCGCCGTGGATGGGAAGTTTCGTACCGTCCACCGTCATTGCCGTCAACTGGGTCTCATCCGAAGATTCTCCAATCTTCTCCAACGTCCTGCGGTCGCACACCAAGTGGGACACACCACTATCCACCAATACCTGGAGGCGTCGCCCTTTGCATAACACCTCGAGGAGTAGTGGTTTCTGCTGCGCTGAGTAGCCAAAGTTAGTCTCGTTAATAGGATCATAGGGTACATCAAAATAGCCATCACCCCTATTTCCTACACCTGACTCAACACTCGTGACTTCCAACTTCACTTGGGGGTAGGAGGATTTTTCCGAGGCTTGAATAAATTCTCTTGAGCCTGAATTTTTCCTCCACGCTTTTGCAGCTGTGTAGGCTTCACCTGTGGGCAATGGGGAGCCTTAACACGGTGTTGCGGAGAGATTATATCAACTCCTCAAAACGCACGACCCTTTTCAATGGTCCGGAGTACTTTGCCCAACTTCTCAGGTACCTGAATAATTTCTAAAGGCTTTTTCTTGGCCTCTAATTCTCCCCTGAAATTTTCAAAGGCTTGAAAGCCACGAGAAGCAATGTTCTTAGTTCAAGTATCTTTATAGAATAAATTTAACGAATTCTTACTTTCGTGGGTATTCGGCCGGAGTTTCCCAGTCGATGCAGAGTATTTTTTCGCCGAGCCTCCATTTTTCTCGGCAAATTCTCCTGGTGTCGGCCGGTCGTGACATTTTAAATTCACGCCACGTCGTCGCCTTTTTGCCCTTTCCGGATCCTTTCGCGATCGCCAGGTCGATCCGCTGTTTCTGGCAATACACGTTTTTTTACTTCGGGGGTGCCACACAATTATTGCCTAGCATTTCCGCACGTGCCTTTTTCAGTTTGTAACACGACAGAATCTGATGTCCAGCTGCGCCGCAAAATTCACACTTCTCGGATTTTGTCGAGCGCGACTTCGCATCGACTTTGTCGATGTCCATCGGGTCTGCGAACGTGGGGGGTGCCAATCACTCCATGCCGAAAGACCTGTTCGGCACGTGGCGTCATGTTTCGGGTTGACCACACGTCAGCGCATTGTATTGCTTGGCTACATGTACGATGTTGTGGTAGTTACTGTAGTTCGCTGCGATAACCTCTAGTCGTATCTCCATTTTCAGTCCCTCCATGTACGCGTGCAGGTTTTCCCGTCCGTGTACGCGTGCAGGTGCAAGTCTGTAATTCTGTTGAATAACTGTTCCATCTGCTGCGTATACTGCGCTACACTGCCGTACTGTTTGTGACAGTGAATCTGCTGCCATGCCATATAACTATAATTAAAAGGTTCGAAACGCGCTATTAAGTCTGCCCAAAACTGCGCCCACGTTCCCTCGCCTCGGACCACTTCACTATAGTACACCCATTCCAGTGCCGAGCCTCGCAACAGTGTCGGTGCGAGCCGAATCCTTGCTATATCATTTGTCGAAGTTGTACAGCCAATGGCCTCGAAGTAAATTTCGAGGGTTGCCACGAATCGTCGAACGTCCGATCCTTTTGCACTCGGATCGAACGTTTTTGGGAGCCTCGGGCAAGTTGCTTCGAGGTTCGGCGAAGGTGGTGCCACTGGTACGTGAAATGTCGGTGTCGCCGCCGCTGCTGCTGCCGTCGCCGCTGCATTCACTGCTGCGTTCGTTGTTGTTGTGGCGGTTGCCGACTGGTTTGCGAGGAGTGCCTCTATTCGCTGGAGTGCCGCTCGCATCTGGTCCATCTCCGTGCGAAGGGTTGCAACCTCAACTACAAATTGTCGCCAGCGCCCTCCATTCCTGACATCGCGTCCAAAAACCGAAAACGAGGGGAAATGAAAAACACGGAATCGGTTTTACGAACCCGAAATCGGTGTTTAACGTTTGTCGCCCCCGCGGTTTTTTTAAGACTGGTTTTTAGCGATTGAAAGGACTTCGCGTGTAAACAATCTCTGATTACCTAGTGTGAGGCTTGATAGGACCGAGTTCAAAAAGCGGGAATGAATTGATCACATGGGTACAACACGAGGCTATATATAGTCTCGACACAAGGCCAGTAACCCAGGTGTTACGCGAATGTTCTGAGGGTCGCGAACAAGTAGACCCTTCCCGAATTCGGTAGAAGGCAATTCGTGTCAGAATCCCAGCCACTAACCACTGGGATAAAAGGGCTTGTTTGTATGGCGGGTAAGTGCGCCCATAACCCCCCAGGCCGATGTGCCTGTAACCCTTCCCTAGGATCATCGGGGATCTCCAGTGGACCTCTGACACCCCCCCGCACTGGGATGCCCGAGGTGCACACACCGGGATTCGAACCCGAGACCTTTGCTCTGATACCATGTCAGAATCCCAGCCACTAACCACTGGGATAAAAGGGCTTGTTTGTATGGCGGGTAAGTGCGCCCATAACCCCCCAGGCCGATGTGCCTGTAACCCTTCCCTAGGATCATCGGGGATCTCCAGTGGACCTCTGACAATTCGGTGGCAACCGAGAGGCCAGGAATTCGGTGTTTTAGATATAATAAATTATAGGAATGCACCTAACATAGGAAATCAAACATAAACGTGCATAAAATAAACCTAAGCTAGAAATAGCATAATAAAGGCAAGGCAAGCAAGCAAAGCAAGCATAAGCAGACGTACTCTCACAATATGGGACTTGACCAGTCAGCAACTGACTGTGTCAAGGGATGTGAAGTTCCTTGAGTCCTTGTACTACAAGGAGTGGAAGCAGCAGCAGGAGAAGCTTCCTAGTTCATATTTGAAGTTCCGTGACATTAGTCGGGGACTTCCACTCCTGGATGGTCTTGATTTTTGCCAGGCCAACTGTAATGCCGTCACGAGAAATTTCATGCCAAAGAATTTCCAACTCCTTCTTAAAGAACTCGCACTTCGAGCCCTTGGTGATGAGGCGGTTGTCCTATAGGCACTTAACACGATGTTGAGATCGCGGAGATGCTACTCACATGTTCTTGTCAGAATCCCAGTCACTAACCACTGGGATAAAAGGGCTTGTTTATATAGCGGGTGAGTGCGCCCATAACCCCCCAGGCCGACGTGCCTGTAACCCTTCCCTAGGATCATCGGGGATCCCCAGTGGACCTCTGACACCCCCCCGCACTGGGATGCCCGAAGTGCACACACCGGGAATCGAACCCGAGACCTTCGCTCTGATACCATGTCAGAATCCCAGTCACTAACCACTGGGATAAAAGGGCTTATTTATATAGCGGGTGAGTGCGCCCATAACCCCCCAGGCCGACGTGCCTGTAACCCTTCCCTAGGATCATCGGGGATCCCCAGTGGACCTCTGACAGTCCTGCCAAAAATCAGGATATCGTCTAAATAGACAATCACGTATTTGTCGAGAAGTGCTCACGTAATCCACCGCTGATTGTTGAGGCTGACAATTACGTATTTTTGGGGGTTCGTGAATTACGTCCGGCGGTTTATCCCGAATATGGCGGGGATAACCGGCCCGCTGACCGACCTGCTGCACAAGGACAGAAATTTTGTGTGGAAGGCGGCTTTTCATGAGTTGAAGAATTTTCTGGTGTCCCCTCCGGTTCTGCGCATTGCCAACCCATCGAAGCCGTTCGAAGTCGTCACCAATGCCTCACATTTTGCCATCGGTGCTGTACTCCCCCAAAATTTTGGAAACGGACTAAAGCCGATCGCCTACGAATTATGCAAGCTGCAGGCAGCCGAGCGCACCTACCCGATATACAAGAAGGAGATGTTTGCCATAAATTACGCGTTCAAACTGTGGCGCTACTACCTGATGGGCGCCAAAGGCATTGTTCGCACGGACCACAAGTCCCTACAGTACCTGCGAGTTTAGCCCAACCTCAATCTGCGACAAATTTGGTGGCTCGATTATGTGGAGTCACACTTCACCTACCGCATCACATACAAGAAAGGGGCGAATAACATTGCTGACACCCTCACCCGCACGACAGTTCAGCCCGCTGCAGTACTGATCACCCATTCGAACCCACTGCTTACGGGACTATTAACACGCAGCTACACTACGGACCCGTTCTTCACGACTGGAAATCACCAGCAGGCGACGACGCAGAAGGGGAATTATTACCTAAAAGCCGGAACCGACCGGATTTGGGTTCTCACCTATCAGCTGCTGCGTGAACTCGTCATCCAGGAGGTCCACGATTCTAACCTCTTCAGACATTTCGAGGTTGACAAAACCCAAAAAATCATGCACCGTCAATATTATTAGCCTGGCTCCTCTAACAATGAGTAGCGTTATGTGTCCTCATACAGGGTGTGCCAAGCTATGAAATCGACACGGCAACGGCCAGCTGGATTGCTGCAACCCCTGGAGCCGCCCGAGAAACCGTGGCAATAGGTGACGACGGATTTTGTCACGGGTCTGCCAGCTGACCCGTCCAACAACAACGTTGTACTCGTCGTCGTCGATCGCCTCACGAGAATGAAGCATTTCGCACCATGTCGCATGACAATTACAGCCGAAGAACTACACACCTCTTCATCTCAACTGTTGTCCGACTGCACCATATTCCGTCCGCGATCATCAGCGACAGGGACTCGAAGTTCACCTTTAACTTTTGGAAGGAGACGTGGGCGTAGTATGGCACAAAGCTACAGTTCTTGTCGACCTACCACCCGCAAACCGACGGCCAAACCTAGCGGACCATTCAGACGATGGAGTACCTCATCCGCACTAACTGCCTCGATCCCGCTCGCTGGGAAAATTCGCTCGCCATGCTGGGGTTCGCGTTCAACAATGCCCCGTCCAGCACGACTAATCACTCCCCGTTTTTCCTGAATTATGGGATGGACCCATTGGTGCCAACCATGACTACACTCGACAATCCGGTCCCACGGTCATTAAATTTCGTGACGGAACTCCAGGAGATCCGCGGGAAAGCAGCCAACGCAATTCACAAGGCCAACAAAATTGCCTGCAAATACACGGATCTTCTGTGACAGGAAATCGTCATGACAGCTGGGCAACTAGTGTTGTTCGGCACGAAAAACCTTCGGCTACCCAGCTTGTCAAAATTATGGCCACGATTTCGTGGGCCATTTCGTATCATCTAGATGGTGACACCTATCACGGCGAAGCTGCTGCTTCTCAACGACTGGCCCGTGCATGACACCTTCCATGTCAGCCTCCTTCCATGCCTGCCACGACGGACATCACCTGACAGAACGCCGCTCCGACAGGTCGGCCTGTCTCGGAACTGACACTCGACCCATCAAAAATTTTGGCGCATCATGTTTGGCTCGACGCATCCGGCCGCCACGTGTATCTTTTAGTCCATTGGACAGACCGCACTAGTGAAGATGGTACTTGGGTGCCATCCGCATCGTTTGAAGCTTCCCTGCTTCTTGGCGATTATCTTTCCCGCAGACGAACCACGGATATTGACCACCTTTCTTAAAGGGGAGGGGGGAGGGGAAAGGAAAATTACTTTTCCTTATCGTGGTTGACTGATACACATACAACCCCGACATTTCGGACTTCGCACGTTTGGCCGACAATCACGATTCCGAGGTTGCTCCGCGTCGCCATCGGTTTTCCATTCGCCAAACCTGCACCCAACCTCGCATCCTCGAGGTTCCCTCTTAGCTAGGCTAGTCACTATATTAGCACGTGCCTTCATTTGTATTGTCAGTGCATTGAGTCACATCCTCGTTATTCATTATTCTCCGCAACTCTGTTTTACAACTCTTAACAAATGTTATGAGTTGTAATGACGAAGAGTGCGCACAATTCAATAACACGGAAGTGAATACAACAAATAAATGAAAATGAAGCCTATCACTAATATAGCGAGGGCTAGCTAGGTCGAGGTCGCAGGACTGTGCATGGTTGGGTGCACGTTCGGGGTTGAAAACCCGAAGGCGACGCGAGGGACGTTCGGAGGGCGAGGTCAGCGGACCGAGCCTGGAACTCCGAAAGTTGGAGTTGTACGCGCATAGAGTACCTCAGTAAGGAATTCGGGAAAATTCCTTACACTACCCCCCTCCCTCCCCCCCCACCAAAAACTCACCCCCTAAGAAAGGTGGTCTATACCAGGCACGCGTCAGTGGGAAATATAATCCCGTAATACCCAGTGGCCTTGCAACGAGTTGGTTGTGACCCACGTGGCATCCTCGCTTGTGCAATCAACCTATCGCAGTAGAAAATCAACGTGGCGTCCTGTCGGCGTTGCACGCACGCGATTATTCAAAATCTTCTAGGGCTGAAATGTCGGGTCTGCCACAGGCCGAACACTTGGCGCGATGTTGGGACGGGCGACATCGGACGTCTGTAAGGCCACGTAGTGGTGTAATAGACTGACGTGGAAAGCGTCGTGAATTTTCTAGTCAACCAGTAGCAACACCTTTGTTGACGGGAATGGAGTGTTGGCCCCGCCCTCACTTGGGCGACGCTGACGTAGTGGTCAAGTGCACTGGAGGTGCGGCCGACCATAGGTAGGGTTCGACGCGTGCAGGTCGACGGAGTTGGTCGACCTGCACGTAACTGCTGCAATGCTGCCGTCGTGGGGAGCCGACGGCCTAGTTTGACAGAGGAGGTCGACAAAGCTGTTTGTCGACCTATGCGAGACCATCACGGAGCTGTTGATGATGGGAGATTGACGGTTGCAGCTGACCTGGGTAGTCGACGGAAGGGTCCGTCGACCAGGGTGGTCTTCGATGGGCGCGGTGGTCAATGGAGGGAGGTCGTCGACCAAAGCGCTGGGTGGTCGACCTGGTCGACGAGGTTACCTCCACGATGAGGTTATGCGGGGGCGCGCGAACATCGTCGAGGTTGCGATGGCAAAGTTGACCTCGGGCTGGTATCCCAAGTTGACGTGGAGCCTCTAGCACGAACGTCGGCACGTGGCCGACTTGGCACCTGTGCGACGGTGCACGTTGTGCTCGATCCTTGCCACACACCTGCGAAGTGGGTGTGCACATGTGCTACTTTCACCTGCTGATGCAACGCTGGCTCGCCGTTCTACAACAGCGTTGGCGAGCCGCTCGGTTGCAGCGTTGGCAACCCGCGGACTTGCTCTGCTGGCAGGCTGCTCTTCTACGACGCTGGTGCAATGTCTCTACGCAACGCTGGCAGGTGGTCGACCATGCTGCGCTAGAGGTCGACCTGCCTGGCTGCTAGGTTGCTAGGCTTTGATGTAGTCAGTTTTGCCATTGCTTGTTGAATCATTATATACTCTCAACTTTGCTAGTGAAACTCTTGCCAATTCTTCTTGTGAATGCGTGTGTAGAGAGAACACAAGCTAGCAGCCACAATCACTCACACAACTGTGCCTTCCCCGTAGTCTAGTTCTCACCAGCATTGTAGAGTGAATCTTCGCAAGCTTCGCCATGACAAGTGTCAGAATCTTCATGATGTGGAAAGGCCCCACGTAGCGGGGACGAGGTTTCGCTAGTTGGGGCTGTCGAATATTCTTTGTGTCCAAGGGGACCATCTGTACGTCGCGGAAGGGTATAATCCCTTTGATGTTTATCGGGATAGCGGCTAGCGACAGTATTGGCCTTCCGAATAAATTCCGTTGCTTTGTCGCGAGCTGCTTGAAGTTCCCATAAGAACTGCTCAGATTGTGGCACCGAGTTGTCGGGGGTCGTTAATGAGGGCACCACGGGGTAGAACATTGACTGATTTGTCGTTGCAGAGGGTGTGTTGTTATACGCAAACTCCAGCATCGGGAGTGTGTCCTTCCACTTGTTTAGGTCGGGGAAATTGGTGCAAATCAACTGCTTTAGGTTGGGGCAATTGGTGCTACTCAGCTACTCCATGGGTCTGATTTGTCATTCTGTTTGACCGTCGGTCTGCGGGTGGTATGAGACGAAAACTACCGGGGGGTGCCGTACTGTGCCCTCGTCTCCTGCCAGAACTTCGACATAAATTTCTGGTCTCGATCGTTGATGCCACCGAGCAGATGAAGAAGCAGCAGCAGCAGCGGCCGCCGCCAACCAAGGTTGTGGCTCAGAGACAGGCGCTGCACAGGGAAACATTGCAGCAGCTGCCACCAGCTGGGGAGGAGGCGCACCAGCAATTGGACCATGGGAAAAACCAGCAAACGAGGTGGAAGAGCGGATGGAAGAATACCTGGCACGAGCGAAAAAAGAGGCCGCAGAGGAAGCAGCTGGCCCCTATTGATCTCCAACCCCTATCGGAATACCACCACGAGCACCTTCATCCTCCAACCACTCCTCCTCCAGTTCCTCACCTCACACGGACCGTGATACCATCCTACCTTACAACTGCTACCATAACAGCCCGATGCCATCTGAGTCCACCCCAATAGGGCTCCATGATCCAAACACAGCCGGACCCTCCAATATCCATGGTCCACCTCCACGTCACGTCCCTCGCCCCATACTGACAGAAGAAACAGTAGACATAGACGACGTCACATCGCCTCTTACAGCCATCACAACAACAACATCTGCACCACCCCTCACTGCCTGCGAACTCATCCTCGCCTTCAGCCTGTCCATCTCTCCACAGCCAATCCCACAGCCTCCACCATCCAACACTGCTGAACTGCTCGCCTTTTTTGCGTGTTCACCCGCACTTCACGCACCTCCTGACCTTTGGCACAAGCGCCTTGGTCACCCCTCACAGGAGCTTCTCAACAACTGCATCTGCACTAAGGTGTTCATCCCTGGCACACCGTCTGCACCGTTTGCCCCGAATCTGCGCTCAAACACAAGCCCTTCAAACTCCTCGAACCAAGCACAAACCTCTACGCCAAGCTCCAGAAAGTCTACAGCGACTTCCTTTTTCTCACTCAAACGGGCATCAATGGCGAAAAGTATACACTTACCTTCGTCGACGCCCACTCATGCTTCGTCTGGGTGGCGAACGTTTCTCGCAGGAGCAAGGCATGCAACATCTTTAAGGTCTTGCACAGCAACGCCGAGACTCAGTCCGGCTGCACGCTCAAACTTTGGCAAACTGACTGCGCGGCCGAGTTCAAGAGCAAGGAGCTTGAAGCCTACATCAAGGAAAACGGGATCATTTACAAACTATCTCTCCCCTACACTCACCCCCAACAACGCATTGTTAAACGCACCAACCGCACCTTGATGACCAAGTTTCGCGCCCTCCTGCAGCAGAGCGACACTGACACGAACTACTGGCCCTACACCATACATCACGTTGTCTGTCTTCACAGCCTGCTAAGCACCACCGCCAACACCGATCATCTGTCGCCGCACGTCAAATTCATCGGCGAAAAGGGAAACATTTCCATGTTGCGCATATGGGGCTGCATGGCGTAGTATCGGCCCACAACTTCCACGGGGAAGTTTGAGCGGCACGCACTATGGGGAGTGCATTTCGGCATCAACTTTGAGCATCACACCTCGAACATCCTCGACCATGATACCTCTTGAGTGGTCGCAGGATCACTATGCAGACTGCCTTACGATCGGCGGATGAACTGATCGCGAGTCAGCTTACGCTCGCCCTCCGTGCAGCTTCGCAAACCTCGATGACAAAGCCGACGCCGCGCTCGCAGACCAAGACCCTATAGACCCCCACCTGGATCCGCGCCCATGGGACGATGAGGACAAAGACGAGGACAGCGCCCTTCTCGACTCCTCTTATGACTCCCTTGCTCAGCCCACCCCATTCAGCGACAACCGCTCCGATATTGATGTGGTGGAAGTCACCAGGAGCAGCTCCTCATCCGCCCACTCCATTCCTCATAATTGGAGCCATCCAATGCCTCGATCTTGGATGATGGCGGCACATTCCTCTTCTCAGCTGCATCTCCACTCCCTTGACTCATCTTCTCTTCACCCAATCTCAGATTTCAGCTCCCCCTTTGCTGTCCAGCTGAAGATCTCTAATATTTTTGCAAGTGTCGGCGCCAACAAAATTTCGACAGAGTTTCCCTTTAGTGGAAGTCATGTGCAACCTTCAGATCTCCACTTAAGCACGCCCACAGGCCATGATGGGCCTGGAAGGGTCTTCACACTTCAGTAGACACTTCACAAGGTCCTTAATCAGCTCTGATACCACTTGTTAGAGACTAAGGACCGAGTCTATGAAGATTAGGGGCCTAAATAACTCAAAATCCTTGGACTAAGCTTCTATACATAACTTTCGATTTCACAAGAAATGTCATCGACAAAAATTTCACCATTAAAACTTCACCAAACTCAGATCTGTTGTAGCACCAAACCGTGGCTACAATTCCCCATTTGAATCGCACAAAAGGGTGAAGTATTTCTCGAGTCATGAATTTTGGCGCACTAGGGGGTATGCTGCCATAGAAACTTAACTCAATTACAATTGTTCTCCAAGAACCACGGAAAAAAAGTTGAGAGTTGCTAGAAACTAGGTAAGAGGGGAAGAGGAGGACGAGAGGGAAGGTCTCTAAGGAGTTTCCAACTGGGGAAACCCAACAAACACAATAGATTCCCTCTCTATAGGAACCCAACCTTCACCCTTGTCTTTTCCCCAACCTCTCAAATCCACCTCACTCAAGTTGGCCACACTTGCCAACCGAGTTTTGCTTCTCCCAACCACTTGGCATCATCTACAGTAGAAGTGACGAATTTCCCAACCCCCAAAAGTCTATACCCCTACATAGAGTCACTCCACAAATTCTCAAAGTCGCTGTAACCACATATGAAAGGCATACGAACTTCGAGCGTTCGTAACTTTCTCGTCCGTGCTTCGATGGCGACGATTCTTGGTTCGTCAGAAAGATCTCGAGCTGAGAAGTCATTTCAGATATCTGCTCAAGCAAAATATCATTCACAAACACTCACAGATTTTAAACCATGCTAAACACAAATTCTTGCACACGCATGCAACGTACGAACATAAGATGGGAGGCAGACACATGTGGATGCATATGATTGCATCACACAACATTCGATGGGTCGGCGATGCGCAAAACCGGAGGGGAAACGAGAAAATTCTTCAACTCCTGAAAAGCCGCCTCAGCTTCCTCCCCCCCCACACAAACTCCATGTCCTTGTGCAATAGGTCAGTCAGCGGGCCGGTTATCCCTACCATATTCGGGATAAACTGCCATACATAATTCATGAAGCCCGGAAAACTTTGAAGTTCCGTGACATTAATCGGGGGCTTCCACTCCTGAATGGTCTTGATTTTTGACTGGTCAATTTTAATGTCGTCGCGGGAGATGACGTGCCCCGGAAACTCCAACTCCTTTTCAAAGAACTCGCACTTAGAGCCTTTGGTGATTAGACGGCTCTCCTGCAACCGCTTAAACACTCCGTCGAGGTCATGGAGGTGTTGTTCTCGTATCCTCCTAAATATCATAATATCGTCCAAGTAGACGATTACACACTTGTCGAGAAGATCCCAAAGAACCATGTTCATGCTCAGTTGAAAGGTCGAAGGCGCGTTTGTGAGGCCAAATGGCATCACGGTGAACTTGTGGCTTGTGTAGCCGGTGCGAAACGCACTCTTGTAACCATCATTGGCGAAGACCCACATCTGGTGATAACTACCACACAAGTCGGTTTTCGAGAAATAGCGAGCGCCACGAAGTTGGTCGAGAAGGTCATCGCTGCGTGGGATTGGGTAGTGAGACTCGATGGTCACCTGGTTGAGCACATGATACTCGATGCACATGCGAAGCCCGCCATCTTTTTTCGGTGTGAACAAGATCGGCGTTGCAAAGGGAGATGTACCGGGTCGAATGATCCCCTTCTCCAACAGTGCATAAATTTGCGTTCGCAGCTCCTCGAGTTCCGGCTGGGTCATCCGCCACTGTGTATGAATTGTCGGCTGCTTGCCAGGTTCCAACTAGATTTTGTGGTCCTCAGGACTTTCGGGTGGCAGTCCTGGTGGCAGATCGTCAGGGGAGATGTCGGGGTACTGTCGAATCAGCTCCGCTAAATCAGGTGGTACAGCTACACACAAATTCTCGATGTCTTTTCCGTTGGTGTCGATGTCCAACTCGCGCAAACATACAGCGAACAACTGCGCACCTCTGTTAAAGTGGCGAGCTATAGTGATAGCTTTGACACAGGGCTTGGATGTAGTCACATGTCCATGCAGGCAGCTTAATTAGCCCCTCATACTTGCTGATATTGCAGGATCCCATTGTCCAATCGATGATGGGGTTGTGCTTTCGCAAGGAGCCAATCACGTCCCAGCAGCACGTCGCAACCATCCAGCGTTGTCGCGAGAAACTTCATGCTGAAGCCGAAATCTTCGCCGCATTCAATCCGCACCGTCCGTGTTTCATCCAAAATCGCCACAGGCATCCCATCCACAAGGCGAGCATCGATTTCGGGCAAACACCTATCAAGTTGCAGCTTGCATTTTTTTGCTGACGCCAAGTTGAAGAGTCTATGGCTAGCCCCACCATCGATGAACATTTTCAAGTTATTTTAACACTTTGCCAGGGACCAGCACAGGGTGATCCATATGTTTATCCCCGTTATTCGGTCTAGTATGATCGATTGCATGAATCGGAACCACGACTCGGTGGGGATGGTGGGGTTCAGGTGACGGAGCACAGTCAGTAAGGGGACCGTTAATTACTGACTCTTCCCATTTCCCTTCTCCATCCTGTCGTTCCCCTTCGTAGTAGCTCATGTAGTGACCCGACTTTCCACACTTATAACACAACCCTTTGAAAGGGCGGTCTGATGCATGGACTCCGTTGATTGTGGCCCTTTGGGTCTGGCTGTGAAAACGGTTTCCATCCCGGGAACCTGCCCTTGCCTACTGCATCAGCGCGTTTGTAGACTTTGCCAACCGTACAGCTTCCAGGAACGAAGTCGGGCGGAATCGGCGCACACCGTACTGTATCTCGTATTTAAGGCCGATGATTTATTTATCTAACAGCTCCGCCTCCGCCATGTCGTCCACTTGGTCGGTGAGTGCCATAAATGTCACTGTGTAGTCCTGGGCAGATGCCATCTGCGACCATGCACGCAGCTTCATGCGAGCTTGCTCCGAGGCGGATACGTGCTCGAAGCGATCCCGTAAGGCTGCGCCCCACTCCTTCCACGTGCGAATCTTGGTCACTCCGAAGATTGGTGCTGCCACTTGATAGATCGATGAGGTCCCGTCTGCCGCATGTGTCACACCTGTCGGGGTCCCCGTGTCCAAGGTTCGTCGCCACCACTCCAAGACAGCTCCTCTGAGAAGCAAAACCGCATAATTAATATGCGTGGCATCATCGTCAACACGCGCTGCAGTAAAGAAGACCCCCACGCCGAAAAACCACCCCTTCATTGTAGTTGTCTTGTCGCTGGGGTTGAATGGGGGCGGGTTCGCAGGCTTGATCTTGATTGTAGTAACTGCAAGTGTCGCTCGTGCAGACGATGCCGGCCGTTCGCTCTTGTCGTTGCCGCGTGTGGGCTCGCCACTTGTGACGGCGCCACTCGCTCCTTGGCTAGCAGTATCCCCTTCTTCATCGCGCAACTCCTTACATGCTTCACCTCGCGTCCGGCGTAGCCCTGTGTTTTCTTCACTTAGTGTCATAACTTCCATTGACAAAAACTTTACTAATGCTTGTAGTTCTGCCATTTGCGCCAGCATCTGGTTCAACTTCTCCTGGTCCATGAGTCGCACGCTTCGTCTGGTGGGCAGAGGGGTGTCCGTGGCCTTCAGGCAAGCGAAAAGCAAAAACTATCGGAGCCGGGCAGGTTAGAGTTAACAAACCTTGCAGCCAACCATTTTGCAGTCCGCTGTACCAGCCAACACGTGCCACCAAACTACCCTCGAAAAGCGGGGTGAAGTAGGAAAATACTAGGTGTTATAATTTGTAGAAGAGAGTGCGCGGAATAACGAATAATGAGGCTGTGTGTTACGGGTGCAATGGAACGAGATAGCGAGGATTGCACTAGGTGTCAAACGAGTACAAAGTATGAGCGAAGGCATCGAGCGAATACTTATGTGCGAACATGCAAACAGTAACGCGGTACGTTCGAGCTAGCTAGTGCTAGGCTGGCATCGAGGTTCGGGCTAGTCCCGAAGCGTAGGCCGACTCGGCCGGGCCAGCGGTGCATGGTTTGGTGAAACAGTGCGCGCGAAGTTGGCGAAGCCCCGTTAGCAGTAGCGGGCGAACAACGGCTGCTGTTGTACGCGATGTTGATGGTCGCAGTAAGGAATGGCGAGAAAACTCCTTACACTACCCCCCCCCTTTAAGAAGCCCCCTCCGCTACGCGAGTGCGTGTATATCGCGGAATCCCCGGCTCCTCAGGTACACTTGCAGGGCAGGGTGGTTTTCGATGTTGGCCAGGGGCACCCAGCTACCTTTAGATGGCGTGTTGTCCTTCCAGAGAAGGAATTCAATCCTCCTGATGCCTATGGGGTGGCGAATCCGATGGCTCAGAATTTTTTCGGGCTCAACGATCGGCTCCGATGCAGCCAGGCGCGCTCGGGTGGCGGAATCGGCTGCAACTGACCCGCCTTTCTTTTTCGCGAGCTCTTCATCACCTGACACGTAGGACACGGCCAGGGTCGTCGCTAGGATTTGAGGGGAGAAGATCAAATTGGGGCCAAACAGAAGCAGGAAAGTGACCAAATTAGGGCCGGAGAAACCGAACCTGGACTTTTAGAGCTAACATCTGAATTTTCCATACTCGCGATTCAATTTTACTTGTCAGAGGTTCCGACCACCCCGCGGGTCGTAACTATTAGATTTGAATTTTGATGTCGTTATGTCGAAATAAATCAATGTTTTCCACTCATCAGCACTACGAAGCACTAGAGGACGCTACCAGAAATTTTTAGGGCAGGGAGGAAAAACTAATCCCCTAGAGTACCCAGACGCATTTTCGGGAGGGATCAACCCTAAACATGGGAACCCAAATAGAGTTTAGGGTTGATGCCTCCCCGAGTCGCATCCGTCTCTGACTTGGTTTTATTTTTTTTGTCAGCTAAAGTAATGTAAATTTTCCGAGAACCACGATGAAACCTACTCCCAGAGGAATGCGACGCGAGTTTCGTAATAGGCGGCGATCATAACCTATGTATAAAAACCTGATCCAATAAAGTCAAAAATGTTTGTATTTTCCTGTAAATCTAGGTTCGAAATCTCGGCCTTACCACTTGGGCAGCCTCGGAGGTGCATCCAACGGTTGGGAAGAACCCGACCCTAATTTGGTCACTTTCCTGCTAATGTTCGGCCCCAGTTTGATCTTCTCCCGGATTTGAGGGCGCCTGATGGATCAAACGGGCTCGGCCCGTCTGATCCATCAGATTTTGTTTTTTTCCGTGTCTGATGTATAAGATATTTTCGAAATGCATGTCTGACCAATCGAATGGGCTTCTCGACGCATTTGATTCGGACTTGACCTGTCACAGCAGAATCACCCTCTCACAGCAAATTCGGCCCTTCACAGCAGATTCGCCCTCACCCTGACACAGCAGATTGGCCCCGTCACAACAATTTTGCCCCTGACACAGCAGATTCGCCCCCTGACACTAACAGATTCGCCCCCTGACACATCTGATTATCACATTCACAACACAACAGCTTCTCCCTGTGGACGTGTCACAACTCGAATCCCATATTCACCCCTACATCAATGGATTCGGTATCAGATGGAACCAAAACAAGAACCTGATTGATCAGATAAACTCAAAAACTACTCCTTATCAATCAGAAATTACAAAAACCAATTTCTGGAAAATCAGATGAACTCTAAAAACTCTATCTGAATATAAGACAAACATACAAGAAATGTCTAATAACGACGACCCTGGACACGACCCCACGTGGTGCTGTACGTCGGTCAACAGTTCCGGCCAATAACAATACCGCTGCAGTTGCTGTCGCGTTCTTTCTACCCCAAAATGTCCCTAGGTAACCCCGTCGTGTGCCTCCTGCAATAGCAATTCCCTCAGCAACGAATACGCTGGTACCTAGCTGCGATTGGTACCGGCTTTTACGTAATACACTCCCTTTGCTTCTGTCAGCCGCTGCGAATTTCCGGTCATGAAAAATGGGTCAGTGCGGTATCCGTGGGTAAATAGGCCTGTTAGTAGTGGGTTGGTTTGGGCGAGTAGGATGGCGTGAAGTTGAGCGGTGGGGCGGGTAAGTGCGTCAATATTCGACGCTCCCTTCTTGTACGTGACGGTGTAGTGGAAGTTGGACTCTAAGTAGTCCAACTAGCGGATCTATCGTAGGTTGAGATTTGGTTGGGCGCGGAGGTATTGTAGGGATCTGTGCTCTGTCCGTACTGTCATGTCGGCTCAGGTGAGGTAGCATCGCCACACTTTGAACGCGTGTACGATTGCCAGCATCTGACGCTCGTGTATCGAATAGTTGCGTTCGGGCGGGTGAAGCTTGCGGGACTCGTACGCGATTGGCTGAAGGCCGTTCCCGAAGTCTTACAACAGTACTTGCTATGTGATGCTATCATTTGCATTCACGTCTGTCTGCCTCCCATCATATGTTCGTGTGTTGCATGCGTTGTGTGAGCGTGTGCAAGAATTTGTGTTTGGTGTGGTTTGGATTCCCTGAGTGTGTGCGAATGATGTTTTGCTTAAGCAGTTATCTGAAATGACTTCCCTGCTCAAGAGCTTTCCGACGAACCAAGAATCGCCGCGATCGGAGCAAGAACGAGAAAGTTATTATCGTTCGAAGTTTTGATTGTGATGCGGCGACTTTGGGAACTTTTGGAGTGACTCTATATGGGGTATAGACTTTTGGGGGTTGGGAAAATTCGTCACTCTACTGTAGTTGATGCCAAATGGTTGGGAGAAGCCAAACCAAGTTGGGAAGTGTGGTCAAATTGGGTGAGGTGGATGGCATGGGTTGGGAAAGTGACAAATGTCAAAGTTGGGGTGCCTATAGCGAGGGAAATTGAATGGTATGGGGGTTTCCTTGGCTGGGTACTCCTTGGGGACCTTCCCTCTCGTCCTCTTTGTGGTAACTTGTGAGAACAATTGTTATTGAGTTAGGTTTTCAGTGGCAGCTTACCCCCTAGTGCGCCGAAATCAATAACTCGAGTTATACGATTAAAATTGGGAATTGTAGCCACAGTTCAGTGCTACAACATATCCGAAATTGGTGGAGTTTTAACAGTGCGTTTTTCGTCGACGGCGTTTCTTGTGAAGTCGACATTTCTGTCCAGAAATTAGGTCCAACGATTTTGAGATATTTCGGCCCTTAATCTTCATAGACTCTGTCCTTAGTCTCTAACAAGTGGTATCAGAGCTGATTGAGGACTTTGTGGGGAGTCTACTGAGGTGTGAAGACCCTTCTAGACCCACCATGGCCTATGGGCATGCCTAAGTGGTGTTCTGAAGGCTGGATGTAACTCTGCCGAAATTTCGTTGGCGCCGACACTTGTGAAATTTTTGTGGATCTACATTGTAACCAGCGAAAGGGGAGCTGAAACTTGTGACTGGGAGTAGAGGAGATGAGTCAAGGGAGTGGAGATGCAGCTGAAAAGAGGAGTGAGCCGCCACCATCCAAGATTGAGGCGTTGGATGGCTCCAACTACGAGGAATGGAGTGGGCGGATGAGGAGCGTCTTCAAGCGCTACAAGCTGCTGAAACTTGCGATGGGAGAAGAGAAAATGCCCGAGGAAGGAGATGCTCGGGATCGGTGGATTGAGCGGAGGGCGGTGTTGTTTGACCTTATCTTGCAATCGGTCAACAACGACATGTTCCAGCACATCAAGGACTTGGTCGAGTTGGACGACTCCGGTCCTAAGGCGTGGAAGCTACTGCGCGACGTGATTCAGCCCAACACGCTGCCCATGGTGATCGTGCTCGAGAAGGAGCTGGCGGCCATCTCCATGCGATCGGGAGATGATGTGAAGCCGGTCCTTGACAAGATCAAGGACACCTATGCGAGGATGGCAGCGGCGGGCAGCAAGGTGTCGGAGATGCAGCAATGCACCAAGATCATCTCGGTGCTCGACAACTCGTGGGACAACCTCATCCCCACCCTCAATGTTCAGCAGGACAAGTGGACGCCTGAGTGGCTACGGCAGCAGATCCTGCAGGAGGACTTCCGCAGGCGCCACACAGGAGGTGGTGCTGCCAACAAAACTGCTGAGGGGTATGGAGCTGCAGGAGGAAGCAGAGGAAGAGGGGGAGGGAGAGGCCGAGGCCGTGGGAGAGGCTTTGGCAGAGGAAGAGGCCGAGGAGACTTCAATGAGGGGCATGGGAGCTCTGGTGGCAGGGGGAGCACCCGAATGGAGGGTGCATGCTGGTACTGCAAGAAGGCTGGACACCCATGGTTCAAGTGTTTCAGCCGGCCTGAGGGATGGGCGCCTCCAGGCATGAAGCCGCCAAGTGGTGAACGCGCGCGAGGTGGCACTGTGCAAGGTTCAGGTCCACAAGATGATGGTGCACAAGGCAAAGCATTTCTTGAGATGTTCTTGATGGTTGAGGATGTGAAAGAGAGTGGGGGTGATGTGGGTTTGGATGGGAAGGTTGTGATGCACCCCCTCACTCACTGGGTGATCGATTCAGGTTGCACAAGTCACATGACCCCACGGCCAGATTTGCTTGATGATGTAAAACCCCCTGGGAAGATCAAGTTTGTGGCTGCCGCTTCAGGTGCTTTGCTCCATATGATTGGTGTTGGGAATGCCAAGATGATGGGAGCCAAAGGGGAGCTTATGGGGCTTGGGAATGTCCTGCTGGTTGAAGGTTTATCTGCTAACCTCCTCTCTGTGCGCCGACTGCAGAAAAGCAAGGCCAAAGTTACGTTCGGCCCAACCAGCTGCCGTGCAAAGCTTGGGAAGTTGCTGCTGTGGGATTTGGAGGAGAAGAGCAGCTGCATCAAGGACTTATGGCAGCTGCCCATCATCCCTTGGAATGGGAAACCACCAGCAACGGCAACGGCAGCAGCAGCGGCTAAAGCAACTGCAGGAGGAGAGGAGACTGCACCAACTGCTAGGGCCCTGGATGCAGTCAAGAAGGTGCAGCAGCCACAGCAACCACATGGTGAGGTGCTTGCTGGTGTGGATGCAACAGCTGCATGGGCAAAGGCTTCATCTGGGAGTGGTGAGGCCGATTGGGAGACGTGGCACGAGAGGCTGTGTCACATCAACATCCCTATGCTGCAGAAGTTGGTGAAGGATGGGAGCTTGAAGGGGCTGGAGGTGAAGGGGGCAGCAAAGGAGATTGGGAGCTGCCCTACATGTCTTGAGACCAAGTTCACCAAGTTTCCCTTCAACAACAGCACAGGACCAGCCAAGGCACCACTTGCGCTTGTGCACATGGATGTGGTGGGCCCCACGAGGGCCCCTTCTCTCTCGGGCAGCCGCTATTTCTTGACCATTGTGGACGACCACACACGTGCGGTGTGGGTCTACCCTCTCAAGACTAAGGGGGAGGTGGCAGCGGCTGTTGTTAAGAAGTGGATGCCGAGAGCTCAAAGGGAGAGCGGACACAAGGTGAAGGTGATCCGCACTGACAACGGGGGAGGGTGCATTGGCAATGAGTTTGAGGCGGTGCTGAAGAAGAAGAGCATCCAGCATCAGCTTACAGTGCCCTACAACCCTCAGCAAAACGGCGTGGCTGAGCGGTTCAACCGGACCCTGCAGGAAGGTGCTCGCACTCTCCTTGGGCGTGCAGGGCTGCCGGATCCATTTTGGGTGACTGCACTGAGGCAGGTCGCATTTGTGAAGTACAGAGTGCTGGCGACTGTGGGGGACAAGCAATGGGTCCCCTACACCAAGTGGTATGGGATTTCACCAGCGGTCAACATGCTGAGAGCCTACAGTTGCATGGCAGTGTTTCATGTGCCGAAGGAGAAGAGGGGAAAGCTAGAAGCTTCTGGGAGATGGGGTGTGCACTTGGGACTTGCTAAGGATCACAAGGGCTGGTTGATATGGGACTTGACCAGCCAGCAGCTGACTGTGTCAAGGGATGTGAAGTTCCTTGAGTCCTTGTACTACAAGGAGTGGAAGCAGCAGCAGCAGCAGCAGCCGCAGCATCAGCAGCAAGGTGCTCCACAAAGTGCCGCACGTCCGGCTAATCGTCCTAGGAGGGATGTGCGCCCTCCTAACCGGCTGACCTATCCGAGCTTTGGCAAGCCAAAGGTGGTAAGGGCTGGGAGTGTGGCTGAGCAGTGTGATGAGGAAGAGATGGCGCACTGCTACTGGGCTAAAGACGCTAGCAGAGGCGTTGAGTGGGCCCGATGCTGAAAAGTGGAAGCAGAGTGTGAAGGAGGAGTATGATTCTCTGCTGGAGAACGAGACGTGGGAGCTGTGTGAGCTGCCTCCTGGGAAGAAGGCCATTTCTTCCAAGCTGATCTTCAGGCACAAGTACGGACCTGATGGGGAGCTGACCTGCTACAAGTCAAGGCTTGTGGCTAAGGGGTTTCAGCAGACTAAGGGAAAGGACTTTGACGAGCTCTATGCTCCTGTGTAGAAAGGGACTACACTGAGGATGATGTTGGGAACGGCTGCAAACCGTGGATGGAAGATCAAGCAGATGGATATCACGACCGCTTTCTTAAATGGGATCATCCTGGAGGAGCTGTACATGCTGCAGCCTGAGGGATTGGATGATGGGAGCGGCAGGGTGTGCATGCTGAAGAAGGTCATTTATGGCTTGAAGCAGGCTCCTCGTGCATGGTACCACAAGCTGGAGGAGCCACTTTTGGCTGGGGGTTTCAAGAAGAGTGAGTGCGACCACAGCCTGTTCCTGCTGCAAGAGAAGGAGCAGTTTCTCATGCTCCTGGTGTATGTGGACGACATCCTGCTTTTCTCCGAGTCGTCTGCAATGATTGAACGTGTGGAGGAGATGCTTGAGATGCAGTTTAAGTGTTCCAAGATGGGAGATGTGAAGTACTACCTAGGGATGCATGTGGAGAGGGACCTTGACAAGGGAGTGTTGAGGTTGCACCAGAGGAAGTATTGTGAGGGGCTGGCTGAGAAGTATGGGCTGCAAGATGGAGGAAAGCCAGCAACCCCACTGCCTTCGGAGAGCGACAGGAAGCTGTTTCACTCCATGGTTGGGGCACTCAACTATGCGGCTAACCACACGCGGCCTGACATTGCCTTTGCAACATCCAGGCTTGCGAGTGTGGTTTCACGTCCCAGTCATGAGCAGCTGGAAGCGGCCAAGAGGTTGGTCCGCTATGTGAGCGCTACAGCATCAGTGGGCTTGGAGTATAGTGCTGTGCGACAGAGGCTGCAGAGGGGTGCAGCTGATTTGAGCAAGGGGGGAATGCTGTTGACTTGCTACACCGACGCTAGCTTCAACTCAGTGAAGGCAGATGGCACCAGCATTGGAGGCTATGTGTGCCTGTTTGGAGGTGGTGCAGTGAGCTGGCGCAGCAAGAAGCAAAACGAGGTGGGGCTGTCCTCATGCGAGACTGAGTACATGGCCCTACATCATGGGGCTAAACAGGTGGTGTGGCTGAGGCGTTTGTTGGAGGAGATCGGTATTGCTCAGAGGGAGCCGACTGTGATGTTTTGTGACAATGAGTCAGCTGTGAAGTTGGCCAAGAATGCTTGTCTTCATGGGCTGACCAAACACATCAGGCCTAAGTGGCATTGGGTGAGGAGGCTCCTGGATACGGAGGTGCGACTGGAGGTGGTGAAGTCCCAGCAGCAGGCGGCTGACATTCTCACCAAGCGCCTGGCTGAGCCTGAGCATTGGAAGGGGATGAAGCTTGCTGGAATGAGTGTGCATTGAGGGTGCATGCTTGAGCTATGACATGTGGGATGATGGTTGGCAGCCAGAGGGGGAGTTTGTTATGTGATGCTATCATTTGCATTCACGTCTGTCTGCCTCCCATCATATGTTCGTGTGTTGCATGCGTTGTGTGAGCGTGTGCAAGAATTTGTGTTTGGTGTGTTAGAATCCTAAGATAACTTAGGACTAGGGTTTAGGGGTGAAAGTGCAATGTCGAGAGAGTTTAGCCAAAGAGGGGTTTCAATAATGGAAGGCATACAAGATATAGTCAAGGAAAAGGGCAAATGGTGCACCACCAAGCGGGAAACTAATATAACTACACTAGGCTCTACTGTAGGCATTTATAAATGTATACGAATACATTTCAACATGGTGTGGTTTGGATTCCCTGAGTGTGTGCGAATGATGTTTTGCTTGAGCAGATATCTGAAATGACTTCCCTGCTCAAGAGCTTTCCGACGAACCAAGAATCGTCGCGATCGGAGCAAGAACGAGAAAGTTATTATCGTTCGAAGTTTTGATTGTGATGCGGCGACTTTGGGAATTTGTGGAGTGACTCTATATGGGGTATAGACTTTTGGGGGTTGGGAAAATTCGTCACTCTACTGTAGTTGATGCCAAATGGTTGGGAGAAGCCAAACCAAGTTGGGAAGTGTGGTCAAATTGGGTGAGGTAAATGGCATGGGTTGGGAAAGTGACAAATGTCAAAGTTGGGGTGCCTATATAGAGGGAAATTGTGTGGTATGGGGGTTTCCTTGGTTGGGGACTCCTTGGGGACCTTCCCTCTCGTCCTCTTCTTCCCTCCTGCCTGGTTGATTGCTACTCTAATCCTCTTTGTGGTAACTTGTGAGAACAATTGTTATTGAGTTAAGTTTTCTGTGGCAGCTTACCCCCTAGTGCGCCGAAATCAATAACTCGAGTTATTCTCCATCTTTTGATACGATTTAAATTGGGACTTGTAGCCACGTTTTAGTGCTATAACCTACCGAAATTGGTGGAGTTTTAATAGTGCGTTTTTTGTCGACGGCGTTTCTTGTGAAGTCGACATTTCTGTCCAGAAATTAGGTCCAACGATTTTGAGATATTTCGGCCCTTAATCTTCATAGACTTCGTCCTTAGTCTCTAACAGTACTGCTCCCACGGCGATGACGCTTGCGTCGGTGACCAGTTCGAACGGGCGGTGTGGACCAGCGATGTGCAGTACGGACGGCAAGCACAAAATGTTTTTGAGGGCCGAGAAGGCAGCTTGCTCTTTCTCCCCCCACGTGTACTCTTCCCCCTTCCTCAGCAGGTCGGTCAATGGGGCGGTCAGCTTCGCCATGTCGGGGACGAACCGGCACACATAGTTGACGAACCCAAAAAAACTTTGCAGCTCAGTCAAATTTGTCGGCGCGTGCCATGCTTGAATCGTCGCGATCTTCTTCAGGTCTATTTCCACTCCTTCATCTGAAATACTGTGCTCCAAAATTCCAATATGTCTTGTATAAACTCACACTTAGACGCCTTAGTCAGTAGTTTGTTCTCACTCAGTATTTTAAAAACCGCTTCGATATCGTGTAGGTGCTATGCTCGGTCTGGGCTGTAAATCAATATGTCGTCTAAGTATATGATGATGCACTTATCTAAAAGCGCGCAGAAGGCTTCGTTCATTGTCATCCGAAAAGTCGCGGGGGCGTTGGTTTGTCCGAAGGGCATCACCGTGTATTTGAATGATCCGTAGCGTGTTTGGAAGGCTGTTTTCGGGCAGTCGGGCGGATTGACGCGGATCTGATGGTAGCCTCCTCGAAGGTCAATTTTCGAGGAAATTCGGCTGTGCGCACTTGATCAATCAGTTCACCGGCTCGCGGGATGGGGTAACGGGACTTGTTGGTAAGGCGGTTTGATGCGCGGTAATCTATGCACATGCGAAACCCCCCATCTTTCTTCGGTGTGAACAATATCGGTGCTACGAAGGGTGACGAGCTCGGGCGAATGAACTGTTTTTCGAGCAGGTATTCTAGCTGTTTCCGCAGTTCGTCCAGTTCGGGTTGGGTCAGTCGGAATTGTCGCTGTACTGTCGGTTGAGCCTCCAGTTCTAACTCTATCCTGTGGTCGTACGGTCGCTGAGGTGGCAGTCCTTCCGGCAGGTCATCCGGAAAAATCCCACTGTACTGCTTCAATAAAGCTGCCAAATCACCCGGTACGTCGGCGAGCAGTTTCTGCAAATCACTCTCCTTGTCCGCTGCCTCGGCTTCCAGATGCCGACCGCATACACGTCAGCTCCTGCTGCTATGGCGCGTTTCATCGTGATCGCGTTGACACGCACCGAAGAGGACACAGGCGATCCCCAACGAGGTAAGGCGGTGTTGTTACCGTTCACTCATACGGCGCAGACACCCGTCGTCCAGTCGATTCGCGGGTTGTGTCTGTTAAACTGTATTATACTTGTAGGCTGTAGTGGGGTAGCCAATATGGGGTACAACCCCAACTAGGGTTTCATATTTGTACCCAAACTTCTGTTAGTTCATTCATTCTTGCCTAGTGATTCTGACATGGTATTCAGAGCAGGAGGTCCCTAGGACCTACCGACCGTTTTTTTAAGGGCCCACCACCGCTCGCTGCGGTTACCACGCTACCCCGTGCCCTAGCCTCGTAGCGCCCTCGTGCGCCCTCGTTAGCGCCCTCGCGCGCCCCTCGTTAGCGCCCTCGCGCGCACCCTCGTTAGCGCCCTCGCGCGCCCCTTCGTTAGCGCCCTCGCGCGCCCCTTGCTAGCGCCCTCGCGCGCCCCTTCACTAGCGCCCTCGCGCGCCCCTCGCCGAGCCGCCCGCTCGCAGCCCGCTCGCCCGCTCGCTGCCCGCTTCGCGGCCCGCTCGCTACGCAGCCCGCCCGCCCGCTCGCTGCCCGCTTCGCGGCCCGCCCGCTTCGCAGCCCGCTCGCTCGCTGCCCGCTTCGCGGCCCGCCCGCTTCGCAGCCCGCTCGCTCGCTGCCCGCTTCGCGGCCCGCCCACTTCGCAGCCCGCCCGCCCGCTCGCTGCCCGCTTCGCGGCCCGCCCGCTTCGCAGCCCGCTCGCCCCGCTGCCCGCTTCGCGGCCCGCCCACTTCGCAGCCCGCCCGCCCGCTAGCTGCCCACTTCGCGGCCCGCCCGCATCGCAGCCCGCTCGCCCCGCTGCCCGCTTCGCGGCCCGCCCGCCACGCAGCGTCGCCCGCCCGCCGTGCTGCCCGCTTGCAGCGCCGCCTGCCCGCCGCGCTGCCCGCTTCCCGGCCCGTCCGCCGTGCTGCCCGCTCGCAGCGTCGCCCTCCCGTCGCGCTGACCGCTTGCAGCGCCGCCTGCCCGTAGCGCCAGCCTCGCCCGCTGCTCTCTATCCGTGCACAGTCGCCTTCCCCTGCTGCGGCAGCTTGCGTTACTCTGTCACACTGTCGCTATGGCTTCCATCCGCGTGCTGTCGTTCGATGCTGAGGGCCGCCCTGTGCGGTTCACCGCTTGGCTAGATGACCTGCAGCTGTTCCTCCTGAGCGATAGCAAGGAGCATGTGTCGCTCTATGATTACGCGTCTGGTGCTGCGCCTGCCCCTCCTGCCACAGCTGAGCTTAGTGTTCGTTCCCACTGGCAGACTCGTGACGCAGCTGCTCGCCTAGCCATTCGCAGTCACCTGCCGTTAGCTGAGCTAGAGCATTTTGGCGACTGCAAATCCGCTAAGGCCCTGTACGACGCTGTCGTCGCTCGCTACTCCTCGCCTGCCACAGCCGAGCTTAGCCGCCTCATGCTGCCGTACCTGTTCCCCGATCTGTCCACCTTTACTACAGTCGCCGATCTTATCACCCACCTTCGCACTAGTGATGCTCGCCTGCGTGCCGCCCTTCCCACCGAGTTCTGCGCTAAGAACCCCCCTCCACTGTACTGGACACTCCACTTCATAGTCACCCGTCTCCCTGACACCCTCCGCTCAGTTCGAGACCACTTCCTTGCTCGCTGTCCCACTGAGCTCACAGTCGCCCTCCTAGAGGAGCACCTGCTCGCGGCCGAAAAGAGCATTGTAGCTGTCGGTGCTGCTCGTGGCGCTCCTCGCACCCCCATCTTTGAGGGGTGTTCTCCCTCTCCCCTCGCTCCCTCCTACGCTGCTGCTGCTGCTGTTGACTTCCTTGGTGCTGAGTCTGTTGGCGCTGCTTCTACTCCTGGTGGGAGGCGCCGCACCGGCAAGGGCAAGGGGGGCAAAAGTGGTGGTGGTGGCACTGGGGGGGGAGGAGGTGGGGGAGGTGGGGGGGGAGGCGGTGCTGGAGGGAGCGGTGGCGGGAGCGCTGGTGGGAGTGGGGTCGGTGGTGGAGACGGGGGCGGCGGAGGAAGCAGTGGCAGTAGTGGCGGCGGCGGCGGTGGCGGCGGTGGCGGTGGTGGCGGTGGTGGCGGTGCCGGTCGGAGCGGTGGTAGTGGTGGCGGCGGAGGTCGGAGTGGAGGCACTGGCTCGGGCCAGAGCTCCCAGCAGCAGCAGCGTCCCCAGACGACCCAGCAGCTTCGTGAGTGGCTTGCTCAGCGTGGGACGTCGGGGGCCAGTGCCCGCTGTTCTTATGTCATTCGCACAGGTGACCGCAAGGGACAGACGTGTGGGAGGTTCCACACCCCGTACCGCTGCTTCTCCCGCCTTGACGACGCTTGGCGTGAGGAGATGGGTGCGGATGTTGAGCGCCCCCGCTGGGCTGAGCTCATGAGGGCTGGTGTTGATGTCTTTGCTCTTGACTATGATGCTATTATTGCTGCCATGTATGCATTGACTGTTAGTGCCGAGGGAGACTGTTACTTGTGTGTGCCGCCTGACCCAGGTATAGAGCCCGCTGCCCTGGGTACTAGTGAGTCTGCTCTCTCTGGTATGGTGCCCCCTGTACTTGCTCCCCCCAGTGCTGTCCCGGCTGGTTTCGAGTCTGCTCTCTCAGGTACAGCACCCACAGAGACACCTCTCTCAGGTACCGCACCGGCTGAGGCCTGTCACACCTTCACCCTTGACTCAGGTGCTTCCCGTTGCTTCTTCCGTGACAGTACTGAGCTCACACCGCTTCCTGCACCGGTCCCAGTCTCCTTGGCTGACCCCTCTGGGGGCCCAGTCCTTGCCCAGTCCACCACTGTCCTCCCTTGTCCGGCGGTTCCGTCTGGCTCGTTGTCGGGTTTCCACCTCCCCTCGTTCTCGACGAACCTGGTGAGCAACGCTGTCCTCCAGGATCAGTGGGTTGACACCTTTACCCCTGGCGGACAGCGTGTGGCGATCTGCACGTGCTCCAAGACCGGCCGTCACCTGGCTACGTTCACCCGTCGGCCGGGGTCGAGTCTCTACACACTGACCACTGCGTCTCCCCAGGTAGCTGCTGTCGGTCAGGTGTCTGCGTCAGGTCTGGTGGCCCACGCCTGTGAGTGTCGTTCCCTGTCGCACCAGACTCTTCTCTGGCACCACCGCCTAGGTCACCCCTCCTTGCCACGCCTTCGTGGCATGCACCGTCGCCTCCTTGTGTCCGGTCTTCCCAGGTCCCTCCCTCCCCTCCCTGCCTCGCCTGCGCCGCCTTGCCTTCCTTGCGTCGAGGGGCGGCAGCGCGCCGCCCCTCACTCCTCCTCGTTCCCCCCGACAGAGGCTCCTCTGGAGACCCTCCACCTGGACGTGTGGGGCCCAGCCCGCGTTCGTGGTCAGGGCGGTGAGCGGTACTTTTTGCTGGTTGTCGACGACTACTCGCGTTACACCACGGTCTTCCCCTTGCGCACCAAGGGTGAGGTCCCTGCTGTTCTGATCCCTTGGATCCGCACGGTTCGTCTC
Organism: Closterium sp. Yama58-4; assembly: GCA_947470075.1. Lineage (NCBI taxonomy): Eukaryota > Viridiplantae > Streptophyta > Zygnematophyceae > Desmidiales > Closteriaceae > Closterium > Closterium sp. Yama58-4. The sequence continues at coordinate 321,787 of CANIUD010000234.1, read as the reverse complement.
CAGCTCCGCCGCCGTTTCCGGACGGATCTTCCTGTCCTGCGTCTGCACTCTGACAGAGGTGGTGAGTTTTCCTCCGACCTCTTGAGGACCTTCTGTCAGGCGGAGGGCATCGAGCAGACCTTCACGCTTCCGGACTCCCCACAGCAGAATGGGGTTGCTGAGCGCCGCATTGGCCTGGTCATGGAGGTCGCTCGTACCTCCTTGGTCCACGCGGCGGCTCCCCATTTTCTGTGGCCGTTTGCTGTCCGGTACGCCGCGCATCAGCTCAACCTCTGGCCCCGTGTCTCCTTGCCGGAGACCTCGCCCACACTGCGTTGGACGGGGGAGGTTGGCGATGCGTCGCGCTTCCGGGTGTGGGGTGCTCGCGCCCTTGCCCTTGTTCTCGGCTCTAGTTGTGAGGCTGAGATCTACGCCACAGCCATGGCTGCACAGGAGTTACGCTGGCTCACCTACCTGCTGACTGACTTGGGAGAGCGGCCTAGTTCTCCTCCAGTTCTGTATGGTGACAACAAGGCGGCTCTTGCCTTGTGTCAGGAGCACAGACTGGAGCACAGGACGAAGCACATTGCTCTTCGCTACTTTCTTGCTCGAGAGCTTCAGCAGCGCGGTCAGCTTCGGCTTGTGTACGTGGACTCGAAGGCCAACACTGCTGATATCTTCACCAAGGCGCTCCCGCCTAGTGATCATCAGCGGCACTGTACTTCTTTAGGCCTTGTGTCCACGTTTCCTCACTTGCTCACTGCTTGACATTCTTTGTACTGTACTTTATATATATCTTGTTGCTTGCTTGCTAGGTTTTGATCACTGTGTTGCTTGTCTTGTACTATATCTAGCACTGCATGTGAACTGGCCTTGTGGCCTTTACTTGTGCTCGGAGTGTGGTGACGTTGTGATCCACCCTGGGCTTTGCTTTGCTTTGCTGGACTGGTCTTGTGACCCTTTGTTCTCCCCCACTTTGCCTATGGGGGTGTGTTAAACTGTATTATGCTTGTAGGCTGTAGTGGGGTAGCCAATATGGGGTACAACCCCAACTAGGGTTTCATATTTGTACCCAAACTTCTGCTAGTTCATCATTCTTGCCTAGTGATTCTGACACACGGCACGACACACCCCGAAGCGACGAATACGGCCAGGAGCCAACCTCGCGTCACGATTTCGGTGCCGACCGGCGAGTCAGCACTGCCGTCGCCGATGCCGCTCAAACCGCAGCGTCCACCTTGTTTCGATCCCAGTGAACGGGGTGGTCCTATCGTTCAGGCGTCGATATTCACCATGAACGTCTTCTTCGACGTGAACTACGTCTCGGAGGATTCGGCGAAGATTCGTCACGCCGTGTTGCTGTTGCAAGGACCCGCCATGGATTGGTGGCGCGTCATCGTCACGAAGCCGACGGACTACCAGAGTCTACCGACACGGGATGGACAAACCGGACCCTGGGCGCCATCGTATTTCGTGGAAGTGCCCCAGTATCGCGTGGAAGTGGTGCGCAGGTCTGCGCGCGAGATTCGAGCCAATTGCGGCTTCGATCGCGGCGCGTCAGAAGCTCCGCACTTGGCGTCAGCTCGGTTCCGTCCAGGAGTACACCAATGGGTTTCTGACGTTCTGCGAGCAGGTGGGTTACATGCACGAGGGAGAGCGAGCGCATCGACCGCTACATCGGCGGCCTGAAACACGACATCGCTCAGGAAATCTAGCTGCACAACGCCACTTAATTCAAGGAGATCCTCGCTATAGTGGAGAAACTTGATTTTCTACGCCGACCGAGACCGGGGTCCTACAGCAACAGCAGCAGCTGGGGACATCGGCCTCGTGGGATGAATGAGCACGCCACGATACGTGCCGTTGCTGCGAATGCCGCTGCCGCACCGTTTAAAGGGCGCTGCTTCGCGTGCAATAGACTGGGACACCGCAAAAGCGAATGCCCGGAAAACGCTAAGGGAAAGGGGGAAGCTGAGCAGCAGAAACAGACCAAGCAGCAGGGAAACACTGGAAGTCAGTAGCAGACGGGCCCTCTACTGACAGGTCACGCCGCTCGCCCGACCCAACCGACCCTCACCGAGTGATTGTGCCGGTTCACGCAATCGACCACACCCGGCCGAATAAGGAGGGTACCGCGGTAGATAGCCCCATACTGCATAATGGGAAAATCGGGATAGACTTAGTTAAGATCTTCGTGGACGAGGGAGCCAGCCACAGCCTAGTCAACACTGCCACAGCACGGAAACTGAAACTGCCACTGGACAGGTGTTTACCTGAGATCGACGCGAGACTAATTTACGGGACGCCACTGGTGATACGCGAACGCGTGGACCGAGTTCGGATTCGATGCGGGGGTAACTTCACGTTTAGCCAGAAAATGCTCGCAACAACCCTCGACGGAACCGACATTTTACTCGGCCGTGATTGGCTGCGACGACACTGTCAGAATCACTAGGCAAGAATGAATGAACTAACAGAAGTTTGGGTACAAATATGAAACCCTAGTTGGGGTTGTACCCCATATTGGCTACCCCACTACAGCCTACAAGTATAATACAGTTTAACACACCCCCATAGGCAAAGTGGGGGAGAACAAAGGGTCACAAGACCAGTCCAGCAAAGCAAAGCAAAGCCCAGGGTGGATCACAACGTCACCACACTCCGAGCACAAGTAAAGGCCACAAGGCCAGTTCACATGCAGTGCTAGATATAGTACAAGACAAGCAACACAGTGATCAAAACCTAGCAAGCAAGCAACAAGATATATATAAAGTACAGTACAAAGAATGTCAAGCAGTGAGCAAGTGAGGAAACGTGGACACAAGGCCTAAAGAAGTACAGTGCCGCTGATGATCACTAGGCGGGAAAGGCCTTGGTGAAGATATCAGCAGTGTTGGCCTTCGAGTCCACGTACACAAGCCGAAGCTGACCGCGCTGCTGAAGCTCTCGAGCAAGAAAGTAGCGAAGAGCAATGTGCTTCGTCCTGTGCTCCAGTCTGTGCTCCTGACACAAGGCAAGAGCCGCCTTGTTGTCACCATACAGAACTGGAGGAGAACTAGGCCGCTCTCCCAAGTCAGTCAGCAGGTAGGTGAGCCAGCGTAACTCCTGTGCAGCCATGGCTGTGGCGTAGATCTCAGCCTCACAACTAGAGCCGAGAACAGAGGAAGAGCGGGTGGACCGCCACGAGACAGAACCTGAGCCAAGGCTGAAGGTGTAACCCTGTGACGACCGCTGCGTAGCCAGGTCGTCCACCCAAGAGGCGTCCGAGTGACCAGTGAGGACAACTCTGTCGCGTCCTCCAAGCACCAGCCCCATGCCTGATGTACTGCACAAGTAGCGCATCACCCTCTTAGCAGCCTCCCAGTGCTCTCGCCTGTGTCTCCCAGGCGCAACGTAACGAGCAAGGATGCTAAGAGGGTACGCGAGGTCAGGTCGCGTGCAAGTCATCAGGTACATGAGGCAGCCTACAAGCTCTGGGTACGGGCCACTCGGCTCTACGGACTCGTCCGAAGGTGGAGCTGAGAGCGAGTGGCTGGTAGCCAGAGGTGTGGCCTGTGGTGAGGAGAACTGGAAGCCGAAGCGCTGAAGGACCTGCTGCACCATGTGTGACTGAGTCAGGGTGATGGTGCGGCGAGCTCTGTCCCGGGTGATCTGCAAGCCAATGTAGCTACGCAGTTCACCCAGCTCAGTGCAGCTGTGTCTCTTCTGCAGCTCCGACTTCACACGAGCGAGTGCCTCAGTGTCAGCAGTAGCAAAGACCAAGTCGTCGACGTACACGAGGATGTAGAACGGCGGCAGCGACGTGTCTGTGCGCAGAAACAGCGACGGGTCAGCAGTAGACGGCGCGAACCCAAGAGCCGCAAGAGTAGTCCTCAGTGTGTCGTGCCACTCACGTGGCGCCTGGCGGAGACCGTAGACTGGCCGGCGGAGACTCCACTGGGTACCAGGGGGAAACGACCCAGTAAAGCCAGGTGGGCGGCGCAGCCAGATCTCCTCGTGCAGGCTGCCCTGCAGGAACGCTGTGCTGAAGTCAAGAGAGTGAAGCTCGTAGTCACGCTGAGCAGCAACGTGCAGCAGAACCCGAAGAGTGGTCATCTTCGGGGTGGGGGAGAAGGTCTGGAAGAAGTCGACCCCCTGACGCTGACTGAAGCCTCTAGCAACATAACGAGCCTTGAAGACAGGCGGAGAACCTGGCGGCCGCTTCACCCTGAAAATCCACATGCCATCGACGATGTTCGCCCCAGGAGGGGGAACCTCGTCGACGTAGGTGCCTGTGGACTTCCAGGATGCCATCTCTGCGTCCATGGCTGTCTGCCACTGAGAGGAGTAGGGACCCGAGATCGCCTCTGCGTAAGTGCGCGGAGTGGGGATGTCTACTGCATCCGGGTCTCCCTCAGGGGCAAGCAACCAGGCCACGAGATGAGGTACAGCAGCCGCAAGAGAGTCAAAGTCCTCCTGCCTGTCCTCAAGGACGTCCGTGCCAAGAGCACACTCACCCCCGACAGACGGAGGACAGACAGACGCAGACTCTGACTCAGCGACAAGGCTAGCAGCGTAGTCTAGACGACAGGCAGCAGCAAAGTCAACCAACTCAGCGACCAGAGCAGACGCAGCCGAGGACTCAAAGGTGGGGTCAGTGACAACAGTAGCAAGGAGACGCGTGACTGTAGGGTGCTCAGCGCGATACCGGTCAGACTCAGGGTCCGGAACGGCAGGCAAAGAGGACGCAGGAGGAGACGGTAGAGGGACACGCCGAGGAGCAGTAGAGGGACGCAGAGTCATGTAGTGAGTGCCTGGGACAGGAGGAGGACGCTCACGACGGACACGACTACCAGTGCGAGCAGGACGAACAGGCGACGCAGGACGAGACTCAGGCTCACGACGCTCTGTAAGACCTCCTGTGGGACCAGTATAAGGAGAGGGAGTAGGGAGAGGCGAGGCAGGCGGTAACTGTGACTGCGGCTGGACAAGCGGAGGACACTCTACGGAGGGAGGAGGAAAAGGAGGAGGAGCCTGCCCAAGAACCTGCTGAAGGAGCGGTACGAAGTACGGTCGCGGCCGCGCAGCGTCTCCAGAAGCAGACGGGACTCCAGCGGCCGGGTCCTCAGCACCAGTAGGAGCTCCAGCGTCCGGGTCCACAGCACCAGCAGCAGCTCCACCGGCCGGGTCCCCAGCTCCAGCAGCAGCTCCACCGTCCGACTCCTCAGCACCAGCAGCAGCTCCACCAGGTGGGTCCGCAGCACCAGCAGCAGCGCCACCCCCAGAGTCGGCAGCTCCAACTCCGCTAGCACCGCCAGCGCCAGAGTCCCCAGCTCCAGCAGCTCCAGTCACAGTGCTCCCAGAACAGCCAGTCCCGGCAGCTCCAGTACCCCCAGTACGAGCACCCCCAGGACGAGCAGCTCCAGCACCCCAAACTCCAGCCGAGCCACTAGGACGGCGAAAGCGTCGGACGTACCAGTCGCGAAGCTGCTGCGGTGTGAGAGACTGCTCAGCACCCCGAACCGGAGCACCCCCAGACGCAGTAACCCGAGGCTCCGTAGGCTCAGTAGCAGCACCCCCAGGCTCAGTACCCGCAGGCTCAGTACCCGCAGGCTCAGCACCCCCAGTCGCAGCACCCCCAGGCTCAGCACCCCCAGGCGGCAAACTCTCAGGCACAGTACCCTCAGCTCCAGCACCCGTAGTCCCAGCACTCCCAGGCCCCGCACCCGCAGGCTCAGCACCCCCAGGCTCAGCACCCCCAGGCTCCGTACTCTCAGGCACCGTACCCTCAGCTCCAGCACCCTCAGTCCCAGCACCTGCCGCCCCAGCACCCCCAGGCCCAGCACCCCCAGGCTCAGCACCCCCAGGCTCAGCACTCCCAGCAGCACCACCCGCAGCAGCACCTGAGTCACCTGTGACCTCGACAGGCTCAGCGACGGGAGGAGGGTCTACCTGAGAGACACCTGAAGGAGCAGGACCCTGAGGGGGAAGGGGGTCTACCGGAGGGGGACCAGGAGCAAGGAAAAGCGGCGGGGGAGGGAGGGGGGCAGTGCGGTAGGGGAAGAGACGGTAAAAAGGGACCGACTCGTCAAAGGTGACATCCTGAGAGGCGAAGACCCGGCGCGAGGTGGGGTGGTAAAACTGCCAGCCAGGCGCGTCAGGGACAAAGCCAAGGAAGACACAGGGAAGCGTGCGGGAGGAGAGCTTGTCCGCGGACGTATCGCGGACAAGGGCACGAGCACCCCACACCCGGAAGCGCGACGCATCGCCAACCTCCCCCGTCCAACGCAGTGTGGGCGAGGTCTCCGGCAAGGAGACACGGGGCCAGAGGTTGAGCTGATGCGCGGCATACCGGACAGCAAACGGCCACAGAAAATGGGGAGCCGCCGCGTGGACCAAGGAGGTACGAGCGACCTCCATGACCAGGCCAATGCGGCGCTCAGCAACCCCATTCTGCTGTGGGGAGTCCGGAAGCGTGAAGGTCTGCTCGATGCCCTCCGCCTGACAGAAGGTCCTCAAGAGGTCGGAGGAAAACTCACCACCTCTGTCAGAGTGCAGACGCAGGACAGGAAGATCCGTCCGGAAACGGCGGCGGAGCTGGAGACGAACCGTGCGGATCCAAGGGATCAGAACAGCAGGGACCTCACCCTTGGTGCGCAAGGGGAAGACCGTGGTGTAACGCGAGTAGTCGTCGACAACCAGCAAAAAGTACCGCTCACCGCCCTGACCACGAACGCGGGCTGGGCCCCACACGTCCAGGTGGAGGGTCTCCAGAGGAGCCTCTGTCGGGGGGAACGAGGAGGAGTGAGGGGCGGCGCGCTGCCGCCCCTCGACGCAAGGAAGGCAAGGCGGCGCAGGCGAGGCAGGGAGGGGAGGGAGGGACCTGGGAAGACCGGACACAAGGAGGCGACGGTGCATGCCACGAAGGCGTGGCAAGGAGGGGTGACCCAGGCGGTGGTGCCAGAGAAGAGTCTGGTGCGACAGGGAACGACACTCACAGGCGTGGGCCACCAGACCTGACGCAGACACCTGACCGACAGCAGCTACCTGGGGAGACGCAGTGGTCAGTGTGTAGAGACTCGACCCCGGCCGACGGGTGAACGTAGCCAGGTGACGGCCGGTCCTGGAGCACGTGCAGATCGCCACACGCTGTCCGCCAGGGGTAAAGGTGTCAACCCACTGATCCTGGAGGACAGCGTTGCTCACCAGGTTCGTCGAGAACGAGGGGAGGTGGAAACCCGACAACGAGCCAGACGGAACCGCCGGACAAGGGAGGACAGTGGTGGACTGGGCAAGGACTGGGCCCCCAGAGGGGTCAGCCAAGGAGACTGGGACCGGTGCAGGAAGCGGTGTGAGCTCAGTACTGTCACGGAAGAAGCAACGGGAAGCACCTGAGTCAAGGGTGAAGGTGTGACAGGCCTCAGCCGGTGCGGTACCTGAGAGAGCAGTCTCTGTGGGTGCTGTACCTGAGAGAGCAGACTCGAAACCAGCCGGGACAGCACTGGGGGGAGCAAGTACAGGGGGCACCATACCAGAGAGAGCAGACTCACTAGTACCCAGGGCAGCGGGCTCTATACCTGGGTCAGGCGGCACACACAAGTAACAGTCTCCCTCGGCACTAACAGTCAATGCATACATGGCAGCAATAATAGCATCATAGTCAAGAGCAAAGACATCAACACCAGCCCTCATGAGCTCAGCCCAGCGGGGGCGCTCAACATCCGCACCCATCTCCTCACGCCAAGCGTCGTCAAGGCGGGAGAAGCAGCGGTACGGGGTGTGGAACCTCCCACACGTCTGTCCCTTGCGGTCACCTGTGCGAATGACATAAGAACAGCGGGCACTGGCCCCCGACGTCCCACGCTGAGCAAGCCACTCACGAAGCTGCTGGGTCGTCTGGGGACGCTGCTGCTGCTGGGAGCTCTGGCCCGAGCCAGTGCCTCCACTCCGACCTCCGCCGCCACCACTACCACCGCTCCGACCGGCACCGCCACCACCGCCACCACCGCCACCGCCGCCACCGCCGCCGCCGCCACTACTGCCACTGCTTCCTCCGCCGCCCCCGTCTCCACCACCGACCCCACTCCCACCAGCGCTCCCGCCACCGCTCCCTCCAGCACCGCCTCCCCCCCCACCTCCCCCACCTCCTCCCCCCCCAGTGCCACCACCACCACTTTTGCCCCCCTTGCCCTTGCCGGTGCGGCGCCTCCCACCAGGAGTAGAAGCAGCGCCAACAGACTCAGCACCAAGGAAGTCAACAGCAGCAGCAGCAGCGTAGGAGGGAGCGAGGGGAGAGGGAGAACACCCCTCAAAGATGGGGGTGCGAGGAGCGCCACGAGCAGCACCGACAGCTACAATGCTCTTTTCGGCCGCGAGCAGGTGCTCCTCTAGGAGGGCGACTGTGAGCTCAGTGGGACAGCGAGCAAGGAAGTGGTCTCGAACTGAGCGGAGGGTGTCAGGGAGACGGGTGACTATGAAGTGGAGTGTCCAGTACAGTGGAGGGGGGTTCTTAGCGCAGAACTCGGTGGGAAGGGCGGCACGCAGGCGAGCATCACTAGTGCGAAGGTGGGTGATAAGATCGGCGACTGTAGTAAAGGTGGACAGATCGGGGAACAGGTACGGCAGCATGAGGCGGCTAAGCTCGGCTGTGGCAGGCGAGGAGTAGCGAGCGACGACAGCGTCGTACAGGGCCTTAGCGGATTTGCAGTCGCCAAAATGCTCTAGCTCAGCTAACGGCAGGTGACTGCGAATGGCTAGGCGAGCAGCTGCGTCACGAGTCTGCCAGTGGGAACGAACACTAAGCTCAGCTGTGGCAGGAGGGGCAGGCGCAGCACCAGACGCGTAATCATAGAGCGACACATGCTCCTTGCTATCGCTCAGGAGGAACAGCTGCAGGTCATCTAGCCAAGCGGTGAACCGCACAGGGCGGCCCTCAGCATCGAACGACAGCACGCGGATGGAAGCCATAGCGACAGTGTGACAGAGTAACGCAAGCTGCCGCAGCAGGGGAAGGCGACTGTGCACGGATAGAGAGCAGCGGGCGAGGCTGGCGCTACGGGCAGGCGGCGCTGCAAGCGGTCAGCGCGACGGGAGGGCGACGCTGCGAGCGGGCAGCACGGCGGACGGGCCGGGAAGCGGGCAGCGCGGCGGGCAGGCGGCGCTGCAAGCGGGCAGCACGGCGGGCGGGCGACGCTGCGTGGCGGGCGGGCCGCGAAGCGGGCAGCGGGGCGAGCGGGCTGCGATGCGGGCGGGCCGCGAAGTGGGCAGCTAGCGGGCGGGCGGGCTGCGAAGTGGGCGGGCCGCGAAGCGGGCAGCGGGGCGAGCGGGCTGCGAAGCGGGCGGGCCGCGAAGCGGGCAGCGAGCGGGCGGGCGGGCTGCGAAGTGGGCGGGCCGCGAAGCGGGCAGCGAGCGAGCGGGCTGCGAAGCGGGCGGGCCGCGAAGCGGGCAGCGAGCGAGCGGGCTGCGAAGCGGGCGGGCCGCGAAGCGGGCAGCGAGCGGGCGGGCGGGCTGCGTAGCGAGCGGGCCGCGAAGCGGGCAGCGAGCGGGCGAGCGGGCTGCGAGCGGGCGGCTCGGCGAGGGGCGCGCGAGGGCGCTAGTGAAGGGGCGCGCGAGGGCGCTAGCAAGGGGCGCGCGAGGGCGCTAACGAAGGGGCGCGCGAGGGCGCTAACGAGGGTGCGCGCGAGGGCGCTAACGAGGGGCGCGCGAGGGCGCTAACGAGGGCGCACGAGGGCGCTACGAGGCTAGGGCACGGGGTAGCGTGGTAACCGCAGCGAGCGGTGGTGGGCCCTTAAAAAAAACGGTCGGTAGGTCCTAGGGACCTCCTGCTCTGAATACCATGTCAGAATCACTAGGCAAGAATGATGAACTAGCAGAAGTTTGGGTACAAATATGAAACCCTAGTTGGAGTTGTACCCCATATTGGCTACCCCACTACAGCCTACAAGCATAATACAGTTTAACACCGTGGTCGTCGTGCGGGCGACGCCATCACTAGCCGCGCTCGAGGGTTGCCCCACGCTTCCGTGTTGTGATGTTTGCCGTGCAGGTTGTCCGTGCGTGCCTTGTGCCTGTGACTGTGCTTGTTGTGCTCGCACGACGTCGTTTTGCAAGGACGTCCGTTCTGCCGCCAGCGCCGCAATTTCTTAGGAGCTTTCGTGCAACTGCTGCAGCAGTTGATTCAGGCGCTCTTGCGTGAGTGTTGTGACATCGATATGCTCAGCCATGTCGAGGGACGGCGGCTCAGCTTAACTCTAGGCGCAGTCATGGCTGCACGCGTTTATGGGCGAACGCGAGGATAGTGGCTCCTAGGCGCTAAGGGGCGTGCAAAAATCAAAAGTTGATTTCTCTGGGTGCGGATATGCGCGGTTCGAAGGAAAGTGGCTCTGAATACCAAGTGTTACGGGTGCAATGGAACGAGATAGCGAGGATTGCACTAGGTGTCAAACGAGTACAAAGTATGAGCGAAGGCATTAAGCGAATACTTATGTGCGAACATGCAAACGGTAATGCGGTGCGTGCGAGCTAGCTAGTGCTAGGCTGGCATCGAGGTTCGGGCTAGTCCCGAAGCGTAGGCCGACTCTGCTGGGCCAATAGTGCATGGTTTGGTGAAACAGTGCGCGCGAAGTTGGCGAAGCCCCGTTAGCAGTAACGGGCGAACAACGGCTGCTATTGTACGCGATGTTGACGGTCGCAGTAAGGAATGGCGAGAAAATTCCTTACACTGTGACTCAATGAACTGACAATACAATGAAGGCACGTGCTAATATAGTGACTACCCTAGCTCGGAGGGAACCTCGGGAAAACGAGGTTGGGTGCAGGTTTGGCGATCGGAAAGCGAAGGCGACGCGGGGGAACCTCGGCATCGTAAATGTTGGCAGAACGTGCAAAGTAAGTCCGAAATGTCTGGGTTGTACGCTTAGGAGTCACCCCCGGTAAGGAATAAGGAAAATTCCTTATAGTGCTAAACAACTCATGCTGGTAATACAACGGATCAAGCTTTCGCGCCAAAACGATTTTCAAGAGGCGCGGTTCGACTTCCTAGAGAGTTGAAAGAAACCGGAAGCAACGGGTGGAACGGAACAGGACGGAGCTAAACGGGAATATCTTGCTCTTGGCTTTCGAGAACTGAACAGAAACATCACGGGTAAGTCGTCGTGACCCTCTGTACCCTGTGATGTTGGACCATATTCTTCAGTTTTCTGCAGCTGCGCACGTTTGGCACAGTTTAGGATCATGTGGACAGTCTAGGTAATTAGCTAGCTCCCGTTGACGATACTTTGATCGTAACCTTCAGAGTAAGGCTACACCCATCTGATTCTGCTTTCTCTTTCGCGTTTCCCTCCATCATTTCCCGCATTATGTCAAAGGCGAGAGCTCGTCAAGTGCTCTTATGGTACAAGACCTAAAGGACGTCGGTGCTTTCAGGCTCGTCGTGAAGATATACTGAAACGGCACACCTTGTTGCCACGTGTTCTTCCAGCGGACCACTAGGAGTACTGAGGCGTCTCAAGAATAACGTAACGAAACGGCACCCGACGGTGTTTCCCAAAATGTTCTACTTTTGAGGCGCCTCCTTGTTCCCAAAGTAGACTCCTTGTTGCCACATGTTCTTCCAGCGGACCACTAGGAGAACCGAGACGCCTCAACTTGAGGTACCCGACGGTGTTCCCGACGGTACTCAAGAATAACGTAATGAAGCAGTATCCGACGGTGTTTCCCAAAATGTTCTTCCAGCGACCAAAAGGGCCGCCTCCTGTCGACGACCTAGTTTGAATGGCTCAAGAATGAATCAACGCTTGCTGTGAGGCTAACTCAAAGTTGTCGAGAGTCAACGTCTCAGATTCGTCCACGTGGCTCGAGGCGAGGATGAACCGCAGCGAGCTTCTGCGGGAGCTGCAGCGGCGGGAGGAGGAGGCCGCGCGGGAGCAGCTGCTGCTGCTGCGACGAATGCGCGAGGCGGAGCGGGAGAGGACCCGAGAGGCGGAGGGGGACAGGGGGAGGGGGAGGGGGGAGGCGGGAGAAAGCGGGAGAGGGGTGGCCGCGCGGCGGGAGCTGCAGGACGGGCGACAGCAGCAGCTGGCGCGAGAGCGGCAGGCGCAGGGGCAGCTGGCGCAAGATCGGCAGGCGCAGGGGCAAGAAGCGGAGCAGGTGTATTACGACTTCAGTCGCATACGCCCGCGCGAACCGTCGCCTCCTAGGGTAAGTAGTGAGGATAAGCCCACGTGGAAAGTCCCGACGAAAGCCACGCGGATGGTTTATATCCTCTGAGAGGGTAAGCAGCGACACCATTCCGCATAGGTCCGGTCCGCTCTCTCGCGTTTGACGTTCCTCAACGCAAGAAATGACGCACTCTTCCTACCCCGCTTCCCTCGTCGTGTGCTCGCAGCTCCCCAGAGACGCGCTCCCCTGGGTGCTGCTAGCAGGGGGCGCGGTAGCGGCAGCAGCGGTGGTACACCACAAGCGGCGGTGCCACCGCAGCAGGCAGCAGCACATTGCCGCGGAGTCCGTAGTCGGCTCCTCAGGCCCCCCTCTTGGCGCATGCTCCGCGCCCCTATTCTCCCCCCATGGCCCCCCATTCTCCCCGCACGCCCTGCACTCCCCGCACGCCCCTCACTCCGCCTTTCCCCCGTCCGCCTTTCCCCATGGCTCTCCGCCAAGGCCCTCCCAGCGGTCGCCCCATGCGTCCGCGCGCTACTCCTCCGCCTCTTCCGCCCGTTCCCTCGCCTCCTGCCCTGGCGCGTCCCCCCGTTATAGGCACGGCGCGCCCTCCTCCTGCAATCAGGGCGCGCGTTCATGCACCAATGGCCCCCGCGTTAGAGGAACGCCCGGTATGGGCACGCCTGCTGCGGAAGCTTCCCCGCAGAAGGAGCTATCTGGAGCGCTGTCAGGTGTTGGGCCGCGGATAGAGGGGGAAGGGGGGCGCGGAGAGAGAGGCGATGGGGGAATATGGGCGGAAGGGGGTGCGGAGAAGGGGAAGGGGAAGACGGAGGTCAGGGGGAGGAGATATGGAAGGAGGGAAGGGAGGGAGGAAGCAGGGGAGGAGGTGACGTCAGCGAGGATAGAGAGACCCAGTGTAAATTATGACAGTGCTGCTAGCGCTGCTGCGACTGGTGCTGGTGCTGCTGGTGGAAGGTCGTTGTTGGCTTCTGCAGCCGAGTATGGTGAGTGCGTTTGCATGCATGCAAGCATGCAGACCCAGCCACCCCCGTCCCGCACCTTGTCTCCCATGCAATTCCCACAGCATGCTCTGCCCTCCTATTCACCTTCCTCCTCCGTCCCTCCTCGTCCCCCTTCCCGTTCACCCTTCCCCCAGGGCCTGTACTCGGACCGCCTGCGCCTCCACGCCCTCTCCCCCCCCGTCATTTGTGGCACCTCACAATTTTTGTTCCCCCTTCAGGTTCTTCTTCCCATCAGGCCTGTACGCGGACCACTTCCCCCTCGCCCTTTCCCCCGCCCGCTTGTTGCGGCGCCTCACGATTGATCTTCCCCTTTCCCGTTCCCCCTCACATCAGGCCTGTACGCATACCACCTGCGTCTCACCCCCGCCCACTTGTTGAAGCGCCTCAAGTATATATATTTATCCTTTTCCGTTCCCCCCTCCCCCCAGGCTTGCACACGGACCATGTGCGTCCCCACGCCCTCTCCCCCGCCCACTTGTGGAGGCACCTCACAAATACTCTTCCCCTTCCCGTTCCCCCTCCCCCCAGGCCTGTACGCGGACCATCTGCGCCCCCACGCTCTCTCCCCCGCCCACGCGCTCAGCACAGGGCCTGGGCGCGCAGCAGCCACCAGCGCTGGAGGCGGGGGAAGAGGAGGGAAAGCGGAAAGGGGGGGAGGCACAGGGGGAGAAAGAGGGGGGAATGAGGAAGGGGGAGGCGCAGGGAGTGAGGGGTCCCCGCTGCCAGGCGGGCTGGCAAGCTGGCTGCAGCAGGAGAGAGAGAAGGGGCAGGGCGGGCGAGGGGGGATGGAGCGGAGGGAGGGGGGAAGGCTGGCGGGTGTGGGTGGGCAACAGCATGTGGAGATGGATGGGCAGATGAATGGAGATGCAATGCAATCAACTCCTCAGGGGAGAGATGGAGGTGAGAGGCACACACGGGGTGGGAGAGGCGCAGTTGAAATGGGAGAGGCACACATGGACAGGAGACATGAACGCATGCTCGTTCATGTACGCATGTGGCATGCTGTGTTATGGCAGGCTATCATCCTCGTGTTCGTGCTTTGCCATGCATGCCTTTACCTTGCACATAAGAGTCCTCCATCTCTCTTCTTGATTTCTCCTAGCTTCCATGCCACCCTTTTGTCACAGGTCGGTTTTAAGACTTCTCAGAACCGAGCTTCACCGTACCACCCTCTGAGGCTTTACGAATGATTACTCAGCTCGCTTTCTCTCTCTCGTCCATCGCTCACTCGTCCCTGCTGTCACTGCTGCTATCCCCGCAGGCACCCCTGCATGGAAGAGGCACGCCCGGCTGCACACAGCAGCTCGCAACACCACGCCTGCACCCTCTGTTGCCAGCGCTGCTGTCACTAGTGGCGCCGCTGCTAGTGCTTTCACTGCCAGTACTGCTGCCCCTGCTGCTGCCACAGCTGGTGTTGCCACCACTGGGGCCCCTGTTGCTGCCACTGCTGGTGCCACAGCCGGTGAGGCCAACAGCCTTGTTCCTGGGGAGTCCAACCAAGGCAGCTCCGCCACTCACCTGTTCGTGCCCTCTCCTTCCATCCACAACGCTGCGGCGTCCTCATTCGCCACAACTCCCTTGCGTTTCTCCGGAGCTCCTTCCCCTTTTCCTGCATCTCATTTCCACCTGGCGACTCCTCCTCCCTCTACCCCACTGCCTCCCACTGGGGTACTCACTCCATTCGCTCCCTCTCTACCAGACGCAGCTGCCGCAAGTGCTGCTGAAACTGATGGCACAAGACAGGAAGGTGCTGTGGTGAATGGAGAGGTGTTGCAGGAGCCTGTGAAGGCGGGCGGCTTGCCGGCTCTCCATGGGCTCTCGCTCTGCTCGTCCTCGTCTGTGTCTTCTGCACTGTTTCCTGCTGCCCCTGCTGTGGAGGCACGGCGAGGAGGAGAAGGAGGAGGAAGAGGTGGAGAGGGAGGAGGGGGTGAGGAAGGGCGGGAAACAACGCCACTTAAGGATCTGGCAATGGAATCCGTGTCTGCTTCGGCAGCAGGCAGCGCTTCTGCCGCTGGCGCTGCAGTCGGGGCGACCGGGGCAGCAGCAGCGGCGGCAAATGCGGCACAGTGGCAGTTTGGCAGCAGCGTTGGCATGTCGGCAGAGGGAGGCGCGAGCGGGCTCCGCATGCCAGCAGCACCAGCAGTACCAGCAGTAGCAGCAACAGCAGCAGCAGTTACTGAAGCTGGTGTTTCAGGCCAAGCACCGGCTGCTGTGTTTCGGTTTGGGAGTGTTCCGGCGGGGAGGAGGTTTTCTGATTCTTTCTCCATGCCTTTTACTGGCGCTAACAGCACTGCTGCAACTGCTGCTGCTGCTGTTGGGACTGGTGGGACTGGTGGGACTGGCTCTGCTTTTCATTCTGCTGCATCCCACAGTGCCTTCACTCCTCCTCCGTTCCTTTTCTCCTCCTCTCCCACTCCCCTCTTCTCCTCCTCTCCCGTTGCCCTCTTCTCCTCCTCTCCTGCACTTGCCTCTTCTGGTCCGACCAGCACAGTTGCTCCCCCTCCTGGTGCCATCAACAGCAGCAGTGGCGGCAGTGGCAGCAGCAGCAGGCCCACGCCTCTGTTCCGCAGAGAGGAGTTTCAGCGCCTGAGAGCGCAGTTGAAACGCCGGGATGAGATGATACTGGACATGCAGGCGCAGATGAAACGGCTGGAGCAGGAGAAGGAGCGGCTGGGGGCGAGGATGGAAGGGGGAGAGCGGAAAGCAGACGGAAGGGATGTGTCTTTGTCTTCACCTGCTGATTCCAATGCTGGTGGCGCTGTTGCTGCTTCTGCTGCGGGTGCTGCTGTCGGTGTTGCTGGCGCTGGTGCCTCTGCTGATGATCCTGTTGCCACTGCTGCTGGTTCTGGTGGTGCTGCTTCTTGTACTGCTGCTGGTTCTGGTGGTGCTGCTTCTGGTACGCTGCAGCTGCAAAGGGAGCAGCAGGCCGCATTGGAGATGGAGAGAATTAAATCCAATCAGATCGAAATGGAACGGATGGAGGCGTTGCTTGCAGGTGAGAGGGCAGCGAGGGAGGAAGCCGAGACACGGGCCAACCAGCTGAAAGCTGACCTGGAAAAGCTGGCTGCTGAGCTGGCAATGAAAGTGGCAGGCGCAGTGGAGCAGAGGGGAAGGGAGGGGAGGGAGATGAGAGTGGGGGACAGTGAGGGAGAAAATGAGAAGCATGGGCTTGTGCGTGGGAAGGAGGGGGGGAGAGCAGGGGTTGGGGAGGATGTGGGCTCAAATGTTGTGTGTGGCTCTGGATGCGAGAGGGAGTGTAGTAAACGCTCTCACAGTGACGATGGGGATGGTAAAGAGAAGGACGATGAGGGTAGAAGAGATGGGACAGGAGAGGAGGGGGAGGATGTGGAAAGGGATGGTGATGGTGATGGTGATGGCGCAAGTGATGTTGCGAGTGATGGTGGGAGCGACGCTGCGGGGATGATAGCAGAGGCAGTGGCGGCAGTAATGGAGGAGGCGAGGGAGGAGATGGAGCAGGTGAGGGCTGCTGCCCGCGCTGCTGCTGATGAGGCTTATGCTAAAGGGCGGGCCGATGGGAGGAGGGAGGGGAGGGAGGAGGCGTGGAGGGAAGGGATGGAAGATGTGAGATTGGATGGGAGAATTGCGGGGAGGAAGGAAGGGCGAGAGGAGGGGAGGAAGGAAGGGAGAGAGGAAGGAATGAAGGAGGGGAGAGAGGAAGGGAGGAGGGAAGGCAGAGAGGAGGGGAGGAAAGAGGGAAGAGAGGAAGGGAGGAAGGAGGGAAGAGAGGAAGGAAGGAGGGAAGGGAGAGAGGAGGGGAGAGCAGAAGCGATGCAGATTGCACAGGAGGAGCTGGAGGAAGCTGCGAGGAAGGTGCGGGAGCTGGAGGAACGAGTGGCTAGAGCTGAAGACATGGTCCTGATGAACAGTAAAGAGAGCATCACGACCATATGCAGCACTGGGGCGCCTCAGGAGGGCATAATCCGCGTTATAAACAGTTCCATGAGCAATACCATGGACAGTGCAATAAACAGTGCTGTAGACAGTACCACGGGCAATGATGCAAACGGTACAGCTCCTGCTGTGGCTGCTTCTGACGTTGCAGCTGCAGCTATGGCGAGTCTCAAGTCCCTGGAGGAACAAGTAAGAGAGGGCGAGGAGAGGGAGAGGGCGTGGCAGGGGAGGCTGGAGGCAGCAGAGGAGGCCAGGGATGCTTTGCATGCTCAGGCAGTGGCTGCAGCCGAAGCTGCCACTGCTGCAGCTGAGGCGGTAGCAGCAGCCGCAGAGAGTGAAGCAGCGGCAGGGAGAGAGGCGGTTCGAGAGGTGGAGAGGTTAATTGGGGAGGAGAGGAGGAGGTGTGAGGAGTTGGGCAGGGAGGTGGCGAGGGAGGGGAGGAGGTGTCGGGAGTTGGAGGGAGTGGTGGAGAGGGAGAGGAGTAGGTGTGAGGAGCTGCGTAGAGAGGTGGAGAGGGGTAGGGAGAGGTGCAGGGAGATTGGAGAAGAGTTGAGGAGGGAGAGGGAGAAGGGGGAGAGGGAGAGGTTGATCGTGCAGCAAGAGAGGGAAGAGATGGGGAAGGAGAGGGAGAGGGCGGAAAGGCAGACAGAGGAGGCTGGGATTTTGCTGCAACAGTTTGAGCAGTTGGCTGCTGCTGTGGTTGATTCGGTGGTGGCTAGGGTGATTTCTGAATCGAAACAAGAGGCTGGACTAGTGCTGCAGCACTTTGAAAACCTGGCTGCTGCTATGGTTGATGTGGTGGCTATTAGGGTGACTTCTGAGTCGACTCGAGAGGCCGGGCTTATGCTACAGCAGTTTGAGCATTTGGCTGCTGCTGTAGTGGATACGGTGGTGTCTGGGGACAAGGAGAAGGATGGTGAGGTAGGGAGGGGTCTACAGCAGGTGAAGCGGGAGACGGGAGAGTGGATGGAAGGAAGCAAGGCGGAAGAGAGGAGGGATGTGAGGGAGAGTGAGGAGCTCAAGACACGTGTGAGAGAGCTGGAGGCCAGGATACAGGACGCTTTTGAGAAGGAAAGGTACACAATGGATATTGCAGCGGTTGCCTTGGAGTCAGCAGTTGGTGAGGCGGTTAGAGAGGCGGTGGTGGCACGTGCTAACAAGGAAGCGGAAGCGTCTGAGAGGGAGAGGTATACGATGGAGATTGGAGCGGTTGCTTTGGAGTCAGCTGTGGGTGAGGCGGCTAGAAAGGCGGGGGCTGAAGCTTCGGAGAAAGAGAGGTATATGATGGAATTTGCAGCAGTTGCTTTGGAGTCGGCTGTGGGTGAGGCGGTTGGAAAGGTGGTTGCACGGGCTGAGAAGAAGGAACAGGAAGCTTCTGAGAAAGAGAGGTGTACGAGGGAAATTGCAGAGGTTGCCTTGCAGGCAGCTCTGGTTGAGGCGATTAGAAAGGCGGTTACACTAGCACGTGCTGAGAAGGAAGCGGAAGCTTCTGAAAAAGAGAGGTACGCTATGGAAATTGCAGCGGTTGTCTTGGAGTCAGCTGTGGATGAGGCGGTAACACAGGCAGTAGCACGGGCTGAGAAGAAGGGAGAGGAAGCTTCTGAAAAGGAAAGATGCACAATGGAGATTGCAGCTATTGCCTTGGAATCAGCTGTGGGTGTGGCGGTAGCACTAGCACACGCTGAGAAGGAAGCAGAAGCTTCTGAGAAGCAGAGGTTTACAATGGAAATAGCAGCAATTGCTTTTGAGTCAGCTATCGGTGAGGCTGTCACACTAGCCCGTGCTGAGAAGGAAGTGGAAGCTTCTGAGAAAGAGAGGTGTACGATGGAAATCGCAGCAGCTGCCTTTGAGTCAGCGGTGGGTGAGGCGGTAACAGTTGCACACGCTGAGAAGGAATCGGGAGGTTCTAAGAAAGACAGGCTTATGATGGAAACAGTGGGGATTGCGTTGGAAGGGGCAGTAGAGGCGGCAGTAAGTCAGGCTGTGGCCAAGGCAGAGGCTCGGATGCACGAGGCTGAGAAACAGGTTCGGGAGAAGGTACGGGAGGAGCTCTGGGAGCAGGTTCGGGAGGAAGTCCGGGAAAAGGTTTGGGAGGAGGTTTGGCCCGAAGCTGAGCAGAGGGCTCGGGAGAAGCTGAATGCTGCGTGGGCAGCTGTTGCCAAAGCCGAGGCTGCTGTGGAGGCTCGGAGTGCAGCTATGGTGGAGGAGGGGCGAGTGAGGATGGAGGAGAGGATAAGGCAGGAGGAGGGGCTGAGGGAAAGGGAGCAGAGAGTGAGGGAGGGCGAGGAGAAGTTGGATGAAGATGTGTGGCTCTTAGAGGAGGCTCTTAGAAGGAGGGACGAGCAACTGCTGCTCTTATCTAAGAGGGAGGAGGAGGTGAATGGAAGGGAGGTAGAGGTAGGGAAAAAGGAGGAGGAAATCGCCCAGAGAGAGGAGGAGGTGAGGAGGGGAGCAGAGGAGGTGAGGAAGGGAGGGGAGGCGGAGAGGGAAGTAGATATGGGGGATGGGGGAATTGAGGTGGGGAGGGCGATGGAGGTAGCAGCTGCTAGGGAGGCTGCTCGTGCTTCTCATGGTGCTGCTGCTGCGGCTGCGAGGAGAGTGGTGGAGGAGAGAGAGCGGTGCAGAGAGCTTGGGGAGGAGTTGGAGAGGAGGGCGGAGAGGGAGGAGGAGAGAGCGAGAGGGATGGTGCACGTGGGGGCGGTTGTGCTTGAAGCTGCTGTGGAGGAGGGTGTGAGGAGGGCGGTTGAGAGGGAGAGAGGGAGAGAGAGGGAGCGGGAGAAGGAGAGGGAGAGAGTGAGGGAGAGGGTGAGGGTGAGGCAGAAGGAGAGGGAGAGGGAGCGGGAAAGAGAGAGGGAGAGGAAGAGGGAGAGGGTAAGAGAAAGGCTGTGTATCAGGGAACGGGTGAGGATGCGGATGCGGGAGAGGGAGAGGGAGAAGAGGAGGGAGAAGGAGAGGGAGGTGGGTGGAGGGGAGGTTGCGGAAGCGTGTTTGAGTGTTGTGGTGGCTGCAGCTATCGAGGCAGCTGCAGAGCAGGCTGCTACCACGGCTGTAGCGGCATCTGAAGCAGCAAAGGGGTCTGTGGCTGCAGGTGTAGCAGCGAAGGAATGTGTATCAGGCTGTGCAAAGGATGAAGGGGGAGTGGGGCTGGAGGCAAGGAAATGGATGGCGGATGGGGAAGGACCTGGGGATGATGGAGAGGGGGAGATGGAGGAGGCAGGGGGGGAGGAGGAGGGGGAGCGGGAGGGGGAGGGGGAGGCGGAGGGGGAGGGAGAGAGGGAGGGGGAGGGGGAGGGGGAGGGGGAGGGGGAGGGGGAGGGGGAGGGGGAGGAAGAGGCGGAGGCAGAGGGGAGCTGGAGGGGGGAGGGGAAGGGGAGGGGGAGGGGGATGACGTGGACAGCATGTTAGAGGAGCTGCTGGGATTGGCTGAGAATAGAGGGGCGGATGGGGAGGGCGATGATGGGGATGAGGCGGATAGCAGGGAGAGCAATTATGTGGCATGGAACGGTGATGGATGTGGTGATGGTGATGGTGCCGGTGTTGGTAATAGTTCTGTTGCTGGAGGTGGTGTGAGTCCTGATCCTTACTGTGATTATGATGGTGATGATGGTAGTGACGACGACGTGAGTCGTGATGACGAGGATGAGGATGAGGAGGAAGAAGAGGAAGGTGAGAGGAAGCAGGTGGAGAGGAGCATTTTTGCAGCTTTGGAGGAGATGAAGCAGTGGAGTGCAGGCCTTTCCGCCTCACCTTCACCTTCAGCTTCAGTTCCAGTTCCGGTTTCAGCTTCAGGTTCCTCACACAAGGCAGACAGCACCAGTGCTGATGCACAGCCGTGCTCCAAGAGCGATGGTTTGCAATGCGGCAAGAGAGATGATGCGCTGTGCGGAAACAAGGATGCTACACACTGCGCTTATCACAGTGGCGCCGCTGGCGGATTATCACCACAATGTGGGGCAGAAACTGTCACTGTCACTGAAAGTGATGGCAGCACTCCCTCCAACCCATCACCACCGCTGCAGCAACACAAGCTGCCAGTCCAGCAACACATGCCGCCACTTCAGCATCCCACCAACAGCAGCAGCAGCACCAGCAGCAGCACCCTCTGTCGAAGCCAGTCGGGGGTTCCTGCCGCATCTGCCCCTCTCCCTAGCCCCCTTTCTGCCCCACAAGCCAAGCACTCTGCATCAGCATCGTCCTCCCCCATCCTCTGTTCCTCCTCTCCTCTTTCCCAGACCGGTGCGTCGGCGTTGGGAACGAGGAGGCGGCAGGTGCGGCCCGTACGCCTGTTTGGTTCGGGCGAGGAACGGGGCGCAACATCGAGTCAATATGTAAGAGGCCAAATCTGGTTTTGTTTGTAATCCCCATCTCTTGTTATTTTTATGCACAGGGCCTGAACTGCGTCAGTCTTCACAAAATATGATTCTCTCAACCCTCTTTTCAACAAACGCTTGTTTCCATGTTTCCATATGCAGGTCTCCTTGGAAGAGCCACATTTGGACGAGATATCACAGCTTCTGCAGAAGTTCAGTATAGGAGCCTCGAAGGACGAAGGTCATACAAACTGACATGAGCTGACTGCTAATCTATCGCTGGTGGGTATGCTGTTTCGCCAAGCCGAACGTAGCTTCGTGCTTACTCCCCTAATTTATGTACCGTACTTAGTGTTAATGTGCTGGACAAATGTGGTACTTGGATCAAGTCATCTTGTAGCGGTAACACGTCACATGGTGGGTGTCAGGGCCCAAAATAGGTTTAACTCACTCTTTCAAATCAGGGTGGCAGGCCCCCCGTACCCTGACTGGTAGGGTAATTTTTCTCGTACACTGATTGTAGCAGCCTAAAAATTCTGGTACACTGATGTCAGCAGGGTAATATATCCCATACACTGTTTCCTTCACACAAATATTTACTACACCAACAGTTACTACTCACTAAAGTTTTCTGCACACAAACTTTACTATTACGTTAAATAAACCATCCTAAAGCCACTACTCAACGTCTGCTGCACTAGCAACTGCTTCGTCCGCAAGTTGTGAAGTGCTGGCCTTCATGCCGGAGATGTCCTTGGTGGATCGCCTGAGCTTCTCACCGCGGAATACGGCGACCACCTCGTACCAGTCTATGTCGAACTGCAGGAGGGAGCACCGCATCAGGTGCTCAAGGCTTGTGTCGCCGAGGCTGCCGCGGTCCCACGTCTTGATCAGGTTCTGCTTGCTGAAGCCGCGCTCACATTCAACCGTGCTCAATGGTAGCACGGCGACAGACTGCCACATCCGGACGATGTTGGGAAACGAAGCACGCCACGCCTCGTCGCGCAGCATGTTCCCCAGCGCCTGAAGAACATCCAAAGCTCCTGGCCGGCACGCTTGTAGTCAAACCCTTGTAGTGCGGTAGGGGTTGAAAATTTGCATATGCTCATACATACGGGTTGGAGTGGGAGGCATTAGTCCAACAATACAGGGCCGGGCGATGAGCAGCAACAAGCGCCATCGGGAACAAGCTCGAGAGACGGGTGTGGCTCCCATGACTTTGGCGAGGCTGAACGCTCGCACGGGAAAACGGTGCCGACAACACATTCAGGGGATGCCTCACGCGCAGGTTGAGAGATAGGAACGCTATAGTTCTATCTCAGCCGAGGTAACACACCGAGAACGGAGAGACCGTTCCTGGTGCTACCAGGCGGATCTGGCTTTGAGGCAGGCATTCGGAACAACAAACGAGAGACAAGTGAGAGAATGGCGAGAGTCTAAGAGACCCCTTGGAAATCACAAAGCCCAAGGGGCCTCAGGCAGCACGGTTCCCGCGCACCGCGGAAACTGCATGGCAGAGGCTGCAAGACCACAATGACTGCCATGTGGTGCAAACGACAGCACGTTGCTAGAATCTAGCAGCAGGAATGAATGGATTGAAACAGAGTTGGGTACATATGCTAACCCTAACATTGGGTTGTACCCTTTATGGGCTACCCCACTACAGCCTACACAAGCATATAACTTATACAGCTTGACACACCCCATAGGCAAAGTGGGGGAGAACAAGGGGTCACAAGACCAGTCAAGAAACACAAAACAAGCTCAGGGTGGATCACAACGTCACCACACACACTAAGCACAAGCAAAGGGCCACAAGGCCAGTCCACATGCAGAGATATATATAAGCAACAAGAGCAGTACAGTGATCAATACCTAGCAAGAGCAAGCATGCAGGTATAAATATAGAGCACAGTACACACAAAAGACTACAGCAAGTGTGGAAACGTAGGCACAAGGCCTAACAAAGTACAAAAGCGCTGATGATCACCAGACGGAAGTGCCTTGGTGAATATATCAGCAGTGTTGGCCCGAGTGGCCACGTGTGCAAGACGAAGCTGACCACGCTGCTGCAACTCTCGAGCCAGGAAGTAACGCAGAGCGATGTGCTTCGTTCTGTGCTCCAGTCTGTGCTCCTCACACAAGGCAATGGCAGCCTTGTTGTCGACGTACAGAACTGGAGGAGAACGAGGCCGCTCTCCCAAGTCGGTCAGTAGGTAGGTGAGCCAGCGTAACTCCTGAGCAGCCATGGCGGTGGCGTAGATCTCAGCCTCACAACTGGAGCTGAGAACAGAAGACGAGCGAGTAGAACGCCAAGAAACAAAACCAGAGCCAAGGCTGAAAGTGTAACCCTGTGACGACCGCTGCGTAGCCTGGTCGTCAACCCAAGAAGCGTCTGAGTGCCCAGTGAGGACCACCTCTCGCCGTCCTCCAAGCACGAGCCCCATGCCCGATGTACTGCACAAGTAGCGCAGTACCCTCTTCGCAGCATCCCAGTGCACCTTTCGGTGCCGACCAAGAGCCACGTAGCGAGCCAGAAGGCCAAGAGGGTACGCAAGGTCAGGACGAGTGCAAGTCATCAGGTACATGAGGCAGCCCACTAGCTCTGGGTAAGGACCACTCGGCTCTACGGACTCATCCGAAGGCAGAGCTGAGAGCGAGTGACCTATAGCCAGAGGAGTGGCCTGTGCTGAGGACCAGGTGAAGCCGAAGCACTGAAGGACCTGCTGCACCATGTGTGACTGAGTCAGTGTGATGGTGCGGCGTGCTCGGTCCCGGGTGATCTGCAAGCCAAGGTAGCTGCGCAGCTCATCCAGGTCTGTGCACGTGTGTCTCTTCTGCAGCTCGGACTTCACCAGGGCGAGGGCCTCAGTGTCAGCAGTAGCAAAGACCAAGTCGTCGACGTACACGAGGATATAGAACGGCGGCAGCGAAGTGTCGGTGCGTAGAAACAGTGAAGGGTCAGCAGTCGAAGGCGCAAACCCAAGAGCCGCAAGGGTAGTCCTCAGTGTGTCGTGCCACTCACGGGGTGCCTGGCGGAGACCGTAGACTGGCCGGCGGAGGCTCCATTGGGTACCAGGAGGGAACGACCCAGTGAAGCCAGGTGGGCGGCGCAGCTAGATCTCCTCGTGCAGGCTGCCCTGTAGGAAAGCTGTGCTGAAGTCAAGGGAGTGAAGCTCGTAGTCACGCTGAGCGGCAACGTGCAGCAGCACCCGAAGAGTAGTCATCTTTGGGGTGGGGGAGAAGGTCTGGAAGAAGTCAACTCCCTCTCGCTGACTGAAGCCTCGAGCAACGTAACGCGCCTTGAAGACAGGCGGAGAACCTGGCGGCCGCTTCACCCTGAAAATCCACATGCCATCGACGATGTTCGCCCCGGAAGGGGGAACCTCATCGACGTAAGTGCCTGTGGACTTCCAGGATGCCATCTCTGCGTCCATGGCTGCCTGCCACTGAGAGGAGTAGGGACCCGCGATCGCCTCAGCGTAAGAGCGCGGTGTGGGGATGTCTATAGCATCCGGGTCTCCCTCAGGGGCAAGCAGCATGGCCACGAGATGAGGCGTAGCGGCTGCAAGACACTCAAGGTCCTCGTGCCTGTCCTCTAGGACGTCCGTGCCAAGAGCACACTCACCCCCGACGGACGGAGGACAGACAGACTCAGACTCAGCAACAAGACTAGCAGCGTAGTCTAGACGACAGGCAGCAGCAAAGTCAACAAGCTCAGCGACCAGGGCAGACGCAGCAGCAGACTCAAACGACGGGTCAGTGACAACAGTGGCTAGCAGACGCGTGACAGTAGGGTGCTCAGCACGAAACCAGTCAGAATCAGAGTCCGCGACGTCAGGCAAAGAGGACGCAGGGGGAGACGGAAGAGGAGTACGCTCCGGAGTAGGGGACCGACGCAGGGCTACAAGGCGTGTGCCGGGGACAGCCGGCTGACGCGGACGAGAAACACGACGACCGGTATGACTAGGACGAACAGGCGAGACAGGACGCGACGCAGGCTCACGACGCTCAGCAAGACTACCTGTCTGCTCAGTGTAAGGAGAAGGAGCAGGCAGCGGTGAGCCAGGCTGTAACGGAAGACCAGTAGACGACGGGAGAGTAAGAACCTGACGAAGAACAGAGTCAGGCGGCGGCAGAGACGACGGAGACGGCGGAGCGAAGAACAGTCGTGTCGGCGCAGCTGCACCAGTACCGGCAGCTCCAGCAGCTCCAGTACCCCCAGCAGCTCCAGAAGCTCCAGCCCCAGAACCGACACCTCCAGGCCCTGGGTCTCCAACCTTTGTGCCTCCAGCAGCAGCACCCCCAGAACCAGCACCTCCAGTCCCAGGGTCTCCAGCCTCAATGTCTCCAGCAGCAGCACCTCCAGACGCAGCACCCCCAGCCCCAGCAGCTCCAGTACCTCCAGTACGAGCACCTCCGGGACCAGCGACTCCAGCACCTCCAGTAGACAAAGTACCAGCACCACTCCTAGCTCCAGGGACGTCAGCAGAAGTACCTCCAGCAGCAGAGCCCCGGGCTCCAGCAGCGCGACCCTGACGGCGACCGTACCAGTCGTGCAGCTGCTGCGAGGTGAGAGGCACACGTGGACGAAGGCGGCTACTCCAAGGAGACCGCGCAACAGCAGACTCAGAACCCTCAGCACCAGCACTCCAAACTGCTCCAGAACCTCCTGCGCCAGCACCCTCAGCACCAGTACCTCCAGCAGCTCCAGAACCTCCAGCGCCAGCACCCTCAGCAGCTCCAGAACCTCCAGCTCCAGCGCCACCAGTACCAGGCCCTCCAGCAGCTCCAGAACCTCCAGCTCCAGCACCCTCAGCAGCTCCAGAACCCCCAGTGTCAGTACCCTCAGCAGCTCCAGAACCTCCAGCAGCGCGGCCCTGACGGCCAAGGTACCACTCAACCAGCTGCAGGGAGGAGAGGGGGAGTGGACGACGAGAGGGCAGCGGCGAGGCACCAGCGGAGCGACTACGGAGAAAGCCACTCCAGGGAGACTGCTCACCAGACGCCTCAGCAACCCCAGGTGCAGCACCCCCAGACTCAGTACTGCCAAGCTCAGCACCTCCAGGCCCCACACCCTCAAGCTCCGCACCCCCAGGCTCAGTACCCCCAGGCTCAGCACCCCCAGGCTCAGCACCCCCAGAAGTAGCACCCCGAGCAGGACCTGAGTCACCAGTGACCTCAACCGGCGCAGTCAAGGGAGGAGGGTCTACCTGAGACACACCTGAAGGAGCAGGACCGGGAGCGGGGAGGGGGTCTACCTGGGGAGCACCTGGAGCGAGGAAGAGCGGCGGGGGGGGGGAGCGGGGCAGTGCGGTAGGGGAAGAGACGGTAAAAGGGAACCGACTCGTCGAACGTGACGTCCTGAGACGCAAAGACACGGCGCGAGGTGGGGTGGTAAAACTGCCAGCCAGGCGCGTCAGGGACAAAGCCAAGGAAGACACAGGGAACAGCGCGACGCGAGAGCTTGTCCGCAGTGGTATCGCGGACAAAGGCACGAGCACCCCAGACCCGGAAACGCGACGCATCGCCCACCTTCCCCGTCCACAGCAGTGTGGGCGAGGTCTCCGGCAAGGAGACACGGGGCCAGAGGTTGAGCTGATGCGCGGCGTACCGGACCGCAAACGGCCACAGAAAATGGGGGGCAGCCGCATGGATCATGGAGGTACGAGCGACCTCCATGACTAAGCCAATGCGGCGCTCAGCAACCCCATTCTGCTGCGGAGAGGCCGGAAGCGTGAACGACTGGGTGATGCCGTGCTCCGCACAGTAGGCTGCCAAGAGGTCTGAGGTGAAATCACCGCCTCTGTCAGAGTGCAGGAAAGTCCCGCTCGAACCGCTCGCGGAGCTGGAGACGAACAGCGCGGATCCAAGGGATCAAAACATCAGGGACGTCACCCTTGGCGCGCAAGGGGAAGACCGTGGTGTAACGCGTGTAGTCGTCGACGACCAGCAGGAAGTACCGCTCGTGGCCCTGTCCACGGACGCGGGCTGGGCCCCACACGTCCAGGTGGAGAGTCTGCAGAGGAGCCTCTGTGGGAGGGAACGAGGAGGAGTGAGGAGCGGCGCGCTGCCGCCCCTCGACGCAAGGAATGCAGGGCGGCGCAGGCGAGGGAGGTAGGGCAGGCAGAGACCTGGGAAGACCAGAAACCAGGGAGCGAGAGTGCATGCTACGAAGGCGAGGCAGGGAGGGGTGACCAAGGCGGTGGTGCCATAGGAGAGTGTCGTGCGACAAAGCGCGACACTCGCAGGGGGCCGCCAGCTGACCAGACACAGACGCAGACGCAGCTACCTGAAGGGACTCAGTGGTGAGTGTGTACAGACTCGAGCCAGGCGCACGGGTAAATGTGGCCAGGTGTCGGCCCGTCCGAGCACACGTACAGTGAGTCACTCGCTGACCCGCAGGAGTGAACTGGTGAACCCCCCCATCCTGGAGGTCAGCTCCACTCACCAAGTTCGTAGAGAACGAAGGGAGGTAAAGACCTGACAGCGAGCCAGACAGGGTGGCCGGACACGGCAGAACCGTGGAGTAGTGGGCAAGGACAGGACCCCCAGAGGGGTCCGCCAGGGAGACTGCAACTGGCCGACTAAGCGGCGTGAGTGTGGTGCAGTCGCGAAAGAAGGAGCGGGAAGCTCCTGAGTCAAGGGTGAAGGTGTGCAAGACCGCAGCAGGCGCAGTACCAGAGAGAGCAGACTCACCAGCACCTGGAGCCGCAGCCTCACCAGCACCGAGAGCAGGAGACGCACGAGCACCTAGAGCAGCAGCCTCACCAGTACCTAGAGCAGGAGACGCACTAGCACCTAGAGCAGCAGCCTCACCAGCACCGAGAGCAGCAGGCTCTATACCAGGGTCAGGCGGTACGCACAGGTAACAGGCACGGTCAGCACTAGTAGGCAATGCATACATGGCAGTGAGAATAGCATCATAGTCAGGAGCAAAGATATCTACCCTCTGTCCAAGCAGCTCCAGCCAGGTGGGGAGCTCAGCCTCGTCGCCAAACACTGTACGCCAGTTGTCGCTCAGACGGGCGAAGCAGCGGGACTGTGTGTGACCAAGCGTCCCGCAAGGCTGACCAACCCGATCACCTGTGCGAATGACGTACGGGCAGCGAACTGTACGCGTAGACCTGCTACACTGAGCGTACCACTCGTGGAGCTGCCGGGACGTAAGTGTCTCGCGTGGACGCCGCTGCAACTGCAGCTGGCCACTGCCAGACGCTCCCAACTGACCAGCTCCAGGGGGACAGCTACGACGGCTACCGCGACAACCCCAGCTAGTATACCACTCACTAAGCTGCTGGGGCGTGAGAGACTCATGTGAACGTCGCTGGAGCTGCATCTGGCCACCTGCCATGAGCAGTAGCAGCAGCAGTAGCGCGGGCAGGGCAGGCGCGGCAGGCCGACAGGCAGGCAGGCCGGCAGGCAGACAGGCAGGCAGGCAGGCAGGCAGGCAGGCAGGCAGACAGACAGGCAGGCCGGCAGGCAGGCAGGCAGGCAGGCAGGCAGGCAGGCAGGCAGGCCGGCAGGCAGGCAGGCAGGCAGGTAGGCCGGCAGGCAGGCAGGCAGGCAGGCGCTCACCAAAGGCTGGAAGAGCAGGCGCTCGCCGGGCGAGCAGGGCCGGCGCTCGACGGGCGGCGGCCGAGTAGGCGCACGACAGCGGCGACGTCGGGGCCGCAACACCGGCTGCAGAGTAGGGCCGAAGCAGCTGCAGGGCGGGGCCGCTTCAGCGGCAGGTCGGGGCCGTGGCAGCTGCAGGGCGGGGCCGCGTCAGCGGCAGGTCGGGGCCGTGGCAGCTGCAGGGCGGGGCCGCATCAGCGGCAGGTCGGGGCCGAGGCAGAGGGACGCGCGCGGCTCGGCGCGGGCTGCGCTGACAGCGCGCTGGGCTGCTGCAGGCCGCGCGCGGCCGCGCTAGGCAGTAGCGGGCCGCGCGCGGCTCGGCGCGGGCTGCTGCGGGCCGCGCGAGGCAGTAGCAGGCCGCGCGCGGCTCGACGCGGGCTGCGTGGGCTCGGCGCGGGCTGCGCGCGGCAGCAGCGGGCTGCGCGCGGCTCGGTGCGGGCTGCGCGCGGCTGCAGCGGGCTGCGCGCGGCTCGGTGCGGGCTGCGCGCGGCTGCAGCGGGCTGCGCGCGGCTCGGTGCGGGCTGCGCGGGCTCGGTGCGGGCAGCGCGCGGCAGCAGCGGGCTGCGCGCGGCTCGGCGCGGGCTGCGCAGGCCTGAAGGGCGTGTAGGGGCGGCGCGCGGGCCTTACGGGCCTCTAGGGGCAGCGCGCTGGCCTAGGGCAGCAGGAGGCAGCGCTAGGGCTGCTGGACGGCGCGCGTAGTGCAGCACGTCACAAGGCAAGGCAAGGCAGGCAGGTACGTGGGGTAGCGCGGTAACCGCAGCGGTAGGTGGGCCCGAAAAAAAAAAAAAAAAAAAAAAAAAACGGTCCTACGGACCTTAGTGCTCTGAAACCATGTTAGAATCTAGCAGCAGGAATGAATGGATTGAAACAGAGTTGGGTACATATGCTAACCCTAACATTGGGTTGTACCCTTTATGGGCTACCCCACTACAGCCTACACAAGCATATAACTTATACAGCTTGACACACGTAACCCACCTGCCGCGCAATTTGGCAACGTTGGCAGTGAGCAATGCTTCGAGAGCGCACGAAAACCGGGTGTGCGCGTGCATCCACACTGCTTCTACGGTGGCGCGCCAGTGGGTGTATCGAACAAATGGTCCAGTGGGACCGTGGTGCATTTTGTCTTGGCGCGTAATGGCGGAATCCTCAGTAAAATAGAGTTTCGGTAAAAGGGTAGTTGAGCCCCTACCCTGATACAGTCAGTGTAACTAAAAAACCTAGAAGAGTACTTTTTATCGTATCCTGATTTCACTAGGGTAAAAGTTCCATACCCTGATTTCAAAAGGGTAACTGCCAAAAAGTGGCCTACCATCAGGGCAAAAAGGGTAAAATACCCTTGAAATTTGGGGCCTGGTGGGTGTGAAGCAGGGCTGATTTTATCATACCGTCATCTCCCAGTTAGAAGACTCGGGGGTCTTATCCCAAATGTGCCAAAAATGGGTTGTGGGGTTTTCTGTGATGGCATGTAGTACATGAGATAAGACCCATGGACATCTATTAATTATAAAAAAATGCAATGTATAGTGCTGTGTTGAAGAAAATCGAAAATTTCTGGACTAAATTTTGGATTCCTTCATATCGCGGAAATCTGTTTCAAATTCTCGCGCTCGAGTCTCGCTGATTCCTATCCGCAGGTACTGTAAATTGAATAGGGTCAAAAGACGGGTCCTCTCCAGGAATAACACAATAAAAGACCCCTAGTCTGTCAGAATATATATTGCATATATTTTGTATAAGTGCATGTAGTTCTAGCTGTAGTGTAGGTTTGTAGCTGTCCTGCTTGGTGGTGCACCACTCCTTGCATGCTTCTGACCTATTTGTACTTGCCAT
Source organism: Closterium sp. Yama58-4 (assembly GCA_947470075.1). Taxonomy (NCBI): domain Eukaryota; kingdom Viridiplantae; phylum Streptophyta; class Zygnematophyceae; order Desmidiales; family Closteriaceae; genus Closterium; species Closterium sp. Yama58-4. Next base: position 290,979 of record CANIUD010000234.1, on the reverse strand, counting down.
TCTATAGTGCAACCCCTCATTTGCTTGAACTTCTCTCTCATACCTAGCCTAAACCTTAGGCTAGTGGTTCTAGCTATCACTGCTATTCTAACATGGTCTGGATAGAAGACCCACGGGGCTTGTATGCAGGGGGGTCTTCTTGCCGGGAGATTACGGTAGCCTGATTGTCTGAAATTTCCTACTATTTTCCTCGTGATCCTGAGGTAGCATTTTTTAAAACCTGTGAAAATCTCAGACTAGTGACTTGGCAGATAATGAGTCCTCAGACTACAAGGAGTACGGACCCTGGAATGCGAATAGAATGATACACACCCCCTGCTGTCACATGCAAAATCTGTGCTAGGTCGCGCCACCTGGTTTCCGTTGAACAAGACAAAACTACTGCTGCCAGCAACAGATCTCGCCATTCAGCATGGTACCTATCTCAACGCGGCGGCTACATCCGGGCTAAAAAACGACGCGGCTCGGGAATGTGAGCGTCACCCTGCTTCATCCTCATCCGGCAAAATGGGGCACGCCCTGGCCGTGGAGCGTCACCCTGCGTCGCGCAGGCAATCCCGTTGAGAGATACTGTCAGAATAACTGAGCAGGAATGAAATGAACTAGCACAGAGTTTGGTACAAGTAGGAAACCCTAACTTTGTGTACCCCCCAAGGTGTAACCCACTACAGCCTAGACAATATAAACATGCAATGTTTGACACACCCCCATAGGCGCAGTGGGAGACAACCACAGGGTCACAAGACCAGTCAAAGCAAAGCAAAGCAAGCTCAGGGTGGATCTCAAGGATTCCACACAAATTCCGAGCACAAGCAAGCGGTCACAAGACCAGTTCACATGCAGGTTTATAACAAAGCAAGAGATACAGTGATCACAGTACAAGTAAGGTCAAGAGGTAAGCAAGTGAGGCCCAGTAGGTACAAGGCCTAACAGAGTGCAAAAGCGCTGATGGTCACAAGGCTGAAGCGCCTTGGTGAACACATCAGCAGTGTTGGCCTCCGTGGCCACGTAACGCAGACAAAGCTGACCACGCTGCTGCAACTCTCGAGCAAGGAAGTACCGCAGAGCGATGTGCTTCGTTCTGTGCTCCAGTCTGTGCTCCTCACACAAGGCAATGGCAGCCTTGTTGTCGACGTACAGCACTGGAGGAGAACGAGGCCGCTCTCCGAGGTCGGTCAGCAGGTAGGTCAGCCAGCGTAGCTCCTGAGCAGCCATGGCTGTGGCGTAGATCTCAGCCTCACAACTGGAGCTGAGAACAGAAGAAGAGCGAGTAGAACGCCAAGAAACTGAGCCAGAGCCAAGGCTGAAGGTGTAACCCTGGGACGACCGCTGAGTAGCCTGGTCGTCTGCCCAAGAAGCGTCTGAGTGCCCTGTGAGAACAACCCGGTCTCGCCCTCCAAGCACAAGCCCCATGCCCGACGTACTGCATAAGTAGCGCAACACCCTCTTAGCAGCATCCATGTGCTCCTTCCGGTGACGGCCAGGAGCGACATAGCGTGCTAGGATGCTAAGAGGGTATGCAAGGTCAGGTCGAGTGCAGGTCATCAGGTACATGAGGCAGCCCACAAGCTCTGGATACGGGCCACTCGGCTCTACGGACTCATCCGAAGGCAGAGCTGAGAGCGAGTGACCGGTAGGCAGAGGAGTGGACTGAGGCGAGGAGTACGTGAAGCGGAAGCGCTGGAGAACCTGCTGCACCATGTGTGACTGAGTCAGGGTGATGGTGCGCCGTGCTCTGTCCCGGGTGATCCGCAAGCCAAGATAGCTCGTCAGCTCACCCAGGTCTGTGCACGTGTGTCTCCTCTGCAGCTCCAACTTCACGTGGGCGAGTGCCGCGGTGTCAGCAGTGGCAAAGACCAAGTCGTCGACGTACACGAGGATGTAGAACGGCAGCAGCGAGGTGTCGGTGCGTAGAAACAGCGACGGGTCAGCAGTAGAGGGAGCGAACCCAAGAGCCGCAAGTGTCGTCCTCAGTGTGTCGTGCCACTCACGTGGCGCCTGGCGGAGACCGTAGACCGGCCGCTGAAGCCTCCACTGGGTGCCAGGAGGAACTGACCCAGTGAAGCCAGGGGGGCGGCGCAGCCAGATCTCCTCGTGCAGGCTGCCCTGCAAGAAAGCAGTGCTGAAGTCAAGAGAGTGAAGCTCGTAGTCGCGGTGAGCGGCTATGTGCAGCAGCACCCGAAGAGTAGTCATCTTCGGGGTGGGGGAGAAGGTCTGAAAGAAGTCTACTCCCTCTCGCTGACTGAAGCCTCGAGCCACGTAGCGCGCCTTGAAGACAGGCGGAGAACCCGGCGGCCGCTTCACCCTGAAAATCCACATGCCACTGACGATGTTCGCCCCAGGAGGGGGAACCTCGTCTACGTAGGTGCCTGTGGACTTCCAGGAAGCCATCTCTGCGTCCATGGCTGTCTGCCACTGAGAGGAGTAGGGACCCGCCATCGCCTCAGCGTAAGAGCGTGGGGTCGGGATGTCTGGTGCATCCGGGTCTCCCTCAGGGGCAACTAGCAAGGACACGAGACGGGGCAAAGCAGCAGCAAGGCAGTGGAACTCCTCCTGTCTGTCCTCAAGGACGTCCGTGCCGAGGGCACACTCACCCCCGACGGACGGAGGACAGGCAGACGCAGACTCAGACTCAGCGACAAGGCTGGCAGCGTAGTCTAGGCGACAGCGAGCAGCAAAGTCAACCAACTCAGCGACCAGAGCAGACGCAGAAGAGGACTCAAAGGTCGGGTCAGTGACAACTGTAGCGAGGAGACGCGTAACAGTGGGACTGGCAGCACGACGGGAGTCAGACTCCGGGTCAGGAAGAGTAGGAAGAGAGGACGCAGGAGGAGACGGCAGCGGGACACGCTGCGGTGCAGTGGAGGGACGCAGAGTCATGTAGTGAGTGCCAGGGACAGGAGGAGGACGCTCACGTGGGACACGACGACCAGTGCGAGCAGTACGAACAGGCGACGCAGGACGAGACTCAGGCTCACGACGCTCTGTAAGACCTCCTGTGGGACCAGCGTAAGGAGAGGGAGCAGGGAGAGGCGAGGCAAGCGGTAACTGTGACTGCGGCTGGACAGGCAGAGGACACTCGACGGAGGGAGGAGGACTAGGAGGAGGAGCCTGACCAAGAACCTGCTGAAGGAGCGGTACGAAGTACGGTCGCGGCCGCGTAGCGTCTCCAGAAGCAGCAGTGACACCAGTGGCAGCCCCAACGCCCGAGTCCTCAGCACCAGCAGCAGCTCCAACGCCCGGGTCCTCAGCACCAGTAGGAGCTCCAGCGCCCGAGTCCTCAGCACCAGCAGCAGCACCACCGGTCGGGTCCTCAGCACCAGCAGCAGCTCCAACGCCCGGGTCCTCAGCACCAGCAGCAGGGCCACCGGTCAGGTCCTCAGCACCAGCAGCAGCGCCACCGGTCGGGTCCTCAGCACCAGCAGCAGCTCCAACGCCCGGGTCCTCAGCACCAGCAGCAGCTCCAGCCCCCGGGTCCTCAGCACCAGCAGCAGCTCCAGCGTCCGGGTCCTCAGCACCAGCAACAGCACCACCGCTCGGGTCCGCAGCACCAGGAGCACCACTACGAAGACTGCAGCGCCGCGTGTACCACTCGCGGATCACCTGAATGGGGGGGAGCTCCTGGGTAGGAGGGGAAGTACCGGGACGAGCTCCAGAAACACCTCTCCGGAGGCGGCAGTACTCGAGGTACCTCTCCTGCAGCTGCTGGGAGGAGAGGGCTCCTCCAAGTGGAGCACGCTCAGTCTCACCTCCAGACTCAGCACCCCCAGACTCAGCACCCCCAGACTCAGCACGTCCAGACTCAGCACCCCCAGGCTCAGCACCTCCAGACTCCGCACCTCCAGGCTCCGCACCTCCAGGCTCCGCACCTCCAGGCTCAGCACCCCCAGGCTCCGCACCTCCAGGCGCAGCACTCCCAGGCTCAGCACCCCCAGACGCAGGACGCGAGTCAACAGCTACCTCGACAGGCTCACCCGGGTCTACCTGGGACACACCTGAGGGAGCGGCACCCTGAGGGGGGAGGGGGTCTGGTACCTCAGCACCTGGAGCGAGGAAGAGAGGCGGGGGGGGGAGCGGGGCAGTGCGGTAGGGGAAGAGGCGGTAGAAGGGGACGGACTCGTCAAAAGTGACGTCCTGAGAGGCCAGAACCCGGCGCGAGGTGGGGTGGTAAAACTGCCATCCAGGCGCGTCAGGAACAAAGCCAAGAAAGACACAGGGAACAGCGCGACGCGAGAGCTTGTCCGCGGACGTGTCGCGGACAAAAGCTCGAGATCCCCAGACCCGGAAACGCGACGCATCGCCAACCTCTCCCATCCACCGTAGAGTCGGGGAAGTCTCCGGCAAGGAGACACGGGGCCAGAGGTTGAGCTGATGCGCTGCGTACCGGACCGCAAACGGCCACAGAAAGTGGGGAGCAGCCGCATGGGTCAGGGAGGTACGAGCGACCTCCATGACCAAGCCAATGCGGCGCTCAGCGACCCCATTCTGCTGTGGAGAGGCCGGAAGCGTGAACGACTGCTCAATGCCGTGCTCAGCACAGTAGGCTGCCAAGAGGTCGGAGGCGAACTCACCACCTCTGTCAGAGTGCAAGCGCAGGACAGGAAAGTCCGAGTGAAAGCGCTTGCCTAGCTGGAGACGGGCTCGGCTGATCCAGGGGATCAAAACACCAGGGACGTCACCCTTGGAGCGCAAGGGGAAGACCGTGGTGTAGCGCGAGTAGTCGTCAACAACAATTAGGAAGTACCTCTCCTGACCCTGACCACGGACGCGGGCTGGGCCCCACACGTCCATGTGGAGCGTCTGCAAGGGAGCAGTCGTCGGGGGAAAGGAGGAGGAGTGAGGAGCGGCGCGCTGCCGCCCTTCGACACAGGGAATGCAGTCAGGAGCAGGGGAGTCGGGAAGGGGAGGGAGCACCCTGGGAAGACCAGCAACAAGGTCCCGTTTGTGCATGGCCCGAAGGCGCTGCACAGACGGGTGACCAAGGCGGTGATGCCAGAGGACAGTCTCATGCGCAAGAGAGCGACATGAGCAGGGGGCGGACAGCTGACCTGACGCAGACGCAGACGCAGACGCAGACGCAGACGCAGCTACCTGAGGGGACTCAGTGGTCAGTGTGTACAGGTCCGACCCCGGCTCCCGAGTGAAAGTAGCCAGGTGGCGGCCCGTCCGAGCACACGTGCAATGTGTCACACGCTCGTAGGCAGGGGTGAACTGGTGAACACCCCCGTCCTGCAGAGCACAGCCCGCCACCAAGTTCGTAGAGAACGAGGGGAGGTAGAGACCTGAGAGCGTGCCGGACGGAACCGCTGGACACGGAAGTGTAGTGGAGGAGGTCGCAATGACCGGACCCCCAGAGGGGTCAGCAAGAGAGACAGCAACCGGCCGAGCTAGTGGCTCAAGGACAGTGCGGTCACGAAAGAAAGAGCGAGAAGCACCTGAGTCCAGTGTGAAGGTGTGCAGTGCAGCAGTCGACTCAGTACCAGGGGGCACAGACGCACTAGCACCTAGGGCAGCTGCTGCAGCAGGACCTGTGGGAGCAGACACACTAGCACCTAGAGCAGCAGCTGGGCTGGCCTGAATGCCCGGGTCGGGCGGAACACGCAAGTACTGAGCACCCTCTCCACTAATAGACATTGCATACATGGCAGTGAGAATAGCAATGTTTGACAGATACTCCCAATGGTACCTCTCAACGGACTTTTAGAATACTACGCAGGAATGAATGAAATATGGGGGAATGCGGTACAAGTAGGAAACCCTAACTAGGGTTATACTCTCTACCGAGGACCTCACTGTAGCCTAGCAGATTTAAGAGCATTTGAAAATGTTTTGAAACACTACCCTAGGCAAAGTGAGGGATAGCCAACACAACAAATGGCCACAAGACCAGTCAGCCACGAGAACCAAGCAATGCCAAGCCTCAGGTGGATCTCAAGATCACTACTCGTTCTGAGCTTAAGCAAGCAAAGGGCCATAAGGCCAGTTCACATGCAGAGATATAAAAGAGAACAAACAGTACAGTGATCACAACCTAGCAAGAGCAAGCATGCTGTCGAGAGAATTAGGCAAAAAAGACTAGAGCATAATATTCTGACACACCCCCATAGCCAAAGTGGGGTGTAATCAGCAGAGGAAACAAAGCAGTACAAGCTCAGGGTGGATCACGATGTCACCACACATTCTGAGCAAGAAGCAATAGTTTAAGGTGCACAATTATGAGCAAAGCTAGAGGCAGTCACAAAAGGGGCAAGTGAGGAGGAGGAGGGCTGGCGAGAGGAGAGTAGATAGGAGGCGACGACTGAAGCTGCAGACACACGGGCAACAGACGGCTCTGGTGCGACAACGTGGCTACCGGGAATGAGTGCCCCGGAGTACAGGAGTAACAGGCTCCGCGGCTAATATGCGCGGCAGGAGCAACGGACCCACAGGCGACGGCGCAACCGGCTCTCTGAGCTACCGGGAATGAGTGCCCCGGAGTACAGGCGCTGCGTACGACACGACGGCAACCTCCGCTCAACCTCCTCCAACTGTCCCACACCCCTCGACACACACCCCCTGCTTCAAACCCTAGCTCCACTCCGACGGTACCCCCCTTAAACCCCAAACCCTAGGCTCCCACACACCACCCCCCTCAGCGGCAGCTGTAGCAGAGGGAGACGAGGGAGGAGGAGGAGCAGGGGGAGGAACTCACAACCGACACCCCCATAGCCGCCACCCCCACACTCTCCACCCCCAAACCCTAAAACGGGCGGAACGGGGGAAGGAGCGCGGGGGACGGCGAGGGGGACGGCGCGCGGCCCCCAGGACGCCACCACGGGGCAGCGAGGGGCCGCGCGCGGCTCCTTAGGGCGCCGCGACGGGAATTGGGGGGGGGGGGGGGGGGGCCGCGGGCGACGGGACCGAGGGGCCGCGGGCGACGGGAAAGCGGGGCCGCGGGCGACGGAATTGAGGGGCCGCGGGCGACGGGAAAGCGGGGCCTCGGGCGACGGGATCAGGGGGGGGGGCCGCGGGCGACGGGACCGAGGGGCCGCGGGCGACGGGAAAGCGGGGCCGCGGGCGACGGGATCGGGGGGACCGCGGGCGACGGGACCGAGGGGCCGCGGGCGACGGGAAAGCGGGGCCGCGGGCGACGGGATCGGGGGGACGCGGGCATCCCCCACGGGAGGAAACCGCCGCGCGCCTCGGGGCGCACGGCGGGGAGAAACCCGCCGCACGCCCCGAGCGCGCGGCGGGATGAAAAATCCGTAAAAAAAAAATTCGCCGACTGCCAGTAGAACAGCAGCGGAAGCATTTGGTGGTGGGCCCACCCACAGGATCGACCCAACAGGATCGTCCTGCTCTGATAGCATGTCGAGAGAATTAGGCAAAAAAGAGAGGGACTGAACTAGCAAGAATGGGGATACAAATAGCAAACCCTAGAAGGGTTGTACTCGCTACAGAGCACCCCACTACAGGCTAGAGCATAATATTCTGACACATGCTAGTATATATAAAGATCACAGTACAAGACAAAGTCAAGCGACCAGCAAGTGAGGCAGAGTAGGCACAAGGCCTAGAGCAGTGCAGAAACGCTGATGATCACCAGACCCAAGGGCCTTGGTGAAGACATCAGTAGTGTTGGGCTCAGAGCTCACGTAAGCAAGGCGCAGTAGACCACGCTGCCGTAGCTCCAGAACAAGAAAGTAACGCAGAGCAATGTGCTTCGTTTTGTGCTCCAGCCTCTGCTCGTGACAACGTACAAAACTGGAGGAGAACGAGGCCGCTCCCCCAAGTCGGTCAGCAGGTAGGTCAGCCAGCGCAGCTCCTGTGCAGCCATAGCCCTAGCGTAGATCTCAGCCTCACAGCTAGAACTAAGCATAGAAGACGAACGAGTGGGCCTCCATGAGACAGAGCCAGAGCCAAGACTGAAGGTGTAACCCTGTGACGACCGCTGAGTCGCCTGGTCGTCAGGCCTAGCGTAGATCTCAGCCTCACAGCTAGAACTAAGCATAGAAGACGAACGAGTGGACCTCCATGAGACAGAGCCAAAGCCAAGACCGAAGGTATAACCCTGTGACGACCGCGGAGTGTCCTGTGAGTACAACTGGACCCCGTCCTCCAAGCACGAGCCCCATGCTCGATGTACTCGCCCTCCAAGCACGAGCCCCATGCCTGATGTACTGCACAAGTAATGCTGCACCCTCTTAGCAGCATCCCAGTGCACCTTACGGTGTCTGCCGGGAGCCATGTAGCGAGCCAAGAGGCTGAGAGGGTACACGAGGTCAAGTTGTGTGCACGTCATCAGGTACATGAGGCAGCCCACAAGCTCTGGATATGGACCACTCGGCTCTACGGACTCGTCCGAAGGTGGAGTTGAGAGCGAGTGACCTGTAGGCAGAGGAGTGGGCTGTGGCGAGGAGAACTGGAAGCCGAAACGCTGAAGGACCTGGTGCACCATGTGTGACTGAGTCAGAGTGATGGTGCGCCGTGCTCTGTCCCGAGTGATCCGCAAGCCAAGATAGCCACGCAACTCACCCAGGTCAGTGCAGGTGTGTCTCTTCTGCAGCTCCGTCTTCACGAGGGTCAGTGCCTCAGTGTCAGCAGTAGCAAAAACCAAGTCGTCGACATACACGAGGATGTAGAACGGTGGCAAAGAAGTGTCGGTGTGTAGAAACAGCGACGGATCAACAGTCAAAGGAGCAAACCCAAGAGCCGCAAGCGTCATCCTCAGTGTGTCGTGCCACTCACAAGGCGCCTGGCGGAGACCGTAGACCGGCTGCCAGAGGTGCCATTCGTTACCCGCAGGAAATGACCAAGTGAAGCCAGGTGGGTGGCGCAACCAGATCTCCTCGTGAAGGCTGCACTGCAAGAAACCTGTGGAGAAGTTGAGGGAGTGCAGCTCATAGTCACGCTGTGGTGCCACGTGCAGCAACACCCGAAGAGTAGTCATCTTCGGGGTGGGGGAGAAGGTTTGGAAGAAGTCGACCCCCTGTCGCTGACTGAAGCCTCGAGCCACGTAACGCACCTTGAAGACAGGCGGAGAACCCGACGGCCGCTTCACCCTGAAAATTCACATGCCATCGACTATGTTCGCCCCAGGAGGGGGAACCTCGTCGACGTAGGTGCTAATAGACTTCTAGAAGGCCATCTTTGCGTCCATGGTTGTCTAGTACTCACCCGCGATCATCTCAGCGTAAATGCGTGAGGTAGGGATGTCAAGTGCATCCGGGTCTCCCTCAAGGCAAACCAGCATGGATGCGAGACGAGGTAAAACGGCCGCAAGACACTCAAGCTCAAACTGCCTGTCCTCAAGGACGTCCGTGCTAAGGGCACACCCACCCCCGATGGACGGAGGACAGTCAAACTCAGACTCAGTGACAAGTCTCACAACGTAGTCGAGACGACACGCAACAGCAAAGTCAACAAGCTCAGCGACTAAGGCCGACGCAGCAGCAGACTTAAAAGCAGGATCTGTGACAAGAGTGGCGAGAACACGCGTGACAATGGGACTAGCAGCACGAGCACGGTTAGACTTAGGTTCAGGAACGTCATGAAGTGGGGACGCAGGAGGAGACGGCAGAGGGACACGCTGTGGAACAGAGGAAGGACGATGTGCCATAATGTGAGAGCTGGGGATAGCAGGAAGCTGACGCGGACGAGGAACACGACGACCAGTGCGAACAGGCAAGGCAAGACGAGACGCAGGCTCACGACTCTCTGTAAGAGAGTCTGACTGCTCAGTGTAAGAAGAAGGAGCAGGTAGCGGGGAGTCTGGCTGTAACTGCAGCTGCGACTGGTCAGGCAGTGGACACAGGAAGGGAGGGGTAAGGCTAGTAGAAGACGAAAGACTAAGAACCCTTTGCTGGACCCGGCGAGCCTGGGATTGACCGTGTTGCTTCTGGTGGTGCTGGCTCTAGGGGTGGTGCGGCTGGTGCCATGGAGGGTATGTCAACGGGAGTAGTGTTTGGCCCCGTCCTCGCTTGGGCGGAGCCAACTTCGTGGTCGGGTGTGTAGGGGGGGATGCAGCCGACCAGCAGCAAGCAGTGGGTACGGGGGCCACTGCAAGGGCGTTGAGCTGGGGGGCGCCTGGCTGGAGGGCGCCGAGTAGATGGACGCCGTCCTTGGCGTCTGGGCGGCGTCCTGGGCGTCTGCTCGGCGTCCCGGGCGCCTGGACGCCGACTTGGGCGTCTGCTCGGCGTCCTGGGAGGCTGGACGCCGACCTGGGCGCCTGGACGGCGTCCTGGGCGAGTGGACGCCGACCTCGACACCTGGACGCCAACTCTGGGACGCCGGGTTTGGTGTAGCGAGCGACCGACTGGGCTGGACGACCAGGGGGGGTTGCTCGGTCGTCCGGGATACCCGGGCGACGTGTGCGAAAGTCGCCGGGATGGTTTCTGCGAAGGCGACCTCAGGGGTGGTATCCCGAGGTCGACGTGGCTGGTGGGCGTAGTCGCTGGCGTGGAGTCTGCTAGGCGTCTGCGCTGTGCTCGTGACGAGGTGTGGAGCACCAACCAGCTGCACGCACCTGCGAAGCAGGTGCACCGTTGTTCTGCGGGTGCAACGCTGTGCAGCCGACTTGCTGCAGCGTTGGCACACCATGGACTTGCGACGTTGGCAAGCCGCGTCCCTGCTGCGCTGGAGCGATGCGAGTTGTGCTGCGCTGGAAGGCGGTCGACCGTGCTGCATTGGAGGTCGACCAACTTGCTAGCTAGCTCGGATGTAGTCGTGCATGCCGATCTTGTTAGTGCTACCATTGTTGTGAACTTTTGCTAGTGAAACTCTTGCCAATTTTCCCCGTGAACCAGTAAGTAGTGAGAGCACAAGTAAACAACCAAGGAACGAACGCTGAGATCACTTCTACCCTGTGCCTAGCGCACAGTCTAGCTCCTGTTGACCGAGTTACCTCCGCAGGGTAGTCCTAGGGCTGCCACTGTCCTGGCCACTACTCCTTACCCACACCCCTACCCGACTAGGCACCAGGTGTGAGGATCTGGTTCAGGAAAGATGATTCTATTGAATGATTCACCTGGGTACAAGGCGAGGCTATATATAGGCTCGACACAAAGGCAGTAACCCGGGTGTGACTAGAAGGTTCCGTGGGTCGCGAAGCGTCCCGAACGGGTCCTTCCCGAATTTGGTAGAAGGCAATTCGGTGGCAACCGAAAAGCCTAGAATTCGGTGCACTCAACCTAGTTCGGTGCCTACAACTATAATAACTATAGTAAAGGCAACGAATCTAGGAAATCAAGCAAAAGCATGCAAGATAAAATAAAGCTAAGCTAGTAATAACATAATAAAGTCCAGGCAAGCTAGCAAAGCCAGCATAAGCCGTCGTACTCTCACACGTCCCCCCCTCAAAGCTGGGTGGCGTGAGAAACACCCTGCTTGACAAGATAGTCCTTGAGAGCACGGCGTGCGTTGCCCATATCAGCTTTTGCAACCCAACTGTCCTCCGATGGGTCATATCCCTTCCAACGTATCAGGAACTCGAGCGTGTTGCCGTGTCTGCGTCAGTGAGCGAGAACTTTTTCCACCTCGTACTCTGGTTCATCCTGTATGAGAACAGGTGATGGTGGCGGTAGCTGGCGTCCCTGGAACTGTTGGTTGGGGTCCTTGTAGGGCTTTTGTAGCTGAACATGGAAAGCGTTGTGAAGCTTCCACGTAGTAGGTAAGCGCAAGCGGAATGCAATTGGTGTCATGATCGCCTCAACGCAAAAGGGACCACAGAAGCGAGGCCGGAGCTTGGACGGTAGGTGAGACAGGTTCAAGTTGTGCGTGTCAAGAAGCACCTGATCTCCGACTGCTACTGGGTGATCACATTTCTCGCTGGCGATCGGCATACTGCTTCTGGGAGTTCTGCATCGTGGTGAGACGTCGCTAAGTCTTCTCCCATAGCTGCTGCATGGTGGTGACGAAGTCGTGTGCGGCTTGGACGTGTGCCGGTGTGGTTGGCTGCTGTGGTGTGAGTGGTTTCCGTCCGTAACACATGAAGAATGGAGATTTCCCTGTGGCCGCATGCGACGCGTTGTTGTAAGCGAACTCAAGCGTCGGTAACTGTAGATCCCAGTGGCTGATGTCGTCTTTGCAAGCTGTGCGCAGTAACTGTTCAACCACCTGATTGAGTCGCTCCGTCTGTCCGTCAGTCTGGGGGTGGTACGCTGAAGACATCGCAAGCTTTGTCCCCAACAATCCCATGAGTTCCCTCCAGAACTTACTAGTGAACTTAGGGTCTCTGTCCGAGATAAGTGTAGCGGGGATGCCGTGGATGGTGATGATGCGGTCGAAGAAGAGGCGAGCAGTTGCTTCAGCAGTAGCCGTGGCGTTGGTCGGGATGAAGTGTCCCACGAGTATAGCGTCATGCCCTCGTGAGGTCGAAGGAAGCCCAGTAATGAAGTCTAGGCTGACAACTTGCCATGGCTGCTCCGGTACGGGTAGAGGCTGAAGTAACCCTGATTTTTTCTGCTTGCTACTCTTCATCTGCTGGCACGTGTCGCATGAAGTGACGAACTGCTGCACGTCTGTTGCCATCCGGGGCCAGTAATAATACTTTGCTATTCCCGCTAACGTCTTGTTGCTCCCGAAATGTCCCGCGTATGCCACATCGTGAAATTCCTCCAGTAAGATCTGTCGGAGCGGGGCATAGTTCGGTACCCAAATCTTTCCTGATCCCTTTCTTACAGCTAGGTCCTTCTCCCACTGTAACAGCTTCTGTTTCTCTGCTGTAGCGATCTCTGCGTCCACGGAGTATCCATGCTGGAATAGACCCTTGAGCAGAGGGTTCATCCCGTCGAGTTGGATGCCTGCTACATGACCGGGGCGGCTCAACACGTCAGCTTTGTTGTGTAGCCCGGGCTTGTAGACGATGTCGTAGTGGAAGTGGGTTTCCAAGAAGTCTACGCACCGCACATGTCGTCGTGAGAGTGTCGGCAGTGACTTCAGGTATTTGAGGCTGCAGTGGTCAGTGTAAACTGTAGTCTTGGCTCCCTCTAGGTAAGGCTTGAAGGCTGTGACTATCGCTAAGGCTTCCTTGTCATGGATAGGGTAGTTCAGTTCTGCTCCGTGTAGCTTCTTACTCAGATAGGCGATGGGCTGCAAACCGCGTCCGTGATTCTGCATCAGTACTGCTCCGACTGCTTGGTCACTAGCGTCTGCTTCCACCACGTAGTCTCTGTCTGGATTCGGTAGGATGAGTACTGGCGCTGTAGTCAGTGCTGTCTGTAGCTGCTCCATGGCTTGCTGATGAGGAGTATCCCCTGTATCCGTCCACCTTCGCAGCTTCACACGTTTCCTGTTATTGTAGATACACGCCTTCCGGTTGACCCAGTCGATCTCGGGGTTGAACCGCTTCAGAAAATCACGCCCCAAGATGAAATCTAATCCTTTGATGTTTGTGATCGGCAACGTCGGCTTCCACCTCAACGCCCCTATCTGCAGCTGCAGTGTTGACTCGCCGTGGATGGGAAGCTTCGTACCGTCCACCATCGTTGCTGTAAACTGGGTCTCTTCTGAGGATTCTTCAATTTTCTCCAACGTCCCGCGGTCGCACACCGAGTGGGACGCACCACTGTCCACCAGTGTCTGGAGGCGTCGCCCGTTGCAGATCACCTCGAGTACTAGTGGCTGTTGCTGCTCCGAGTAGCCGTAGATGGTATCGCTTATAGGATCGTAGGGTACGTCGAATATGTCATCCCTAGGTCCTGCGCTCGAAAATGAAGCTTCAATATCAGGTATCACCTGAGTAGGGTTAGAAGGATTTATCCGAGGCTGGTACAGCTTCTCTTGAGCCTGGAACCTTCCCCTAGGCCTTTGCAGCTGTGTAGGCTTCATCGCTGGGAGAGAATATGAACTCCTCGGAACGCTCGACCCTTGTTAGCGCTCCGGAGTAGGGTCCCCATATTACCCGGTACCGGTTTAATTTCTGACTCTCCCTTAATAAAGGCTTGAAACCCACGAGAAGTAATATTCTTACTTGTCGGGGTGTACGGCTGGAGTTTCCCAGTCGGTGCAGGGTCTTGTTTCGCGGAGTCTCCATTTGTCTCGGCGATTTCCCCTGGTGCCGGCTGGTCGTGACGTTTTAAACTCGCGCCATCATATTCTCCTTTTTTCGCCCTCTCCGAAGTTGCCACGTTGTCCGTTTTCTGCTTCCGGGGTGCTGCACTGTTTCAGAATCACTAGGCAAGAATGATTGAACTAGCAGAAGTTTGGGTACAAATATGAAACCCTAGTTGGGGTTGTACCCCATATTGGCTACCCCACTACAGCCTACAAGCATACTACAGTTTAACACACCCCCATAGGCAAAGTGGGGGAGAACAAAGGGTCACAAGACCAGTCCAGCAAAGCAAAGCAAAGCCCAGGGTGGATCACAACGTCACCACACTCCGAGCACAAGTAAAGGCCACAAGGCCAGTTCACATGCAGTGCTAGATATAGTACAAGACAAGCAACACAGTGATCAAAACCTAGCAAGCAAGCAACAAGATATATATAAAGTACAGTACAAAGAATGTCAAGCAGTGAGCAAGTGAGGAAACGTGGACACAAGGCCTAAAGAAGTACAGTGCCGCTGATGATCACTAGGCGGGAGCGCCTTGGTGAAGATATCAGCAGTGTTGGCCTTCGAGTCCACGTACACAAGCCGAAGCTGACCGCGCTGCTGAAGCTCTCGAGCAAGAAAGTAGCGAAGAGCAATGTGCTTCGTCCTGTGCTCCAGTCTGTGCTCCTGACACAAGGCAAGAGCCGCCTTGTTGTCACCGTACAGAACTGGAGGAGAACTAGGCCGCTCTCCCAAGTCAGTCAGCAGGTAGGTGAGCCAGCGTAGCTCCTGTGCAGCCATGGCTGTGGCGTAGATCTCAGCCTCACAACTAGAGCCGAGAACAGAGGAAGAGCGAGTGGACCGCCACGAGACAGAACTGTCAAACATTGCATGTTTATATTATGTAGGCTGTAGTGGGTTACACCTTAGGGGGTACTCAAAGTTAGGGTTTCCTACTTGTACCAAACTCTGTGCTAGTTCATCCCATTCCTGCTCAGTTATTCTGACATGGTATCAGAGCAGGTCCATCGCTAGGACCGCTCTTAGGGCCCACCGCTACCTACCTACCTACCTACCGTGCGCCTCTTGCGCCTACGCGCTCTCGTGCGCCCTACCCTACGTGCGCCCTCGTGCGCCCTACCCTACGTGCGCCCTCGTGCGCCTTTCTCTCCTTGTGCGCCTTCGTGCGCCCTCGTGCGCCCTCGTGCGCCCTCGAGCTGCCCCTGCAGGTCCGTCAGGCCACCGAGCCGTCGCTGCAGGCCTGTCAGGCACCTGAGCCGCCGCTACAGGCACGTCAGGCACCCGAGTCGCCGCTGCAGGCCCGTCAGGCCCCCGAGCCGCCGCTACAGGCCCGTCAGGCCCGAGAGCCGCCCCTGCAGACCCGTCAGGCCACGCGCGCCGCCCCTGCAGGCCCTAGCCGGCCGCCGCGTCGCTCTGCCCGCAGCGTCGCCGCCTCTCCGCGGCGTCGTCGCCTGCCCGCGTCGAAGCCGCCTGCCCGCGACGTCGATCCCTGCCCGCGGCGCCGTCGCCTGCCCGCGGAGACGTCGCCTGCCCGCGGCGTCGTCGCGGCGTCGCCACCTGCCCGCGGAGTCGTCGCCTGCCCGCGCCACATGCACGCGGCGTCGCCACCTCCTCGCCGCGTCGACCTGCCCGCGGCGTCGCCACCTGCCCGCCGCGTCGACCTGCCCGCGCCGTCGCCACCAAACCCTAATCCGTCGCCCTGCCCGCGGCGTCGCCACCTGCCCGCCGCGTCGCCCTGCCCGCGCCGTCGCCACCTAACCCTAATCCGCCTCTCGCCCCTGGAGCAGCCGCCACTGCAGTAGCAGCCCCTGGAGCCGCCGCCACTGCAGCAGCAGCCCCTGCAGCCGCCCGCCACTGCGGCAGCAGCCACTGGAGCCGCCCGCCACTGCAGCAGCCGCCCCTGGAGCCGCCCGCACCTGCAGCAGCCGCCCCTGGAGCAACTGCCGTCGTAGCCCGGTCTAGCTCTGCAGCAGCTGCCGCGGAGCTTCCTACTGCGCCTGCCACGCCGACCACTGGTGAGCATTGCCCTGCCAGCACTGCTACCGCTGCTACTGCTACTACTGCCGTTTCTACTCCCACTCCCGCTACTCCTGCTGCTCCTGACGTGGCCAGATGCAGCCACAGGACCGTGCGCGTGAGTCCCTCACGCTCCAGCAGGCTCGTGAGTGGTACGCCAGTTGGGGCTATCGAGGTGGCCGTAGTGGTAGTCGCTCTGACGTGCGTCGTTCGGGAGCCCCTGGTAGTGGACAGGTGCAGCAGCCGTGCCCTCCTACGGTCCAGCAGGCTCGTGAGTGGTACGCCGGTTTGAGCAGTCGGGGTGGCCGTAGTGGTAGTCGCTCTGGCGTCCGTCGTTCGGGAGGCTCAGGTAGTGGACAGGTGCAGCAGCCGTGCCCTCTTCTGGTCCAGCAGGCTCGTGAGTGGTACGCCGGTTTGAGCAGTCGGGGTGGCCGTAGTGGTAGTCGCTCTGGCGTCCGTCGTTCGGGAGGCTCAGGTAGTGGACAGGTGCAGCAGCCGTGCCCTCTTCTGGTCCAGCAGGCTCGTGAGTGGTACGCCGGTTTGAGCAGTCGGGGTGGCCGTAGTGGTAGTCGCTCTGGCGTCCGTCGTTCGGGAGGCTCAGGTAGTGGACAGGTGCAGCAGCCGTGCCCTCTTCTGGTCCAGCAGGCTCGTGAGTGGTACGCCGGTTTGAGCAGTCGGGGTGGCCGTAGTGGTAGTCGCTCTGGCGTCCGTCGTTCGGGAGGCTCCGGTAGTGGACAGGTGCAGCAGCCGTGCCCTCTTCTGCTCCAGCAGGCTCGTGAGTGGTACGCCGGTTTGAGCAGTCGGGGTGGCCGTAGTGGTAGTCGCTCTGTGAGTGAGGCAGCCGCTCTCGGTGCCAGTACGTCTGTTGCCCTCGGAGCAGGTGAGGCTACCACTCCCGGTACTCGCGTGTCTGCTACTCCAGATACTGGTGAGCCTACTGCTCTAGGTGCTAGTGCGTCTGCCGCTCCAGGTGCTCGCGTGTCTGCTACCCCAGGTGATGGTGAGGCTGCTGCCCTAGGTGCTAGTGCGTCTGTGCCCCCTGGTACTGAGTCGACTGCAGCACTGCACACCTTCACACTGGACTCAGGTGCTTCTCGCTCTTTCTTTCGTGACCGCACTGTCCTTGAGCCACTCGCTCGGCCAGTTGCTGTCTCTCTTGCTGACCCCTCAGGGGGTCCGGTCATTGCGACCTCCTCCACTACACTTCCGTGTCCAGCGGTTCCGTCCGGCACGCTCTCAGGTCTCTACCTCCCCTCGTTCTCTACGAACTTGGTGGCGGGCTGTGCTCTGCAGGACGGGGGTGTTCACCAGTTCACCCCTGCCTACGAGCGTGTGACACATTGCACGTGTGCTCGGACGGGCCGCCACCTGGCTACTTTCACTCGGGAGCCGGGGTCGGACCTGTACACACTGACCACTGAGTCCCCTCAGGTGGCTGCGTCTGCGTCTGCGTCAGGTCAGCTGTCCGCCCCCTGCTCATGTCGCTCTCTGGCGCATGAGACTGTCCTCTGGCACCACCGCCTTGGTCACCCGTCTGTGCAGCGCCTTCGGGCCATGCACAAACGGGACCTTGTTGCTGGTCTTCCCAGGGTGCTCCCTCCCCTTCCCGACTCCCCTGCTCCTGACTGCATTCCCTGTGTCGAGGGGCGGCAGCGCGCCGCTCCTCACTCCTCCTCCTTTCCCCCGACGACTGCTCCCTTGCAGACGCTCCACATGGACGTGTGGGGCCCAGCCCGCGTCCGTGGTCAGGGTCAGGAGAGGTACTTCCTGATAGTTGTTGACGACTACTCGCGCTACACCACGGTCTTCCCCTTGCGCGCCAAGGGTGACGTCCCTGGTGTTTTGATCCCCTGGATCAGCCGAGCCCGTCTCCAGCTAGCCAAGCGCTTTCACTCGGACTTTCCTGTCCTGCGCTTGCACTCTGACAGGGGTGGTGAGTTCGCCTCCGACCTCTTGGCAGCCTACTGTGCTGAGCACGGCATTGAGCAGTCGTTCACGCTTCCGGCCTCTCCACAGCAGAATGGGGTCGCTGAGCGCCGCATTGGCTTGGTCATGGAGGTCGCTCGTACCTCCCTGACCCATGCGGCTGCTCCCCACTTTCTGTGGCCGTTTGCGGTCCGGTACGCAGCGCATCAGCTCAACCTCTGGCCCCGTGTCTCCTTGCCGGAGACTTCCCCGACTCTACGGTGGACGGGAGAGGTTGGCGATGCGTCGCGTTTCCGGGTCTGGGGATCTCGAGCTTTTGTCCGCGACACGTCCGCGGACAAGCTCTCGCGTCGCGCTGTTCCCTGTGTCTTTCTTGGCTTTGTTCCCGACGCGCCTGGTTGGCAGTTTTACCACGTCACCTCGCGCCGGGTTCTGGCCTCTCAGGACGTCACTTTTGACGAGTCCGTCCCCTTCTACCGCCTCTTCCCCTACCGCACTGCCCCGCTCCCCCCCCCGCCTCTCTTCCTCGCTCCAGGTGCTGAGGTACCAGACCCCCTCCCCCCTCAGGGTGCCGCTCCCTCAGGTGTGTCCCAGGTAGACCCGGGTGAGCCTGTCGAGGTAGCTGTTGACTCGCGTCCTGCGTCTGGGGGTGCTGAGCCTGGGAGTACTGCGTCTGAGGGTGCGGAGCCTGGGGGTGCTGAGTCTGGAGGTGCGGAGCCTGGGGGTGCTGAGCCTGGAGGTGCGGAGCCTGGAGGTGCGGAGCCTGGGGGTGCTGAGTCTGGGGGTGCTGAGTCTGGGGGTGCTGAGCCTGAGCGTGCTCCACCTGGAGGAGCCCTCTCCTCCCAGCAGCTGCAGGAGAGGTACCTCGAGTACTGCCGCCTCCCGAGAGGTGCTTCTGGAGCTCGTCCCGGTACTTCCCCTCCTACCCAGGAGCTCCCCCCCATTCAGGTGATCCGCGAGTGGTACACGCGGCGCTGCAGTCTTCGTAGTGGTGCTCCTGGTGCTGCGGACCCGAGCAGTGGTGCTGTTGCTGGTGCTGAGGACCCGGACGCTGGAGCTGCTGCTGGTGCTGAGGACCTGGGGGCTGGAGCTGCTGCTGGTGCTGAGGACCCGGGCGTTGGAGCTGCTGCTGGTGCTGAGGACCCGACCGGTGGCGCTGCTGCTGGTGCTGAGGACCTGACCAGTGGCCCTGCTGCTGGTGCTGAGGACCCGGGCGTTGGAGCTGCTGCTGGTGCTGAGGACCCGACCGGTGGCGCTGCTGCTGGTGCTGAGGACTCGGGCGTTGGAGCTCCTACTGGTGCTGAGGACCCGGGCGTTGGAGCTGCTGCTGGTGCTGAGGACTCGGGCGTTGGGGCTGCCACTGGTGTCCCTGCTGCTTCTGGAGACGCTGCGCGGCCGCGACCGTACTTCGTACCGCTCCTTCAGCAGGTTCTTGGTCAGGCTCCTCCTCCTAGTCCTCCTCCCTCCGTCGAGTGTCCTCTGCCTGTCCAGCCGCAGTCACAGTTACCGCCTGCCTCGCCTCTCCCTGCTCCCTCCCCTTACGCTGGTCCCACAGGAGGTCTTACAGAGCGTCGTGAGCCTGAGTCTCGTCCTGCGTCGCCTGTTCGTACTGCTCGCACTGGTCGTCGTGTCCCACGTGAGCGTCCTCCTCCTGTCCCAGGCACTCACTACATGACTCTGCGTCCCTCCACTGCTCCGCAGCGTGTCCCGCTGCCGTCTCCTCCTGCGTCCTCTCTTCCTACTCTTCCTGACCCGGAGTCTGACTCCCGTCGTGCTGCCAGTCCCACTGTTACGCGTCTCCTCGCTACAGTTGTCACTGACCCGACCTTTGAGTCCTCTGCTGCGTCTGCTCTGGTCGCTGAGTTGGTTGACTTTGCTGCTCGCTGTCGCCTAGACTACGCTGCCAGCCTTGTCGCTAGGTCTGAGTCTGCGTCTGCCTTTCCTCCGTCCGTCGGGGGTGAGTGTGCCCTCGGCACGGACGTCCTTGAGGACAGACAGGAGGAGTTCCACTGCCTTGCTGCTGCTTTGCCCCGTCTCGTGTCCTTGCTAGTTGCCCCTGAGGGAGACCCGGATGCACCAGACATCCCGACCCCACGCTCTTACGCTGAGGCGATGGCGGGTCCCTACTCCTCTCAGTGGCAGACAGCCATGGACGCAGAGATGGCCTCCTGGAAGTCCACAGGCACCTACGTAGACGAGGTTCCCCCTCCTGGGGCGAACATCGTCAGTGGCATGTGGATTTTCAGGGTGAAGCGGCCGCCGGGTTCTCCACCTGTCTTCAAGGCGCGCTACGTGGCTCGAGGCTTCAGTCAGCGAGAGGGAGTAGACTTCTTTCATACCTTCTCCCCCACCCCGAAGATGACTACTCTTCGGGTGCTGCTGCACATAGCCGCTCACCGCGACTACGAGCTTCACTCTCTTGACTTCAGCACTGCTTTCTTGCAGGGCAGCCTGCACGAGGAGATCTGGCTGCGCCGCCCCCCTGGCTTCACTGGGTCAGTTCCTCCTGGCACCCAGTGGAGGCTTCAGCGGCCGGTCTACGGTCTCCGCCAGGCGCCACGTGAGTGGCACGACACACTGAGGACGACACTTGCGGCTCTTGGGTTCGCTCCCTCTACTGCTGACCCGTCGCTGTTTCTACGCACCGACACCTCGCTGCCGCCGTTCTACATCCTCGTGTACGTCGACGACTTGGTCTTTGCCACTGCTGACACCGCGGCACTCGCTCACGTGAAGTCGGAGCTGCAGAGGAGACACACGTGCACAGACCTGGGTGAGCTGACGAGCTATCTTGGCTTGCGGATCACCCGGGACAGAGCACGGCGCACCATCACCCTGACTCAGTCACACATGGTGCAGCAGGTTCTCCAGCGCTTCCGCTTCACGTACTCCTCGCCTCAGTCCACTCCTCTGCCTACCGGTCACTCGCTCTCAGCTCTGCCTTCGGATGAGTCCGTAGAGCCGAGTGGCCCGTATCCAGAGCTTGTGGGCTGCCTCATGTACCTGATGACCTGCACTCGACCTGACCTTGCATACCCTCTTAGCATCCTAGCACGCTATGTCGCTCCTGGCCGTCACCGGAAGGAGCACATGGATGCTGCTAAGAGGGTGTTGCGCTACTTGTGCAGTACGTCGGGCATGGGGCTTGTGCTTGGAGGGCGAGACCGGGTTGTTCTCACAAGGCACTCAGACGCTTCTTGGGCAGACGACCAGGCTACTCAGCGGTCGTCCCAGGGTTACACCTTCAGCCTTGGCTCTGGCTCAGTTTCTTGGCGTTCTACTCGCTCTTCATCTGTTCTCAGCTCCAGTTGTGAGGCTGAGATCTACGCCACAGCCATGGCTGCTCAGGAGCTACGCTGGCTGACCTACCTGCTGACCGACCTCGGAGAGCGGCCTCGTTCTCCTCCAGTGCTGTACGTCGACAACAAGGCTGCCATTGCCTTGTGTGAGGAGCACAGACTGGAGCACAGAACGAAGCACATCGCTCTGCGGTACTTCCTTGCTCGAGAGCTGCAGCAGCGTGGTCAGCTTTGTCTGCGTTACGTGGCCACGGAGGCCAACACTGCTGATGTGTTCACCAAGGCGCTTCAGCCTTGTGACCATCAGCGCTTTTGCACGCTGCTAGGCCTTGTACCTACTGGGCCTCACTTGCTTACCTCTTGACCTTGCTTGTACTGTGATCACTATATATATATGCCTACTTGTTTACTTTTGCTAGGTTGTGATCACTGTATCTCTTGCTTTGTTATAAACCTGCATGTGAACTGGTCTTGTGACCGCTTGCTTGTGCTCGGAATTTGTGTGGAATCCTTGAGATCCACCCTGAGCTTGCTTTGCTTTGCTTTGACTGGTCTTGTGACCCTGTGGTTGTCTCCCACTGCGCCTATGGGGGTGTGTCAAACATTGCATGTTTATATTATGTAGGCTGTAGTGGGTTACACCTTAGGGGGTACTCAAAGTTAGGGTTTCCTACTTGTACCAAACTCTGTGCTAGTTCATCCCATTTCTGCTCAGTTATTCTGACAAGAACCTGAGCCAAGGCTGAAGGTGTAACCCTGTGACGACCGCTGCGTAGCCAGGTCGTCCACCCAAGAGGCGTCCGAGTGACCAGTGAGGACAACTCTGTCGCGTCCTCCAAGCACCAGCCCCATGCCTGATGTACTGCACAGGTAACGCAGCACCCTCTTAGCAGCCTCCCAGTGCTCTCGCCTGTGTCTCCCAGGCGCAACGTAACGAGCAAGGATGCTAAGAGGGTACGCGAGGTCAGGTCGCGTGCAAGTCATCAGGTACATGAGGCAGCCTACAAGCTCTGGGTACGGGCCATTCGGCTCTACGGACTCGTCCGAAGGTGGAGCTGAGAGCGAGTGGCTGGTAGCCAGAGGTGTGGCCTGTGGTGAGGAGAACTGGAAGCCGAAGCGCTGAAGGACCTGCTGCACCATGTGTGACTGAGTCAGGGTGATGGTGCGGCGAGCTCTGTCCCGGGTGATCTGCAAGCCAAGGTAGCTACGCAGTTCACCCAGGTCAGTGCAGGTGTGTCTCTTCTGCAGCTCCGACTTCACACGAGCGAGTGCCTCAGTGTCAGCAGTAGCAAAGACCAAGTCGTCGACGTACACGAGGATGTAGAACGGCGGCAGCGACGTGTCTGTGCGCAGAAACAGCGACGGGTCAGCAGTAGACGGCGCGAACCCAAGAGCCGCAAGAGTAGTCCTCAGTGTGTCGTGCCACTCACGTGGCGCCTGGCGGAGACCGTAGACTGGCCGGCGGAGACTCCACTGGGTACCAGGGGGAAACGACCCAGTAAAGCCAGGTGGGCGGCGCAGCCAGATCTCCTCGTGCAGGCTGCCCTGCAGGAACGCTGTGCTGAAGTCAAGAGAGTGAAGCTCGTAGTCACGCTGAGCAGCAACGTGCAGCAGAACCCGAAGAGTGGTCATCTTCGGGGTGGGGGAGAAGGTCTGGAAGAAGTCGACCCCCTGACGCTGACTGAAGCCTCTAGCAACGTAACGAGCCTTGAAGACAGGCGGAGAACCTGGCGGCCGCTTCACCCTGAAAATCCACATGCCATCGACGATGTTCGCCCCAGGAGGGGGAACCTCGTCGACGTAGGTGCCTGTGGACTTCCAGGATGCCATCTCTGCGTCCATGGCTGTCTGCCACTGAGAGGAGTAGGGACCCGAGATCGCCTCTGCGTAGGTGCGCGGAGTGGGGATGTCTACTGCATCCGGGTCTCCCTCAGGGGCAAGCAACCAGGCCACGAGATGAGGTACAGCAGCCGCAAGTGAGTCAAAGTCCTCCTGCCTGTCCTCAAGGACGTCCGTGCCAAGAGCACACTCACCCCCGACGGACGGAGGACAGACTGACGCAGACTCTGACTCAGCGACAAGGCTAGCAGCGTAGTCTAGACGACAGGCAGCAGCAAAGTCAACCAACTCAGCGACCAGAGCAGACGCAGCCGAGGACTCAAAGGTGGGGTCAGTGACAACAGTAGCAAGGAGACGCGTGACTGTAGGGTGCTCAGCGCGATACCGGTCAGACTCAGGGTCCGGAACGGCAGGCAAAGAGGACGCAGGAGGAGACGGTAGAGGGACACGCCGAGGAGCAGTAGAGGGACGCAGAGTCATGTAGTGAGTGCCTGGGACAGGCGGAGGACGCTCACGACGGACACGACTACCAGTGCGAGCAGGACGAACAGGCGACGCAGGACGAGACTCAGGCTCACGACGCTCTGTAAGACCTCCTGTGGGACCAGTATAAGGAGAGGGAGCAGGGAGAGGCGAGGCAGGCGGTAACTGTGACTGCGGCTGGACAGGCGGAGGACACTCTACGGAGGGAGGAGGACAAGGAGGAGGAGCCTGCCCAAGAACCTGCTGAAGGAGCGGTACGAAGTACGGTCGCGGCCGCGCAGCGTCTCCAGAAGCAGAGGAGACTCCAGCGGCCGGGTCCTCAGCACCAGCAGCAGCTCCACCGGCCGGGTCCCCAGCTCCAGCAGCAGCTCCACCGTCCGACTCCTCAGTACCAGCAGCAGCTCCACCAGGTGGGTCCGCAGCACCAGCAGCAGCGCCACCCCCAGAGTCGGGAGCTCCAACTCCGCTAGCACCGCCAACGCCAGAGTCCCCAGCTCCAGCAGCTCCAGTCGCAGCGCTCCCAGAACAGCCAGTCCCGGCAGCTCCAGTACCCCCAGTACGAGCACCCCCAGGACGAGCAACTCCAGCACCCCCAACTCCAGCCGAGCCACTAGGACGGCGAAAGCGTCGGACGTACCAGTCACGAAGCTGCTGCGGTGTGAGAGACTGCTCAGCACCCCGAACCGGAGCACCCCCAGACACAGTAACCCGAGGCTCCGTAGGCTCAGTAGCAGCACCCCCAGGCTCAGTACCCGCAGGCTCAGTACCCGCAGGCTCAGCACCCCCAGTCGCAGCACCCCCAGGCTCAGCACCCCCAGGCGGCAAACTCTCAGGCACAGTACCCTCAGCTCCAGCACCCTCAGTCCCAGCACCTGCAGCCCCAGCACCCCCAGGCCCAGCACCCCCAGGCTCAGCACCCCCAGGCTCAGCACTCCCAGCAGCACCACCCGCAGCAGCACCTGAGTCACCTGTGACCTCGACAGGCTCAGCGACGGGAGGAGGGTCTACCTGAGAGACACCTGAAGGAGCAGGACCCTGAGGGGGAAGGGGGTCTACCGGAGGGGGACCAGGAGCAAGGAAAAGCGGCGGGGGAGGGAGGGGGGCAGTGCGGTAGGGGAAGAGACGGTAAAAGGGGACCGACTCGTCAAAGGTGACATCCTGAGAGGCGAAGACCCGGCGCGAGGTGGGGTGGTAAAACTGCCAGCCAGGCGCGTCAGGGACAAAGCCAAGGAAGACACAGGGAAGCGTGCGGGAGGAGAGCTTGTCCGCAGACGTATCGCGGACAAGGGCACGAGCACCCCACACCCGGAAGCGCGACGCATCGCCAACCTCCCCCGTCCAACGCAGTGTGGGCGAGGTCTCCGGCAAGGAGACACGGGGCCAGAGGTTGAGCTGATGCGCGGCGTACCGGACAGCAAACGGCCACAGAAAATGGGGAGCCGCCGCGTGGACCAAGGAGGTACGAGCGACCTCCATGACCAGGCCAATGCGACGCTCAGCAACCCCATTCTGCTGTGGGGAGTCCGGAAGCGTGAAGGTCTGCTCGATGCCCTCCGCCTGACAGAAGGTCCTCAAGAGGTCGGAGGAAAACTCACCACCTCTGTCAGAGTGCAGACGCAGGACAGGAAGATCCGTCCGGAAACGGCGGCGGAGCTGGAGACGAACCGTGCGGATCCAAGGGATCAGAACAGCAGGGACCTCACCCTTGGTGCGCAAGGGGAAGACCGTGGTGTAACGCGAGTAGTCGTCGACAACCAGCAAAAAATACCGCTCACCGCCCTGACCACGAACGCGGGCTGGGCCCCACACGTCTAGGTGGAGGGTCTCCAGAGGAGCCTCTGTCGGGGGAAAAGAGGAGGAGTGAGGAGCGGCGCGCTGCCGCCCCTCGACGCAAGGAAGGCAAGGCGGCGCAGGCGAGGCAGGGAGGGGAGGGAGGGACCTGGGAAGACCGGACACAAGGAGGCGACGGTGCATGCCACGAAGGCGTGGCAAGGAGGGGTGACCCAGGCGGTGGTGCCAGAGAAGAGTCTGGTGCGACAGGGAACGACACTCACAGGCGTGGGCCACCAGACCTGACGCAGACACCTGACCGACAGCAGCTACCTGGGGAGACGCAGTGGTCAGTGTGTAGAGACTCGACCCCGGCCGACGGGTGAACGTAGCCAGGTGACGGCCGGTCCTGGAGCACGTGCAGATCGCCACACGCTGTCCGCCAGGGGTAAAGGTGTCAACCCACTGATCCTGGAGGACAGCGTTGCTCACCAGGTTCGTCGAGAACGAGGGGAGGTGGAAACCCGACAACGAGCCAGACGGAACCGCCGGACAAGGGAGGACAGTGGTGGACTGGGCAAGGACTGGGCCCCCAGAGGGGTCAGCCAAGGAGACTGGGACCGGTGCAGGAAGCGGTGTGAGCTCAGTACTGTCACGGAAGAAGCAACGGGAAGCACCTGAGTCAAGGGTGAAGGTGTGACAGGCCTCAGCCGGTGCGGTACCTGAGAGAGGAGTCTGTGTGGGTGCTGTACCTGAGAGAGCAGACTCGAAACCAGCCGGGACAGCACTGGGGGGAGCAAGTACAGGGGGCACCATACCAGAGAGAGCAGACTCACTAGTACCCAGGGCAGCAGGCTCTATACCTGGGTCAGGCGGCACACACAGGTAACAGTCTCCCTCAGCACTAACAGTCAATGCATACATGGCAGCAATAATAGCATCATAGTCAAGAGCAAAGACATCAACACCAGCCCTCATGAGCTCAGCCCAGCGGGGGCGCTCAACATCCGCACCCATCTCCTCACGCCAAGCGTCGTCAAGGCGGGAGAAGCAGCGGTACGGGGTGTGGAACCTCCCACACGTCTGTCCCTTGCGGTCACCTGTGCGAATGACATAAGAACAGCGGGCACTGGCCCCCGACGTCCCACGCTGAGCAAGCCACTCACGAAGCTGCTGGGTCGTCTGGGGACGCTGCTGCTGCTGGGAGCTCTGGCCAGAGCCAGTGCCTCCACTCCGACCTCCGCCGCCACCACTACCACCGCTCCGACCGCCACCGCCACCACCGCCACCACCGCCACCGCCGCCACCGCCGCCGCCGCCACTACTGCCACTGCTCCCTCCGCCGCCCCCGTCTCCACCACCGACCCCACTCCCACCAGCGCTCCCGCCACCGCTCCCTCCAGCACCGCCTCCCCCCCCACCTCCCCCACCTCCTCCCCCACCAGCGCCACCACCACCACTTTTGCCCCCCTTGCCCTTGCCGGTGCGGCGCCTCCCACCAGGAGTAGAAGCAGCGCCAACAGACTCAGCACCAAGGAAGTCAACAGCAGCAGCAGCAGCGTAGGAGGGAGCGAGGGGAGAGGGAGAACACCCCTCAAAGATGGGGGTGCGAGGAGCGCCACGAGCAGCACCGACAGCTACAATGCTCTTTTCGGCCGCGAGCAGGTGCTCCTCTAGGAGGGCGACTGTGAGCTCAGTGGGACAGCGAGCAAGGAAGTGGTCTCGAACTGAGCGGAGGGTGTCAGGGAGACGGGTGACTATGAAGTGGAGTGTCCAGTACAGTGGAGGGGGGTTCTTAGCGCAGAACTCGGTGGGAAGGGCGGCACGCAGGCGAGCATCACTAGTGCGAAGGTGGGTGATAAGATCGGCGACTGTAGTAAAGGTGGACAGATCGGGGAACAGGTACGGCAGCATGAGGCGGCTAAGCTCGGCTGTGGCAGGCGAGGAGTAGCGAGCGACGTCAGCGGCGTACAGGGCCTTAGCGGATTTGCAGTCGCCAAAATGCTCTAGCTCAGCTAACGGCAGGTGACTGCGAATGGCTAGGCGAGCAGCTGCGTCACGAGTCTGCCAGTGGGAACGAACACTAAGCTCAGCTGTGGCAGGAGGGGCAGGCGCAGCACCAGACGCGTAGTCATAGAGCGACACATGCTCCTTGCTATCGCTCAGGAGAAACAGCTGCAGGTCATCTAGCCAAGCGGTGAAACGCACAGGGCGGCCCTCAGCATCGAACGACAGCACGCGAATGGAAGCCATAGCGACAGTGTGACAGAGTAACGCAAGCTGCCGCAGCAGGGGAAGGCGACTGTGCACGGATAGAGAGCAGCGGGCGAGGCTGGCGCTACGGGCAGGCGGCGCTGCAAGCGGTCAGTGCGACGGGAGGGCGACGCTGCGAGCGGGCAGCGCGGCGGACGGGCCGGGAAGCGGGCAGCGCGGCGGGCAGGCGGCGCTGCAAGCGGGCAGCACGGCGGGCGGGCGACGCTGCGAGGCGGGCGGGCCGCAAAGCGGGCAGCGGGCGGGCGGGCGGGCTGCGAAGCGGGCAGCGGGGCGAGCGGGCTGCGATGCGAGCGGGCCGCGAAGTGGGCAGCGAGCGGGCGGGCGGGCTGCGAAGTGGGCGGGCCGCGAAGCGGGCAGCGGGGCGAGCGGGCTGCGAGGCGGGCGGGCCGCGAAGCGGGCAGCGAGCGGGCGGGCGGGCTGCGAAGTGGCGGGCCGCGAAGCGGGCAGCGAGCGAGCGGGCTGCGAAGCGGGCGGGCCGCGAAGCGGGCAGCGAGCGAGCGGGCTGCGAAGCGGGCGGGCCGCGAAGCGGGCAGCGAGCGGGCGGGCGGGCTGCGTAGCGAGCGGGCCGCGAAGCGGGCAGCGAGCGGGCGGGCGGGCTGCGAGCGGGCGGCTCGGCGAGGGGCGCGCGAGGGCGCTAGTGAGGGGCGCGCGAGGGCGCTAGTGAGGGGCGCGCGAGGGCGCTAGCAAGGGGCGCGCGAGGGCGCTAACAAAGGGGCGCGCGAGGGCGCTAACGAAGGGGCGCGCGAGGGCGCTAACGTGGGTGCGCGCGAGGGCGCTAACGAGGGTGCGCGCGAGGGCGCTAACGAGGGCGCACGAGGGCGCTACGAGGCTAGGGCACGGGGTAGCGTGGTAACCGCATGCGAGCGGTGGTGGGCCCTAAAAAAAACGATCGGTAGGTCCTAGGGACCTCCTGCTCTGAATACCATTTCAGAATCACTAGGCAAGAATGATTGAACTAGCAGAAGTTTGGGTACAAATATGAAACCCTAGTTGGGGTTGTACCCCATATTGGCTACCCCACTACAGCCTACAAGCATACTACAGTTTAACACACTGTTCTTGTATCTCAGCTCCGCACGCCTTCCCTTCATTTCCCAACACGCCAAGATACGATGTCCTGTAGCGCCGCAAAATTTGTACGTCTCAGTTTTTGCTAGCCGCTGCTCCACATCGCCCTCGTCGTTCTCCATCGGTTCAGCAGTCGTGGGTGGTGCCAATCGCCCCATGCCACTAGTTGGCTTGTTGCGTCGTGTTCCGTAGTAGCTACTGTTCAACGTGTCGAACTGTTCGATCAGTGCTGCCCGAAACTGCGCCCACGTCCCTTCGCCTTGGACTATTCTGTTGTTGATCCACTCTAGAGCTGGGCCTTGTAACAGTGTTGCTGCGAGCCGTATGCGCATTGCGTCTTCTGTCGGGGTCGTGCATCCAACGGCTTCGAAGTAAATTTCGAGTTCAGCTACAAATCGACGAACGTCGTTCCCTTTAACTATAGGATCGAACGCCTCTGGTAGCCTCAGCTTCACTGCTTCGAGGTTAACTGTAGCTGCTGCCGTTGTCGCAGGTAGAATTGTCGGTGTCGCCGCTGCTGCTGCTGCTGCTGCTGCTGCTGCTGCTGCTGCTGTCGCTGCTGCATTCGCTGCTGCTGTGGCGGTTGCCGACTGGTTCGCAAGGAGTTTCTCGAGTCGTGGGAGCGCCGCACGTATCTGCTTATGCTCCACACGTAACTCCGCGATTTTCTGTACTGAAATATCTCTTTTTCCCTCCATTTGGCGATTTACAGAAAGAAGCGCGACGAAAATAATTGAAGTTTGGTTGCTGGTCGACTTACTGCGAGTCGAGTTGACTGTAGAATCGACGAGCACAAATTCTGTAAGTCGCGTAAATCCCCCTTAGTCGAAATTCGCGTTCGATCTCGGCCGTTGAGAAGAAACTCGATCCGACGCTCCAAATTCCAACTTTTTGGGGCGAAATTCTCTGGGCCGTTGAGATGAAACTCGATCGAACGGTCGAAACTCCAACCTTTCCACCAGAAAATCTGAGGGGTGTTCGAAAACCGAATCGAGGGATACTTAGAAAAATCGCGCGGAACTGGTTTTACATACCCGTATCGGCGCCTTCGTCGTCGCCCCCGCGGTTTTTAAAGGCCGGAACTACGCGGTCTTCCCTCTCTACTCGTGTCATTGACTACTACCGCACGTACCGTCTTGTTCTCTCTCGTGTTCTCGCCTCTCTTGTTACAGACCCTCGTGCCTCTCTGTCCTCTGTCTCCGCTCTTACTACCGCAGTCACTGAGTTTGCCTCTACTCGCCGCCTTGACTACGCCACTAGTCTTGTGGCTGCTCCTCCTACCAGTCCTCTGGCCGTCAGGGGTGAGTCTGCCCTTGGCGAAGACGCCCTAGAGGACAAACAGTTTGAGCTAGAGTTCCTGGCAGCCGCTTCCCCTCATCTCTGTGCCATGCTGCTCGCCCCTGAGGGAGACCCCGATGCCCTTGACATACCGACTCCTCGCACTTACGTTGAGGCAGTGTCAGGGCCTTGGGCCTCTCAGTGGAGAGCTGCCATGGATGCAGAGATGGCTTTCTACAGATCCACAGGCACCTACGATGACGAGGTTTCCCCCCCCCCCCCCCCCTCCCCGGGGCGAACGTAGTCGATGGCATGTGGATCTTCAGGGTGAAGCGGCCACCGGGATCTCCTCCGGTCTTCAAGGCGCACTATGTGGCTAGAGGTTTCAGTCAGCGTGAAGGAGTTAACATCTTTCAGACCTTCGCGCCTACCCCGAAGATGACTACTCTTCGGGTGTTACTTCACGTAGCAGCACAGAGAGATTACGAATTACACCCTCTCGAATATTCCACGGCCTTCCTTCAGGGTAGCCTATACGAGGAGGTCTGGTTGCATTGTGCCTCTGCCTTCACTGGCACTTTCCCTCCTGGGACCCAGTGGAGGCTAAGGCGACCAGTTTACAGTCTCCGTCAGGCGCCTCGTGAGTGGCACGACACCCTTCGCTCTACCCTGTGTGGCCTCGGTTTCCAGCCATCGTGTGCCGACCCGTCACTGTCCGTTCATCGTGGCTCCACACCGTTCTTTGTACTGGTCTACGTCGACGGCGTGGTCTTCGCCCGCTGCTGACAGGGTTGCTTTGGCTGACGTGAAGTCCGAACTGCAGAAGAGACACACGTGCACTGACCTTGGTGAGCTGTGCCACTGCCTTGGCCTGCAAGGCACCAGGGACAGAGCCGCTCACACCATTACACTCTTACAGCTACACATGGTGCAGCAGGTCCTTCAGCGGTTCGAGCTTCAGCACTCCACCGTGCAGCACACACCTTTTGTCCTTGACCACAGACTCACTAGTCCCTTTCCTGACGAGCCGTTTGAGCCTAGTGGTCCTTGCGCAAAGCTTGTGGGTTGCCTCATGTACCTGATGACTTCTAGTCGCCCGGACCTCGCCTCCCCTCTCAGCATTCTTGCTCGCTTTGTTGCGCCAGGTAGACACCGTCCTTTTCAATGGACAGCTGCTGTGAGGGTGGCAAAGTACCTAGCGACGACATCAGGAGTGGGGCATGTACTTGGAGGGAGACAATCTATCATACTTACTGGTCACTATGACTCTTCTTACGCTGACGACGCCGAGACTCACAGGTCTACTCAGGGGTACTGTTTCAGCCTGGGCTCTGGAGCTGTTTTGTGGAGGTCCACGCATTCCTCCTCGGTCTCGACCTCTACCGCTGAGGCTGAGATCTACGCTGGAGCCATGGCTGCACAGGAGTTGCGTTGGCTGACCTTCTTGCTCACTGTCCTTGGTGAGCGGCCGAGCTCTCCACCGAACTTGTTCACTGACAACAAGGCGACAATTCTCATTTGTTGAGAGCCTCGACTGGAGAGCAGAGTGAAGCACATCAATGTCAGGTACTTTCTTCTACGAGAGTTGCAGAGGCATGGACAGGCTCGCTTCGACTTTGAAGAGTCCAAGGCCAACAATGCAGACATCTTCACCGAGTCCCTTCCGCCTTGTGACCACCAGACGTGTTGTGTGCAGTTTGGTCTCGTTGACTCATGTTCTTGTCTTGCATAGTCTTGTATTGTCAGTTTGATTTGTATGTACGCGTTGCGTACACCTCTGTGAACTCTTGGACTGGCCTTGTGGCCTCTTTTGCTTGTGCTCGGACTGTGTGGTGATGTTGTGATTCACCCTGAGCTTTGCTTCTTTGTAATTGGTCTTGTGACCGTACGGTTTTGGTTTTGCTTGACACCCCTCACTTAGGCTATGGGGGTGTGTCAAATGTTGTAGCCTTTAGTGATGTGTGTCATATAGGGTACAGCATTTAGGGTTAGGTTTACGTACCCTAACCAACCTTAGTCTATGCATCATTCTGTTCTTGGCAACTACCCGAAGATTGAACCTGGAACCTCATCCTTCGGAAGTCCCATCTTACTTTACTGGACCCTAGTGCCGGCGTGTTCTGCTAGCCCCCGAGAAGGGGGTTTCGCACTGCTAATCTAGGAGTGCATACTCCTTACCTCGATACTCAGCGAGGCATGTAAACAAGTGGGTAGGCGGATTACGATCGACAGCCGAGATAATACCAAAGGGGGTTTCCCCTATAACCTTAACCTACCCAAAAGTTTGAAAACCAGCACGAACAGGCACTGAACTTGGATCCTCGCCTTGGGATTAGTCGACATCTGAAGTACGGTGCGAGCCCGACTGGCTTCAGACTTTCCACTCCAATGCGTTAGGGCGTGTCAGATCCGTTAAAAGCTCATTTGACCAGTTTATAGTCGACTATATCGTCAATTACATCTTTTGCGAAGGTCGATGATTCGGTCGACTTGTTATGTCGGCCACATTTACAAAAAGGTAGAAATCTGACACATTTGGCGGCCGATATAGAGGCTGTTGTTTAGAATGTGTCAGATTTGAGATATATATATATTTTTTTACGACTTGTAACAACGATTTTGCCGTGGACATGCAATTTTGGGTTTGTTTTTTTTGGACGACTTGTAACAACGATTCCGTGGTGGACATGCGATGTCGCATTTAGAGTGTAGCTGCGTATGCGATGTCGCATTTCACTATGCAAAGCCGTTGTCGACTATTTTTGCCGTTTTGAAGTCGACCACCCGTCACTAAAGTGTCCACTATTTTTTCGGCCACCAAATTGAAATTGCGAGTTTCGCATACCAGGTGAACTTTAGTTTTTGTTTGCGTCGAAGCAAATATGACTCGATCCCGCCACTGCAACCCAAGCTGTGCTAAGGGCTCTAGCGGGTTTTGGTTATACTGCGCTATCGTAGGTTGGTAGGAATCTCGGTTTGCCCATCCCATGAAAGAGAACCTTTTATAGGTACATGAGTGGGGTAGGTGGGCTATGGGTGAAGATAATTGAACATGCCAACAAGAGCATTGAAATGGAGCGTGCAGCTACGTTAGTTCAGAGAGAATGTGGTTATTGGGTGTGTGTTGACGGAAGGTGGGGCCAACCACGAGTGGCAGAATGGTGCAGTGTTGCATTTATGGATCTCAGGGAAAACGGGTCACGGATGAAGCGCTAAAAGAGTATGTTGCAATTGATATTCGGGATGATGGTAATACAGAAAGTCCAGCTGATCCAGGATGGGTGGATTTGTCGAAATGAACGGACAGGAATGATTGAACTAGCAGTGAAATGAGTACAAGTACCTAACCCTAGAATTGTGTACCCCCTAAAGGCTAACCCACTGTAGCCTAAACAAGCACAACACATATAATGTTTGACACACCCCCATGCGCAAAGTGGGGGAGAACAAGGGGTCACAAGACCAGTCAGAGCAAAGCAAAGCACAAGCAAGCTCAGGGTGGATCTCAAGGGATACCACACAAATTCCGAGCACAAGCAAGTGGTCACAAGACCAGTTCACATGCAGTTTGATAATATAGCAAGAGGTACAGTGATCACAACCTAGCAAGTGAAAGCATGCAGGTATATATATAGAGATCACAGTACAAGCAAAGTCAAGAAGTAAGCAAGTGAGGTCCAGTAGGCACAAGGCCTAGAAGAGTACAGAAGCGCTGATGGTCACAAGGCTGAAGCGCCTTGGTGAACACGTCAGCAGTGTTGGCCTGAGTGGCCACGTAACGCAGACAAAGCTGACCACGCTGCTGCAGCTCACGAGCCAGAAAGTACCGCAGAGCAATGTGCTTCGTTCTGTGCTCCAGTCTGTGCTCCTCACACAAGGCAATGGCAGCCTTGTTGTCGACATACAGCACTGGAGGAGAACGAGGCCGCTCTCCCAAGTCGGTCAGCAGGTAGGTGAGCCAGCGTAGCTCCTGGGCTGCCATGGCTGTGGCATAGATCTCAGCCTCACAACTGGAGCTGAGAACTGAAGAAGAACGTGTAGAACGCCAAGAAACTGAACCAGAGCCAAGACTGAAGGTGTAACCCTGAGACGACCGCTGAGTGGCCTGGTCGTCCGCCCAAGAAGCGTCTGAGTGCCCAGTGAGAACAACTCGGTCTCGCCCTCCAAGCACTAGCCCCATGCCCGACGTACTACACAAGTAGCGCAACACCCTCTTAGCGGCATCCATGTGCTCCTTCCGGTGACGGCCAGGAGCGACATAGCGTGCAAGGATGCTAAGAGGGTATGCAAGGTCAGGTCGAGTGCAGGTCATCAGGTACATGAGGCAGCCCACAAGCTCTGGATACGGGCCACTCGGCTCTACGGACTCATCCGAAGGCAGAGCTGAGAGCGAGTGACCGGTAGGCAGAGGAGTGGACTGAGGCGAGGAGTACGTGAAGCCGAAGCGCTGAAGGACCTGCTGCACCATGTGTGACTGAGTCAAGGTAATGGTGCGCCGTGCTCTGTCCTGGGTGATCCGCAAGCCAAGATAGCTTGTCAGTTCACCCAGGTCTGTGCACGTGTGTCTCTTCTGCAGCTCCGACTTCACGTGGGCGAGAGCCTCAGTGTCAGTAGTGGCAAAGACCAAGTCGTCGACGTACACGAGGATGTAGAACGGCGGCAGCGAAGTGTCTGTGCGCAGAAACAGCGACGGGTCAGCAGTAGAAGGCGCGAACCCAAGTGCCGCAAGTGTCGTCCTCAGTGTGTCGTGCCACTCACGTGGTGCCTGGCGGAGACCGTAGACCGGCCGCCGGAGGCTCCACTGGGTACCAGGAGGAAACGACCCAGTGAAGCCAGGAGGGCGGCGCAGCCAGATCTCCTCGTGCAGGCTACCCTGCAAGAAAGCAGTGCTGAAGTCAAGAGAGTGAAGCTCGTAGTCACGCTGAGCGGCTATGTGCAGCAGCACCCGAAGAGTAGTCATCTTCGGGGTGGGGGAGAAGGTCTGGAAGAAGTCGACTCCCTCACGCTGGCTGAAGCCTCGAGCAACGTAACGCGCCTTGAAGACAGGCGGAGAACCCGGCGGCCGCTTCACCCTGAAAATCCACACGCCACTGACGATGTTCGCCCCTGGTGGGGGAACTGCGTCGACGTAGGTGCCTGTGGACTTCCAGGAAGCCATCTCTGCGTCCATGGCTGTCTGCCAGTGAGAGGAGTAGGGACCCGCTATCGCCTCTGCGTAAGAGCGCGGGGTCGGGATGTCTCGTGCATCCGGGTCTCCCTCAGGGGCAACTAGCATGGACACGAGATGAGGCAAAGCAGCAGCAAAGCACTGGAACTCCTCCTGCCTGTCCTCAAGGACGTCCGTGCCAAGAGCACACTCACCCCCGACGGACGGAGGACAGACAGACTCAGACGCAGCAACTAGGCTAGCGGCGTAGTCTAGACGACAAGCGGCAGCAAAGTCAACTAACTCAGCGACGAGAGCAGACGCAGCAGAGGACTCAAAGGTAGGGTCAGTGACAACAGTAGCGAGTAGACGCGTGACAGTGGGACTGGCAGCACGACGAGAGTCAGACTCCGGGTCAGGAAGAGTAGGTAGAGAGGACGCAGGAGGAGACGGCAGAGGGACACGCTGAGGAGCAGTAGAGGGACGCAAAGTCATGTAGTGAGTGCCAGGGACAGGAGGAGGACGCTCACGCGGGACACGACGACCAGTGCGAGCAGCACGAACAGGCGACGCAGAGCGAGACGCAGGCGACACAGGACGAGACTCAGGCTCACGACGCTCCGTAAGACCTCCTGTGGGACCAGTGTAAGGAGAAGGACCAGGGAGCGGCGAGGCAGGCGGTAACTGTGACTGCGACTGGACAGGCGGAGGACACTCTAAGGAGGGAGCAGGACAAGGAGGAGGAGGCTGACCAAGAACCTGCTGAAGGAGCGGAACGAAGTACGGCCGGGGCCGCGCAGCGACTCTAGCACCAGTAGAGACACCACCAGCACCCGCAGCAGCTCCAGCAGCGCCAGCTCCAGGGTCCTCAGCACCAGCAGCAGCTCCAACGTCAGGGTCCGCAGTACCAGCAGCAGCTCCAGCTCCCGGGTCCGCAGCACCAGCAGCAGCTCCAACTCCAGGGTCCGCAGCACCAGGGTCCTCAGGACTAGCAGCAGCTCCAACTCCAGGGTCCGCAGCACCAGCAGCAGCTCCAACTCCAGGGTCCGCAGCACCAGCAGCACCAGTAGAGCCTCCAGCACCAGCAGCAGCACCTCCAGCAGCTCCAGCACCAGCAGCGCTAGCAGCAGCACCTCCAGCACCAGGGTCCGCGACACCAGGCGCGCCACTCCGGAGAGTGCAGCGCCGCTCGTACCACTCACGGATCCGCTCAAGAAAAGGCAGCTCCCGCTGAGGAGGGGAGGCACCAGCACCACCAGACTCAGAACCCCCAGACTCCGGACTCCTCGGCTCAGCAACCCCAGGCTCAGCACCCCCAGGCTCAGTACCCTCAGGCTCAGCACTCCCAGGCTCAGCACCCCCAGGCTCCGCACCCTCAGGCTCCGCACCCCCAGGCTCCGCACCCCCAGGCTCCGCACCCCCAGGCTCCGCACCCCCAGGCTCCGCACCCCCAGGCTCCGCACCCGCAGCAGGACGAGAGTCAACAGCTACCTCAACAGGCTCAACCGGGTCTACCTGGGACACACCTAAGGGAGCGGCACCCTGAGGGGGGAGGGGGTCTACCACAGCAGCACCTGGCGCGAGGAAGAGAGGCGGGGGGGGGAGCGGGGCAGTGCGGTAGGGGAAGAGGCGGTAGTAGGGGACGGACTCGTCAAACGTGACGTCCTGAGAGGCAAGGACCCGGCGCGAGGTGGCGTGGTAAAACTGCCAACCAGACGCGTCAGGGACAAAGCCAAGGAAGACGCAGGGAACAGCGCGGGTGGGCGAGGTCTCCGGCAAGGAGACACGGGGCCAGAGGTTGAGTTGATGCGCAGCGTACCGGACCGCAAACGGCCACAGAAAGTGGGGGGCAGCCGCATGGATCAAGGAGGTACGGGCGACCTCCATGACTAGGCCAATGCGGCGCTCCGCAACCCCATTCTGCTGTGGAGAGGCCGGAAGCGTGAACGACTGCTCAATGCCGTGCTCAGCACAGTAGGCTGCCAAGAGGTCGGAGGAGAACTCACCACCTCTGTCAGAGTGCAAGCGCAGGACAGGAAAGTCCGAGTGGAAACGCTCGCTGAGCTGGAGACGAGCTCTGCGGATCCAAGGGATCAAAACAGCAGGGACCTCACCCTTGGTGCGCAAGGGGAAGAC
This sequence comes from Closterium sp. Yama58-4, assembly GCA_947470075.1. Taxonomy (NCBI): domain Eukaryota; kingdom Viridiplantae; phylum Streptophyta; class Zygnematophyceae; order Desmidiales; family Closteriaceae; genus Closterium; species Closterium sp. Yama58-4. The sequence continues at coordinate 253,709 of CANIUD010000234.1, read as the reverse complement.
CGTGGTGTAGCGCGAGTAGTCGTCAACAACTATCAGGAAGTACCTCTCCTGACCCTGACCACGGACGCGGGCTGGGCCCCACACGTCCATGTGGAGCGTCTGCAAGGGAGCAGTCGTCGGGGGAAACGAGGAGGAGTGAGGAGCGGCGCGCTGCCGCCCCTCGACACAGGGAAGACAGGGAGGAGCAGGCGAGGGAGGGAGGGGAGGGAGGACCCTGGGAAGACCAGAGACAAGGTACCGGGAGTGCATGGCACGAAGGCGCTGCACAGACGGGTGGCCAAGTCGGTGGTGCCAGAGGACAGTCTCATGCGTCAGAGAGCGACACGAGCAGGGGGCCGACAGCTGACCTGACGCAGATGCAGACGCAGACGCAGCTACCTGAGGGGACGCAGTGGTCAGTGTGTACAGGTCCGACCCCGGCTGCCGAGTGAAGGTAGCCAAGTGGCGGCCCGTACGAGCACACGTGCAGTGTGTCACGCGCTCGTAGGCAGGGGTGAACTGGTGAACACCCCCGTCCTGGAGCGCACAACCTGCCACCAGGTTCGTAGAGAACGAGGGGAGGTGGAGACCTGACAGTGTGCCTGACGGGACCGCAGGACAGGGAAGGACAGTGGAGGAGGTCGCAATGACCGGGCCCCCAGAGGGGTCAGCGAGGGAGACAGCAACTGGCCGAGCAAGCGGCTCAAGGACAGTGCGGTCACGAAAGAAACAGCGAGAAGCACCTGAGTCCAGTGTGAAGGTGTGTAGTGCCTCAGTCGACTCAGTACCAGGGGGCGCAGACGCACAAGCACCTAGAGCAGCAGCCTCACCAGCACCTGAGGTAGCAGACACGCGAGTACCTGAAGCGGCAGACGCACTGGTCCTAATGCCCGGGTCGGGCGGAACACACAGGTACTCAGCACCCTCTCCACTAGTAGACATCACATACATGGCAGTGAGAATAGCATCAAAGTCTAGAGCATAGATATCAATCCCCTTCTTCAGGAGATCAACCCAGCGGGGCAGCTCAGTGGCCTGAGGGTACTGAACACGCCAAGCATCGTTGAGGCGAGCGAAGCAACGCTGCGTGGCGTGTGGTCCCCCACACGGCTGACCAGTGCGGTCACCAGTGCGAATGACGTACGTGCAGCTAAAGCCACCCCCCCCCCCCCCCCGTGCTGAGAGTACCACTCACGGACCTCCTGGAGTGTCGGTGTGTGCTGCTGGCTCTGGCCACCGCCAGCACCTCCACGACCCCCACCTCCGCCCCCACCGCCTCGACCACCCCAACCCCTGCCGCCGCCTCGTCCACCGCCACCCCCACCACCGCCCCCGCCCCTGCCACCTCCCCCGCCGCTGCCGCCACCACCCCCACCGCTGCCACTCGCCCCTCCAGCCCCGCCACCACCCCCACCGCCGCCACCGCCCCCACCACCTCCTCCCCCGCCGTCACCTCCGCCTCCCTTGCCCCCTTTGCCCTTGCCGCTGCGGCGTCCGCTCGAAGCAGACGCAGTCCCGACCTTCTCAGCACCAAGGAGGTCGACAGCAGCAGCAGAGGCGACAGAGGGAAGAAGGGGGGAAGGAGAACACCCCTCAAAGAACGGGGTGCGGGGGTCGCCACGAGAGGCACCTACAGCGACTATGCTAGCCTCAGCTGCAAGTAGTTCCTTCTCGAGGAGGGCAATGGTGAGCTCAGTAGGGCAGCGAGCTAGGAAGGAATCCCTGACTGCACGCAGAGAGTCAGGGAGGCGGGTGACTAGGTGGTAGAGAGTGAGCCAGAGCGGGGGAGGGTTCTTGGCAAGGAACTCGGCGGGCATAGCGGCACGGAAGCGGGCCTCACTAGTACGGAGGTGGGTGATGAGGTCAGCGACTGTGTGGAAAGAGGACAGGTCGGGGAACAGGTAGGGAAGCGAGAGACGGCCTAGTGCGGCAGAGGCAGGTGAGGAGTAGCGGGCAACGACAGCTTTGTACAATTCGTGTGCAGTCTTGTGCTGGCCAAAGTGCTCGCGCTCATCTAGCGGCAGGGAGTTGCGAATGGCAAAGCGAGCGTGGGCGTCACGAGTCTGCCACTGTGAGCGGGTAGAGCTGTCAGCAGTAGTAGCAGGTGCAGTGGCATGGCCTAGGGCGTGATCGTACAGTGAGATGTCCTCCTTGGCAGTGAGCTGTAGGAAGAGGTGCAGGTCATCTAGCCAGGTGTCAAACTTCACTGGACGTCCCTCAGCATCGAAGGCTAGCACAGGAGGGCTAGCCATAGTAGCAGTAGGAGCAGTAGCAGTAGGTGCACCCTAACAGTAGTAGGCAGCGCGACTCAGGTAGGGCGGCTCAGTCCAGAGAGGCCGGTCAGGACGGGCGGCGCGGCTCGGTTCAGGTAGGGCGGCGCGGCTCGGTTAGGGCGGCGCGGCTCGGTGTGGGCTGCGCGGCTCGGGTCGGGCTGCCTGGGTTTGGCGGGGCCGTCGCTATCGCGTGCGGGGCGGTTAGGGGCAGCGGGTGGGGTCGACGGGGCCAGCGAGGCCTGGCGCTAAGGGGCGGCGCGCGGGGTCGACGGGGCCTCTAAGGGGCGGCGCGTGGGTCGCTAAGGGGCGGCGCGCGGGGTCGACGGGGCCAGCGGGGCCTCTAAGGGGCGGTGCGTGGGGTCGACGGGGCCAGCGGGGCCTCTAAGGGGCGGTGCGCGGGGTCGACGGGGCCTCTAAGGGGCGGCGCGCGGGGCCGACGGGGCCTCTAAGGGGCTGCGACGGGGCCGTAAGGGGCCTCTAGGGGCGAGCGCGGGGCCGTAAGGGGCCTCTAGGGGGCGAACGCGGGGCCGACGGGGTCGCTAAGGGGCGGCGCGCGGGTCGCTAAGGGGCGGGTCGCGGGTCGCGGGGCCTTAGGGGGCCGTGAAAGACGAGGCGCTCTAGGGCGCTCCGGTAGGTAGGTAGGTAGGTAGGTAGTGGTGGGCCCTAAAAAAAAACGGTCCTAGCGAAGGACCTGCTCTGAAACCATGTCGAAATGAACGGACAGGAATGATTGAACTAGCAGTGAAATGAGTACAAGTACCTAACCCTAGAATTGTGTACCCCCTAAAGGCTAACCCACTGTAGCCTAAACAAGCACAACACATATAATGTTTGACAGGATTTACAGTACTTCGACGTGGGAGATACGATCCCCATCTAGAGCATGGAGTGCGGCCAAGCTCTGTGGTGTCATTCTTCCTCATGCAGGCAGCTGCGTCAAACCATGCCGATGCAACTCGTGGCATGACAGCAGCCGCGACATGAACCAGCGCAACTTCGGGACCGCCAGGTGAGGCCCGAGCAAAGCAACTACTTGATGTATTTGTATTTCACTTTTCTTACATCCACGGCTCTACTTGGATACAATATGTGTGCCTCTGCGTTGAATATATAATATCCAAACCCCTATCCCAAATCTATTGTTTCCTAAGGTACAAATGGTGACAGCACTATGGTGGGAGGTGAGGGCAAAATTACGTTGTCCAATCTGCCACGACGCTGGGTGAATAAGCGACCCCGTAGTGGGAAGAGGGGAGCAAACGATTCGCCTAAGGAAGATGGCAAGGATCAGGGAGGGGTAATCGACGAGATGACAGTGGCACAGCGATTCAGCATACACTTCCATCACGTGATGGCACGTTGTGCTACACTCTGGCGAGCGGGCACGCCGATGTCGGCTCAGGACGTTGCTAGTGAATGAGTCATTTTTTTCATTGATTTGCAAGTACGCTCCAAAGAGCACATTGTTTCGCGGAAGCATGCAAGCAATGGTTGGATTGGCTGCAATGCACTCGAATCATTCTTTGGAGCGAGAGGTCAGAGCCACCAAAATCAGAATGCAGCGTGCAACTAGGGTCCGACGAGAGAAGACCTCCCGGACCTTAGGGCCTATAGATTGGACCCAGGGCCCAAAATTGGTTTAGGCCTACTCTTCCAAATCAGGGTACCAGGCCCTCCTTGAACAGACCCCTAGGGTAAACTTTTTCGTACCCTGTTTTCAGCAGGGTAAATCAACCACTAGACTGATTTGAGCAGGGTAGTTTTAGGCTTAGCCTGTTTTGATTACCGGCGACTTCACTATCGCGGTAAATTTTGTGGCGACTTCACTATCGCGTTCCAGACGGGTACGCGTCGCGGGCCACGACGCGCGGTGCAATGGGAAGCAGCGCGGCGTGCTGCGGGAGACTCCGGCAGGGGGAGTGCAAGCATGCACGTGAAAAGCATGCTCTTTGAGGAACTCGTGTGTCGAAGAGGTGGGAGTGCTTCAATTTGTTTTTCGCTAACTCGCACTGTAACTACTTCCCCGTTACCACAGGTTCCGTCCTTGTCCCGCAGTGCTTGAGGTCTCAATCAAGTGGCAGCGATGCACGAAAAGTGTCTGGTTTCTCGTTCCGTCAGCACACTCCGTAGGGCCATCTCTCACGCTATCTTCTCCTCTCCTCTCGCCCCGTGTGCGCCCCCGCAGTGCGGTGTTTGTGGGGTGTGGTAAATTTTGACACCACGCGGACTGTGGTCTGATTCGCGTTAGGAATTTTCGGTAAAAGGGTAGTGTACACCATACCCTGATTCCGTCAGGCTAACCTAAAAACCAATCAGGGTGAAATAAAACATGCTCTTTTAAGAGAAGGGTAACTATCTCGCATTCCTGATTTTGGCAGGGTAATCCTGAAAAAACGGCCGACCCCCAGGGTAATCAGGGCGTTTTACCCTGATATTTTGGGCCCTGATTGGACCTGGAAAGACGACGTAATGCAAGATTGGAATTGCATGACGCTTGACCCTCTGACGAGCCCAATTGGAGTCAACGCCACTGTTGCTGCTCCTTCCACTCCGCAACCACCCAACAAGCGAAGGCGTACCATCACCAGTGGATCATCTGAACCTCGACGTACACTCTTTGGTAAGTCCCCCCATACGCCACGAACTCTCAATCTGGTACATTATACTTGCAAGTAGACAGTACATTTGCAATATTGTGAGTGTGCAATTTATATGCAGTTGTAACCATCGACCTCCATTTGTGTTGTTTGCAGGAGATGTCTCCAACATCAGATGATTCAACCTGGTGGCAGCATGCAATTTTGGGGGTTGCGCCAGTATGTGAGTTCCATTCTCACCCATTCCATACCCACATCATCTTCGCCATATGCTTCCAATCCATGCCCCTCCCCTGCCAATATTTCCAATGATCAAACCCATGCCCGCCCCCACTTTCTAGGCGCCATGCCCTCCTTTCGGATGCTCACCCCCATCCCATGATTTTTATTCCGACTATGTGAAGGAGGGTGAACGACATCCACCCATCCGGCGGTTGACCATCCTTCAGCGTTTGCCCTGGTGTTGGCGTTCTTTCAGCAACTCCCTTGGTGCTCGCCATCCTTTAGCAACTACCCCGGTAGCATGGCATGGCAGATAGAGGGGATATGACAGAGCAGATAGGAGGGGAGGGGAGGAAGGGGAGAGGGAAGAAAAGGGATAATGGAGGGTGGAGGAGGGAGTAGGAGAGAGTGGGAGAAGGGAGGGAGGAGGGGAGAGGGAAGAAAGGGGAGAAAGGAGGTTGGAAGAGGGAGGTGGAGGAGAGAGGGACTGTGATTCTACTTCGCTGTATTGAGACAGGCAATAAGGTGCGCGGTGAGGACCAGACTGTCAATCCATCAGGACAGGCTATGAGGTTCTTTTTATGCAGCCGCGTGGTCAATTTCCCACTCAAATTGTATTACCTCCCGCATTCCCATTTCTCTCATTCATCACTAGCTTTTTTTTTTTTTCGGAGGAGGCGAGCACCCTACTGATATTTCCTCTCCTCCCCTTCTCATCGATAGAGTCTCACCCCCCCCCCCTCATGCCCCATCCAGTAGCACCGACACCATCAAGTTTTTCCGCACCACCACGCCACCCAACACCACTTCCCGATTCCTTGTCTTTTCTTCTTGCACTCTTGCCTCACTTCCCCAAACGTGCATCCCAAGGCACCTCATCCACGTTTCATTCTTCTCAATTACAGAAGCGTGAAGTGTGATGTATCAATGTACGGTGCTTGCCTTCCAATATTCTTCCTCTGCCCAAACGTTTTGCTCTCGCCTTTCTCGCTCATATACCTACTTCAACCACCATTCCCCCTCTCCCTTTTCGCCCTGTCTCCCCTCCCACCCATGTCCTAGCCCAGCGCTCTCTTATGGTTTCCAGGTTTGCAGAACCTTCATTGAACCCTGCATCTCTGCCCGCCCGTTAGCTACCTTTACAATGAGATGTAAAAATATAAACTTGACTGAAACGTTTGCACCAAGCCATGTAGCTTCCACAAGTGCTTCGAAGACGCTATGTCTCCCATGCCTACTTTTTCAGCCTATCTGTCAACCATATAATGTCAGTGGCATGCGAATGTGTAGGGCAAGTGAATGCTCCTTATGGTCACTAGGTCTCAAAACCAAACTCGTTTGTCATGGTAAGTACCGTATTCTCCCGGATATAAGACCCGGGGGACTTTCCTAAAATAAATGCAAAATGGCTAGGGTGAACATTTACTTGGCACGAGTTGTAAGAGTCCTGGGTACACTTAATAATCAAGTACATTTATGCGATCTAGGGGTGTACACTTGAATTTGGAGGGGGGGGAGAGGAGTCTTATGTTCGAATCAAAAATCACACTACGTGCACGAAATTAGCGCACGCGGCACGTCTCAAGTGTCAGATCTTGTATCCGATGCGATTGGTGAGTTAGAACTCGAGTCTGACACAAATGACGCGTCAGAATTCGGATTTTGTGCCTCTAAAAGCTGACGCGCATATTGATTTTCAACTGCTGTGTACAGAAGAGGGGGGTCTTAAAACGATTATAGGCCAAGGGGGGGTCCTCTCACTTTTGGCACATATTAAGAGTCCCAGTACCGAATAGAAGTCCCGGGGGTCCTTATTTCGGAAGGGTCCTATATCGGGTTCACTGGCTATCACCATAATAACTACCTATGAACCCAACAATCCCGTCACATTCAAAGTCGATCACATCGGGCATCATCTTGTCATAGTCGCTGAACCACACCACGTCGTCCTTGTCACATCGCATGTAATACCCCCCCCGTGTCTGGCTCTGGGTACAACGAAGCAATTTCTACGTGTATCAGCCATGGAAGAACCATCTGGTCGCTGGAGTCATTTCCCAACGAATGAGAATACGCCACGTAACACCAGAATCGGTGGTTCTTCGGCTCCGCCGGCACGTCGTCCACGCCCACCTCGAGGTTTGCGCCACAAGCTACTCAAATCACGCTTTCCACTGTACGTTGGGTTGCAAAACGACCGACAATATCTTCAGAGGGAAATGCTAACCATCCTGCCGTCCACTTGCTTAGCACATCATGCTGTTTTGGGAATCGCCTTGCAAATTCATGGATCGACCAGCAAAACAACGGTTTGCTAATAATCGGGGGTAGACCGGAGCGAACACGGATGCGTCGAATGGTCCTAGGCGTCGATGTGCTCCGAACACTGCTTGTTCGAATAGCCACTACTGATGCTTCGGATGCACTGTCACGCTGGCTCCCTTCTTCGTTCTCTTCAAGATCATCCTGCGAAACCATGCGTACCCTTTCTGGCTGGCAACGCATGAATGCTCTACAGCGTGGCCTGCCAAAAACATTGACACGTATCATTAAGAGAGGCAAAACATGAAATTTGCACTTTCTAAATGTGTTGCATGGGATTATGCGCTGAATGCGTATTAATCACAATCAGAATGGTTACCTAGAAGGCCATCCAGTCTGGATGCGCTTGGCCGTGCCACTGCCCGTGCCTTGTTGATGCGTCATTTGTAGACAAGTACGGAAAGGCAGGGAAGAGAGCGAGCATGGTGAGGGGAACTGGAACATCCACCAAAATCAGGTTATATGGTGCAACAGGACAAAGAATGGGAAACGGACAGTGTACAGCACGGGGGAGGCTTATGTATAGTGAAGGAGCAGAGAGGAGGGCGCCCCTGGGATGAAGGCGGAGAGGGGAGGGCGCACTTGGGATGAAGGCGTAGAAGGGAGGGCGCACCTGGGATGAGGGCGCAGAGGGGCAGGAAGGGGAAAGGCGGGAGCAGGGCGTAAGGCAGAGGGCGGAAAGGGGGAAGAAGGGTGGAAGGAAGAGGAGGAAGGGGGGAAGAAGGGTGTAAGGTAGAGAGGGTGGAAAGGCGAAAGAGGGGTGTAAGGGAGAATGGGGAAAAGGGGAAGAAGGGTGTAGGGCAGAGAGGGGAAAAGGGGAAGCAGGACGTAAAGCACCGAGGGTGGAAACGTGGAAGAAGGGGGTAAGGCAGAGTGGGGAGAGGGGGGGAAAGGGCGTAAGGCAGAGAGGGGACAGGGGAAAGCAGGCCATAAGGCAGCGAACGCAAGGTGGGGGCAGAAGGGGGTACAGAAGAGAGGGATATGGGAGAAGCAGGGTCAACGCCGGAGAGGGAAAGGGAGATAAAAATTGTAAGGCATAGCGGGTAGAAAGGGGGAAGAAGGGTGTAGGGAAGATGGGGGAAAGGGGGAAGCAGGGCGTAAGACAGAGAAGAGAGAGGGGGGAGCAGGGTGTAGGGAAGAAGGGGGTAAGGCAGTGAACGCAAAAAGGGGGAAGAAGGGAGGAGACAGAGGGGAAGCAGGGGGGAGAGGGAGTTTAGGGTTGCAAGGTGGGAGAGGACGGGGGCTGCTGTTACTAAACCAGCACATAAGGGATTGCGCGTGGGTGGCAGAGGGGAGTGAGCGTGGTCGCCCTTGAGGAGGGAGCGCGTGTGACGGAGGGTTTGCGTCGCGTGCCCGACTGGAGGGGAGTGAGCGTGGGCGATGGAGGGGAGTGTGCGGAGTCGAAGGAGGGTGGTGTGAGTGGCCGATGGAAGGGGGAGCGCGTCCGCGACGGAGACGCGGAAACGCGTGCGATGGGTTCAGGGTATGGCATGGGATGGAAGGGTATGGCAGGGGATGGAAGGGTATGGCATGATTTGGCAGCGGATGGATGCGTATGGCATTCGATCGCCCAAGGGTACGGCTGGGGTTAGAAGGGTATGCGATGGGGGAGCACGCGGGAATGAGCGGGAGAACGGGGGGGGGTGAGAAGGAGAAGGGAGGGCAATGAGTGGGATTAAGGGGGGGGAATGGGAGGGGGAAGGGGTGGAGAGGAGAAGGAGAAGGGGGGGAAATGAGAAGGAAAAGGGGTGGAACTGAGAGGTGAGCAGGGGGGTTGAATGAGAGGGAGACAAAGGGGAAATAAGAGGGAGCACGTGGGGCAATGAGAGGAAGAAGTGGAGGAAATGAGCAGGTGAATGGGGTGGAAACTAGAGGGGGAAAGGGGGGAATGAGGGGGCACATGAGGGGAAATGGGAGGGAGAAAGGGGGGGAGTGAGCTTGAGAAGGGAGGGGGGATGAGAGGGAGAATGGGGAAAAATGAGAAGGAGAAAGGGGGAACATGAGAGGGGGGGTAAACGAGAGGGGGAAGTGGGAAAACGAGAGGGAGAAGGTGGCAAAACGAGAGGGAGAAGGGGGGGTGAAAGCTTTAAGAGATGGGAGGGGTGGAAGATGCTCGACGATGGTGGGAAAATTGGTGGCTGGGGGAGCCTCACCATTCTCGCTGTCGTTGTCACTGTCTTCGTCGGGGTCGTTGAGAGGCGTCACGGTCGCAGTGTTGAAAGGCGTGTCGGCGTGGCACGGCAGCTTGACGGCGCGAGGAGGCGGAGATGCCTCGCATTTCTTCTCAGGTTTTGCATATGGAATTGTATTGCTTTCAGTAATAGAATGGGTAACCGCTGCTTGCTGCAGCTGTAACAGCTCCAGCAACGCTGTTATCTAGTCCGGCGACAAGCTCAGGGGGGGGGGGGGGGGGGAACCACCCTTTGGGGCGAACGTAGTCGATGGCATGTGGATCTTCAGGGTGAAGCGGCCACCAGGATCTCCTCCGGTCTTCAAGGCGCGCTATGTGGCTAGAGGTTTCAGTCAGCGCGAGGGAGTTGACTTCTTTCAGACCTTCGCGCCTACCCCAAAGATGACTACTCTTCGGGTGTTACTTCACGTAGCAGCACAGGGAAACTACGAGTTACACTCTCTCAACTTCTCCACGGCCTTCGTTCAGGGTAGCCAACACGAGGAGGTCTGGTTGCATCATCCCTCTTCCTTTACTGGCACTTTCCCTTCTAGGACCCAGTGGAGGCTGAGACGACATGTTTACGGTCTCCGTTAGGCGCCTTGTTCACTGACAACAAGGCGACAATTCTCCTTTGTCGAGTTCCTCGACTGGAGAGCAGAGTGAAGCACATCAATGTTAGGTGATTTCTTCTATGAGAGTTGCAGAGGCGTGGACAGGCTCGCTTCGACTTTGTAGAGTCTGAGGCCAACAATGCAGACATCTTCACCGAGTCCCTTCCGCCTTGTGACCACAACAGGTGTTGGTGTGCAGTTTGGTCTCGTTGACACTGGTTCTCGTCTTGCGTATTGTTGTGTTCTCAGTTTGATTTGTATATATGCTTTGCGTATACCTCTGGGAACTCTTGAACTGGCCTTGTGGCTTTTTTTTTTGTGCTCAGATTTTGTGGTGACGTTGTGATCCACCCTGAGCTTTGTTTCTTTGTGACTGGTCTTGTGACCGTACGGTTTTGGTTTTGCTTGACACCCCTCACTTAGGCTATGGGGGTGTGTCAAATGTTGTAGTCTTTATGTGTGTCATATAGGGTACAGCATTTAGGGTTAGGTTTACGTACCCTAACCAACCTTAGTCTATGCATCATTCAGTTCTTGGCAACTACCCGAAGATTGAACCCGGAACCTCATCCTTCGGAAGTCCCATCTTACTTTACTGGACCCTAATGCCGGCGTGTTCCGCCAGCCCCCGAGAAGGGGGTTTCGCACTGCTGATCTAGGAGTGGATACTCCTTACCTCGATACTCAGCGAGGCGTGTAAACAAGTGGGTAGGCGGATTACGATAGACAACCGGGATAATACCAAAAGGGGTTTTCCCTATAACCTTTACCTACCCAAAGTTTGAATACGAGCACGAACGGGCACTAAACTAGGATCCTTGCCTTGGGATTAGTCGACATTCGAAGTACGGGCGAGCTCGACTGGCTTCATACTTTCCACTCCAGTGCGTTAGGGCGTGTCAGATCCGCCAAACGCTCATTTGGCCAGTTTATAGTGGACTATATCGTCGACTAAATCTTTCGCGAAGGTTGACAATTCGGTCAACTTGTTATATAGGCCACATTGACCAAAAAAAAAAAAAAAAAAAAAAATCTGACACATTTGGTGGCCGATTCAGAGGCTGTTGTTTAATATGTGTCAGATTTCGAACATTTTTTTTTACGTCTTGTAACAACGATTTCGCCGTGGATGTTATGAGTTGTATTAAACAGAGTGCGCGGAACACTTCTATGAAGAGAACGTGATCACAGAATGACGAAACAATGAAGAAAGCGAGCAAATATAGGACGAGTACGTGCTAGGCGAGAACCTCGTGATGTTCGTGGCTCGGAAATGTCGCAATTGGTGATGGGTGGCTCGGAATTGGTTCGGTACGAAAGTGTAGGCCGAGCCACACTGACGCGAAGTGCTCGGGGTTGTCCTCGCTAGGAGCAGCATCTACAGTGATGAATTGTATTTTTATACACTCTCCCTCCTTCTAAATAAGGTGCCCTTACACGTAGCCGAGTCTTGAAGTAGCGTGAAAACTGCAGATCTTTGGTTGAAGCCGATCTGACAGTGGGGAAAGCGTTGACCGTCGAGCTGACGCGTGGCTGCGCGCGTTGACCAGGCGAGATTCAAAGAGTTGGAATGTCAGCCGTTGATATTGCCAATGTCGATCGGGCGGTTGAAAGCGACTGTCGAGTTGAAATTCCGTTGATGAATGAAAGTCATTTACGACCATTATCTCCGATACTCAAATTATGCCCGGAGCGTTTTTCGTTCATACTCAACCTGTATTCCTCATCGCCGATTGGCTCTCGCTCTTTAATCACACTTTCTAAGCTAATAATACTGTTGAAATGTGATCGAAACAGAACGCGGTTACTGAACGCAGTTACCACATTAAATTACGAAAAATTGTATCGAGCTTTCGATGTGAACTTAAAACTCGCGACTCATATTTACAAACGTTCTACACTTATACCCTGACGTTTAACACTTGGCTGGTTTGCTCGCCCGTGATTGGTGAAGCAAAAAAGTTACCCCAGCTCGTCATAGATTTTGTAGTTCGCCAACCAATCACGGAATCCTAAATCCAACCAAGTCTTCAACAGTTTTAAATTTGAGATGAAATCTTTCAATCCATATCTACGCGCCCTTGGATCGGAGCTTAACTTCCGTAAAGAACAATAAGTATATTAACACTCATTAAAAAACTGCAGGCAAAAGCGAAGGCATCAACCTTAAATATTTGGTAGCTTCCTGTATTTATGTTTGATTTTCCCAAAGTGTATTCAGGTTATCTAAGTGTTTCATTTTATATCTTGTTTTGTTTGCAGGGGTATGTGCAGGTGAGGTGTTAGTGGCAACTTTGTTTCAGTTTTGTGCCTATAAACAAATGAAACACTATATGTAAGCAATATAACGAGAAATTGTCGGTTGAGTACGAACGAAAAACGCTCCGGGCATAATTTGAGTATCGGAGATAATGGCCGAAGTCATTTATGTCGCGGATGTAAATCGAACGGTAGAGATTAGCGCGACGTTTGGCGGGAAGTTTGGCACGATGTCAGAGGTCGATGAGCAAAAACCGTCGATGTCGGTGAAATTGATCGCGCCCGTTCATCGTGCTGTCAGAGTCTGATGAGGCAGTCAGAACTGCAGAGTACAGTGCGAAAAAATACTCTTTCTTTCCCCCCCTCCGGTCGAAAAAGCTGCAGCTACCCTAAGGGCGGGGTGCATCATGCTGAATTTACATGATCGTCCCCTGATCGCGATGCTAGCACCGCAATCCTGTGGAATCCGGTGGGGTTGGGCGTGCTCGAGGTCCCATGCAACCCAACGGCGCCCTCCCATGATACACCACCCGCAATTTTGTAGTCACGATCCCCAACCACCAATCAGACGCGGTCGAGGCGTCGCATCTACAGTGTGGTTTCAGGGTTGATTTCGTAATGTTTTCGTTCTTACCTCGCTTACGTTTCGTTTGGTCGTCGGGCGACAAAATATTTCTCGCGAACAAGGATCGGTGTGCACGTGGTGCGCCTTCAACCCTTGATCGCGTGGGATCGCAGGCTCTCAGATCCAGCGTGATCGAGGGTGGTTGAGTGGCAGTTTTTGCGATCCCCCAGGGTCGTGGTGCAGCAACGCTACAGTAACCACTGTACGCAAAAGACAAAACACTGTAACAAGGATCGCTTGGGATCGCGATCCTGAAAAACTGCATGATGCACCCCGCCCTGAAATCCCCGCGTGGCAGCATCAAATCACCTGACTGCTGCAGAATCTCCAGCTGGCAGCCAATTGCTGCCCAGCATTATCTGTTGTTGTCTTGTTGTCGTCGCGAAATCAGGATCCGTGATTGTGGTAGCATTTCCTGCTGTCAGCCGCTGCTAACCGAGAACTGAAGTTTGTCGCTAGCGCAAACCTGTTGGCCGCCTTGTCGCTAGTAGAACACCCCGAAACCGGTCCAACATTTTTTTAGGTCGTGACTCCGGATCGTTGAAGTTCGTCGTCGAAGACCGTCGCGAAAATTGCGGACGTCGTTGAAGCACGCCAGCGACGTTCGGCGAGATGGTTGGATCACGTAACTGATACGTGAAAGACTTAAAAACTCCATCGAAAAACTCGAATTCAGATCCTGATGACGACAGCACCTCCTGCGGTTCTGTCCATCCTCGCCGAAGCATTTGTCGTGATTCTCTGAAATCCCATGCAGAGGCGAAAACGGCTGCTGAGTGAGCAGCGGACTCTCCGCCATGACTAGTCGCCGTCACTCTTGTCAAGGACCTTCAACGCTAACAATGTCAGCCTCAACAGTGTCAGTTTTAGGATCTGAATCTATTTTTGGGATCTACGCATCAGGAACTTTATCAAGACACCAACATTGTGCTCACACAGAGAGCATTGGGTCATCAAGTATTTTCATGCGTGATCCTGTTCTTCAGTCAATGAACTGCACGTGCTTATCAAGACATTGCTCTGTTCGTCCTTACGAAGTTAAGACGGTTCCAGCACTATTTCCAAGGGAGCAGAAAGACATCGACACTCATGCAAATCAAGGCTGCAAGATCAAGTACAAGATAATTACCAACCGAAATGTCTTTAGATTATCGTCGTTTTCTGCTATGCAACATAAATCAAGACGACAGCAGCATCGCAAGTCTCAACGAAAGAAACGCATTGAAGATTTTTCGTCATGGCAAAGCATGTCGGGGGTGCATCGAGATTTTCCTATTTTAAGCTTGTCTACTAAAGGTTTCGAGGTCGAAGATGCTTTTTGTAATACAACTCTGGTCGACGCTGTGACATCAAAAGCCAGATCAAGGGAGCTGCAGATGAAGAGGGTGGAAGGCTACTCTGATTTAATGAGCAAGAAAAACAGGAGATCAAAAGTCGAAGCTTCCGACGCTGTGAATTTCCCTTCGCTACAAGAGGCGTTTTTTCATTTGGAAGATACCGACGAAATCGTCATAACGTTTTGGTGCCATGAATCAGGGCGAGCTGCTGGAGGTGCTTTCTTCTCTGAAGGTGTTTTGCTCTCTGCTGCTCCCACCACACCGCTCACACAATCGGCTCGAATGGCTGCAATGAGAGGAAGCACTCATTCCCAAGGCCCTGCCAGGCAGCAACCTCAAAGCAGGGCAATTTCTGCTGTAACCTAACTCAAGCAATCTCGGCGATGAAGGATCGGAGCCAACCGAGCAAGGCTGAAGTGTCAAATCAGTCACCAAGGCCCCGTTCGGCAGCAACGAACCAGAGCTGTTTTTGTTGCAAGCAAACCCCACCATACCAGACAAGGCAGGTTCGGAGGCAATTGTTCAAGGTTGAAGCGACATACTCAGCAGCTGGTTACAAGGGTGTGGTTGGAGGTGCTGAAGTGTGCCAACAGGCAAAAAAGTGTCAACAATTTTCTACCTGATCTAAAGTGTGGCAACTCTGCAAAGAGAGCCCCAAACGGGCAAGACAAAGTGTTCAGGCACTTGACTTTTAAGACTCCATAGGAATCTGGGAGGTTACGGTAGACACTTATGCTACCTAAGCCCTCTAGCTCCGGTTACGACCGACGGTGTTTTGCGTTGTACGTTGTATAATGCTATTTCGCCTTAAAAAAAAACAGCTGCTGTTCCTCCCCCTGACCTTCGAAATATATTTATTTATCTCTAACATGAGCCGCCGATGACGTCAGCTACCTCGGCGAAGTTGTCGTGACTTGCCGAGAACCTCCGGGCAGGGACGAAAACAACTGTCGCCTTCGCCCCCCCACATGCTGCAAAACTTCTCCTGGTGTTGACGCTGGTACCCCCCGAAGAGCTTCCGAATTGTAGGGCTACACTTTTAACAACGAGTGCTTCGCGCGCTTAATCAAGCACCGCTGCAAATCCGCCGTTGGCACGGATACTGTTGACAACCCCACCGACTCTGTTAAGACTCATTCTCGGAACGGCTCGTGGGACCCGCAAATGTCGGAATGAACCATTCCACACAAATCTCGGTCGCTTGCAGGTTGTCCTCCGAAAGTAAGAATGAAGAAAGGAGAGTTTGCACTAGCAGCAGTTGGCATACATATAGGAAACCCTAATTGGGTTGTACTCGCTATAGAGTACCCCACTGCAGGCTAGAGCATAATATTCTGACACACCCCCATAGCCAAAGTGGGGTGTAATCAGCAGAGAAAGCAAAGCAGTACAAGCTCAGGGTGGATCACAATGTCACCACACATTCTGAGCACAAGTTTAAGAAGCAATAGTTTAAAGTGCACAATTATGAGCAAAGCTAGAGGCAGTTACAGAGGGCAAGTGAGGAGGAGGAGGGCTGGCGAGAGGAGAGAAGAGTGGAGGCGACGACTGAAGCTGCAGACACACGGGCAACAGACGGCTCTGGTGCAACTCTAGTGGCTACCGGGAGCAAGGGCCCCGGAATACAGGAGTAACAGGCTCTGCGTCTGATCAGCAGCGACAGGAGCAACGGACCCACGGGCGACAGGTGCAACCGGCTCTCTGAGCTACCGGTGGCTATCAGAACCCCGGAATACAGGCGCTGCAGACGACACGACGGCTGCCTCCACCCAACCTCCTCCAACTGTCCCACACCCCCCAACACACACCCCCTGCTGAAACCCTAGCTCCACTCCCATGGCACCCCCCTTAAACCCTAAACCCTCGGCTCCCACACACCCACCCCCCTGAGCAACAGCTGCAGCAGTGGGAGACGGAGGAGGAGGAGGAGCAGGGGACGGCTGACAGAGACGGCACCCCCATACGCTCCACCCCCAAACCCTAATTCAGGAGTACGGGCAGCAGCAGGGGTGGGGCGCCGTCAGAAGCGCGAGGGACGGCGTGCAGCTCAGTGGGAGAGGAGACCGGGCGCCCGCGGGCCAGGCGCAGCCCGTACGAACCGCGCGCAGGCGGCCCGAGGCGCGCGCGGGCCAGGCGCAGCCCGTACGGGCCGCGCGCGGGCCTGGCGCAGGCCGTACGGGCCGCGCGCGGGCCTGGCGCAGCCCGTACGAGCAGCGCGCGGGTTGTACGGGCCGCGCGCGGGCCTGGCGCAGCCCGTACGGGCCGCGCGCGTGCAGGACAGGCCGCGCGCGGGCCTGGCGCAGCCTGTACGGGCCGCGCTCGTGCAGTACGGGCCGCGCACGGGCGACGGGGGCGACGCGCGGGTCCCCGGGGGCGCTTCGGCGGGCGACGGGGGGAGAAAACCGCCGCGCGCCTCGGGGCGCACGGCGGGCAGAGAACCGCCGCGCGCCTCGGGGCGCACGGCGGGCAGAAAACCGCCGCACACCTCGGGGCGCACGGCGGGATGAAAAATCCGTCGCACGCCACGAGGCGTGCGACACACAGTGTATCAGTAGCAGTAGCAGTAGCAGCGGAAGGCTTAGGTGGTGGGCCCACCCACAGGATCGACCCAGGAGGGTCGACCTGCTCTGATACCATGTCAGAACTAGCTGTAGAAAGTAAGAATGAAGAAAGGAGAGTTTGCACTAGCAGCAGTTGGCATACATATAGGAAACCCTAATTGGGTTGTACTCGCTATAGAGTACCCCACTGCACTCTAGAGCATAATATTCTGACAAGAACCGGTGTTTCTAGCACACCCACCCGGTCACCATTTTTTTTTGTGGTTAACCACCCAAGCGATCCACCAACAGGAGGTGCTTTTTTGGCATGGAACCCAGTACTTAAGGACCTAGCGCACATCAACGCCGCAGATCTTGTTAGAATCTTAGACAGAATGAGAATGGTTGCATTGAGCAGCATGAGGAGTACAAGTACCAAACCCTAGAATGTTGTACCCCATATAAGCTACCCCACTACAGCCTACACAGACTATAGTGTATGAGTTTGACACACCCCCATAGGCAAAGTGGGGGAGAACAAGGGGTCACAAGACCAGTCAAGCAAAGCAAGGCAAAGCAAGCTCAGGGTGGATCACAACGTCACCACACAGTCTGAGCACAAGTTCAAGGCCACAAGGCCAGTTCACATGCAAGGGTACATATATATAACGCTAAACAAGCAAGGGCAGGTATATATATGTAACAGTACAAGCAAGGTCAAGAAGTAAGCAAGTGAGGCAAGGTAGGCACAAGACCTAACAGAGTACAGAAGCGCTGATGATCACAAGGCGCGAGTGCCTTGGTGAAGATATCAGCAGTGTTGTCCTCGGAGGCCACGTAAGCAAGGCGCAGCTGACCACGCTGCTGCAGCTCACGAGCAAGGAAGTAGCGGAGAGCGATGTGCTTCGTTCTGTGCTCCAGTCTGTGCTCCCGACACAAGGCCAGCATGGCCTTGTTGTCTACGTACAGTACTGGAGGAGAACGAGGCGGCTCTCCCAGGTCAGTCAGCAGATAGGTGAGCCAGCGTAACTCCTGTGCAGCCATGGCCCCTGCGTAGATCTCAGCCTCACAGCTGGAGCCGAGAACAGAAGACGAGCGGGTAGACCGCCACGAAACAGAGCCGGAGCCAAGGCTGAAGGTGTAACCCTGTGACGACCGCTGCGTAGCCTGGTCGTCAGCCCAAGAAGCGTCTGCGTGACCAGTGAGGACCACTGGACTCTGCCCTCCAAGCACAAGCCCCATGCCCGACGTACTGCACAAGTAGCGCAACACCCTCTTCGCTGCAGCCATGTGCTCTGGTCTGTGTCTCCCAGGAGCAACATAGCGTGCCAGAATGCTAAGAGGGTATGCAAGGTCAGGTCGAGTGCAGGTCATCAGGTACATGAGGCAGCCAACAAGCTCTGGGTACGGGCCACTCGACTCTACGGACTCATCCGAAGGCAGAGCTGAGAGCGAGTGGCGAGTAGGCAGAGGAGTGGCCTGAGGCGAGGAGTACGTGAAGCCGAAGCGCTGAAGGACCTGCTGCACCATGTGTGACTGAGTCAGGGTAATGGTGCGCTGTGCTCTGTCCCGGGTGATATGCAAGCCAAGGTAGCTGCGCAGTTCACCCAGGTCTGTGCACGTGTGTCTCTTCTGCAGCTCGGACTTCACGTAGGCAAGTCCAGCAGTGTCAGCTGTAGCAAAGACCAAGTCGTCGACGTACACGAGGATGTAGAACGGCGGCAAGGAAGAGTCGGTGCGCAGAAACAGCGACGGGTCGGCAGTAGAAGGAGCAAACCCAAGAGCCGCAAGTGTAGTCCTCAGTGTGTCGTGCCACTCACGAGGCGCCTGGCGGAGACCGTAGACTGGCCGCCGGAGGCTCCACTGGGTGCCAGGAGGAAAAGTCCCAGTGAAGCCAGGTGGGCGGCGCAGCCAGATCTCCTCGTGCAGGCTGCCCTGCAAGAAAGCAGTGCTGAAGTCAAGAGAGTGCAGCTCGTAGTCTCGGTGAGCGGCTATGTGCAGCAGTACCCGAAGAGTAGTCATCTTCGGGGTGGGAGAGAAGGTCTGAAAGTAGTCAACTCCCTGCCGCTGACTGAAGCCACGAGCCACGTAACGCGCCTTGAAGACAGGCGGAGAACCCGGCGGCCGCTTCACCCTGAAAATCCACATGCCACTGACGATGTTCGCCCCAGGCGGGGGAACCTCGTCAACGTAGGTGCCTGTGGACTTCCAGGAAGCCATCTCTGCGTCCATGGCTGCCTGCCACTGAGAGGAGTAGGGACCCTCTATCGCCTCCGCGTAAGAGCGCGGAGTCGGGATGTCAAGTGCATCCGGGTCTCCCTCAGGGGCAAGCAGCATGGACACGAGATGAGGTGAAGCAGCAGCCAAGCACTGGAACTCCTCCTGCCTGTCCTCAAGGACGTCCGTGCCAAGAGCACACTCACCCCCGACGGACGGAGGACAGACAGACGCAGACTCAGCGACGAGACTGGCAGCGTAGTCTAGGCGACAGCGAGCAGCAAAGTCGACAAGCTCAGCAACCAGAGCAGACGCAGCAGTAGACTCAAAGGAAGGGTCAGTGACGACAGTAGCAAGGAGACGCGTGACAGTAGGACGCGCAGCACGAAGGGAGTCCGACTCAGGGTCAGGAAGGTCAGGAAGAGAGGACGCGGGAGGAGAAGGCAAAGGGGCACGCAGAGGAGTACAAGTACCAAACCCTAGAATGTTGTACCCCATATAAGCTACCCCACTACAGCCTACACAGACTATAGTGTATGAGTTTGACAGATCTCGTCGTAGAACTCCCCCAGGTAAACTCCTGGAGTACACCGTAAATCGGTTAAACAATTGGCGAGCAGACGTTCACACGTCTCCCACCGTCAAAATGTCGCGCGAAAATCATGGTTGCGGCAACAAGCCCCGAAGTATTTTCTGCCTTGTAGCCCCGACGTTTCCACCGTTGACCCTGGTACTCCGACGTTCACCCATCTTCGTACCCGTCGAAGTTACTTAGCAAATCCCAGGTATCCTTGGCATTACACCCCTCGCCGTGCCATCATGTGTGAGATTTCCGACCCTTTCTTGCCCACCGAGTAGACCCGAAATTCATGGTGGAGTGGTGTACGGGCTCAACCTATCACTCAAGTAGCTTAAATAGGCACCCACAACTTTCCCTCCCCCCCGACGATTGCGCT
Organism: Closterium sp. Yama58-4; assembly: GCA_947470075.1. Taxonomy (NCBI): domain Eukaryota; kingdom Viridiplantae; phylum Streptophyta; class Zygnematophyceae; order Desmidiales; family Closteriaceae; genus Closterium; species Closterium sp. Yama58-4. The sequence goes on along the minus strand of CANIUD010000234.1, from coordinate 233,598 downwards.
TCCCGCCGTTCACCCAGCGTCCACTATTGTCGGATGAGGTATACTCCATGTTTGCCCGCGATTTTTCCGGCGTTCGATGAAGGCACGAACGCAATCGTAGTCGGAGCGAGTTTATCATATCAAACTCTCAGCCGGCCGCTTCGCTACCCACCGTGCCTATCGCGTTTAAAACTTCATAGCTTCGGGAACTCCGTCTTCGCCGCTATATCATCATCGGGTAAGATATTTTGAATCAGGAGAAACCCCGCTAGCTGTCACGATTTCTTCAACCCCGACCTTTTCGGCAGGGCAACTATCGCCGATGGTCCGTTGTTGTCGGAGCTGAATCAGTGTCGCTACATTCCACGCGCCACTTCGAGGCGCGAAAACACAGGGCCCCACCTTATTTGTACAGGGCCAACAGGTCTTATAACGCCTTCGAGGCACCTGGTTTGAGGTATGTGAAACGTTGTAAGACTTTGGCCAGTAGGGAGCTCGATCTGCTACCGCCGCTTAGCTGCGAAACCCAGCCTCAGCAACCCGGAACCCGTTTCTCTCGCCAGACCCGCTTTTCCCTTAACTCCATATATTGTAGCCGGCGGAACCCCTGAAAATTGTGGGTCTATACGTTGCGCGAAACCATTGTCCCGTCGGTGTACTGCCCCGTCTGCGGCACAACTTCCCTTGATCAGGGGGAACTTGTGTCGCCTGAAGTACAGTGTCGCCTACTGCTGTTGCTCCAAAATTTTCGCAGATCATGATGCAGGCGCAGAAGTGACCCTAACGCGAACAGTCTAGTCGTAGGCGGCCTTTTCCGAACTTTTTGGTGGTCTGAAAATAACTTCCGTCCCACACTGTGCGGCTCCTGTCGAAAAACGCCCACGACGCCTCCTGCAGCAACGCCAGCTGCACCCGGGCGGGACGACGGTAGACCCCCGCTTTCTTCGAGCAGTCATCACGCCGCCTCTTTTCGCTGTCGGTTTTTCTGACGCAAATCACCATGCGCCTGGCTGCTCGACCAACAGTCGTTTCCATGTGCTGCTACTCTAAAATCTTCGCGCACAGTGACGCCGCTTGTCACTTGCCGAAGGCGTCCACCAGCTCGTGCGCAACGTGACGAAGACATCCAACGCCACTTGCCGCACGCAGCTAAACCCGAAATTGTCGCGCGTAGTTGTCAACCACGTGCCGACGCAGCTCGCACGATGATCGTCTTCGTGAATCTCTGACGTGCAGTGACGACGATCCTGTTGATGTCAACTTCCACACAGTATTAGCTCCGAGACAGACGAAAATACAAGCAGTTAACTCACGCATTAAATGCGATGACAGCACAAGCTCTCCGCCACCCGGGGGGAGGGAGGTCACGGTCGATCTTGACAGTTGAGTGCAAGGATCCGTCGGTGCCGCAGGAGCGCCTGTAAAATTCATGGCCGCTAGGAGCAACTATCCGTTCTCCTGGCCGGCTATTGCGCTGCTCCTGTCACCACGACATCCTTCCCTGTCCCCCCCCCGAAGGGTATTACACTCTAAAAAGAGAGGAAGCTAGGAAAGTAGCTATGATACCAAGTGTTGAGTTGTACTCAACAGAGTGCGCAGAACACTTCTATAAATAGAACGTGGTTACAGAATGACAAAAGAATGGAGAAAGCGAGCAAATATAGGGCGAATACGTGCTAAGCGAGAACCTCGTGATGTGCGTGGCTCGGAAATGTCGCGATTGGTGATGGGCGACTCAGAATTGGTTCGGTACGAAAGTGTAGGCCGAGCCACACTGACGCGAAGTGCTCGGGGCTGTCCTCGCTAGGAGCAGCATCTACACTAAGGGCGGGTCCAACTTTGTTCATATCCGTTTTTTATTTTCAGCACAGTTACCAGATTTAGGCGTGTAACAGAACTTTTTACGTTTTACAAAGCAGTTGACTGGAAGCAGTTCATCTGACGACGCAATTCAAAAACGTTCCCCGAGACGCGCAGAACACATCCGAAGGTACACAGTGACTTCATCCAACAGTCAGTATTGCGTCATGAGCGTTTAACAGTAACGCAAGGTTTTCGCAAAAGGTCAGTCGCAACTTATTCGACAAGTCGCAACAAGTAAAAAGTGGCGATTCCTCGTCGCGCCAATCTCAGGCATTATTTGGTAACTCTTTAACAGATACTGTATCACGGCTCTTTCTTGAACCATGTCAGCACTCCGAAATATATGGACAGAGACAGTTCTGAGTACCGCTTGGGGTACAGTCAAATTTGACGAGTGCATGGACGTTAATTGTATATTCATTACAGTGGACATGAGATGTCGCATTTGAAGCAGCAGTATACATTTGAAAGTACTGTTGGTGTGGAGCAGTACCCACCCAGAGCAAGCCCCAACGAAAACGAATAAGATTGGCGAGAGGATGGGCGAAAATTTGGAGGCCTGGTGGTTGCGAATACGAGAAACACACCCGTCACCCAACCCCTGCTTGACACTCACACGCTGAAGGATAAGCGACTAAAGCTCAAGGAAAGGCCACCCATGCACTGAAGGATAAGCGACTAAATTTCTAGGAAAGGCCAGGATACAACTATACCAATGGCGACTACTCGGTGCGAGGAGAAGCGCCACCACTGAAAAAACGCTGGTGGTAAGAGGACACGTGTCACATGGCTGGCTGGGGGATTATTGAATAGACTAGTGCAAAGGCATCTCGATAGATGTTTTACTAGCCTTCAGTAACGCGCGCCGCACTCGATGCGTTGCCCTCGCCGGCGATATTCTCGCCGAACCCCCAGCTCGCGACACCCTCTTAGCGCGTGACCCGCGTCACGCCTAATACCCCGCTGCGCGCCTCACCATTCGGCGCCCCACCGCGTAGCGCCTCACCGCGAAGCGAGCGCCTCACCGCATAGCGCCTCATCGCTTAGCGCCCCACTGCTTACCGACGCACCGCTTAGCGCCTCACCCACTGCAATTCCTCTCAAGTTTTAGCGCATTCGAGTGCTTCTCGTGTAACCCATAGGACAAATCGCTTAGCATGACATTGGCTTCACGCTCACCCTCTGCTGGCCCCACCTGCTGCTCGCGTCTCTGGGCGAATGTCTACGCCTCAAATGCTGCGCTCCGCGAGGCGGTCGCCTCATTCGTCTCTCATTCGTCGCATTCGTCTCTCATTCGTCTCATTCGTCTCTCATTCGTCTCATTCGTCTCTCATTCGTCGCATTCGTCTCTTGTTCGTCGCATTCGTCTCTCATTCGTCTCATTCATCTCATTCGTCTCTCATTCGTCTCATTCGTCTCTTATTCGTCACTCATTCGTCTCATTCGTCTCTCATTCGTCTCATTCGTCTCTTATTCGTCTCATTCATCTCTCATTCGTCTCATTCGTCTCTTATCCGTCACTCATTCGTCTCATTCGTCATGGAGCGTCTCTTTCGTCGGCAGCGAACTCTCCCATTCGTCGAGCAGGCCAAATTGCCACCGTTGAATGGGCGTGTCGCCATGAATGCGGGGAGCCCGTCGTCCATCCCCATTCCCGGACCCCTCATTTCCCCTCTCTCTTCCCTCATTTCCCCCACTTCTCCCTCACATTTCCCCCCTACTCCTCCTCATATCCCCCCCATCTCCCTCTCATTTCCCCCACTACTCCTCCTCATTTCCCCCCCTTCTCCCTCACATTTCCCCCACTACTCCTCATTTCCCCCGTTCTCTCCCTCTCATTTTCCCCCTTTCCTCCTCTCATCCCCCCCCCCTGCTCCCTCGATACTTTTCCCACTGCTCCTCCACACTTCCCCCTACTACTCCCTCTCATTTCCCCCCTTTATCCATTTCATCCCCACCCCTTCTCCCCCCCATTGGCCCCCCTTCTTCCTCTCATCTCCTCCCTTGCTCAATTTCCCCCACTGCTCCCCCTCACTTCTCCCTCTTCTCCCTCTCATTTCCTTTACTGCTCTCCCTCATTACCGCCGGCTCTCCCCCACTTCTCCCCCCCAGTTCTGCCGGCTTCTCGTGTCACTAGCTGAACGCGTCTCTAGCTGCTCGCATGTCCCTAAACTCATCACACGCGCTGCAAACCGCGAGCCTCGCACGCCATTTAGCCTTTTCCCCACTTCGCCCTATCACTTCCCCCGGTGCTCACCGAGGTGCACAAGGCGAGTCAGCCATAAGCTTTTTCCCATTGCTTCCTCTCATTCGTATCGCCCGGTCCATCACTACGGCACTCATGCGATATTGTTTCCCTTCCCTTCTCTGACCCTTCCAACCTTCACCCCAAGTAGCCCGCAGTGGCGTAGTCACCTAGCTAGAGTAGCCCACAGTGGCGTAGTCACCTAGCTAGAGTAGCCCACAGTGGCGTGGTCACCTAGCTAGAGTAGCCTTGTGCGGTAACCCTTATCCACTAAAAGAAGCAAACTAACGAGAGAACGAACTAAGCAGTGAGTTCCTAGACAATGTGAGGTTCTAACTGGCGCCGTGTAGTTCCCCGTAAGTAACATTGGGCACATGTTGCAGGACTTTCGGATTGGTCCTCCTGATTGCCCTCAAATCAAATGTCCCTGAGCGCCCTCGCTAGTCCCTGGGTCCACGACTTCGCGACAATATCCACGATCCCAACCCCTATTCTACAGTACTTCTTATGACGCGTCCACACCTCACAAGCGAGAAACTGGAAGTATTGTCTATCCCAATACATTCTGTGACATTTCCCTCTCTGCATCCCCTCGTTCCCCCTTCTCCTTCCCCTTATTGTCCCCTCTGCTTCCCCTCGTTCCCCCTTCTCCTTCCCCTTATTGCCCCCTCTGCTTCCCCTCGTTTCCACACTCCAAACCCTTATTACCCCCTCTGCTCCCCCGCGTTCCCCCCTCTCCTTCCCCTTATTTACCCCTCTGCTCCTCCTTGTTCCCCCCTCTCTTTCCCCTTATTTCCCCCTCTGCTTCCACTCGTTCCCAACTCTCCTTCCCCTTATGTCTCCCTCTGCTTCCCTCTTCTCTTCCCCCTCCTCCTTCCCCTTATTTCCCCCTCTGCTTCCCCACGTTCCCCCCTCTCCTTCCCCTTATTTCCCCCTCTGGTTCCCCTCGTTCCCCCCTCTCCTTCCCCTTTTGTCCCCCTCTACTTCCCCTCGTTCTCCCCTCTCCTTCCCCTTATTTCCCCCTCTGAGTCCCCTCCTTACCCCAAATGCTTCTACGCATATCCGCCCTCTATCGACCCCTTTTTATCATCTCCCCTCCCTTCCACCACCTCACCGCAGCCTAAGGCACTTACACCCACAAAAGGAGCAATTTTTACACAAGGTTAGTCAACCTTATTACTCCCTTCCCTCCCTGCCCTTCTCGCGTTTTTGTCGTACCCACCCTGTCCTGCCTCTCCCCCGCTGCGCTTCCCTCTCTGTCCTACATTCCCCCTCTGCCTCGCCAGCAGTTTCCCTTGTGCATGCACAGCAATGTGCAACCCGCTTGGCCTCACTTCCCCCATTGCATGGCTAGTAGTTTCCAACCTGCTTGGCCTCCCATCCCCCTCTGCCTTGCTAGTAGTATCTAACTTGCTTGGTCTCACTTCCTCGTTTGCATGGCTAGTAGTTTCCGTGCAGGTGTGTGGAATGGGTCGCCCGAAAAAAACAACAGCCACTGCGCGGAAGGCCAAGGTGAACGAGATTGTGAACACTAAGGACAACATGAGTCTTGCGATAACTAAACACATGCGTCTTCCGATATGCTACTTACGTTGTGGATTGAGCGCCTTGATGGGAGAAGGTCGGACGGCGACCTTGGGTGATTTAGTATACTTCCTCCTACATGCTGGTCCCGGAGCAAAGGATGTGCTTATGATGGCCGCGAGGAACGCTGGTGAGTGACTCAATACATAGTCGGGAATTTGAACCGGAAAGTTAGTGAGTAACGCGGAAACATAATGACGGATCAGGTACATGTTTTGGGCAGGGACAGTCTGAACATGCATTGATGCCAACTCTGGTGTTAATCCCATGCGTTCAGGTGCTGACGGTGAGGAGGCAGAACTGGCAGTGCAAGAATGTTTGGAAAAGTTTGCCGGAAAATTTCAATGAGGAAAGGATCGGGCGATTGGCTGACCGGAGGCCTTGGTGACTGGACGTGTGAGTGCCATTGGAGGGTTGGTCTACGCGTTCTCATCAAACGTGACCAACAGCATGGCACGAAGCAGCACTTCCCGGTTTGGCCATGGGGGTATACGTTGCGGGTCTGCGTATTCAGAGTTGCTGCAGAAAGGTATGCAATGCAAGTTTGTGGATCAAACGTCTCTAGACCCTTCATACGGTGATAGCTTCCAATAGCACCGATCATATCTTCTTGGTGAGAATGCTTCTATATTCTCTAAAACTGCAGCTGGAGAGACGGCCACGACAACCACGCTAGTTGATGAGGACGGGAGCGAGGAGCCTGAGGAGAGTCGTCATGTGGTCATTGACATTGATCCGGTTGCACTCGTGGCTGTTGGTGATGTCCCCATGGCCGTCGAGCACGAGGATGTAGATGGGCATGCCGCGCCTCCTGCATGCGCGCCTACGACTACACAAGAGAATGACAAGGATCAAGCTCATGCAGGGTACGTGTTGGTGTGACACTTATAGTTACGACCTTTATATTGCCAACTGAATATAGCGCAGTGGTTTCATGATATGATTTGTCGTTTGGGGTACTAATCATTCTCAACGTTGTCGAAATCGGACATTTTTTATGTAATCTCCCCACGTTCCAACCTGTTAGGGACGCGCCTGAGTACAAGATTCACCATGAGACCTCACCCGGACGGTGGCCAGCACAACCATCCCTTTCAGGGTTGCGCGACGTCGTCTGTCTATTGAACCCCGTCCACATCATTCGATTTTTCATGGTGGTGACGCTGCACTGTACGCTGGGGGGTGGATGTGGAGGTTCGATGAGGTTGCGGTCTTGGAACATGATGTGGGCTGCTCTCGGCATGGTTTGGAGGTGTGATAAGTGCGGTAAATCTATGTCGCTGTGGTCGGTAGACCGCCAACCACCACCAAACGATGCTGGCCGGCCTGGACGGAAGCGCCTACCGATGATGCAGCGGTTGTCAGAATGTGATATTTGTCTAGCTTGCAGTGGGGTACTCTATAGCGAGTATAGCCCAAATTAGGGTTTCCTATATGTACTCAACTGCCTGCTAGTGCAAACCCTTTTTCCTATTTCTCGTTTCTGCCTGCTATTCTGACATGCTATCAGAGCGGTTACGCTCCTGGCCTGTGGGCCCACCTGCTTCCGCTGCTGTCCTGTCTGTCGCGCGCCCCGTGGCGCGCGACGTTTTTTCTTCCCGCCACGCGCTCGGGGCGCATGGCGGTTTTCTGCCCGCCGTGCGCTCGGGGCGTACGGCGGTTTTCTGCCCGCCGTGCGCCCCGAGGCGCGCGGCGGTTTACTGCCTCACACACGTTCCCCCCGTCGACCGTCGCGCCGCCCCCGGGGACCCGCGCGTCCCTCCCTGTCGACCGTCGTGCCGCCCCCGGGGACCCGCGCGTCCCCCCCATCGACTGTCGCGTCGCCCCTGGGGACCCGCGCGCGCCCCCCCCACGATCCTGTCGTGTCGCCCAGGGGACCCGTGCGTGCCCCCTGTGCTCCCGTTGCGCCGCCCCGTCCCCTCGTGGGCCGCGAGGCTTCTTCCTCCCCGCGGGTGGCGAGTGTGGGGGTGGCGAGTATGGGGGTGACGAGTGTGTGAGGCCTGCCCTGCTCCTCCTCCTCCTCCGTCTCCCACTGCTGCAGCTGCCGCTGAGGGGGGTGGGTGTGTGGGAGCCGAGGGAGTGGCGCTAGGGGGGTGTCGTGGGAGTGGAGCTAGGGGTGCAGCAAGGCGTGTGTGAAAGGGGTGTGGGACAATTGGGGGAGGTTGAGCGAAGGTAGCCGTTGTGACGTCAGCAGCGCCAGTAGTCCGGGGCCCTTGCCACTGGTAGCCCAGCGAGCCTGCTGCGCCAGTCGCCCGTGGGTCAGTTGCTCCTGCCGCTCGTCTTAGCCGCGGAGCCAGTTACTCCTGTAGTCCGGGGCCCTTGCCACCGGTAGCCACCGTGCGCGCCGCTCCTGTTGCCCGTGTGTCTGCGGCTTCACCCGTCGCCTCCTATCTCCACTCCTCTCACAGTCCCTCCTCCTCCTCACTTGCCCTCTGTGACTGCCTCTAGTTTTGCTTGTATTTGTGAACCTGCTCTATGACTGCTTGCTGTGCTGATTATACCCCACTTTGACTATGGGGGTGTGTCAGAATGTTATATTGTCTAGCCTGCAGTGGGGTACTCTATAGCGAGTATAGCCCAAATTAGGGTTTCCTATATGTACTCAACTGCCTGCTAGTGCAAACCCTCTTTCCTGTTTCTCGTTTCTGCCTGCTATTCTGACAGCGGTTCCTTGCGTCGTTCGCCCTAGGTGGTTTTGGCTATCAGGCGTTGTCGGAGGTTGGTAGAAACCTCAGAGTGCCTATCCCATGCAAGCGAACTTTTTATAGGTACATGAGTGGGGTGGGAGGATTGTGGGAGAAAATTATTACGCATGCGAGCAGATGCATGGAAAGGGCGCGAGAGTGTATGCTAGCCAGGAAAGAGGATGATTACTGGGTTTGTGTCGACGGGAGGTGGGGGCAACCTCGAGAGGCCGAGTGGGTCAGTATCACGTTCATGGATCCCAAAACGCGTAAGATAATTCATTGTGTGACACTGCCAAAATCTGAGGTGGGGGTTTCGTCGACGGAGCTTGAGGGAATTGCTTTTAAACAGGAACTGAATGACTTGAAAAAGTGGGAGTTTCCAATCAAAGGTATCATTACTGATGAAGGTTCAAGTTTCAAGGTTGGAATCATTCACGAGGGGATTGAGCACCAGATGGATGTCTGGCACAAAGGTCGATCGCTGTCACGCAAGTTTGTTAGGTTTTTTGTGGATGCACGTAAGGTCGTTTTGGACATCACAAAGGCGAAAACGTATGAAGACTTGTGGTCTGTGAAGGTAGAGGATCTCCGGGCCTGGCTGAAGGTTCATTTATGCCCTAGTCTTAAATGAGTGAAGGGAAAAAAAAAAAACAAACGGGACTTGATTGAGGCAGTCTGTCGTGTGCGGAAGTTCCGGTTTGTTGACCTGTCTAAAGATAACTCCCCTTATCTATATTTGAGATGCGACGTGTCACGTGGGTGCGCCGCAAACGCGACCTAGGTACGACATGCACTGCAGCGAGCGTGTGTAATGCATGTCACGACAGGACTAGCATAGAGGGGTTAGAGATCGGAGGGGGTTTGACGGGTGAGTTGGTGGTTGTACCTGTCATGCAGTCCCAACAAGATGAGAGCCTTGGGGGGGGGGGGGGGGAAGGGGGGAGCGAGGGCTGGTGGCATGCGTGCACTTAAGAAGTATGATGGTTTTGTTGCTATCGATATTCTCGATGATGACACCATTGGGTCTGTGGAGGAGGATGTCGGGCCAAATCTAGATTACAGTGATGTCGGGGAGCTGTGGGGTTATGATCCCCATCCTGATCATGGGGTGCGACCGTGCTCGGCCGCATCGTTGCTTCTCCTGCATGCGTCCGCATCGTGCCACACCGACGTGACTCGAGGTATGAGATCAGCAACGAGGTCGGCCTGCGACGCAGTCCCCTCGGGTACATTCTTTACTGTGCTTTTTTGCCGAATAATAGAACAAACCATACGTGCATTTTGAATACAATAATATCATTTCGTGTTCTTCATTCATGGTGCACATGCAGGCAGCCAGGCGGGCGCGGCTCGGGAGGAGAACGATTCGCCAGAGCAACCTCGTCAATGGGTGGAAAAGCGGCCACGCAGTCGGAAGGGGAGTGGAGACTCAATGCAAGATGAGGAGGGGGAGGGTTCGGACGGGGTATTAGAGGAGGTTACGGTGGCGCAAAGATTTAGCATACACTTTAATCATGTGATGGCACGGTGTGCCGCTCGTTTCAGAGAGGACCGTCCCATGACACCTGAGGAGGTTGCCGAGGAGATTGGAGTTGCAGCTGATCATTGGGCCGGTGATCATTCGCGTTGCAGTCGGGGATCTGAGAGATCAAGATGTGTGACAGATAAGTGGGGCAAAGAGAGCGCATTATACGAGTATGGTTCGCGAACAGGAAAGGTACGGGTGCTGAGAAAGAAGGGGGGAGTACTCACATCTTAACTACCGGAAGCGTCTTTAGGGTGGGTGAACGAGCCCCATCACTTTCCCCTCTCCATTGCTCCGGCATTCTCTTCTCTCCCTTGAACGCGCCCCTACATATCTCCCTCCACGCCTCTTCCTCCCCTTCTCCATTCTCTGCTGCCCTCTCTTGTTCCCACCCCTCATATGCAGAGCTGAACGTGCCTCTACTACACATCTCCCTCACGGCCACCAAGGATGCATCGGCCTCGTCGATGGGAGAAGCAAAGAAGCTAGCATCATCAGCAACCGCGTCAGCCGCCGCATCAGCAACAGCATCAGCAGCAGTAGCAGTCACCATCACCAGTGCCAGTGGTAGTGTCAGCGGCAGCAACAGGGACAGTGGCAGCAGCACCAAGCTTGGGTCTGGCATCCCAGCTCTGCCCTCCTCAACTCTCATGCTCCCCCCACTCTCCTCATCCGCCCACCTTCTTTCCGCCCACTCTCAGCAGCAGGTGTGATTGGAGAGACGAGAGAGGAAGACAACGGAGCATAAGGTGAGGAGGGCGGAGGAGGAAAGGAGAATGACAGAGGGACGAAAAGTGGTGCGGATGCTGCAGGGGAGGAGGTTGGCATGGAAGGACTTTTGGGAGGAGATTGATGATGAGGTGAGTGAGTGTGGAAGCTGCAGCAGTCTGCTCGTGGTTTTTGCTTCTGCTCAAAACTTGGGTCTGCGTCCCATGTGTGCGTCTTCCCTTCTCCTATCCTCGCTCACATCCTCTCCGACATCAGTCTGCCCTTCTCTATTCACCCCCACCCTCCCACCCCCGTCTGTGTCCCTGCCTGCCCATCAGATCGACTCTCTCTTACTTCCCCGCCTCTGCCCACCTCTCAACTGCCCCTCCCCACTAAAGGCCCCTCCGCCTCTGCACTTCCCCCCACCCTCCCAGCCTCCTTCTACCATGCCTCGTCCTCTCACACCTCTTCTCACGCCTCCTTCCAACGCCCTTCCTTCGTTTCCTCATCCCTCTGTGGCATTCGTCCCCAACCCCATTGCCACCCCGCTGCAATTGCTGCATGTCCCTCTCTCGCTGCACGCAACGTGAACCTCTTGCACTCTGCACACACTTCCGCCCCTACAGACCCTCAGACACTGATACCCACCAAGCACTGCACTGCCAGCCTACCTCGTTCGTGGTGCACTGCTGGAGACAACAAGTGCAATGCTGCTGCAAATGCCAAGCACTAAACCCGCGAATGCGGTGCGGCTGCTTTTTTACTAATAGTGGCGGCAAATGGAGCAACTCGCGCCCCCATGGCAAGAAGCGAAGAGGTGGAACAAGAAACGATAGCCAAGTGCCAGACCTTGACTACACAGATAGGGCTAATTCCTTTATCTTATTATCATTTCGGTCAACAAAAGAATGAAGGGAGCAACTCATATGACCATTACGGCAAGCTGTCACTGATAAACCATACTCTCTAGCAAACAGTCAGTAAATCGCAGACTCCTGCGTATCCTGCTTGACAATTGTCCTATGTCTACCATCGAATGACCTCATGCCAAAATCAATCTCTTCAGGGATGACCCATTCCAGGTTGAACCAGTCCACATCACCTTGACTGCACTGGCTGTAACCCTCGCCCGTTGGCTCAGGGTAAAGCGATCCCATCACGACGTGGATTAGCCATGGCAAAGTTGTCAAACTATATGCATGCTATATTTGTGTAGGCTGTAGTGGGGTAGCCAATATGGGGTACAACCCCTTTAGGGTTTGATACTTGTACTCAACCCTCATTCAATGCATTCATTCCTACCTAGCTATTCTGACATGGTTTCAGAGCAGTAGGTCCGTAGGACCGTCTTTTTTTTCGGGCCCACCTACCGCTACCCCACAACTGTGACTGTGCCTGTGCCTGTGCCTGTGCCTGTGACGTGCTGCGCTGCGCGCGCCGTCTGCCTGCTGCCTGCTGTCTGCTGTCTGAGCTGCCTGCCTTGCCTGCTGCCTGCTGCATGCTGCCTGCCTTGCCTGCGCTGCGCCACACGCGCGCGCCCTGCCTTGCCTGCGCTGCGCAGCCCGCGCGCGCCCTGCCTTGCCTGCGCTGCGCTGCCCGCGCGCGCTGCCCTAGACCCGCGCGCGCTGCCCTAAACCCTGCGCAGCCCGCTACTGCCCCGAGCGCCACGTCCGCCGCCCACGCAGCCCGCAACTGCCCCGCGCGCCGCGGCTGCCACCCTCGCGCAGCACGCTGCTACCCCGCGCGCCGCGTTTGCAGCCCGCGCAGCCCGCTGCTGCCCCGCGCGCCGCGGCTGCCGCCCTCGCGCAGCACGTTGCTGCCCCGCGCGTCGCGTCCGCCGCCTGCGCAGCCCGCGGCTGCCCCGTGCGCCGCGTCCGCCGCCCGCACAGCCCGCGGCTGCCCCGCGCGTCGCGTCCGCAGCCCTCGTGCGGCCCGGCGCTGCCCCGCGCGCTGCCTCACCCGCTCGCGCAGCCCGCGGCTGCCCTGCACGCAGCCTCAGCCGCCCTTGCGCGGCCCGCTTCTTCCGCGCGCGCTGCCTCCACCGCTTGCGCAGCCTGCACCTACCTCGTGCGCCGTCCTACTCTGGTCGCGAGCCGCCCTGTCCTGATCGTGCACAGCCTTGACTTACCCTAGTGCCTCCTCGTAGCCCTTCCTTCCCTACGGCCTGCCCTACTGGTCCCATGATTCCTCTTCACGACAGCGGTGGGAGCGGTGGTGGAGGTGGCGTCCGTAGTGGTCGTCGCTTTGGAGCTCTTCGGCACGGAGTTTCTGGCAGCGGCCAGATGCAGCTGCAGCGATGTTCGAGCGAGACCCTTACACCCGCGCAGCTTCGTGAGTGGTACGCTCGTAGGTGTGGTGGCGGTGGCGGTAGTTGCAGTCGCGGTGGAGCTGGTCAGTGCGGAGTTTCTGGCGGTGGCCAGATGCAGCTGCAGCGGCGTCCGCGCGAGACCCTTACGCCCCGGCAGCTGCATGAGTGGTACGCGCAAAGTTGGGGGTGTAGGACTACTGCTCGTTGCCCGTACGTCATTCGCACAGGTGATCGGGCTGGTCAGACCTGCGGGACAGTTAGTCACACCGAGTCCCACTGCTTCTTCTGTTTGAGCGACGCTTGGCGAGCACGGTTTGGCGACGAGGCTGAGCTACCCCTCTGGCTAGAGCTGCTTCGAGACGGAGTAGATATATTTGCTCTAGACTATGACACTATCCTTACTGCCATGTATGCTCTGACTGGTACTACTGAGGGTGACTGTTACCTGTGTGTGCCCCCTGACCCTGGTATAGCCGCTACTGCTCTAGGTGCTAGTGAGTCTGCTCTCTCTGGTACTGCGCCTACTGAGGCCTTGCACACCTTCATGCTTGACTCAGGTGCTTCCCGCTGTTTCTTTCGCGACAGTACCACAATTACTCCCCTCCCTGCACCTGTCCCTATCTCACTGGCTGACCCCTCTGGGGGCCCCGTGCTTGCTCGATCCTCCACTGTGCTTCCGTGTCCGGCGGTCCCGTCCGGTGAGCTGTCAGGTCTCCACATCCCCTCGTTCTCTACGAACCTGGTGAGCAACGCAGTCCTTCAGGATCATTGGGTTGACACCTTTACTCCTGGAAGTCAGCGTGTGGCGATCTGTACGTGCTCCAAGACTGGCCGCCACCTAGCCACGTTCACTCGTGAGCCGGGGTCCAGTCTGTACACCCTCACCACTGTGTCGCGCTACACCCCTTTGTCTCCTCAGCTGTACGCGTCTGCCCAGGTAGCTACCCAGTGTGAGTGTCGCCGCCTGTCGCACGACACTCTCCTGTGGCACCACCGCCTTGGTCACCCCTCCCTGCCCCGCCTTCGTGGCATGCACTCTCGCTTCCTGGTCTCTGGTCTTCCCAGGTCTCTGCCTGCCCTTCCTCCCTCGCCTGCGCCGCCCTGCATTCCTTGCGTCGAGGGGCGGCAGCGCGCCGCTCCTCACTCCTCCTCGTTCCCTCCCATAGAGGCTCGGCGCGAGCGGTACTTCCTGCTGGTCGTCGACGACTACTCGCGTTACACCACGGTCTTCCCCTTGCGCAGCAAGGGTCAGGTCCCTGATGTTCTGATCCCCTAGATCCGCGCTGTTCGTCTCCAGCTCCGCGAGCGGTTCCAGTCGGAATTTCCTGTCCTGCGTCTACACTCTGACAGAGGTGGTGAGTTCACCTCCGACCTCTTGCGAGCTTTCTGTGAGGAGCACGGCATCCGCCAGTCGTTCACGCTTCCAGCCTCTCCGCAGCAGAATGGGGTTGCTGAGCGCCGCATTGGCTTAGTCATGGAGGTCGCTCGTACCTCCATGATCCATGCGGCTGCCCCCCATTTTCTGTGGCCGTTTGTGGTCCGGTACGCCGCGCATCAGCTCAACCTCTGGCCCCGTGTCTCCTTGCCGGAGACCTCGCCCACACTGCTGTGGACGGGGGAGGTTGGCGATGCGTCGCGCTTCCGGGTCTGGGGTGCTCGTGCCTTTGTCCGCGATCTCACCGCGGACAAGCTCTCTGCTCGCGCGATTCCCTGTGTCTTCCTTGGCTTTCCTCCTGACGCGCCTGGCTGGCAGTTTTACGACCCCGCCTCGCGCCGTGTCTTTGCGTCCCAGGACGTCACCTTTGACGAGTCGGTCCCTTTTTACCATCTCTTCCCCTACCGCACTGCCCCTCTTCCCCCCCCGCCGCTCTTTCTCGCTCCAGGTCCTCCCCAGGTAGACCCCCTCCCCGCTCCAGGTCCTGCTCCTTCAGGTGTGTCTCAGGTAGACCCTCCTCCCTTGACTGAGCCGGTTGAGGTCACAGGTGAATCAGGTTCTGCTGAGGGTGGTCCCGCTCTGCGTGCTGGGCTTGGCGGTACTTTGTCTGCACGAGGTGCTGGTACTGGAGGTGCTGGCGCTGGAGGTTCTGGAGTTGCTGGAGGTTCTGGAGCTGCTGGGGGTGCTGCGCCTGGGGGTACTGAGGCTGCTGGTGAGCAGTCTCCTTGGAGCGGCCGCCTACGTAGTCGCTCCGCTGGTGCCTCGCCGCGGCCTCTCTCACCACAGCAGCTGCGTGAGTGGTACACTCGCCGTCAGGGTCGCGCGGCTGGAGCTGGGGGTGCCACTTCTGCGGGTGCCGAGTCCGTGCGTCCTGAGCCTGGAGGGGCTCGTACTGGAGTTACTGTGCCTGGGAGTGCGAGGTCTGGGGGTGCTGAGCCTGAGCGTGAGGAGCCTGAGGGTGCTGAGCCTGGAGGTGCTGAGCCTGAGCGTGAGGAGACTGGAGGTACTGCGCCTGGGGGTGCTGCGTCTGGGGGTGCTGAGCCTGAGCGTGAGGAGCCTGGGGGTGCTGAGTCTGGGGGTGCGGCGCCTGAGGGTACTGCGACTGCTGGTGCGCGGTCTCCTTGGAGTGGCCGCCTTCGTCCGCGTACGCCTCTCACCTCACAGCAGCTGCACGAGTGGTACGGTCGCCGTCAGGGTCGCGCTGCTGGAGCTCGGGGCTCTGCAGCTGGAGGTGCTTCTGCTGACGTCGCTGGAGCTAGGAGTGGTGCTGGTACTTTGTCTACTGGAGGTGCTGGAGTTGCTGGTCCCGGAGGTGCTCGTACTGGAGGTACTGGAGCTGCTGGGACTGGAGGTGCTGCGTCTGGGGGTGCTGCTGCTGGAGACACTGAGGCTGGGGACCCTGGGACTGGAGGTGTCGGTTCTGGGGGTGCTGCTGCTGGAGACACTGCGGCTGGAGACCCTGGGACTGGAGGTGCCGGTTTTGTGGGTGCTGCTACTGGTGGTGCTGGTCCTGGAGGTGCTGGCGTTGGAGGGTCTGGAGCTGCTGGGGGTGCTGGAGCTGCTGGTGGTGCTGGAGTTGATGGAGGTGCTGGAGCTGTTGGTGCTGGTGGCATGGCACAGCCGCGTCTATTCTTTGCTCCGCCGTCTCCGTCGTCTCAGCCACCGCCTGACACTGTACTTCGCCAGGTTCTTAGCCTCCCATCTTCTACTGGTCTTCCGTTACAGCCTGGCTCCCCGCTGCCTGCTCCTTCTCCTTACACCGAGCAGACAGGGGGTCTTGCTGAGCGTCGTGAGCCTGCGTCGCATCCTGTCTCGCCTGTTCGTTCTGGTCGCACCAGACGTCGTGTTCCTCGTCCGCGTTCGCCGGCTGTCCCCGGCGCGCACCTCGTTGTCCGTCGTCCTTCCTCTGGTCCGCAGCATGCTACTCTGCCATCTCCTCCTGCGTCCTCTCTGCCTGACGTTCCGGACCCTGAGTCTGACCGGTTTCGTGTTGAGCACCCTACTGTCACGCGTCTGTTAGCCACTGTTGTTACTGACCCGTCGTTTGAGTCTGCTGCTGCGTCTGCCTTGGTCGCTGAGCTTGTGGACTTTGCTGCTGCCTGTCGTCTAGACTACGCTGCTAGTCTTGTTGCTGAGTCTGCGTCTGTCTGTCCTCCGTCCGTCGGGGGTGAGTGTGCTCTTGGTACGGACGTCCTTGAGGACAGACAGGAGGACCTTGAGTGTCTTGCGGCCGCTGCGCCTCATCTCGTGGCCATGCTGCTTGCCCCTAAGGGAGACCCGGATGCTATAGACATCCCCACACCGCGCTCTTACGCTGAGGCGATCGCAGGTCCCTACTCCTCTCAGTGGCAGACAGCCATGGACGCAGAGATGGCATCCTAGAAGTCCACAGGCACTTACGTCGATGAGGTTCCCCCTCCTGGGGCGAACATCGTCGATGGCATGTGGATTTTCAGGGTGAAGCGGCCGCCGGGTTCTCCGCCTGTCTTCAAGGCTCGTTACGTTGCACGAGGCTTCAGTCAGCGAGAGGGAGTTGACTTCTTCCAGACCTTCTCCCCCACCCCGAAGATGACTACTCTTTGGGTGCTGCTGCACGTTGCCGCTCAGCGTGACTACGAGCTTCACTCTCTGGACTTTAGCACAGCCTTCTTACAGGGTAGCCTGCACGAGGAGATCTGGCTGCGCCGCCCACCTGGCTTCACTGGGACGTTCCCTCCTGGTACCCAGTGGAGCCTCCGGCGGCCAGTCTACGGTCTCCGCCAGGCGCCTCGTGAGTGGCACGACACACTGAGGACAACACTTGCGGCACTTGGGTTTGCTCCTTCGACAGCTGACCCGTCGCTATTTCTGCGCACCGACACTTCGCTGCCGTCGTTCGTGTACGTCGACGACTTAGTCTTTGCCACTGCTGACACTGAGGCTCTCGCCCTGGTGAAGTCGGAGCTGTAGAAGAGACACACGTGCACAGACCTGGGTGAGCTGCACAGTTACCTTGGCTTGCAGATCACCCGGGACCGAGCACGCCACACCATCACACTGACTCAGTCACACATGGTGCAGCAGGTCCTTCAGCGCTTCGGCTTCACCTGGTCCTCGCCACAGTCCACTCCTCTGGCTTTAGGTCACTCGCTCTCAGCTCCACCTTCGGACGAGTCCGTAGAGCCGAGTGGTCCTTACCCAGAGCTAGTGGGCTGCCTCATGTACCTGATGACCTGCACTCGTCCTGACCTTGCGTACCCTCTTGGCCTTCTGGCTCGCTACGTGGCTCCTGGTCGGCACTGAAAGGTGCACATGGATGCTGCAAAGAGGGTACTGTGCTGCTTGTGCAGTACATCGGGCATGGGGCTCGTGCTTGGAGGGCGGAGTCCAGTTGTCCTCACTGGGCACTCAGACGCTTCTTGGGTTGACGACCTGGCTACGCAGCGGTCGTCACAGGGTTACACCTTCAGCCTTGGCTCTGGCTCTGTTTCTTGGCGGTCTACTCGCTCCTCTTCTGTTCTCGGCTCCAGTTGTGAGGCTGAGATCTACGCCACAGCCATGGCTGCACAGGAGTTACGCTGGCTCACCTACCTGCTGACTGACTTGGGAGAGAGGCCTCGTTCTCCTCCAGTTCTGTACGTCGACAACAAGGCTGCCATTGCCTTGTGTCAGGAGCACAGAATGAAGCACATCGCTCTGCGTTACTTCCTGGCTCGAGAGTTGCAGCAGCGTGGTCAGCTTCGTCTTGCTCACGTGGCCACTCAGGCCAACACTGCTGATATATTCACCAAGGCACTTCCGTCTGGTGACCATCAGCGCTTTTGTACTTTGTTGGGCCTTGTGCCTACGTTTCCACACTTGCTGTAGACTCTGCTTGTACTGTGATCCATATATATATATCTGCATGCTTGCTCTTGCTAGGTAGTGATCACTGTACTGTTGTTGTTGCATATATGTCTCTCCACGTGAACTAGCCTTGTGGCCCTTTGCTTGTGCTCAGTGTGTGGTGACGTTGTGATCCACCTTGAGCTTGCTTTGATTTTCTTGACTGGTCTTATGACCCCTTGTTCTCCCCCACTTTGCCTATAGGGGTGTGTCAAACTATATGCATGCTATATTTGTGTAGGCTGTAGTGGGGTAGCCAATATGGGGTACAACCCCTTTAGGGTTTGATACTTGTACCCAACTCTCATTCAATGCATTCATTCCTGCCTAGCTATTCTGACAAAAGTCATGTGTGCAAACGGCTTATCACCTAACAAGGCAGAGTACTGAATGTAGCAACGGAAACGATGATTCTTAGGAGTCATAGGTTGACCTTCAGAGTCCTTATCCGTGTTTTTTCCCAAGCACACTCTCAATATGCTCGCCACACCGAGCCATTGGCGGGCCCATTTGTGAAGAACATGATACTGCTTGGCATGATGTTCCTCAAACTGAGAAATGGACTAACTATCTTTTGCATATTGAACCTGTGGGGGCAATCCTGTTGGTCGCACAACTCTTCGCTCACGAACCCTTGGAGTGGGATGCGTTGTGCTAGCGGCAACCGAACGAGTATGGGCGGAAATGGCACCGGTACTTGCCGTGGTCATCAACCCCTGCACACGTCGTCGACCTCTGTCCTGCTCATCATCCTCGGATCCCTCCTCCCCAACCCTGAATCCAAGCGTCAGCCTTTGCCGAGGAGTACGCCGCCATGATGACATGGCTGATGAGGTGTGTCGTAAGGGGGGGGGGGGGGAGAGAGGGGGAGAAGAGAAGCAGAGGGGAAAAAAGAGTGGAGGTGGGAAAGTTGAGAAGATGGGGAAAGAGGAGCAGAGGGTGGAAATAGGGGAAGCAGGCGGGGAAATGGTGGGAAGCAGGGGGGGAGATGAGGGAGGAGGAGAAGGAGTGACAGGAGGAGGAGAAGGCATGGCGGGAGGAGGAGAGGGGGTGGCGGGAGGAGAAGGCATGGCGGGAGGAGAAGAAGGCATGGTGGGAGGAGGAGAAGGCATGGTGGGAGGAGGAGAAGGCATAGTGGGAGGAGAAGGCATGGTGGGAGGAGGAGAGGGGATGGCGGGAGGAGGAGAAGGCATGGTGGGAGGAGAAGGGATGGCGGGGGGAGGAGAAGGCATGGTGGGAGGAGGAGAGGGGATGGCGGGAGGAGGAGAAGGCATGGTGGGAGGAGAAGGGATGGCGGGGGGAGGAGAAGGCATGGTGGGAGGAGGAGAAGGCATGGTGGGAGGAGGAGAGGGGATGGCAGAGGAGGAGAAGGCATGGTGGGAGGAGGAGAAGGCATGGTGGGAGGAGGAGAAGGCATGGTGGGAGGAGGAGAGGGGGTGGCGGGAGGAGGAGAAGGCATGGTGGGAGGAGAAGGGATGGCGGGAGGAGGAGAAGGCATGGTGGGAGGAGGAGAGGGGATGGCGGAGGAGGAGAAGGCATGGTGGGAGGAGAAGGGATGGCAGGAAGAGGAGAAGGCATGGTGGGAGGAGAAGGCATGGCGGGAGGAGGAGAAGGCATGGTGGGAGGAGGAGAAGGCATGGTGGGAGGAGAAGGGATGGCGGGAGGAGGAGAAGGCATGGTGAGAGGAGGAGAGGGGGTGGCGGAGAAGGAGAAGGCATGGTGGGAGGAGGAGAGGGGTGGCGGGAGGAGAAGGCATGGCGGGAGGAGGAGAAGGCATGGTGGGAGGAGAAGGGATGGCGGGAGGAGGAGAAGGCATGGTGAGAGGAGGAGAAGGCATGGTGGGAGGAGGAGAAGGCATGGTGGGAGGAGAAGGGATGGTGGGAGGAGGAGAAGGCATGGTGGGAGGAGGAGAGGGGGTGGTGGGAGGAGGAGAAGGCATGGTGGGAGGAGGAGAGGGGGTGGCGGGAGGAGGAGAAGGCATGGTGGGAGGAGGAGAGGGGGTGGCGGGAGGAGGAGAAGGCATAGTGGGAGGAGGAGAGGGGGTGGTGGGAGGAGTAGAAGGCATAGTGGGAGGAGAAGAGGTGGCGGGAGGAGGAGAGGGGATGGCAGGAGGAGAAGGCATGGTGGGAGGAGGAGAAGGGACGGTGTGGTATGGAGAGGGAAGGAAAGGGTTGGCAAATGAGGGCAAGCAGGGGAGGGCAAGGAGGGGGAGAAATGCGATCGTGCAAGGGGGAAAAGGAGGCGTACAAGGGAGAAAATGAGGGCGTGCAAGGTGGGGAAACGAGGGCAAGCAGGGAGGGAAAACGAGGGCGTACAGGTGGGGAAGTGAGGGCGTTCAAGGGGGGTTTTTGAGGGCGTGCAGCGGGGATGCGGAATTTCAGCCGTTGCAAGAGAGTGAGAGAGGGCCTTCTTCGAGTGGAGAGGAGAGCGCGGGGCAGTGAGAGGAGAGCGCAGGGAGGCGAGAGTCGCACGCGCGGGGCAGCGAGAGGAGAGCGCGGGAAGGCGAGAGCCGCACGCGCAGGGCAGCGAGAGGAGAGCGCGGGGAGGCGAGAGGAGCAGGCGCGGGGAGGCCAGAGGAGGCCGCGCGGGGAGGCGAGAGTCGAGCGCGCGGGGAGGCGTGAAGACGCCGCGCGGGGAAAGCGAGAGGAGAGCGCGGGGATGCGAGAGGAGCACGCGCGGGGAGGCGAGAGGAAAATGCGAACCGCGAGGCGATAGGAGCAGGAAAGAGTAAGGCGAGAGGTTACGGATGCGGGATTTTGGGCGGCAGGGAGGTTCCAGTCGGACAGTGGGAAGGGGAACTCTTGCGGCGAGAAGGGGAGATGGGGTGGCGGGAAGCGGAGGTCTCGCGACGAGCGAGCGATGGTGAGAGACGAGTGAGGTCTTGCTTCCCCCTTCTCACCGCAAATTAAGCTAGTGGATGCAGGGGCGCGTACACACACTCTCGCATCCGTGCGACTGTTGTAAAGGCGTGTCCTCTACCTTGCAGGAACTGGGATCTGCACTAAATGATAGAGCACTCTGCTGGCTTTCCAACGAGCCGTCAAACACACGATTCGCCCAAGTAACGAGGGAGTTCTAGGCTTTTATGTGCTTGCTAGTGCTCTTAGAACAAAGGATAGGAGCTCTCTGGATTTTGTAGTCGAATGTATCACTTACAAAGTGATTCTCAATTTCAGTATGAAACATGCAATACAAAGCAACTAGTTTTATAGCATGCAATCAACATCGAACCGCGTTCGTAACATCGCATCACTACACTTCGCGAATGTTCTCGTAAAATTTCGAAGGGGTGAAATTCGACACTCGAATTTCACTCATTCGAATGTTCCTTCAAGTCCTGAACTTTCTGGTGCTGCCATGTGGAACCCAATTGCTTGGTCTTCCGAAGTCAAACTTCAGCTCCATGCAAAGTTGCAGCTCACTCGAAGGTGAGCTTCATTCGGTGGTTGGGGGCAAACCTCCCCCCCCACGCAACCTCCAACACTCCCCCTTGCACCCAAGCCACTAGAAGTTCAATCCAACACGCTCACAGCATGCACGGAATGAATCCTTAGGGAGTGGTTTGGTGAGGAAGTCTGCAGGTTGAGCTTTGGTGCTTACGTAAGTGAGTTTGACCTCACCCTTCTCAACCGCCTCACGAATGAAGTGATGCTTCACTTCGATATGCTTGGTTCGCCCGTGAAGGACGGCGTTGTGAGAGAGGCTTATGGCGGCTTGGTTGTCACAAAAGAGAGGAGTTGGGTTCGTTTGAGGATGCCCAAGCTCCGCTAGAAGACGTCGTAGCCATATCGCCTCCATGGCACCTTGAGTGAGTGCCATATACTCCGCTTCCGTTGAGCTTAGAGCCACGGTTGGTTGCTTCTTGCTTTGCCAACTCACGGCTGCCCCAAGCAAGGTGTGCCTTGGAGGTAGCGTAGAACGCGTCCTCCCGCACGCACATGTTCGATATGAGGGTTGCTCACGACTCGTCCAAGCACCCCGGCGGCGTATGCGAGGTCGGGACGAGTAGAAACGGCGGCATACATGAGCGAGCCCACTAG
Source organism: Closterium sp. Yama58-4 (assembly GCA_947470075.1). Lineage (NCBI taxonomy): Eukaryota > Viridiplantae > Streptophyta > Zygnematophyceae > Desmidiales > Closteriaceae > Closterium > Closterium sp. Yama58-4. The sequence continues at coordinate 211,360 of CANIUD010000234.1, read as the reverse complement.
CGAATGAAACCGCTTCCCTTCGGCTTCATCGAGGGTGGATTCTTCCTCTCCCGTGAGGCAAGAAAATCCCGTAGCTAGTGGTGTTCCCACCGGTTTGCTATTGCCCATGCCGAAGCTCTCCACTACCCCCTTCACATACTTCTCTTGGTGGAGGTGGATGGTCCCGTTGGCTCGGTCACGGTCGACGTGCATCCCAAGGTAGTATGTGACCGGCCCCAAGTCCCTCATTGCAAACTCCGCCCCTAGCCGTTGCTTGACCTCCCGAATGAGGTCCTTGGAGTCGGAGAAGAGGAGTAAGTCATCGACGTAGAGCAAAAGCATCAATTGCTTCTCCCCCTCCTTCCAAAAGAGGTTCATCTTTGCGCCATCGATGGTGACCTTCACGTCCTTCTTCGTGAGGTGAGTGACGGAGAGTAGATTCACCTTCACTCCCGGGACGTGAAGCACGTTCGTGATGTACACCGGTTCGCCATCGACGATGAGACGCGTACTCCCAACTCCGACCACCGGTAGCGACTTGACGTTTCTGAAGACGACGCGCGTGACGCCTCCCGATGCACCAACGTTGGTGAGGAACGATGCCGAGTGAGTCATGTGTTGTGTTGCGCCTGTGTCAAGGAACCACGCGTCGTTTGGAGTGTTGGTCCCGTCACCGGCCAATAACACGATCGACTCCCTTGTATCATCCGCCTCGCCGGATGCCGTGTGCGCGTTGCCCTCTTGGTTCCGCGCCTTCAATGGAGTCCAATCGCTCGGGCGCTTCCGACACTCTCGCCAAAAGTGTCCCGCTTTGCCGCAATAGTGGCACTTGCTCGTGCCGTTTGATGTGTTCCCCTTGCCGCGATCGCTTCTACCGTACGACTTGGACCCTTGCTCCCTTCTTCGTCGCACCCTTGCTCCACTTGGACTTTCCTCCGGAACTCCCTCCGGAGAACATGGCGGTCTCCACGCTCTCATTAGCGAATTGTCGGCGACGCGATTCCTCATGGAGAAGCCGACCGACCACCGTTTCCTTTGTCCAAGTGTCTTGCACGCTATCGAGTGTCGTTATCACCGTCGACCACTCTTCCGGAAGACCGCAAAGCAAGGTCAAAATCCAATCCTCCTCCGTGACCGTTCCACCGAGGTCTACGAACGTTTCCCCAAGTTCCTCCACACGAGTCGCATACTCGTGCATCGATTCGCCCGCGCGCAACTTCACCGTGTAGAACGCATTCCGGGCTAGGATCTTGCCGTGGAGATTCTTGTTCACGTCCATTGTCTCGAGCCGCTTCCACGCCTCATGCGCCGACGCTTTGAGCTTGATACACGTCCGCACCGAGCTCACGAGGTTGATGCCGATCCGCGAGATTAGCGTAGCGAACGCCTTTTGGTCCTTCTTCTTCCAAGCCGCGATGTCGCTCTCGTCGTCCGGCTTCTTCTCCGTCCCATCGAAGAGACCCCAAAGTCCCCGCTCCATCATGAGCACTTGGAACTTAAACTTCCACGCGGAGTAGTTTTGTCCCGTGAAAATCGGTACCGCCGACGTGTCGTACATCGTCGCAGCTGCCCAGGGTTCGCCGGAATTTACAACGACACCATCCAAGGAAGTGCGGGAGGTCTCGCTTGAAGTGGGCATGCTTGCTCCTCGTCGCTCGCGTAGACTCCTCCGACCAGCTCTGATACCACTGTTGTAAAGGCGTGTCCTCTACCTTGCAGGAACTGGGATCTGCACTAAATGATAGAGCACTCTGCTGGCTTTCCAACGAGCCGTCAAACACACGATTCGCCCAAGTAACGAGGGAGTTCTAGGCTTTTATGTGCTTGCTAGTGCTCTTAGAACAAAGGATAGGAGCTCTCTGGATTTTGTAGTCGAATGTATCACTTACAAAGTGATTCTCAATTTCAGTATGAAACATGCAATACAAAGCAACTAGTTTTATAGCATGCAATCAACATCGAACCGCGTTCGTAACATCGCATCGCTACACTTCGCGAATGTTCTCGTAACATTTCGAAGGGGTGAAATTCGACACTCGAATTTCACTCATTCGAATGTTCCTTCAAGTCCTGAACTTTCTGGTGCTGCCATGTGGCACCGAATTGCTTGGTCTTCCAAAGTCAAACTTCATCTCCATGCAAAGTTGCAGCTCACTCGAAGGTGAGCTTCATTCGGTGGTTGGGGGCAAACCTCCCCCCCCCACGCAACCTCCAACAGCGACGACTCGGAGATAAGGCGCTCGGAACTAGACGAGTATGGCCTTGTTCCGTCGCGAAGCGAGACCGGGCTGCGAGGGTACTCGAGAATGAAACTCCGTCTGTTCAAGCGTGCGCGGAGAAGGATGGTATCGCTTTATCCATATAGTAGGAGTCTTAATTTAGGTATGTGGCGAGGCCTACTTACGACGTGTGATTGTCTTTCCTAGGAACTTGTTATTTGGTAACCACTTTCAAGTTCCTTAGGATCTTGAAAAACCAACTTTCAAAAGTTTCCTGTTGCTTTAATAGTGTAGCTGCTTATGCGATGTCGCGATTCACTAAACAAAGCTTTTAGGGCGTGAAAGATCCCCGTGCATGCATCACCATTCGGCCATCAAAATTAGGTGGCCGTTGCGAAACGCGACGGTGTTTGAAACGCTTGAAAGGCGGTTCAGCGCGGTGGCGTACGATGTTTATGTTAGAATAGTAGCCTTAGGGTTTGGGGTAGCGTGAGCGAGAGAAACAGGAAGGTGAGGTTCACTACAGCAAGGTTACAAGATATAGCAAAGAAAGGTGAGCACATTGGTGCACCACCACTGTAGCTACACTAGAACACACAGCAAGCAGGGTATATAACAAAACTTAACACACCCCCTTAACCTGCTTGCCGTGATAACTAGTACAGGTACACGTGGCGCAGCGGAAGAGGGTAGAGAGGTTAGGAAGGAGGAGGAGGTGAGAGGAGAGGAGAGGAGAGGAGGGAAGAGAGAGAGGGATGAGGAGAGGAGGTGGGGGGCCAGGACCGGCGGACCCGCTTACGAACCTCCGTTTACAAAGGGGGGTTGGGGAGGAGTGAGGGAAAAGGAGAGAAGGTGGGGGGCCAGGAGCGGCGGACCCTCTTAAGAACCTTCAGAAGGTGGGGGGCCAGGAGCGTCGGACCCTCTTAAGAACCTTCAGAACTCAACTCAACTCAACCACCCCCCTTTAACATCACTCCATGAATCTGCCATCCCCCCAATGCTCACCCTCACACTCCAGTCAACTTCACTATCACCACCCCCTCACCTTCTGCACTTCTCTCCCCCCCCCCCCCCCTTCTCTACGGCGACAATCCCTGCAGTAAGAGAGAGGGGAGGGACGGGCTGCAGGCAGCTCACACACGCCACCCACACATCTCCCCCTCCTCCCTCCCCACGACGGAAGCAGCGGAAGGGAGGGCGGGCGGGGGGGCGGGGCGGCGGTAGCTGCTGCTGGCGCTGGCGGTGGCGCTGGCTGGTGCGCAGGCGCGAGCGGCTGGCCGCGGTGGTGGCGTCCGCGCTGACGGGCCACGCTCGCGCTGGCGCCTGCGGTCCGGGCTGGCGCGGGCGCTGGCGTCCATGCAGGTGCTGGCGCCCGCCGGCGCTGGCGTCCGCGGCGACGAAACGGGGGGCCCCGGCGCGTCGAAACGGGTGGCCGCGGGGCGACGAAACGAGGGGGGGCCGCGGGGCGACGAAACGGGGGGGCCGCGGGGCGACGAATCGGGGGCCGCGGGGCGACGAAATGGGGGGCCGCGGGGCGACGAATCAGGGGCCGCGGGGCGACGAAATGGGGGGCCGCGGGGCGACGAATCAGACGGGACGAAGAGCGCGACGGGACGAAGAAAATAGCGCATTTCGCGCTGTTGTACGGGCGGGCCCATAATTCTTAAAAAAAAGGGAAGGTTCCGGGAAAGAACCTGCTCTGTACCATGTTAGAATAGTAGCCTTAGGGTTTGGGGTAGCGTGAGCGAGAGAAACAGGAAGGTGAGGTTCACTACAGCAAGGTTACAAGATATAGCAAAGAAAGGTGAGCACATTGGTGCACCACCACTGTAGCTACACTAGAACACACAGCAAGCAGGGTATATAACAAAACTTAACAGTTTAGGGTTACATTCGCAACGGCCACCAATTTTTGGGTTGCGTAGCAACCCTATACATTTGGTAGCACTTTTCGGTCGTCTCAAATGAACAGTGCAGTTTTTATCATTTTCCCAACGTCCGAACCACTCGTTTGATCGTTTTGATAACGAGTGTTCCAAACGTGTGGAGATGACAGCACTGATACACATGAGTTTCCAAAAAAGTGAAACCAAACGTGGCCAATCATTCCATAATCGTCGATAAATACGGCGAATGGAACAATTGGTCGTCATCAAACACAATGGACAAGAAAAACACCCATTGATCATGAATGCAAATCATGTGCATCCATTCAACACGAGCAAAAACAACACATAACAACTGCGAATGAATGCTTAAGTGCATCGGTGCTACAACAGAGATGGTTCCGGTATGCTAAGGCGAGCAACGCTGCCCCAACAACGATCCCCACCTCAAATGCAGACCCGACACACTTTAACATCACACCTCAGTTGCATAACACGTGCAAAAACAACACGTAACAATAGCGAGAGAATGCTAAAATGCATCGGTGCTACAACAGAGATGGTTCCGTGTTAAGTTTTGTTATATACCCTGCTTGCTGTGTGTTCTAGTGTAGCTACAGTGGTGGTGCACCAATGTGCTCACCTTTCTTTGCTATATCTTGTAACCTTGCTGTAGTGAACCTCACCTTCCTGTTTCTCTCGCTCACGCTACCCCAAACCCTAAGGCTACTATTCTAACATGGTACAGAGCAGGTTCTTTCCCGGAACCTTCCCTTTTTTTAAGAATTATGGGCCCGCCCGTACAACAGCGCGAAATGCGCTATTTTCTTCCTCCCGTCGCGCTCTTCGTCCCGTCTGATTCGTCGCCCCGCGGCCCCCCATTTCGTCGCCCCGCGGCCCCTGATTCGTCGCCCCGCGGCCCCCAATTTCGTCGCCCCGCGGCCCCCGATTCGTCGCCCCGCGGCCCCCCCGTTTCGTCGCCCCGCGGCCCCCCCTCGTTTCGTCGCCCCGCGGCCACCCGTTTCGACGCGCCGGGGCCCCCCGTTTCGTCGCCGCGGACGCCAGCGCCGGCGGGCGCCAGCACCTGCATGGAACGTCGCCAGCGCCCGCGCCAGCCCGGACCGCAGGCGCCAGCGCGAGCGTGGCCCGTCAGCGCGGACGCCAGCACCGCGGCCAGCCGCTCGCGCCTGCGCACCAGCCAGCGCCACCGCCAGCGCCAGCAGCAGCTACCGCCGCCCCGCCCCCCCGCCCGCCCTCCCTTCCGCTGCTTCCGTCGTGGGGAGGGAGGAGGGGGAGATGTGTGGGTGGCGTGTGTGAGCTGCCTGCAGCCCGTCCCTCCCCTCTCTCTTACTGCAGGGATTGTCGCCGTAGAGAAGGGGGGGGGGGGGGGGGGGGAGAGAAGTGCAGAAGGTGAGGGGGTGGTGATAGTGAAGTTGACTGGAGTGTGAGGGTGAGCATTGGGGGGATGGCAGATTCATGGAGTGAGGTTAAAGGGGGGTGGTTGAGTTGAGTTGAGTTCTGAAGGTTCTTAAGAGGGTCCGCCGCTCTTGGCCCCCCACCTTCTGAAGGTTCTTAAGAGGGTCCGCCGCTCCTGGCCCCCCACCTTCTCTCCTTTTCCCTCACTCCTCCCCAACCCCCCTTTGTAAAAGGAGGTTCGTAAGCGGGTCCGCCGCTCCTGGCCCCCCACCTCTCCTCATCCCTCTCTCTCTTCTCCTCTCCTCTCCTCTCCTCTCACCTCCTCCTCCTTCCTAACCTCTCTACCCTCTTCCGCTGCGCCACGTGTACCTGTACTAGTTATCACGGCAAGCAGGTTAAGGGGGTGTGTTAAGTTTTGTTATATACCCTGCTTGCTGTGTGTTCTAGTGTAGCTACAGTGGTGGTGCACCAATGTGCTCACCTTTCTTTGCTATATCTTGTAACCTTGCTGTAGTGAACCTCACCTTCCTGTTTCTCTCGCTCACGCTACCCCAAACCCTAAGGCTACTATTCTAACATTCCGGTATGCTAAGGCGAGCAACGCTGCCCCAACAACGATCCCCACCTCAAATGTAGACCCGACACACTTTATCATCACACGTCAGTTGCACACACGAGACAGACAGGTGCAAACAGACAAATGCACATATCGATGCAAACAACCACAGATGGATACAGAGACCGCAATAAACACGCAACCGTCATGAATAAAATTCAGAAATGCAAAAATAATTGCTAGCCTATCCCACCTTACCCTCCTTACAACCCTCCTTCCCTCCTTCCCTCATCTCCATCCCACTCCCTCCCTCATCTCCCTTCTCAGCTCACGTGCCCTGCACAAAGCAAAAACAGAGAAGTCAACACAAACATGCCCTGCACAAAGCAAAAACAGAGAAGTCAACACAAACATGCCCTGCACAAAGCAAAACAGAGGAGTCAACACAAACACGTCCTGCACAAAGCAAAAACAGAGGAGTCAACACACACGCCCTGCACAAAGCAAAAACAGAGGAGTCAACACAAACACGCCCTGCACAAAGCAAAAACAGGGAAGTCAACACAAACATGCCCTGCACAAAGCAAAAACAGAGGAGTCAACACAAACACGTCCTGCACAAAGCAAAAACAGAGGAGTCAACACACACGCCCTGCACAAAGCAAAAACAGAGGAGTCAACACAAACACGCCCTGCACAAAGCAAAAACAGAGGAGTCAACACAAACACGCCCTGCACAAAGCAAAAACAGAGGAGTCAACACAAACACGCCCTGCACAAAGCAAAAACAGAGGAGTCAACACAAACACGCCCTGCACAAAGCAAAAACAGGGAAGTCAACACAAACACGCCCTGCACAAAGCAAAAACAGAGGAGTCAACACACACGCCCTGCACAAGAAAGCCAAAACAGAGAAAGCAACAGCACACCTTGCCCAAAAAACAGTGTATGATCACACACTGTACAAGAAAGCGAAAAGGCCAAAGGCCATAACGCTAGCGCTTCAGGCGCGGCACATTAGGTGCCATGCCAGCGCCCAAGCGTTAGAGCGCGCTGCGCGAGCGTGCTTGGCACTTGCTCGCTAGTTGCCAGCGGCCTAGACGAGTGTCTGAGGCGTCAACACCTTAGAAGCCGGCACTCTAAGCGCTTGTGCAGAAAATCGACACTCATTTGTATAAGTAGCCCTAGTTGCCCAAGCACCAGCAGAATAGATGCTAGTGCCTACGCCTCAGCATGCTCATTCGCTCTTTCACGAGCTCTCTCACGCGCTCTTTCGCGCGCTCTCTCATGCACTCTCTCACGCGCTCCCTCACGCGCTCTCTCACGCGCTCCCTCACGCGCAATCTCAGGCACACTCTCATGCGCTCTCTCTCGCGCACTCTCACGCGCATTCTCTCTCACGCGCTTTTCCACGCGCTCACTCACGCGCTCTCTCAAGCGATCTCTCACGCACACTCTCACGCGCACTCTCACGCTCTCACACGCACTCCCTCACGCGCTCTCTCACGCGCTCCCTCACGCGCACACTCACGCGCCCACTCACGCGCTCTCTCACGCGCTCTCTCACGTGCACTCTCAGGCACACTCTCACGCGCATTCTCTCTCGCGCACTCTCACGCGCATTCTCTCTCTCACGCGCTCTCTCACGCGCTCCCTCACGCTCTCACACGCGCTCTCTCACATGCTCTCTCATACGCAATCTCACGCGCTCTCACACGCGCTCTCTCATGCACACTCTCACGCGCACTTTCACGCGCTCTCTCACATGCTCTCTCATACGCAATCTCACGTGCTCTCACACGCGCTCTCTCATGCACTCTCACGCGCTCTCTCACGCGCTCTCTCACATGCTCTCTCATACACAATCTCACGCGCTCTCACACGCGCTCTCTCATGCACACTCTCACGCGCTCTCTCACGCGCTCTCTCACGCGCTCTCTCACGCGCTCCCTCACGCGCTCTCTCACGCGCTCTCTCACGCGCTCTCTCACGCTCTCACACGCGCTCTCTCACATGCTCTCTCATACGCAATCTCACGCGCTCTCACACGTGCTCTCTCATGCGCTCTCTCACGCGTTCTCTCACGCGCTTCCTCACGCCCTCTCCTGTGCTCTCTCACGCGCACTCTCAGGCACACTCTCACGCGCTCTCTCTCGCGCACTCTCACGCGCATTCTCTCTCACGCTCTTTTCCACGCGCTCTCTCACGCGCTCTCTCACGCGCTCTCTCACGCACACTCTCACGCGCACTCTCACGCTCTCACATGCACTCCCTCACGCGCTCTCTCACGCGCTCTCTCACGCCCACACTCACACGCTCTCTCACGCGCATACTCGCGCGCTCTCTCACGTGCTCTCTCACGTGCACTCTCAGGCACACTCTCACGCGCACTCTCACGCGCACTCTCACGCGCATTTTCTCTCTCACGCGCATTTTCTCTCTCACGCGCTCTCTCACGCGCTCTCTCACGCGCTCTCTCCTGCGCTCTCTCCTGCGCATTCGCTCCCATGCACACGCTCTCCCTCGAGATCTCTCACGCGCTCTCTCATGCACACTCTCACGCGCACTCTCACGCGCTCTCTCACATGCTCTCTCCTGCACACTCTCACGCGCTCTATCACGCGCTCCCTCACGCGCTCCCTCACGCGCACCCTCACGCGCTCTCTCACGCGCCCTCTCACGCTCTCACACGCGCCCTCTCACATGCTCTCTCATACACAATCTCACGCGCTCTCACACGCGCTCTCACACGCGCTCTCTCATGCGATCTCTCACGCGCTCTCTCACATGCTCTCTCACATGCTCTCTCATGCGCACCCTCACGCGCTCTCTCACGCGCTCTCTCACGCGCTCTCTCACGCGTTCTCTCGCGCGCTCTCACGCGCTCTCTCACGCGCTCTCTCCTGCGCGTTCGCTCCCGTGCACACGCTCTCCCTCGCGCTTCGTCTCTCCCCTTCGTCAAATGAAAGTGCAAGCAAGAGGAGACCAATTAACACAGGGCAAAAAAAAAGGGAATTTCAGAGGGGGGAAGGAGGATGAAAGAACCGGGAACGCACCTGATAACCACGATGCCTCAGAAAACAACCCGCGCTGGCGCACCTACCCGCGCTCCGCGCACCAACCCGCGCTTGCGCTCATGCACCTGTCGCCGGAGGCGATGGCGGAGAGGGAAGGAGAGGCGACGGCGGGGAGGGAAGGAGAGGCGACGGCGGGGAGGAGGGAGAGGCGACGGCGGAGAGGAGGGAGAGGCGACGTGGGGAGGAGGGAGAGGCGACGGTGGGGAGGAGGGAGAGGCGACGGTGGGGAGGAGGGAGAGGCGACGGCGGAGAGGAAGGAGGGGCGACGGCGGAGAGGAGGGAGAGGCGACGGCGGAGAGGAAGGAGACGGCGGGGAGGAGGGAGAGGCGACGGCGGAGAGGAGGGAGGGGCGACGGCGGGAGGAGGGAGAGGCGGCGGCGGGATGGGAGAGAGCAGCGACGGCGGCTGGGAAGGAGGGAGGGGCGATGGCGGGATGGGAGGGAGCGGCGACGGCGGCTAGGAGGGAGAGAGACGCGATGGCGGGGTGGGAGGGAGCGCGACGGCGGGGTGAGAGGGAGAGGCGACGGAAAGGAGTAAGGGATAGCTAGACGGTTGGTAAGGCGCGACTGCAGGATTGGGTGGGAATGGGCGGATTTGGAGGGAGAAGCAAGAAGCAAGAACCAAGAAGCAAGAAGCAAGAATCAAGAAACAAGAACCAAGAAGAGACGAGAGTCGAATTGGAGCTGACAGGTGTGAAAGGAAAAAAGTACACTTCTTCTCATTACAAGACTAGAAATATGTTGAGCCGATTTACTTATAAATTTGCTAAGGTGACTGTATCGTTAAGCTGTCACTCTGGCTTTATGATTTTCTTGAATAAGGCTCGCAAAAAACGAGACATCACACTTTCAGAATCACTAGGCAAGAATAATTGAAAGGAGAGAGGGTTTGAACTAGCAGGCAGTTGAGTACAAATAGCAAACCCTAGATTGGGCTGTACTCGCTATAGAGTACCCCACTGCAGGCTAGACAATAATAGCATTCTGACACACCCCCATAGCCAAAGTGGGGTGTAATCAGCAGAGCAAGCAAAGCAGTACAAGCTCAGGGTGGATCACAATGTCACCACACATTCTGAGCACAAGTTCAAGAAGCAATAGTTTAAAGTTCACAGTTATGAGCAAAGCTAGAGGCAGTAACAGAGGGCAAGCGAGGAGGAGGAGGGCTGGCGAGAGGAGAGAAGATGAAAGGCGCCGACTGAAGCTGCAGACACACGGGCAACAGGAGCGGCGCGCACAGTGGCTACCGAGCGCACGAGGGCACCGGACTACGGGAGTATCTGGCTCCGCGGCTACGACGAGCACACACAGGAGCAACGGACCCACAGGCGACTGGCGAAGCAGGCTCGCTGGGCTACCGAAACGCGCGAGGGCATCCGGACTACTGGCGCTGCTGGCGTCACGACGGCTACCTCCACGCAATCTCCCCCGACCGTCCCACGCCCCTCTCACACACCCCCTGCTGACACCCTAGCTCCACTCCGACGGTACCCCCCTTAAACCCCAAACCCTAGGCTCCCACACACCACCCCCCTCAGCGGCAGCTGTAGCAGAGGGAGACGAGGGAGGAGGAGGAGCAGGGGGAGGAACTCACAACCGACACCCCCATAGCCGCCACCCCCACACTCTTCACCCCCAAACCCTAATTTAGGAGAACGGGCTGTAGGAGGGGTGAGGCGCCGGTAGAAGCACGGGGGACAGTGGAGAGGGCAGGAGCAGCGAGGAACGGGCCGCCCACGGGCCTGGTAGAGCCGCCCGAACCGCGCGCAGGCGGCCCGAGCCGCGCGCGGGCCTGGCGCTTCCCGTACGGGCCGCGCGCGTGCCTGGCGCAGCCCGTACGGGCCGCGCGCGGGCCTGGCGCAGCCCGTACGGGCCGCGCGCGGGCCTGGCGCAGCCCGTACGGGCCGCGCGCAGGCCTGGCGCAGCCCGTACGGGCCGCGTGCCGGGTGTACGGGCCGCGCGCAGGCCACGACGGGCGACGGGGGGCGACGCGCGGGTCCCCGTCGCCCGTCGCAGCGCCTCCCGGGGGCGACGTGCCGAGTGACGGGGCAGGAACCCGCCGCGCGCCTCGGGGCACACGGCGGGCAGAGAACCGCCGCGCGCCTCGGGGCGCACGGCGGGCAGAAAACCGCCGCGTGCCTCGGGGCGCACGGCGGGCTGAAAACCCTAGTTTCGACGCCGCGCGCCACGGGGCGCGCGGCGGACAGGGAGTAGCAGTAGCAGTAGCAGTAGCAGCGGAAGGCTTAGGTGGTGGGCCCACCCACAGGATCGACCCAGGAGGGTCGACCTGCTCTGAATACCATTTCAGAATCACTAGGCAAGAATAATTGAAAGGAGAGAGGGTTTGAACTAGCAGGCAGTTGAGTACAAATAGCAAACCCTAGATTGGGCTGTACTCGCTATAGAGTACCCCACTGCAGGCTAGACAATAATAGCATTCTGACACACACTTCGATTTGCTGCACGTCTGATCGAATCTGTCACATTTCGATCTATCTCTCCGCCACAGCCGATCTCTCCGCCATGGCTCTTCCTTCGAGCAGAACAATGTCTAAGCTAACAGTGTCAGTCTCAGGTTCTGGAACCATTTTCGGGGTCTACGCTTTGAGAGCTTCATTTCGACACCAAAATTATGTTCATACCGAGAACAGCTGGTCGTCGTTACTACTCAAGCAAGATCCTTCATACCAGTCAACGAGCTGCTCACTTTCATGTCATTGCACTGCCTGTTCCAAGAGAGTCACATCGGCCGCAGCGCGACGTCCAGGATGGAGATTAAAAACAGGTGCAACCCGAAGTTGGAAGTTCAAGTATAAGGAGATTACTCGGCGAAATATTTTCAGGCTATCATCATTCTCAGAACTTCAACTGCAAGCAAAATATGATGAGGAACATCACAAGATTCATCGAGCAAGCATTACAGATCGCCTCAAGTCACAAGGAGATATGGCAGGGGTATTTCAAGAGAAACCTTTTTTAGGAATGGCTTCCGAAACTTCAGAAGTTCAAGATGTTTATTACGTGGACGAGAAAAAGGCAATGGAAGTCGAATCTCAGAAGTGCAAGGAGATTACTGGGCAAAATATTTCCAGGTCACAAAATGGTTTCTACCTGGACGACAAAAAGGCAAACGAAGGAGTTTCACCAACAAGTCGACTAGTTGCAAGAGACGTGAAACCGCAACCACGCGAATCAGAAACAGATTTGAAGAAAACAGGATTTAAGTCGCCTACATGTCCAGAAGTTGTCAGAGGTCCACTGGTGATCCCCGATTGATCCTAGGGAAGGGTTACAGGCACGTTGGCCTGGGGGGTTATGGGCGCACTCACCCGCTACACAAAAAAGCCCTTTTATCCCAGTGGTTAGTGACTGGGATTCTGACATGGTATCAGAGCGAAGGTCTCGGGTTCGAATCCCGGTGTGTGCACCTCGGGCATCCCAGTGCGGGGGGGTGTCAGAGGTCCACTGGTGATCCCCGATTGATCCTAGGGAAGGGTTACAGGCACGTTGGCCTGGGGGGTTATGGGCGCACTCACCCGCTACACAAAAAAGCCCTTTTATCCCAGTGGTTAGTGGCTGGGATTCTGACAGAAGTCACGCTTCATTCTAACATAGCTCATGAATCGGAAGACTACGAGCTTTTCATTGCTGGAATCTTTGAAGACGGCGGTTGGTTTTTTACTGAGAAGAGATATGACGACGATGGAAAGTTCCCTACGTTTCAAGAAGTCTACCTTCAATTTGAGGATAGCGACAACTACCTTTCTGCAAGCAGGCGCCATGAAACTGAAGTTACATTTCTCTCAAGAGAAGAAGATTTTGGAACAGAGGCAGCAGATGCTTCAACCATCCTTTCCCAGAGTCAGAGAAGTGCAACTGAGAGCGTGCAACTGCTCAAGCCAACCAGTGGTACACCAAGCCCAATCGGGCAAGATGAGTTTTTCAGGCGCCTAGTGTTTAAACCCCCATAATAGGTTGCGAGGGTACGGTACAGTGTACCCAGGCCCTACGGGGGCCAGTACATTGACCTAACCCCTCCCTAATCGGTTACGACCGTGATGTTTCGCATTGTATAATCTCATTATATAGTGCATTTTCACCTCCAAAAAAAAAATGAACTCGCATTTTTTGGAATGTACTCAATATGAGTTATTACAAATCAAGACAGTGCCACGTGGTTCAGTGCCCTCCGAAAACCCTCCACGCAATTTTCAAGTCAATTGCTGACGAAGCAGAAACAAGCAGGCAGAAACATGGAGAAAAAAACAAAGCACAAAGCAAATTCCCACAATAGTATATTGTAAGTGCAATACAGTAAGATGGATTTAAAAAATATTGTCCATTATAAACACAAAACATTGAGTGTTCAAATAGTTCTCACAGAAGAATCACTAAGTAAAAAAATTCTGCATACCTGCTATATTTTGTTAAAGAGGAATTACGCAGTTTATTCCATTTTAACCAAATAACACGAACATTATAATTTGATTTACATCAGTAAATTTAAATGTTTTCCATCATAATGTTTCTTATACGAGGATACAACTCTACGCAACCCATCCGACGTAAACGTCGAACCTTGTTTATGGTCGAATTGTGGTGCACGGTGTTATGAATGAACTTGTCAGAGTGCGCAGATATCGAATAACGAGAATGAGAATTACAGAATGACGAAACAATGAAGTAGCGAGGCCTAAATAGGGGAAATCCTAGCTAGGCGGGGAGGTGGGGAAAGGTTGGCTCGCGAAGTGTCGCGATTGGTGCGGAGGCGGCTCGGTGAGGTTTGGATGCGAAATTGTAGGCCGAACCAGTTGGTCGCGTGGCCCTCGGGATGGCCTCGCTAACGAGTGCCTCAGTAAGGATTTGTAAATCCTTACACTCTCCCACCTCCTAAATAAGGCAGCTATGAACTGAAATGAGTCCCACAGTAGCGAAGAGCCGTTCATCTTCACTGCAGCTGAATCCGACGGTTGAAAAAGTCTTTGACAATATTTTTGAAAAAGTTGGAATGTAGGCCGTTGATGTAGTCGGATTTCGATCTGACGGTCGACGATGAACTGGCCCAAAATGAAGTGGAAGTTGGAATGTGGGCCGTTGATCGAGCAGGTGCGAATCTGACGGTCGAGGCAGATGCGATTTTGGAGGGAACAGACTGACGCGAAATTCAATCGCGATCAATCAGGAACCGTCGATCGTGAAGCAGCAATCGCAGTCGTCCGTCGTGCTGCCGCATTCTGACAGAGTCAGAAGAGTACCGAAGAAAACGCCGAAGGAAAACAGTGCAGCGCACTATCTCCCCCCTTTCAGAATAGCTAGGCAAGAATGATTGAACTAGCAGAAGTTTGGGTACAAATATGAAACCCTAGTTGGGGTTGTACCCCATATTGGCTACCCCACTACAGCCTACAAGCATAATACAGTTTAACACACCCCCATAGGCAAAGTGGGGGAGAACAAAGGGTCACAAGACCAGTCCAGCAAAGCAAAGCAAAGCCCAGGGTGGATCACAACGTCACCACACTCCGAGCACAAGTAAAGGCCACAAGGCCAGTTCACATGCAGTGCTAGATATAGTACAAGACAAGCAACACAGTGATCAAAACCTAGCAAGCAAGCAACAAGATATATATAAAGTACAGTACAAAGAATGTCAAGCAGTGAGCAAGTGAGGAAACGTGGACACAAGGCCTAAAGAAGTACAGTGCCGCTGATGATCACTAGGCGGGAGCGCCTTGGTGAAGATATCAGCAGTGTTGGCCTTCGAGTCCACGTACACAAGCCGAAGCTGACCGCGCTGCTGAAGCTCTCGAGCAAGAAAGTAGCGAAGAGCAATGTGCTTCGTTCTGTGCTCCTGACACAAGGCAAGAGCCGCCTTGTTGTCACCGTACAGAACTGGAGGAGAACTAGGCCGCTCTCCCAAGTCAGTCAGCAGGTAGGTGAGCCAGCGTAACTCCTGTGCAGCCATGGCTGTGGCGTAGATCTCAGCCTCACAACTAGAGCCGAGAACAGAGGAAGAGCGGGTGGACCGCCACGAGACAGAACCAGAGCCAAGGCTGAAGGTGTAACCCTGTGACGACCGCTGCGTAGCCAGGTCGTCCACCCAAGAAGCGTCCGAGTGACCAGTGAGGACAACTCTGTCACGTCCTCCAAGCACCAGCCCCATGCCTGATGTACTGCACAGGTAACGCAGCACCCTCTTAGCAGCCTCCCAGTGCTCTCGCCTGTGTCTCCCAGGCGCAACGTAACGAGCAAGGATGCTAAGAGGGTACGCGAGGTCAGGTCGCGTGCAAGTCATCAGGTACATGAGGCAGCCTACAAGCTCTGGGTACGGGCCACTCGGCTCTACGGACTCGTCCGAAGGTGGAGCTGAGAGCGAGTGGCTGGTAGCCAGAGGTGTGGCCTGTGGTGAGGAGAACTGGAAGCCGAAGCGCTGAAGGACCTGCTGCACCATGTGTGACTGAGTCAGGGTGATGGTGCGGCGAGCTCTGTCCCGGGTGATCTGCAAGCCAAGGTAGCTACGCAGTTCACCCAGGTCAGTGCAGGTGTGTCTCTTCTGCAGCTCCGACTTCACACGAGCGAGTGCCTCAGTGTCAGCAGTAGCAAAGACCAAGTCGTCGACGTACACGAGGATGTAGAACGGCGGCAGCGACGTGTCTGTGCGCAGAAACAGCGACGGGTCAGCAGTAGACGGCGCGAACCCAAGAGCCGCAAGTGTAGTCCTCAGTGTGTCGTGCCACTCACGTGGCGCCTGGCGGAGACCGTAGACTGGCCGGCGGAGACTCCACTGGGTACCAGGGGGAAACGACCCAGTAAAGCCAGGTGGGCGGCGCAGCCAGATCTCCTCGTGCAGGCTGCCCTGCAGGAACGCTGTGCTGAAGTCAAGAGAGTGAAGCTCGTAGTCACGCTGAGCAGCAACGTGCAGCAGAACCCGAAGAGTCGTCATCTTCGGGGTGGGGGAGAAGGTCTGGAAGAAGTCGACCCCCTGACGCTGACTGAAGCCTCTAGCAACGTAACGAGCCTTGAAGACAGGCGGAGAACCTGGCGGCCGCTTCACCCTGAAAATCCACATGCCATCGACGATGTTCGCCCCAGGAGGGGGAACCTCGTCGACGTAGGTGCCTGTGGACTTCCAGGATGCCATCTCTGCGTCCATGGCTGTCTGCCACTAAGAGGAGTAGGAGCCCGAGATCGCCTCTGCGTAAGTGCGCGGAGTGGGGATGTCTAGTGCATCCGGGTCTCCCTCAGGGGCAAGTAACCAGGCCACGAGATGAGGTACAGCAGCCGCAAGAGAGTCAAAGTCCTCCTGCCTGTCCTCAAGGACGTCCGTGCCAAGAGCACACTCACCCCCGACGGACGGAGGACAGACAGACGCAGACTCTGACTCAGCAACAAGGCTAGCAGCGTAGTCTAGACGACAGGCAGCAGCAAAGTCAACCAACTCAGCGACCAGAGCAGACGCAGCCGAGGACTCAAAGGTAGGGTCAGTGACAACAGTAGCGAGGAGACGCGTGACTGTAGGGTGCTCAGCGCGATACCGGTCAGACTCAGGGTCCGGAACGGCAGGCAAAGAGGACGCAGGAGGAGACGGTAGAGGGACACGCCGAGGAGCAGTAGAGGGACGCAGAGTCATGTAGTGAGTGCCTGGGACAGGAGGAGGACGCTCACGACGGACACGACTACCAGTGCGAGCAGGACGAACAGGCGACACAGGACGAGACTCAGGCTCACGACGCTCTGTAAGACCTCCTGTGGGACCAGCGTAAGGAGAGGGAGCAGGGAGAGGCGAGGCAGGCGGTAACTGTGACTGCGGCTGGACAGGCGGAGGACACTCTACGGAGGGAGGAGGACAAGGAGGAGGAGCCTGCCCAAGAACCTGCTGAAGGAGCGGTACGAAGTACGGTCGCGGCCGCGCAGCGTCTCCAGAAGCAGAAGAGACTCCAGCGGCCGGGTCCTCAGGACCAGCAGGAGCTCCAACGTCCGGGTCCCCAGCACCAGCAGCAGCGCCACCGCTCGGGTCCTCAGCTCCAGCAGCAGCTCCACCAGGCGGGTCCGCAGCACCAGCAGCAGCGCCACCCCCAGAGTCGGCAGCTCCAACTCCGCTAGCACCGCCAGCGCCAGAGTCCCCAGCTCCAGCAGCTCCAGTCGCAGTGCTCCCAGAACAACCAGTCCCGGCAGCTCCAGTACCCCCAGTACGAGCACCCCCAGGACGAGCAGCCCCAGCACCCCCAACTCCAGCCGAGCCACTAGGACGGCGAAAGCGCCGGACGTACCAGTCACGAAGCTGCTGCGGTGTGAGAGACTGCTCAGCACCCCGAACCGGAGCACCCCCAGACGCAGTAACCCGAGGCTCCGTAGGCTCAGTAGCAGCACCCCCAGGCTCAGTACCCGCAGGCTCAGTACCCGCAGGCTCAGCACCCCCAGTCGCAGCACCCCCAGGCTCAGCACCCCCAGGCGGCAAACTCTCAGGCACAGTACCCTCAGCTCCAGCACCCGTAGTCCCAGCACTCCCAGGCCCCGCACCCGCAGGCTCAGCACCCCCAGGCTCAGCACCCCCAGGCTCCGTACTCTCAGGCACCGTACCCTCAGCTCCAGCACCCTCAGTCCCAGCACCTGCAGCCCCAGCACCCCCAGGCCCAGCACCCCCAGGCTCAGCACCCCCAGGCTCAGCACCCCCAGGCTCAGCACCCCCAGGCTCAGCACTCCCAGCAGCACCACCCGCAGCAGCACCTGAGTCACCTGTGAACTCGACAGGCTCAGCGACGGGAGGAGGGTCTACCTGAGAGACACCTGAAGGAGCAGGACCCTGAGGGGGAAGGGGGTCTACCGGAGGGGGACCAGGAGCAAGGAAAAGCGGCGGGGGAGGGAGGGGGGCAGTGCGGTAGGGGAAGAGACGGTAAAAAGGGACCGACTCGTCAAAGGTGACATCCTGAGAGGCGAAGACCCGGCGCGAGGTGGGGTGGTAAAACTGCCAGCCAGGCGCGTCAGGGACAAAGCCAAGGAAGACACAGGGAAGCGTGCGGGAGGAGAGCTTGTCCGCGGACGTATCGCGGACAAGGGCACAAGCACCCCACACCCGGAAGCGCGACGCATCGCCAACCTCCCCCGTCCAACGCAGTGTGGGCGAGGTCTCCGGCAAGGAGACACAGGGCCAGAGGTTGAGCTGATGCGCGGCGTACCGGACAGCAAACGGCCACAGAAAATGGGGAGCCGCCGCGTGGACCAAGGAGGTACGAGCGACCTCCATGACCAGGCCAATGCGGCGCTCAGCAACCCCATTCTGCTGTGGGGAGTCCGGAAGCGTGAAGGTCTGCTCGATGCCCTCCGCCTGACAGAAGGTCCTCAAGAGATCGGAGGAAAACTCACCACCTCTGTCAGAGTGCAGACGCAGGACAGGAAGATCCGTCCGGAAACGGCGGCGGAGCTGGAGACGAACCGTGCGGATCCAAGGGATCAGAACAGCAGGGACCTCACCCTTGGTGCGCAAGGGGAAGACCGTGGTGTAACGCGAGTAGTCGTCGACAACCAGCAAAAAGTACCGCTCACCGCCCTGACCACGAACGCGGGCTGGGCCCCACACGTCCAGGTGGAGGGTCTGCAGAGGAGCCTCTGTCGGGGGGAACGAGGAGGAGTGAGGAGCGGCGCGCTGCCGCCCCTCGACGCAAGGAAGGCAAGGCGGCGCAGGCGAGGCAGGGAGGGGAGGGAGGGACCTGGGAAGACCAGACACAAGGTGGCGACGGTGCATGCCACGAAGGCGTGGCAAGGAGGGGTGACCCAGGCGGTGGTGCCAGAGAAGAGTCTGGTGCGACAGGGAACGACACTCACAGGCGTGGGCTACCAGACCTGACGCAGACACCTGACCGACAGCAGCGACCTGAGGAGACGCAGTGGTCAGTGTGTAGAGACTCGACCCCGGCCGACGGGTAAACGTAGCCAGGTGACGGCCGGTCCTGGAGCACGTGCAGATCGCCACACGCTGTCCGCCAGGGGTAAAGGTGTCAACCCACTGATCCTGGAGGACAGCGTTGCTCACCAGGTTCGTCGAGAACGAGGGGAGGTGGAAACCCGACAACGAGCCAGACGGAACCGCCGGACAAGGGAGGACAGTGGTGGACTGGGCAAGGACTGGGCCCCCAGAGGGGTCAGCCAAGGAGACTGGGACCGGTGCAGGAAGCGGTGTGAGCTCAGTACTGTCACGAAAGAAGCAACGGGAAGCACCTGAGTCAAGGGTGAAGGTGTGACAGGCCTCAGCCGGTGCGGTACCTGAGAGAGCAGTCTCTGTGGGTGCTGTACCTGAGAGAGCAGACTCGAAACCAGCCAGGACAGCACTGGGGGGAGCAAGTACAGGGGGCACCATACCAGAGAGAGCAGACTCACTAGTACCCAGGGCAGCGGGCTCTATACCTGGGTCAGGCGGCACACACAAGTAACAGTCTCCCTCGGCACTAACAGTCAATGCATACATGGCAGCAATAATAGCATCATAGTCAAGAGCAAAGACATCAACACCAGCCCTCATGAGCTCAGCCCAGCGGGGGCGCTCAACATCCGCGCCCATCTCCTCACGCCAAGCGTCGTCAAGGCGGGAGAAGCAGCGGTACGGGGTGTGGAACCTCCCACACGTCTGTCCCTTGCGGTCACCTGTGCGAATGACATAAGAACAGCGGCCACTGCCCCCCGACGTCCCACGCTGAGCAAGCCACTCACGAAGCTGCTGGGTCGTCTGGGGACGCTGCTGCTGCTGGGAGCTCTGGCCCGAGCCAGTGCCTCCACTCCGACCGCCGCCGCCACCACTACCACCGCTCCGACCGCCACCGCCACCACCGCCACCACCGCCACCGCCGCCACCGCCGCCGCCGCCACTACTGCCACTGCTTCCGCCGCCGCCCCCGCCTCCACCACCGACCCCACTCCCACCAGCGCTCCCGCCACCGCTCCCTCCAGCACCGCCTCCCCCCCCACCTCCCCCACCTCCTCCCCCCCCAGCGCCACCACCACCACCCTTGCCCCCTTTGCCCTTGCCGGTGCGGCGCCTCCCACCAGGAGCAGAAGCAGCGCCAACAGACTCAGCACCAAGGAAGTCAACAGCAGCAGCAGCAGCGTAGGAGGGAGCGAGGGGAGAGGGAGAACACCCCTCAAAGATGGGGGTGCGAGGAGCGCCACGAGCAGCACCAACAGCTACAATGCTCTTTTCGGCCGCGAGCAGCTGCTCCTCTAGGAGGGCGACTGTGAGCTCAGTGGGACAGCGAGCAAGGAAGTGGTCTCGAACTGAGCGGAGGGTGTCAGGGAGACGGGTGACTATGAAGTGGAGTGTCCAGTACAGTGGAGGGGGGTTCTTAGCGCAGAACTCAGTGGGAAGGGCGGCACGCAGGCGAGCATCACTAGTGCGAAGGTGGGTGATAAGATCGGCGACTGTAGTAAAGGTGGACAGATCGGGGAACAGGTACGGCAGCATGAGGCGGCTAAGCTCGGCTGTGGCAGGCGAGGAGTAGCGAGCAACGACAGCATCGTACAGGGCCTTAGCGGATTTGCAGTCGCCAAAATGCTCGAGCTCAGCTAGCGGCAGGTGACTACGAATGGCTAGGCGAGCAGCTGCGTCACGAGTCTGCCAGTGGGAACGAACACTAAGCTCGGCTGTGGCAGCAGGAGCAGCGGCAGCACCAGACGCGTAGTCATAGAGGGAGATGTGGTCCGTGCTATTGCTCATAAGATACAACTGCAGGTCGTCGAGCCAGGAAGTGAACTGCACGGGACGGCCCTCAGCATCGAAGGAAAGAACGCGAATAGAGGCCATAGCTCAGGCGTGAGGGCACAGCAGAGCAGCGGCAGCAGCAGAGGGGACGCAGCAAGCGGGCAGTGAGGCAGCGGGCGGCGCTGCGAAGCAGGTAGCGGGCGGGCGGGCGGCGCTGCGAGCGGGCAGCGAAGCGGGCGGGCCGCGAAGCGGGCAGCGAGCGGGCGGGCGGGCTGCGAAGCGGGCGGGCCGCGGAGCGGGCAGCGAGCGAGCGGGCTGCGAAGCGGGCGGGCCGCGAAGCGGGCAGCGAGCGGGCGGGCGGGCTGCGTGGCGGGCGGGCCGCGAAGCGGGCAGCGAGCGGGCGGGCGGGCGACACTGCGAGGGGCGCGCGAGGGCGCTAGTGAGGGGCGCGCGAGGGCGCTAGCAAGGGGCGCGCGAGGGCGCTAACGAGGGGCGCGCGAGGGCGCTAACGAGGGTGCGCGCGAGGGCGCTAGCAAGGGGCGCGCGAGGGCGCTAACGAGGGCGCACGAGGGCGCTACGAGGCTAGGGCACGGGGTAGCGTGGTAACCGCATGCGAGCGGTGGTGGGCCCTTAAAAAAAAACGGTCGGTAGGTCCTAGGGACCTCCTGCTCTGAATACCATTTCAGAATAGCTAGGCAAGAATGATTGAACTAGCAGAAGTTTGGGTACAAATATGAAACCCTAGTTGGAGTTGTACCCCATATTGGCTACCCCACTACAGCCTACAAGCATAATACAGTTTAACACCCCCCTCCAAGAAAAGCCAACCAAAAAACTTCCCGCAGCTGCGCTGAAATGAAAACCAATAAAACCAGGTGTTAAGTCTCCGAAGTAAAGCGTGGAGCTTAGATTGTCGAGGCGGAAACGTGTCGGTGTGGAAATTCGATGACGAAACCAGTTGTTACGTGCCCCAAAATTCCTTAAGGGCGAACCAGCGAAAGTATACCAAAAACCGTGACAAAAACTCTGTATTATCCGAACTGTCCATTGTTTGTCTCCAAGCGCGAGAATCATGCCGATATCTTCAGCAGTAGCAGCTGGAAGCACCTGACGTGGTTGATAACTAATGCAGTTGTCGTGGGCGGGTCGATGGCGAGTTGTCAGTAGCAGAGTTGGAAGGGATTGTCCGAGAAATCTGTCGTAATGCGCCGATGGTTCGTGGGCAGGGATGAAGTTTTACAGCTGTCGCTCCCCCCGTCACTGTTGCTGCCGCCTTCTTCAGTTCGTCGTAAGTCGTTCGTACCCCTTGAAAAGTCCGTGTAGTTCCCGCGGTGTTGCCCAACGTCATTGTCGCACACTTTTAACCAAAGCTCCGAAAGTATTGCCACAAAAATGCCGCGTTTCTCGCCGTATAAACCGTGAAGCCCTTCGTCAAACTCCGAAATTGTCGCTCGAAAAGTAGCCTCGTAAATCCGCAGTTGCAGGTGCAGTTCTCCTCCGAAAATCTCGGACGTACTATAGCCGCCCACTCGGTCACCATCAGTTTCCGTCGGTTACCCGACCCCAGCATGTGGGTTCAATCGAGAATCGGGATTGCCCTGGGTTATTTCGAAACCGAATTTCACGGAACCTAGTGGCATCAACGCCGTTGACCCCATCTTCGAAGCTGCTCCCGCCGATGAATTTTAACTGAAAATCACGCAACCCTTACTGGCGCTTTGCAGATGTTTCACCTCATCTCTCTTCGCCGGCAAGTAAATTCCAAAACTTCGGCTGCTCCCACGCTCCCTTTTACTGAAGAATTTCCCGCGGTGTACGTTTAAACACCCGTGGGTTCTAGGTATCCCCGCCGCTGTGTTTCTTGCCAGGCGACTTAAAAAGTGCCCTTCAGGCGAAGTCCCCCAACGACTCAACCGCACTCCAAGAAGCGAAGAAACACCCTCAGCTCCAACTTTTTTTTTTTTTTTTGTAGGAAGATAACCCGAAAATCGTGGTTGAGGCAGCAGTCCCGAAGTTATTTTCCGCCGTGTAGCCCCGACGTTTCCGCCGTTAACCCTGGTACTCCGATGTTCACCCATCTTCATACCCGTCGAAGCCACTTAGCGAATCCCAGGTATCCTTGGCAATGTACCGCTCGCCGCGCCTCCATGTAACAATATCAAACCCTTTCGGTGTCTACCGAATAGACTCCGAAATTCGCGGTGTAAGGTGCACGGGCTCAACCTCTCACTCAAGTGATCTGCTGGATCACCCACATTTTTCCCTCCGTCGTCAAATTGTTTTGAATTCACCCCCCGACAATTCCGCTTCCCGCCGTTCACCCAGCGTCCGCTTTTGTCGGATGGGGTATCGTCGTTCTTGCCCGCGCGAGCTCGACCACGGTGGAGAGGCAAAAACTATCGGAGTCGGGGTAGCCTTAGTTAAAAGGAAACTATCGCCCAACCGTTTTGCAGCCCGCCGTGCCTATCACGCCACAAAATTTCCACAGCTTCCTGATCTCAGCTTCGCCGCTGCGCCGTCAATTCGTGTAGACGCCCGGGTCAGGAGAAATCCGTTAACTGCACCAATGTTGTCCACGCAGCTCCCCGACTTTTTCGCGTGCCGTTCACCCAGCCCGCTTTTGTCGGAGTAGAACAGTGCCGCGAGCTCCACTTTTTTTTTTTTCTTTTCTGTGCAGCTGTCGAACGAGCACCAAACCAGGTGCCTTTAACCAGCACAGGGTAGGCACGTGTTCACCCCCGTTATTCGGCCAAGTAAGTTGACTGCATGAGTCAGAACTAAAACTTGGTGGGGATGGTGAGGTTCGGGCGAAGTAGGGCCGCAGATCGGTTCCACCGGCTTTTACTCTGCTCCCACGACGTTCTTCAACCCCCGCTTAGCCGTTGGGCCGTTTCTTCCCGTGTGTCCCGGCAGCCTGTACCGACCCCTCTGAAATAGTCGGGCGGTACCTTGGACACCGTTTAACCGTGGGTTGTCAGCAGCTGTCCCCGAAAACAACGTCCTTGGTCAGGGGAAACTGTTCTCGATACTGCCGGCCAGCTTGCAACAACACCAGGCACGCAGCGTCGTACGAGTG
This sequence comes from Closterium sp. Yama58-4, assembly GCA_947470075.1. Classification (NCBI taxonomy): domain Eukaryota; kingdom Viridiplantae; phylum Streptophyta; class Zygnematophyceae; order Desmidiales; family Closteriaceae; genus Closterium; species Closterium sp. Yama58-4. The sequence goes on along the minus strand of CANIUD010000234.1, from coordinate 187,463 downwards.
TTTTCGAGGTGTACCTGCCTCGATTTTCCTCGTCGCCTGCGCCCCACTTCTTCGTAAGTGCGATTTAGCCACCGCGTTTTCCGTTGCAGCCCGTAAGTGTCAGCAGGTATGAAGTCCCGTCTGTCCACGAGCACTCCTGCCGAAATTTCCGATGACGCGTCCGCCAATGCAGTAAAAGCCGCCGCAATTAACAGGTCAGGCGGGACGGCAGTTGACTCCCTCTAAGTCGGGCAGTCTAGTGTCGTCTCTCCTCGCCACCGACATTTTCGGACGCAAACTCCTTTTGCGCCTGGCGAGTTCCCCCAGCCGACTTTTCTTCAACAATAGCTCCGAAAATCTCGCACAGTGACGCACGTCCGACGTCGCCAGCTGCCGAAAACACACCCCGCGAGTCACGCGCGCATGATGACGACGAGCCACCGTTGTCACTTGCCGCATGGGACGGACTCCGAGATTGTCGCGCAACTGTTGACCAAGGTCTGACGTCGTCAACTGCCACTCATCGTCACGACTTCCGAAATCTTCGTGCAGATCCCGACGCAGGTCCGCTAACGCCAGCTGCCACACGAAAATATCCCCGAAATCGTCGGAACGCAGCGGAAATAACTCACGTTTAACGTCGCGACAGCTCCAGCTGTCCGTTGCCCGGGGGGAGGGAGGCCACGGTCGATCGCGACCGTTCGAGGCAAGGATCCGGCGGTGCCAAAAGAGTGCCCGTAAAAACATCGCCGCGATGAGCAACTAACTAGTTCTCCTGGCCGGCTAGCACGCAACTCCTGGACCCCAAGGCATCCTTCCTCGTCCCCCCCCCGAGGGGTATTACACTCTAAAAAGCGGGGTAGGCTAGGAAAGTAGCTCTGATACCAGGTGTTATGAATGAACTTGTCAGAGTGCGCAGATATCGAATAACGAGAATGAGAATTACAGAATGACGAAACAATGAAGTAGCGAGGCCTAAATAGGGGAAATCCTAGCTAGGCGGGGAGGTGGGGAAAGGTTGGCTCGCGAAGTGTCGCGATTGGTGCGGAGGCGGCTCGGTGAGGTTTGGATGCGAAATTGTAGGCCGAACCAGTTGGTCGCGTGGCCCTCGGGGTGGCCTCGCTAACGAGTGCCTCAATAAGGATTTGTAAATCCTTACACACGGGGATCTTACATGCCCTTAGTGAACTAATTTTGCCGTTTAGAAGTCGACCATCCATCGCAAAAGTGTCGACTATTTTTCCGGCCACCAATCCGCGTGTTTCGCATACCAGGAGAACTTCAGTTTTAGTCCGTGTCTAAGCAAATCTGACTCGATCCCGCCACTGCAACCCAAGCTGTGCTTAGGGTATCGCGAAATCTTCGGAGATTTCGCCTTTGCCATCACCGCGCAATCCGCATCGTCGCACCTGCCGAACCCGCGTAGTGATCACATTAGCGCAATCCACATCGCCGTAGTCCGCATCGTCGCAATCCGCATCGCCACAGTCGCCATGGATTGGCAGGGCCAGCGCCTCGCGGAGTATCTGATGCAGATTATTCTCCTCGCCGGTGCCGGCATAGCTTTCGGTGCCGGATTCCTCTACTCCTCTTTCTCTCTCATGATGTATATTCATTTAGGCGCCACGTTGCTCGCGTGCCTCGTGGTGGTTCCCGATTGGCCCGTTTTCCGCCGGCACCCTCTGACGTGGCTCGAGCCGCGGCCGGCGGAGTCCACGTCGACGATCCAGGAGATGCTGAAAGCTCGCGCGTCAAAAAAGGCGGGAAAGGCGAAAAAGTGACACGCGAGGAAGATTCGCAGGTAGGCTCCGAGTCTGCTTGCACGGCTCGGGATGCTGCGGGGGTGGAATGCTGCGCGGATGGGGTGCTGCGCGGGTGGGGTGCTGCGCGGATGGGGTCCTGCGCCGGTGGGGTGCTGCGCGGGCGGGGTGCTGCGCGGTGGGGTGCTGCGCGGGTGGGTGCTGCGCGGGTGGGGTGCTGCGCTGGTTGGGTACTGCGCGGGTGGGTGCTGCGCTGGTGGGGTACTGCGCTGGTGGGGTGCTGCGCTGGTGGGGTACTGCGCGGGTGGGATGCTGGGCGGGTGGGATGCTGGGCGGTTGGTATGCTGGACAGGGGGATGCTGGGCGGGTGAGGGTGTTGCGCTTCCCTCTTTCCCATCCCGTAACCCCTCTCCGTCTTTCCCATCCCTTCACCCCCTTCCCTCTTTCCCCTCACATCATCCCCTTCCCTCTTTCCCATTCCATCACCCCATTCGATCACCCCCTTCCTTCATTCCTTCCCATCATCCCACTCCCTCTTTCCCATCCCATCATCCCACTCTCGTTCCCATCCCATCATCCCTTCCCTCTTTACCCTCGTTTCCCCTCCCTCTCTTGTCGTCTTCTTCCCTCCTCTCCCCTCGTTTCCCCTCCCGCTTCAGTCTTCTTCTTCCCTCCCTTCACAGCCTAACCTTGATTCCACCCAGCCAGCAGCAGAGGCAGACATGCCTGTCTGATGAAGAAAGAACTAGCAACATGTAAAAACATTTATAATTCTTTTTTTTTGTAATCAAGGATATCGGGCTGTGCATTGTAATCGTGGAACCATTGGTTTGGATAACAATGTGAACGGGTTTCTATCATTATGGAAGTCATTTACCGTGTAAGCTATCAAGCTGATACAGATTAACAAGACTCGACGTTTACGTCGGAAGGGTTGCGTAGAGTTGTATCCCTTGTATGGAAACATTATGTTAGAAATATTATGATAGAGTACATATATTATAATTATACTTTGCTTACAGAAGCAATTCATTAAGTTCTTCATTTTTACTTAAAACAGGTCAGGCTCGATAGTTCCTTATTATGAAGCAAAATGTTCTATAGATGTTGCTTCTCTCATAGTTGTTAATTGATTGTGGAACAATTTGGACATTTATGCTCTTTTTGTGAATTTTACAAACATGAATTGTTATCACCAATAACTTAACTCCATTGTTCTTTCAGGTTCTTATAGCGGGTTGGGCGTTTGGCATCGCTGAGTGCCCTCGTCCTGCGCTGGCATAAAATTTCTCGCTCTGCTGGCAGAAATTTTCTTGTTCTGCGCTGGCAGAAATTTTCTCGTTCTGCGCTGGCATCTGTCTCTTTCACAGCTCGAATTCGGCGCCGTCTTTTCTTGGTTCTTGTTCTTGAATCTTCTTGACAAGAACCTGCCCTGCTCCTACTCCTTTTCCTCCCCTACCCCCCACCCTCTCGCTCCCATCCAGCCGTATCCTCTCCCTCACTACACGCTGACACCTCTCCAACCCACCTCACAATCACTCCGTCCCATCCACCCCGTCATCTCCTCTCCCTTACCTCTCCGCCGTCACCTCCCTCTGTCAGAATCCCAGCCACTAACCACTGGGATAAAAGGGCTTGTTTAAGTAGCGGGTGAGTGCGCCCATAACCCCCCAGGCCGACGTGCCTGTAACCCTTCCCTAGGATCATCGGGGATCTCCAGTGGACCTCTGACACCCCCCCGCACTGGGATGCCCGAAGTGCACACACCGGGAATCGAACCCGAGACCTTCGCTCTGATACCATGTCAGAATCCCAGCCACTAACCACTGGGATAAAAGGGCTTGTTTGTGTAGCAGGTGAGTGCGCCCATAACCCCCCAGGCCGACGTGCCTGTAACCCTTCCCTAGGATCATCGGGGATCTCCAGTGGACCTCTGACACCCTCCTCCTCCTCGTCGCATCTCCTCCCTGCCGTCGTCTATCCTCCTCCCCGCCGTCGCATCTCCTCCTCCCCGCCGTCGCCTCTCCCTCCTCCCCGCCGTCGCCTCTCCCTCCTCCCCGCCGTCGCCTCCCTCCTCCCCGCCATCGCCTCTCCTCCTCCCCGCCGTCGCATCTCCTCCTCCCTGCCGTCGCATCTCCTCCTCCCCGCCGTCGCCTCTCTCTTCCCCACCGTCGCCTCTATCAAGATTCTAGGAAGAAACAAGAATGAAGAAAGGAGAGAATCGCACTAGCAGCAGTTGGCATACATATAGGAAACCCTAGTTTGGGTTGTACTCGCTATAGAGTACCCCACTGCAGGCTAGACAATAATAACATTCTGACACACCCCCATAGCCAAAGTGGGGTGTAATCAGCACAATGAGCAGACATAGTAATAGTTCACAATTATAAGCAAAGCTAGAGGTGATCACAGAGGGCAAGTGAGGAGGAGGAGAGACTGTGAGGGCGAGAAGATGAAAGGCGCCGACTGAAGCTGCAGACACACGGGCAACAGGAGCGGCGCGCACAGTGGCTACCGAGCGCACGAGGGCACCGGACTACGGGAGTATCTGGCTCCGCGGCTACGACGAGCACACACAGGAGCAACGGACCCACAGGCGACTGGCGAAGCAGGCTCACCCACAGGATCGACCCAAGGGGGTCGACCTGCTCTGATAGCATATCAAGATTCTAGGAAGAAACAAAAATGAAGAAAGGAGAGAATTGCACTAGCAGCAGTTGGCATACATATAGGAAACACTAGTTGGGTTATACTCGCTATAGAGTACCCCACTGCAGGCTAGACAATAATAACATTCTGACAGCCTCTCCTCCTCCCCACCGTCGCCTCTCCCTCCTTTCCGCCGTCGCCTCTCGCTCCTCCCCGCCGTCGCCTCTCGCTCCTTCCCGCCGTCGCCTCTCCCTCCTCCCCGCCGTCGCCTCTCCCCGCTCCCCGCCGTCACCTCTCCTTCCCTCTCCGCCGTCTCCTCCGGCGACAGGTGTTAAGATAGTAAGGCAAGAATGAGTGGGATTAGGTCAAGGCTTGGGTACAAGACTAGAGTGTCGAGCAAATTTCTGTACCCCCTAAGGCTATCCCCAATATAGCCTAGACAATGATATACATATGTTTTGACACACCCCCATAGGCGAAATGGGGGATAGCCAGAGCAAGCAACGGTCACAAGACCAGTCAAGAGACAAAACACAGCTCAGGGTGGATCACAACGTCACCACTCCCACTGAGCACAAGCAAACGGCCACAGGGCCAGTCCACATGCAGAGGTATATAAGCAACAAGAACAGTACAGTGATCTCTAGCTAGCAAGAGCCAACATGCAGGTATATATATAGATCACAGTACAAACAAAGGCTACAGCAAGTGTGGAAACGTCGGCACAAGGCCCAACAAAGTACAAAAGCGCTGATGATCACCAGACGGAAGTGCCTTGGTGAATATATCAGCGGTGTTGGCCCGAGTGTCCACGTGACGGAGACGAAGCTGGCCTCGCTGCTGCAACTCTCGAGCCAGGAAGTAACGCAGAGCAATGTGCTTCGTTCTGTGCTCCAGTCTGTGCTCCTCACACAAGGCAATGGCAGCCTTGTTGTCGACGTACAGCACTGGAGGAGAACGAGGCCGCTCTCCGAGGTCGGTCAGCAGGTAGGTGAGCCAACGCAACTCCTGTGCAGCCATGGCAGTGGCGTAGATCTCAGCCTCACAACTGGAGCTGAGAACTGAAGACGAGCGAGTAGAACGCCAAGAAACAGAACCAGAGCCAAGGCTGAAAGTGTAACCCTGTGACGACCGCTGCGTAGCCTGGTCGTCAACCCAAGAAGCGTCTGAGTGCCCAGTGAGGACCACCTCTCGCCGTCCTCCAAGCACGAGCCCCATGCCTGATGTACTGCACAAGTAGCGCAGTACCCTCTTCGCAGCATCCCAGTGCACCTTTCGGTGCCGACCAGGAGCCACGTAGCAAGCCAGAAGGCCAAGAGGGTACGCAAGGTCAGGACGAGTGCAGGTCATCAGGTACATGAGGCAGCCCACTAGCTCTGGGTAAGGACCACTCGGCTCTACGGACTCGTCCGAAGGTGGAGCTGAGAGCGAGTGACCTGTCGCCAGAGGAGTGGCCTGTGCTGAGGACCAGGTGAAGCCGAAACGCTGAAGGACCTGCTGCACCATGTGTGACTGAGTCAGTGTGATGGTGCGGCGTGCTCTGTCCCGGGTGATCTGCAAGCCAAGGTAACTGCGCAGCTCACCCAGGTCTGTGCACGTGTGTCTCTTCTGCAGCTCCGACTTCACCAAGGCGAGAGCCTCAGTGTCAGCAGTAGCAAAGACCAAGTCGTCGATGTACACGAGGATGTAGAACGGCGGCAGCGAGGTGTCGGTGCGCAGAAACAGCGACGGGTCCGTAGTAGACGGAGCAAACCCAAGTGCCGCAAGTGTCGTCCTCAGTGTGTCGTGCCACTCACGTGGTGCCTAGCGGAGACCGTAGACCGGCCGCCGGAGGCTTCACTGGGTACCAGGAGGGAACGACCTAGTGAAGCCAGGAGGGCGGCGCAGCCAGATCTCCTCGTGCAGGCTGCCCTGCAAGAAAGCTGTGCTGAAGTCAAGTGAGTGAAGCTCGTAGTCACGCTGAGCGGCAACGTGCAGCAGTACCCGAAGAGTGGTCATCTTCGGGGTGGGGGAGAAGGTTTGGAAGAAGTCAACTCTCTCTCGCTGACTGAAGCCTCGAGCAACGTAACAAGCCTTGAAGACAGGCGGAGAACCCGGCGGCCGCTTCACCCTGAAAATCCACATGCCACTGACGATGTTCGCCCCAGGAGGGGGAACGTCGTCGACGTAGGTGCCTGTGGACTTCCAGGATGCCATCTCTGCGTCCATGGCTGCCTGCCACTGAGAGGAGTAGGGGCCCGCGATCGCCTCAGCGTAAGAGCGCGGGGTAGGGATGTCTAGTGCATCCGGGTCTCCCTCAGGGGCAAGCAGCATGGTCACGAGATGAGGCGCAGCGGCTGCAAGACACTCAAGGTCCTCATGCCTGTCCTCAAGGACGTCCGTGCCAAGAGCACACTCACCCCCGACGGACGGAGGACAGACAGAGTCAGACTCAGCAACTAGACTGGCAGCGTAGTCAAGACGACAGGCAGCAGCAAAGTCAACAAGCTCAGCAACTAGGGCAGACGCAGCAGCAGACTCAAACGACGGGTCAGTGACAACAGTGGCTAGCAGACGTGTGACCGTAGGGTGCTCTACACGAAACCGGTCAGACGCAGGGTCCAGAACGGCAGGCAGCGAGAACGCAGGAGGGGACGGCAGAGGAGCAGGCCGCAGAGCAGAGGGAGGGCGACGGACAACAAGGTGTGTGCTAGGGACAGACGGCGGACGCGGACGAGAACCACGACGACCGGGACGACCAGAACGAACAGGCGAGACAGGACGCGACGCAGGCTCACGAGGCTCAGCAAGACTACCAGTCTGCACAGTGTAGGGCGAAGGAGCAGGCAGCAGCGAGCCAGGCGGTAACAGAACACCAGAGGACGACGGGAGAGTAAGAACCTGACGAAGAACAGAGTCAGGCGGCGGCAGAGACGACGGAGACGGCGGAGCGAAGAACAGGCGAGGCGGCGCAGCAGCACCGGCAGCTCCAGCACCGCGAGCACCTCCAGCAGCTCCAGGGCCTCCAGCAACGCCAGAACCTCCAACAGCGCCAGAGGCTCCAGCCTCAGAACCGGTACCTCCAGCGCCAGCACCGCCAGTACCAGCGTCACCAGCAGCAGCACTCCCAGAACCGGCACCATCAGCCTCAGGGTCGCCCGCAGAGTCTCCAGTAGCAGCACCCCCAGAACCAGGACCGCTAGCCCCAGGGTCTCCAGTAACAGCAGTAGAAGTACCCCCAGAAGCAGAGCCCCGAGCTCCAGCAGCGCGAACCTGACGGCGACCGTACCAGTCGTGCAGCTGCTGTGGAGTGAGAGGCACACGTGAACGAAGGCGGCCACGCCAAGGAGACAGCGCAGAAGCAGTCCCAGTACCCTCAAGCGTCTCACCTCCAGACTCAGCACCCCCAGACTCCGCACACACAGGCTCAGCACCCCCAGGCGCAAGGCCTCTAGTCTCCTCACATGCAGGCCCAGCACCCCCAGACTCCGCACACACAGGCTCAGCACCCCCAGTCTCAGCACCCCCAGACTCCGCACACGCAGGCTCAGCACCCCCAGTCTCAGCACCCCCAGACTCCGCACCCCAAGGAGCACCTCCCACAACAGCACCAGAGTCAACAGGAACCGGTGGCAGAGGCGGTGATGAAGGTCGTGGAGGGAACTCCGGAGGGGTCTCCAAGCGGGGAGCGCGGGGGGAGGCCGTTGGGGCGTCAGCAGCAGCGTCACCCCCCTCGGGTGGGCCAGAGGTGTCTAAAGTGACCTCCAGAGGCGCAGCCAAGGGGGGGGGGTCTACCTGAGACACACCTGAAGGAGCAGGACCCTGAGGGGGGAGGGGGTCTACCGGGGGGGGACCTGGCGCAAGGAAAAGCGGCGGGGGCGGCAGGGGGGCAGCGCGGTAGGGGAAGAGACGGTAGTACGGAACCGACTCGTCAAACGTGACGTCCTGGGAGGACAGAACACGGCGCGAGGTGGGGTGGTAAAACTGCCAACCAGGCGCGTCAGAGGTGAAGCCAAGGAAGACGCAGGGAACAGCACGGGAGGACATCTTGTCCGCAGACAAGTCTCGGACAAAAGCCCGAGATCCCCAGACACGGAACGCAGACGCATCGCCAACCTTCCCCGTCCACCGCAGAGTGGGGGAGGTCTCCGGCATGGAGACCCGGGGCTGAAGGTTGATCTGATGCGCCGCGTACTGAACCGCAAACGGCCACAGGAAATGGGGAGCAGCCGCATGGATCATGGACGTACGAGCGACGTCCATGACCATGCCAATGCGGCGCTCAGCAATCCCATTTTTCTGTGGAGAGGCCGGCAGTGTGAACGTCTGGCGGATGCCCCTCGCACGACAGAAGGCTCGCAGAAGGTCGGAGGAAAACTCTCCACCTCTGTCGGAGTGCAGGCGCAGGACACGAAAGTCCGAGCCGAAACTCTCTCGAAGCTGGAGACGAGCAGCGCAGATCCAATCGATCAACACCTCAGCAACATCACCCTTGCGGCGCAAGGGGAAGACTGTGGTGTAACGCGAGTAGTCGTCAACCACCAGCAGGAAGTAACGCTCGTGACCCTGTCCACGGACGCGGGCTGGGCCCCACACGTCCATGTGAAGAGTCTGCAGCGGAGCCTCTGTCGGAGGAAACTCGGAGGAGTGGGGAGCGGCGCGCTGCCGCCCCTCGACGCAGGGAACGCAGGTAGGGGCAGGCCCCGGAGGAAGGGGAGGGAGAGACCGGGGGAGACCAGAGACAAGGACACGGGAGGCCATGCCTCGGAGACGAGGTAGGGAGGGGTGACCAAGGCGGTGGTGCCAGAGAAGAGTCTCGTGGGACAGGAGGCGACACGAGCAGGGGGCTGACGCAGGACCAGACCGAGACGCCGCAGCAAACACCTGACCCGACGCGGCTACCTGACCAGGGACAGCAAGTGAAGGAGACTCGGTAGTCAGTGTGTACAGGCTCGACCCCGGCCGACGGGTAAACGTGGCCAAGTGTCGGCCCGTGTCAGCACACGTGCAGTGGGTCACCCGCTGACGCGCAGGAGTGAACTGGTCAACCCCCCCATCCTGTAGGTCAGCACCCGCCACCAGGTTCGTAGAGAACGAGGGGAGGTAAAGACCGGACAGGGAGCCAGACGGGACCGCTGGACACGGTAGGACAGTGGAGTAGTGGGCAAGGACAGGGCCCCCAGAGGGGTCTGCCAGGGAGACCGCAACCGGCCGACTGAGCGGCGTGAGGGTGGTGCGGTCTCGAAAGAAGGAGCGGGAAGCACCCAAGTCAAGGGTGAAAGTGTGCAACGCCTGAGCAGACGTGGTACCTGAGAGAGCAGACTCACTAGCACCTGGAGCAGCAGACTCACTAGCACCTGGAGCAGCAGACTCACTGGCACCTAGAGAAGCAGCCACCCCGCACAGGTTGGGCGAAACACTCAGGTAACAGTCACCGTCATCACTAGTAGACATAACATACATGGCAGCAAGGATAGCATCATAGTCAAGATCAAAGATAGGAACCCCCGACCTAAGCAGATCATGCCAGCGAGGGAGCTCAGTGGCGTCAGGGAACCGGATACGCCAGGCGTCTGTCAGGCGGCCGAAGCAGCGCTGGGTGGTGTGCGGGCCGCCACACGGCTCACCAGTGCGGTCACCAGTGCGTAGGACGTAGGTACAGGGACCAGCACCCCCAGGCCGCTGACGCCCAGCGTACCACTGGTGAAGCTGCTGGGGTGGCGGGGCCTTACGAGCGCGCGGCTGCTGCTGACGCTGGCCACCACCGAAGGCTCCCCGCTGCACGGAGCCACCCCGACTAGCACCACTGCCGCCACCGCCGCCACCGCCGCCGCTGCCACCGCCGCCACCGCCACCTCCTCCACTCCCACTGCCGCCGCTGGCACCGCCGCCGCCGCTGCCTCTGCCTCCACTGCTGCCACCAGAGCCCCCCCCTCCGCCCCCACTCCCACCTCCACCCGCACTCCCCCCGCCGCCTCCGCCACCACCACCACCCCCGCCAGCTCCTCCAGCACCCTTGCCCCCCTTGCCCTTGCTGCTGCGGCGCCTCCCACCAGAGGCAGAAGCAGCGCCGACCGACTCGGTGCCAACGAGGTCGACAGCGGAAGCAGAGGCAACAGAGGGTAAGAGGGGAACGGGGGAGCACCCCTCAAAGAAAGGGGCACGAGGGTCACCACGAGAGGCTCCTACAGCGACTATACTCTTCTCAGCTGCAAGGAGGCGCTCCTCGAGGAGGTCAACGGTGAGTGTGGTGGGGCAGAGGGAGATGAAGTGATCCCTGACCGAACTAAGGGAGTCAGGGAGCCGGGTGACTAGGTAGTAGAGGGTGATGTACATGGGGGGGGGGTTCTTGGCGCAGAACTCAGCAGGAAGCGCAGCGCGGTAGCGGGTGTCACTAGTGCGGAGGTGTGTAATGAGGTCAGCGACTGTAGCAAAGGCGGCGAGGTCAGGGAAAAGGTACGGCAGCATGAGGCGACTAAGGGCAGCAGAGGCAGGGGAGGAGTAGCGCGCAACGACAGCATCGAACAGGGTCTTAGCGGTCTTAAACTGAGTAAAGTGCGCACGCTCAGCAGACGGCAGGTGACTACGCACAGCAAGGCGGGCCGCAGCATCGCGGGTGTTCCAGCACGAACGAACAGTAGCATCAGCATCAGCAGCAGGGGGGGGGGAGGCACCAGACGTGAGGTCGTACAGCGAGACATCGTCTTTGCTATCACACTGCAGGAACAGCTGCAAGTCGTCAAGCCAGACCTCAAAGTCTATCGCACGACCCTCAGCATCGAAGGTATGAACCGAAGGACTAGCCATGGCAGCGGGCGGAGCAGGCTAGCAGCAGCAGTAGAGGCAAGCAAGCTGAAGCAGCAGTAGTAGGGGCGCAGCTCGGCGATGCGCTTACCAGGGGCGGGCTGGAGAAGCCCGCGAAGGATGGGGCAGGGCCGAGGTACTCAAGCAGGGTCAGCGGCGGCGGCTGCGACGAACGGCTGCGGCTGTCACAACAGGAGCAGCGGCAGCTGTCATGGCAGGAGCAGCGGCGGCTGTCACAGCAGCGGCGACGGCTGCTGTAGAAGAAGCAGCGGCGGCAGCAGCTGTCACGGCAGGAGTAGTGGCGGCCGCCACGGCTACAGCAGCGGCGGTCGTCACAGCATTAGCGACGGCGGCAAAGGGCCGTGGCGAAAGCGGCAGGGGCGGCAGGTGCGGCGGCAGCTGCTGCTGAGGCAGTGGCGACGGGGCGGCAGGGCAGCGACAGCAGCCCGTGGAGAGCCGCGGAGGGGGGGGGCGCGAAGGGGCCGTAAGGAGCCGCGGAGGGGCCGCGAAGTGGCCGCGAGCCAGCGCGCGGCACTACAGCAGCGGCGCGCGCTGAGAAAACGTGGCTCGCGCGCTGAAAACTGTGGCGCCCGCGCGAATAAAAAGGTGACGCGCGCTGCAGGCGAGGCGCGCGCGGGCAGTAGGTAGGGCAGGCAGTTAGGTGGGCCTGATTTTTGTGTTTTAGGTCCTAGAGACCTCCTGCTCTAGTTACCATGTTAAGATAGTAAGGCAAGAATGAGTGGGATTAGGTCAAGGCTTGGGTACAAGACTAGAGTGTCGAGCAAATTTCTGTACCCCCTAAGGCTATCCCCAATATAGCCTAGACAATGATATACATATGTTTTGACAACAGGTGCACGAGCGCAAGCGCGGGTTGGTGCGCGAGCGCGGGTTGTTTTCTCAGGCACCGTGGTTATCAGGTGCGTTCCCGGTCCTTCCGTCCTCCCTCCCCCCTTCCGAAATTTCCGTCCTGTTTTGTTTTGTTTTGTTTCGTTTTGTTTCTCCAATGTGTCGATTGGTCTCCACTTGCATTGCACTTTCATTTGAAGAAGAAAGAGATGGAGCGCGAGGGAGAGCGCGAGGGAGAGCGCGTGCGCGTGAGAGAGCGCGTGAGAGCGTGTGAGAGAGCACATGAGAGAGCGCGTGAAAGCGCACGTGAGAGAGCGCGTGAGGGAGCGCGTGAGAGAGCGCATGAGAGAGCGCGTGTGAGTGCGCGTGAGAGCGTAAGAGAGTGAATGCGTGTGATAGTGCGTGAGAGAGCGCGTGAGAGAGAGAACGTGAGAGTGTGCCTGAGAGTGCGCCTTGAGAGAGAGCGTGAGAGAGTGCGTGAGAGAGCACGAGAGGGCGCGTGAGAGCGCGTGAGAGAGCACATGAGAGAGTGCGTGAAAGTGCGCGTGAGAGTGAGCATGAGAGAGCGCGTGAGCGAGCGCGTGAGAGAGATCGCATGAGAGAGCGTGTGAGAGAGCGGGTGTGAGTGCGCGTGAGAGCGAGAGAGAGAGAGAGAGAGAATGCGTGTGATAGTCCGCGAGAGAGAGAATGTGGTGAGAGTGCGCAAGAGGGAGTGCGAGAGGGAGTGCGTGAGAGTGTGCCTGAGAGTGCGTGAGGGAGCGCGTGAGGGGGCGTGAGAGAGCGCGTGAGAGTGCGCATGAGAGAGCGGGTGAGAGAGCGTGTATGAGAGCGCGTGAGAGAGCGCGTGTGAGAGCGCGCGAGAGAGCGTGTGAGGGAGCGTGTGAGGGTGCGCGTGAGAGAGCGTTTGAAAGAGAGAATGTGCGTGAGAGTGCGTGAGAGAAAGGACGTAAGAGAGAGAATGCGCGTGAGTGTGTGGGAAAAAGAGCGCGAGAGAGAGCGCTTGAGAGTGCCCCTAAGAGTGCGCCTTGATAGAGAGCGTGAGAGCGTGTGAGAGAGCGCGTGAGAGTGCGCGTGAGAGCGCATGAGAGAGCGCGAGAGAGCGAGTGAGGGTGCGCATGAGAGAGTGCATGAGTGCGCGAGAGAGCGAGTGCGGGTGCGCGTGAGAGAGTGCATGAGAGAGCGAGAGAGAGCGAGTGAGGGTGCGCGTGAGAGAGCGCGTGAGAGAGCGCGCGAGAGAGCGTGCCAAAGAGCGCGCAAGAGAGCGCGTGAGAGTGCGCGTGAGAGAGCGCGTGAGAGAGCGCGTGAGGGAGCGCGTGAGAGAGCGTATGAGAGAGTGCGTGAGAGAGTGTATGAGAGAGTGTGTGAGAGAGCGCATGAGCATGCTAAGACGTAAGCTCTAGCTCATCGGCGCCTCGCAGCGCACTCGTGCACTGCAGTGCACTGGCGCCTTTCTGCTATACGTTGACGCCTTCTGCAATGCATGTGAGGGAGGGTGATTTGTACTTCTTGCTTGGCCTCCTGTAAGAGCACGTGTGTTGCGCTATCCTATTTTTGCTTTCTTGTCCACAGTGTATGAACATGCACTGATTTTTGTGCAAGGTGTGTTTTGCTTTCTTTGTTTTGCTTTCTTGTGCAGGGCTTGTGTGTGTTGACTTCCCTGTTTTTGCCTGGGCGTGTGTGTGTTGACTTCACTGATTTTGCTTTGTGCAGGGCGCGTGCGTGAGCTGAGAAGGGAGATGAGGGAGTGGGATGGAGATGATGGAAGGAGGGAGGGAGGGTTGCAGGGAGGGTAAGGTGGGATAGGTGATATTTATTCTGAATTTTATTTACGACTGCTGTGTGTTTCTTACGGTATCTCTCTGTGCGTGTTTGCGCGTGTGTGCATGTCTGTTCGTTGTGTTTGTTTCACTGTGGGGTTGCTCTTCGATGCGTTCACAATCGTTATGTGGTGTTGTACATTTTTTATATGCGTTTGCATTCGTGTTTGTGGGATTTGTGTTTCAAAATGTGGTGTTACTGTGTGTTATGTATGCAATTAGAGGTTGTTAATCGTCTTTGGGGCAGCGGGTTTCCGCTGTTTCAACGACCCCATCAACCTCTGTTGCTGCATGATGCATTTTAACATTCATTTTGAAGTATCCATTCCACCGCATACCTTGTTGTTTCATTCGTTCATGTTGATGCCAGAACATTATGCTCGACCGTACGATCCGCCATATTTATCGACGAGGTTGGGACGGTCGAGCAAGTTCATGGTTTCAACATGATACGTACGTGCGTTGCGGCATTTGGTTTACATTTGGGGATCTCATTCAAGGGTGTATTTATCCATTATTTGAGGCATCCGTTTGAACACAGTTCTAAAACATTCAAACGGGTTCTCCAAAAAGTGCGTAAATACACTCTTCAAATGATATCCCCAAAATGTCAAACCGAATATAAAGGGTTGTTACGCAACCCAAAAATATCGTTGCCATAAGTATCTGCTAGTATCGGGGATCTTCATTATGCACCCGCTTCCTCGGGAATTACACCTAGTCCGCGGTAAATTCACCGGCGATATCTTCACCACCCAGGTGTACTTTCCCGCGGTAAAGGTAGTTTACGAAGGTAGTTTCGGATTCAGAGAGGGTAGAATCATGCATTCCCTTGTCGGATGCTGGAGAGTAGAAACTTTGCAAATGCCAGTCTCGCCCTTATCTCGGGTCACTAAGTGCCAGTTTTTGAGACTGAAATGCATCCGAGCTCTATACTGTTAGCCTCAGAGTCTCAGGGTGCCCTTCGTATTACCCGAAAACGCACAAAGGGTGCCTGAAAGAAAAACGTTCACACGGTGAATTTACCGCGGGCTAGGTGTATTTGCGCTTTCTTGACTTGACGCGTTCCTCCGTGCTTCCAGCTCTTGCTTTCCCGCCAAAAGCCCCGCTGCACACGGCAAGCCCGAAGCCTCGTTCCTTGTTGCCGCGCTGCCCTTGTTCAGCAGCCGAGTTCTTCAAGCTGCTCAGCGCATACTCATTTCGAATTCTCGAGTCTTGAATTCGTCGGCATAGTCGAGTGAGGAGAACCTCAAAGGAGTTAAATTTGTATGTAGGCTTTCCAGGGTCTCTGTTGTTGTTGTCGGCGCACTTCGCTGTCTCCAAGTTGAACCTGACCGAAGTCGGAGCGGTAGATATCGTAGTACTCACGCGCGTAGTTAGTAGGCGACACGACACGACACGACACGACACGACTTGGTTGTGGCCGACACGGCTCGTTCTCCCGTTCCCGTCCTCGTCTTCTGTCTTGCACCGCTCGTTGGTTCCTTCTCTGACATTGGCTGGCACCGCTCGTTCTCCTGTTCCCACCCTCGTCTTCTTGCATCCGTACGCTCTTGGTGCATCCAGCTGTCGTTACCATCACAAGTGTTGAGTCGACTCAAAACTCAGTATCGTGGTCTCGCGTCACTTGCATACTTGCACAGCAAAGAGGCTGTTCATGCACAAAGACCCGAACACGGACGCGAGTGCGCAACCACACCTTTGAAACTTTCACCACTCCCACAGCATACACGCTGTTCGTGCACATCGAATCGAGTTTTGAGACGTCTCAAAATCCGTGCACATACATCCGAACACGACGCAAGTGCTCCCCGCCATCTACGCGCAGTTGCTCGTTTATACGATTTGAGTCGCAGCCGTTAGGTGCCCGTTAATACCCAGTGTCGTCACCGTTTCGAAGACACGTACGCTCATACAAGGTTCCCGCAAGCACACCACACGCACGCCACGCGCACGCCACGAGCACGCCACGCGCACGCGCACCCCACGCGCACCACAGGCACACGCGGACCCCACAAGCACCGCCATGACGAGCGGAAACAGCGGTTGGGAACCCAACAGGTCTAACCAGCCACCGCCGGCGCCACAGGCGGCGGCGGGACCTTCGGGGTCAGCCCCGCGCGGACCCGCACCTTCGCGCGGAGGAGCGATCGGCGGAGCTGCGCCGCCGGGCGCAAGCTCCCGCGCAGCGGCGCAGCAGTTCAGCCGGCAGTTCACGTCCATCATGGCGCAAGCCAGCACCCGCCACGCGCACGCGCAAGCGCAAGCGCACGCCGGCGCGCAGAGCCGCGTCTTCGGCGGAGGCGCCGCGGGCGCGTCGCGGGTTTTCGCGCCGGGCGCCGGATCAACGCGGCAGTTCCAGGCGGGAGGGGCTGGCATAGGAAGCTTCGCGGCGGGAGTGGGGGGAAGCTTCGCGGGGGGTTCCTTCGCGGGTGCCAATCCCAGCAGGATGTTCGCGGCGCGGACCAGAGTGCTTCCGCAGCCCGCGCCGGCAGCCGCGGGGGCGGCCGCTGCAGCGGCTCCGCCTGCTGGGGCGGCACGGGGGCTAACTCCGCAGCAAATGGCGAAAATTGAGGATATTTTCAGCGTGTTCGATAAAGACAAGTCGGGTGAGTGGGGGTCCTTCAATCCGTAGTTAGTCGAATCCGGCTTGGTTCTAGGACGTGATTTTTGGTTATGCGGAAAGATGGGTTTGTTTCTTATGGATGGGAGAGTGAAGGTTCGTGGAGCAGGGCTAAGAGGGCAGCGGGGGGCAGGGGGTAATGGCCGACAGAGGTGCATAGAGTGGTATGGAGGGGTGTGGAGGGGTGTGGGAGGGCAGGTTACACAAGGCTAGTTCCAAGTCCCAGTCTGTCAGTGCCCTGCCATGCTGTGCCATGCCAGGCCGTGCCATGCCATGCCGTCCCGTGCCGTGCTGTGACATGCCATGCCATGCCATGCCGCCCCGTGCCGTGCCATGCTGTGCATACGCGTACCGGCCTATCACATTGCGCTTTCATCTCAGGTTTCATACGGTGGTGTGGGGTAGTGTTAAATGAAGAGTCACGACTCTCCGGAACCTGAAATAATCTACATGTATCCTGCGTGCCATGCCGTGCCATGCCGTGCCATGCCGTGTCATGCCGTGTCATGCCGTGCATCCCTATCGCATCACACTTCCATCTCTTACCTTTCGTAAGGTGGTGTGGGGCATGTGTTAAAGCCCTAGTCGCGACTCATCAGAACCTGAAATAATCTACATGTATCCTGCGTGCCTTGACTGATGTTGAATGATGTTGACTGGTATTTCATGGATTTGACTGGCATTGACTGCCATTGATTGGCATTGACTGTCATTGATTATCGTTGACTGGCGTTGACTGGCGTTGACTGGCAGGATCTATTGACAAAATCGAGATGAAATTCGCCATGGGGTAAGAGGCCAGTGCCATGACGTCAGCAACCGTGTGATGGTGCTGAAAATCCCTATGATGATGACATCAGAGCTTCCAATCAAGCGCACCTTATATCATGTCCTCATTACTTCTCTAGCGTGATTACAATACAAGTCGTTTAATAACTCCCAATATCTCAGCCCAATGTTCCCATCGCACGCATGTGACCTGCTTATACACTCTCTTGTTGTGGCATGTTTGGCTAATGCATCACATGCCCCATGATGATCCCGGTTTTGAGACAAGTAAAAAATTTCAACGCGGCACTTCGTAGGCACCTGATACTCAGGGCTTCATTCCGTGCACTTCGTAGGCACCTGATCAAAACACGGTGCACCTCCCCAACGCAGCTCTTCTCATCCCTCCTTCCCGCCCCAACCCCCTCTGTGCGCCTGTCTCAATCCTTGCTCTCGGTGCTCCTCTGTGCTCCTCTGTGCTCCTCTGTGCTCCTCTGTGCTCCTCTGTGCAGTCAGCTGGGCATCAACGTCAGTCAGGAGGTGAGTGAGCTGCAGCTCTTAGCACTCCAATGCACGGCGCTTAGCACTCCAATGCACGGCGCTTAGCACTGCAATGCACGGCGCTTAGCACTCCAATGCACGGCGCTTAGCACTGCAATGCACGGCGCTTTGCACTCCAATGCACGGCGCTTAGCACTGCAATGCACGGCGCTTAGCACTCCAATGCACGGCGCTTAGCACTCCAATGCACGGCGCTTAGCACTCCAATGCACGGCGCTTAGCACTCCAATGCACGGCGCTTAGCACTCCAATGCACGGCGCTTAGCACTGCAATGCATGGCGCTTAGCACTCCAATGCACGGCGCTTAGCACTCCAATGCACGGCGCTTAGCACTGCAATGCACGGCGCTTAGCACTCCAATGCACGGCGCTTAGCACTCCAATGCACGGCGCTTAGCACTCCAATGCACGGCGCTTAGCACTCCAATGCACGGCGCTTAGCACTGCAATGCACGGCGCTAAGCACTGCAATGCACGGCGCTTAGCACTCCAATGCACGGCGCTTAGCACTGAAATGCACGGCGCTTTGCACTCCAATGCATGGCGCTTAAGAGGAGGACTGATTGAAACTGGGGGAGGGGGAAGGAAAGGGGCTAAGGTGTGGGAGGGGAAAAAAAGGGGCTGGAACGGGATGGAAGGAGAGGGGGTGTGGTGGGAGGAAGGAGGCTGGGGGGAAGGAACAGAGATGGGAGGAGGAAAGGGGCTGGGGTGGAGGAAAGGTTTTGGGATACCTTGTCCTTGATAGACAACTGACCCATGATAGACAAAAAAAAACAAAAAGCTTTTATGCTTGCACGGATATCATGCCTATCACATGCAACACATGCACGGGGGTGTACGCAGAGCAGCATGAACGAAAGGAACATGATGCTGTAAGCAAACAAACGAGGGCCAAAGTGACCTTTGATTCGACTCAAAAGCCACCTCCGCTGCCAGCGAAAAAACAAGGGACGAGGCACAAGCTGCAGCAGCACGGATGACGCCTTTTGAGGCGCCTCAAAAGTTGTCTAATTTCCCACAATTTTTATTTTGATCGAATTTTCGTTGCTTGGAAGTGTGCACGTAACGTGCAAACGAGGGATGAAGCACAAGCTGCAGCAGCACGGATGACGCTCGTGCAGGGGTGGTTTAGATAGATGGCCAAACAAACAAGCTGCTGCGCCCTGTGCCAGCAAATCATGGGGATGTGCATTGGAGTGCTAAGCGCCATGCATTGGAGTGCTAAGCGCCGTGCATTGGAGTGCTAAGCGCCGTGCATTGCAGTGCTAAGCGCCGTGCATTGGAGTGCTAAGCGCCGTGCATTGGAGTGCTAAGCGCCGTGCATTGGAGTGCTAAGCGCCGTGCATTGGAGTGCTAAGCGCCGTGCATTGGAGTGCAAAGCGCCGTGCATTGGAGTGCAAAGCGCCGTGCGTTGCAGTGCTAAGCGCCGTGCATTGCAGTGCTAAGCGCCGTGCATTGGAGTGCTAAGCGCCGTGCATTGGAGTGCTAAGCGCCGTGCATTGCAGTGCTAAGCGCCGTGCATTGGAGTGCTAAGCGCAGTGCATTGGAGTGCTAAGCGGCAGGAGCTCCTTGGGCGTGCTGCTCGGCCTCCTGCATCGCCTCGTCCCTGAGGATGTACAAGGTCAGCGAGTCCTTGTTGAGCGACTCCCGGCACCACCATAAGCCGCTTCATCAGGTTGTAGCTGCTCGGGAGCCCCCTCAGGACGTGCGTGATGTGCGACGCCATTGAGTACTATACGCCGACCATTCTCTATTGGCGAGAAGTCGTCGAGCCCGATTGCAGTAGTCGGTCGCCGTCTCCTGATCACACATCCCCAGGTGCGTCATCTGCTCCTCGAGCT
Organism: Closterium sp. Yama58-4; assembly: GCA_947470075.1. Classification (NCBI taxonomy): domain Eukaryota; kingdom Viridiplantae; phylum Streptophyta; class Zygnematophyceae; order Desmidiales; family Closteriaceae; genus Closterium; species Closterium sp. Yama58-4. The sequence goes on along the minus strand of CANIUD010000234.1, from coordinate 167,833 downwards.
GGCCGATGTACAGGTCATCGGTGACCTGGTACGTCGACTCGATGAAGCGTCACGCCTGGTAGCCAGCTTCCAAGTAGTCCTGGCATGACTTCAGGGTGATCTGCACGCCCGGCGAGCAGCACCGCGAGATGACCGTGAAGCTGCACGGTGCGAAACTCCGCACGCAGCTCGAGGTTGCTCTTTGGCGGCGTCTCCATGGTGCTGTTGGCGAAGCACATCAGCCCGGCCATCTCTAGCTGGGGCTCGATGGCCTCCTTCCACGTGAGGAGTTCGGGACGGCCGACCAGCAGGGGGCTGACGGCGATTCTGCGGGTGCGCACAGCTGGTTGGTGTGCCACAAGCACAGCACAGACACCAGGCCGAGAACACGCCAGCGACTGCACCCACCAGCCACAGCGACCTCGGGATACCACTTCCGAGGTCGGTCTGGCAGAAACCACCCCAGCGATGGTCGCACAGGTCGCCCGGGTAACTTGGTCGACCGGGCAACCCCGTCGACCAGCCCCTCTCCTCATGCTTGTCGACCACCCAAAGCGTTGACCACGTTCCGGTCGCCGGCTGCAACAAGTTGGCGTCCCCAAAGTCGGTGCCGGGAAGTCGACACCTCCGTGGTCGACCTCGCCAGGTCGACCACCCGCACCTCGGCGCCTACCAGCCCGGCCTCCCAACGTCATCGACGTCGGCGCCTTCCTCCGTCGACCACGTCCATTGGCCTCCTATCGCCGGCGGCTACGCAGTGGCCCCGTGCAGGCCGACGACGCTGGTCGACCAGCCCGCCAAGTCGGTGTCGCCCACTGCAGCAGGTCAGCTGCACACCCCACACATCTGACCACGAAGTCGGCTCCGCCCAAGCGGGGACGGGGCCAGCACACAACTCCCGTTGACATTACCACCCTCCCCTTCACCGGTTCTTTGACTCCTGCGACGTTCGCTTCGACGAGTCCGTCCCCTACTACGTCCGAAACCCCTGTCGAGGTCTCCCTGTTCCTTCTCCCCCTCTCTTCCTGACTTCCGCTCCCCCTCCTGCTCCTCCGGTACAGCCCCCCCCCCCCCCCCCCCCCCCCCCCTTGGTCCAGCCCCATCAGGTGTGTCACACGCTACCCCTCCCCTCCCCTTGGTAACCCCTCAGGTGCCGTCCCCTTCCCCGCAGTCCTCCTCACAGCCTTCTGCTGACCCTGCGAGTGCTGGTGTTCGTGTCGAGGATCCTGGAGGTGCTAGCTCTGGAGGTGTTTGCGTTGGAGCTGAGAGCGTACCTGTCCAAGGTGAGCTGGTGCTGGTCGAGCTACGACTGGGGGTGCGGGTGAGCCCTCTGCTAGACCTGGAGAGCCTGGGAGTGACCGTGTTACTTCTGGTGGTGCTGGCTCTGGGGGTGGTTCGGCAAGAGCCTTGGAGGGTAGTCCTGGGGCTGCCCCTGCCCCGGACACTACTCCGCGCCCGCACCCCTACCCGACCCGGCACCAGGCCCGTCTTCGCCGTGCACGTGAGGAGCAGCTGGAGAGCCTAGAGTTGGAGCGGCAGCAGCTGGAGCTACGGAAGCTAGAGGAGCGGGAGCAGCAGCAGCCGCAGCAGGAGCAGCAGCAGCAGCAGCAGCCGCAGCAGGAGCAGCAGCAGCAGCAGCCGCAGCAGGAGCAGCAGCAGCCGCCACCTCCTCCTCCTGTTGGACTCCTCGCTGTCCTTGTGCTCGTCCCTCGTCCCCTATCCCCGTCACTGACCTTCGTACTGTCCTGTTTCATTCTAGTCTTCCTCGTTCGTCTCCGTATGTGCTTCCTTCTCCTCCTAAGTCGGCCCTCACAGCTTCCCTCTCTACTCTTGTCACTGACTACTACCGCACGTACCGTCCTGTTCTCTCTCGTGCTCTCGCATCTCTTGTTACCGACCCTCGTGCCTCTCTGTCCTCTCTCTCCGCCCTTACTGCCACAGCCACTGATTTCGCCACTACTCGGTGCCTTAACTACGCCACCAGTCTTGTGGCTGCTCCTCCTACCAGTCCTCTGGCCGTCGGGGGTGAGTCTGCCCTTGGTTGTGACGCCCTAGAGGACAGGCAGTTTGAGCTAGAGTTCCTGGCAGCCGCTTCCCCTCATCTCTGTGCCATGCTGCTTGCCCCTGAGGGAGACCCCGACGCCCTTGACATACCGACTCCTCGCACTTACGCTGAGGCAGTGTTAGGGCCTTGGGCCTCTCAGTGGAGAGCTGCCATGGACGCAGAGATGGCCTCCTACAGATCCACAGGCACCTACGTCGACGAGGTTCCCCCCCCTGGGGCGAACGTAGTCGATGGCATGTGGATCTTCAGGATGAAGCAGCCACCGGGATCTCCTCCAGTCTTCAAGGCGTGCTATCTGGCTAGAGGTTTCAGTCAGCGCGAGGGAGTTGACTTCTTTCAGACCTTTGCCCTACCCCAAAGATGACCACTCTTCGGGTGTTACTGCACGTAGCAGCACAGAGAGACTACGAGTTACACTCTCTCAACTTCTACACTGCTTTCCTTTTGGGTAGCCTACACGAGGAGGTCTCGTTGCGTCGTCCCTCTGCTTCACTGAGACCCAGTGGAGGCTGAGGCGACCGGTCTACGGTCTCCGTCAGGCGCCTCGTGAGTGGCATGACACCCTTTGCTCTACCCTCTTTGACCTCGGTTTCCAGCCGTCTTCTGCTGACCCGTCGCTGTTCGTTCGTCGTGACTCCACATCGTTCTTTGTACTAATCTACGTCAACGAACTGGTCTTCGCCACTGCTGACAGGGTTGCTTTGGCTGACGTGAAGTCCGAACTGCAGAAGAGACACACGTGCACTGACCTTGGTGAGCTGCGCCACTACCTTGAGCTGCAGGTCAATAGGGACAGAGCCGCTCGCACCATTACACTCTTTCAGTCACACGTGGTACAGCAGGTCCTTGAGCGGTTCGAGCTTCATCACTCCACCATACAAGGAAAACCCCTTTCCGTTGACCACAGACTCACTGGTCCCTTTCCTGACGAGCCGTTCGAGCCTAGTGGTCCTTACGGAGAGCTTGTGGGCTGCCTCATGTACCTGATGACTTGTACTCGCCCGGACCTCGCCTTCCCTCTCAGCATCCTTGCTCGCTTTGTTGCGCCAGGGAGACACCGTCCTGTTCACTGGACAGCTGCTGTGAGGGTGGCAAAGTACCTAGTGACAACATCAGGCGTGGGGCTGGTTCTTGGAGGGAGACAGCCTGTCGTACTTACTGGTCACTGTGACTCTTCTTACGCTGACGACGCCGAGACTCAGAGGTCTACTCGAGGGTACTGCTTCAGCCTGGGCTCTGGAGCTGTTTCGTGGAGGTCCACGCGTTCCTCCTCGGTCTCGACCTCTACCACTGAGGCTGAGATCTACGCTTGAGCTATGGCTGCACAGGAGCTGCGTTGGTTGACCTTCTTGCTCACCGACCTTGGTGAGCGGCCGAGCTCTGCACCGACCTTGTTCACTGACAACAAGGCGACGATTCTCCTCTGTCGAGAGCCTTGACTGGAGAGCAGAGTGAAGCACATCAACGTCAGGTACTTTCTTCTGCGAGAGTTGCAGAGGCGTGGACAGGCTCGCTTCGAGTTTGTGGAGTCTGAGGCCAACACTGCAGACATCTTCACCAAGGCCCTTCCGCCTTGTGACCACCAGAGGTTTTGTGTGCAGTTAGGTCTCGTTGACACAGGTTCTCGTCTTGCGTAGCCTTGTGTTCTTTGCTTGCTTTGTTTGTACGCTTTGCATATACCTCTGTGAACTCTTGGACTGGCCTTGTGGCTCTTTTGCTTGTGCTCAGACTGTGTGGTGACGTTGTGATCCACCCTGAGCTTTGTTTCTTTGTGACTCGTCTTATAATCGTACGATTTTGGTTTTGCTTGACACACCTCACTTAGGCTATAGGGGTGTGTCAAATGTTGTAGCCTTTAGTGATGTGTGTCATATGGGTACAGTAGTTAGGGTTAGGTTTATGTACCCCAACCAACCATAGTCAACATTCATTCAGTTCTTGAGATCAAGCAGAACGACATCGAGAAGACACTCGAAGTGACAGTGGACCACGAAGTCACCTAATTCCTCGGCCTTAATGTCACTCAAACGGCTGACACAATTCACCTCTCAGCCGCGAAATACGGCGAGACTCTCGCCAAGAAATTCGGCATCGCTCCCGTTGGCATCACTACCCCATTCCGCACTCCTCCTAACCATGAGCCCGATACCATCCCCCTCTCTCCCGCACAAATAGGGGTTGAAATTTTGAAAAAGAAACGGGTGTTGGAGCTAACCTGAGGCAACAGAATATCACCATCTGCTCAATAGCTCTGCCCTGCCTAGCCACACTCTGCCCTACCTGGCCACACTCTGCCCTGCCTGGCCACACTCTGCCCTGCCTGGCCACACTTTGCCCTGCCTGGCAACACTCTACCCTGCCTCTGCCGCACTGACAAGGATCCAAGGGGTGATGTTGAATGAACCGATGTGGTAGTTTAGTAGTTTGCTTGACAGCCACCTGTTAGGGGCGAGTAGTCAAAGGATGAAGTCTCGGAAGTGAGGTCATAGTCTTGACCACATGCATTGTGATAAAATTGCATTTTTGAGACGCTTAAAAAACGCATCACGGCTCCATAAGACAGGTTTCCTGCCGTGTATTAACTTTGGACTGGCAAGAAAAACACCATTGTGTTTCGTCGATATAAGAGAAAGAGGAGCGGATAGAGAAACAAGCTGCACTGGCATTCTAAAGCGGGTAAAGCAGCATACGAAGGAAGCAAACGCAAGTCATATGCAGGTGAGAGCCGTGAGCCACGCGCGGACCACGGTGCGGAGATGGAGTGTGCCCGTGAGGCTTGCGCTGTCCAAGGTTCTGATGCACGGTGAGACGGCAATGCATAGTATGACACCCAGATGTGGAAGCAGGGAAAGGGAGGGGGAACCGTGAGGAATGGGCTTTGGATGATTTGGATTGTAATCGGTTGAGCAGTGGTGGGAAGGGAATGGAGCATGACGACAAGGAAAGGAATGGTGAAGTGGAGATTGGGGAATGGAATAGTGGACAGAGGGGAGATTTGGAGGCAAGGGCAGTGGCACCGAGGGTGACAGGGTGTGACACGATTGGAGATGGGGAAAGGAGAATAGAATTGTGGGGTAAGGGGAATGGAATTGTGGGAGAAGTGCAAGAGGGGGTGAAGGTGAGTGGAGGAACGGGAGTGCAACCAGATATGAGGGGGAAGGGGACCAGATATGGGGGGAAAGGGGACCAGATATGGGGGGAAAGACGACCAGATATGGAGGGAAAGGGGACCAGATATAAGGGGCAAGGGGACCAGATATGAGGGGGAAGGGGACCAGATTTGAGGGGGAAGGGGACAAGATTTGAGGGGGAAGGGGAGTGGAACAGTGGGGGAAGGGCAGTGGAATAGTTGAGGATGAGGCGTGCAACATTAGGGGAAAGGGTGTGTTCCTATGGGGGAAGGAGAATAAATCAGTGGGGAAAGGGAAATGGATCAGTGGGGGAAGGGGAGTGCAATAATGGTTTTAAAGGAGTGGAATAATGGGGGAATAAGAGTGTTCGTGTGGGGGAAGGGGAGTGGCTTTTTGGGGGATGGGGATTGGATGGGGCAAAGGGTTGTGGAATTGAGGGGAAATCGGTGGGTTTTGGGGGACCCTCCCTAACCGCCAATCCTTCTTCTCACCACGCTCTTATCACCCTGCTTCTCATACCCCGTTCTTCCCACCTTCCTACTCGTACCTCATTCTTCCCACCTTCCTTGTCATATCTCATTCTTCATACCTTCCTTCTCACATCTCATTCTTCTTACCTTCCTTCTCATATCTAATTCTTCCCACCTTCCTCCTTATTCTCGCTGCCCCCACCTCTTTCTTCCACTACCACTGCTCTCACTCTCCCTCCTTCCCTCGTCCCTCCTCCTCCTCCTCCTCCTCCTCCTCCTCCTCCTCCCCTCCCCCCCCCCCCCCCCCCCTCCTCCTCCCCCTCCCTCTCTTACTCCCTGATCATTTGAAAGTTCTTGCTTCTGAGGATGCTTTGGAGTCGAGGGGGAGGGGAAACAAGGAGGCTGTCAACTCTCCAACCTCTCCCACCCTGTCAACTCTCCAACCTCCCCACCCTCCCTCTGCTCGACTGGAGTTCAAGGGAACATTTGCAGCCAGTGATCCCTCCTCTTGCTCTTCCTCTTCTGTTTTCCCCTTCCCTTCCCACGTGCCACTCCCCCAACCTCTCCACCTCTCCCCACCCCTCTTCAACGTCCCCAAACTCCCCTTTCTTCTCACCTCCAAAATGTAGAGAAGATCCTTGCAGCCGTGGATCGCAGCTCTTCGCCCACCCCTTGCCCCTCTGTCCTCACCACTCTCCACTCCTCCAACCTCCCTATATCCCCAAACCCTCTCCCTCACTCCCCACCCCCTTAACTGCGCCACTCCCCTCAGGAGTTTTGAGAAAATATTTGCAGCCACGGATCACTACTCCTCTCCGTCCATTCGCTACCCCTCTTTCCTCACCACTCTCCACTCATCCGATTTCCCTATTTTCACAAACACCTTCTCTCCCTCCCCCACTTCCCCGCAGGAGTTTGAGGAGATCTTTGCAACCATGGATCGCAACGGCGATGGGTCGGTAGACTTTGAGGAGTACGTTGCGGTGATGAGCGGTTACATGGGCGAGCAGAACATGCAGCAGGACCTCATTGCCATGTACCAGCTCTTCTCCGATAAGCGAACTGTGAGTCTGCCACAGTGCGAATAACTTCACACTACAGATGTTTGTGTACACAAGTATTAGTGGGTGAACAGAACATGCACCAGGACCTTATTGCCATGTACCAGCTCTTCTCCGATAAGAGAACAGTTAGTACACCACATATTTTCATGTAGTAATGGAGCTGTGAATGTGCGAGCAGAACATGCACCACGGCCTCATCGCCATGTACCAGCTCTTTTCTGAAACAAAAAAACAAAAAAGTGTCCGCTACAGTGAAAGCACTCTGTACAACATATGTTTATACGAAAACATGGGAGCGGGAAAGAGCACGTTTTGTCGCAATGATTTTCTTAATCGCTCTTCCCGTTGATTGCTTGTGAAATACTTTCAGTGTCCAGCGCTCTGACCTCCACATAGCATATCTGGATATATCACTTAGCTTATCCTTATAACAACTCTTGTGCTGAAATCTGTGTGGTGACGGTGCTGGGAATGTGCGACGTGCCTGGCATGTGCAACATATTGGGAATGTGCAACGTGCCTGGCATGTGCAACATATTGGGAATGTGCAATGTGCTAGGAGCGTGGGGGAATCTGCCTTGACTGTGACGTGAATGTGCCGTGAATGTGCCCGTGAATGCGCCTGTGAATGCGCCTGTGGATGCGCCCTGTGAATGCGCCTGTGAATGCGCCTCTGATTGCGCCTGTGAATGCGCCTGTGAATGCGCCTGTGAATGCGCCTGTGAATGCGCCTGTGAATGCGCCTGTGAATGCGCCTGTGAATGCGCCTGTGAATGCGCCCTGTGAATGAGCAGGGCAAGATATCGCAGCGCACTTTGAAGAGAGGCGTGTTGGACCTTGGGATTGTCTTCTCCGATGACGAGATCCGGGGCATGTTCTACAGTGCTGACGTGGATGGTATGTTCTACAGTGCTGACGTGGATGGTATGTTGCACAGTGCTGACGTGGATGGTATGTTGCACAGTGCTGACGTGGATGGTATGTTGCACAGTGCTGACGTGGATGGTATATAGTGTGGACACGTATGGTATGCTATGCTGTGAACAGTGCAGCTGCAGATGGTTATTTTGAGTCCTTCAACCAAGGTATGTGTATATCAATTTTAACCTCACACCTCCTCTTCTGCCTTTCTTGCAACCACCCACACATGCTTGCACCCATCCACACATGCGTGCACCCATCCACACATGCGTGCACCCATCCACACATGCGTGCACCCATCCACACATGCGTGCACCCATCCACACATGCTTGCACCCATCCTCACATGCTTGCACCTGTCCACAGATTCCCATCTCCAGATTTCTCCCTGTCAACCCCCCTCCAAATTATCTGTTCCCCCACCCAATTTCTCCCTGTACCCCCCTTCAGGCAACGGCGAAATTGACATAGATGAGTTTTCACGCATTGCTGAGGTGGCAGGGATTTGCTGAGGTGGTGTGCTATCCATCTGAGCTGGTGGGCTTGTGCTGAGCTGGCAGTGTGCGCAGTCACTTACCTGGCATGATTTTTTTAGGCAGGAAGGTTTTTCAAGGAGGATTTACAGAAAGACCAAATGCAGCTGGTTATATACAGTACCAGAAGATTGGTTGGTATGGTATCATGTGCATCATGTAGCCACAGCCTATGATGGATGCGAAGACATGTGAGCAGTATCTGCAGGTTAGGATTCCAATTTTAGCCAATAGGTGCCATGGCGGTGCTGTGCACCAGCACCACTCTTTTGAATGAAGCCTATTGATACTGGAGCCCCCTTCCTGACTGGACTGCAGTGTGGGTAACCATTCACACCTTCCACCATGCCTGGATAACAAGTGGGGGGAAATCCCCTAGGAGAGCGCAACTCATCCAAACATCAACACACCAGTCATCATGCAGTAATAACACCACTATCAAATGCTTCTCAACAATGCTCCACATTCTGACCAAGCACTGAACTTTCCGATCCAGCCATGAGAACCTACAAATGCCCGTTTTTCCTTGAAACTGCAGATTGCCACTCCTGGTACGCCACTTTCGTCGATTTGCTGAAACCGAATCTTAGGACAGGTGTCTCTGCAGCAGCGTGTGGTGGTGTGATCCTTGCAGCAACTTCCTCCTTGTGTGCTGCTGATGTGGCACGGGCCTTCACTGGCACAGACATGGGAACCATTGCTGCCTGTCTTGAGCTAGAAGGCCTGGGAATGCGTGATGCACTGCTTGCAAGACGTCTTAGAGCATCTTCACCTGCAGGTGGTGTGACTGCCACTCCACTGCCAAGTGTTGCCTTGGCTGATGCTTGCACACTCCGGGCCCTTCCACTTGCTCCCTTGGTCGTGGACCCATCACTGCTGACAGCTGGCGACTTGTCAGCAGCAGTGGTCTGCTTCATACGGCTCTCAGGAGGAGTCGCAGCTTGAACTGACTTCTCCGCAACCGCCAATGTTTTCCCTTGTTTTGTAGCTGTGTTGGCAGACCTCCGTGACTCCAGAAAAGAGCCATGTAGGTTCACAGAAGCATCCATTGCTACTGATGCCTTCTTCGTCAATACAACATCTGACTTCACTGGCTGAGTAGCAGGCTTCCTCGACTTCTCAGCAGCATTGAATTGCTGCACTGGTTTCCCATCAACAGCTGCTGGCTTCACTGCCCTTTTGGCAGAATTATGTGTCTGCAGAGACCTCTGAGCAACACTGAGTGGCCTCATGGAATTCTCAGTCACAGGCTCCTTCAAACTCACATCAATCTCTGGGCGAGACAGTTTCGTGTAAGCAGCAGCGGTTTGACCTTGAAATGCCTTTTCAGCAACGGGAGTAGATAGCTTTATCTCTTGAGCGCCTGCTCTCCCCCTCGTAGCGACCTTGCCTGGAACAACCTTTGAATTGCTGGTGCTCCTGTCGCTGCTGGCACTGCTTCTTGTAGGAGTGCTCTCACCCGTGGAGCTCACAGCCGACAGAACACTGCCGCCGCTGCTGCTACTGCTGCTGTCGTGGGTCTTGTCCGTGCGAGCAGCAACTTCAAGACGCTTCGTTTGGGGAACATAGGGCGGTGACGATGCTGGTGGAACATACAGCCATGTCTGATCCTCTTCTGAGTAGTCCCGCCAAAACTCATGCTCCAAACATGCCTCGGATTCGCGCAGAGAAAAAAATGGCTTTGGAGGAGGCAGATGGTAAGGAACGTGGAGCCATGTTTTCTCTTCTTCGGAAAAGGAAGCCTCGAAGTCAACCAGGCCATCCTCGTCATAAACATAGGCCCGTGCAGTCATGATAGCACCAGGATTCAAAACAATAACCTGTAAGTCCGGTAATAGGGCAGGAGAGGTTGATGAGAAGGAGGATCCGGTTCGCAAGTCTGAAAAAGAGGAACCAGGATTCGCCTTTTGCAGCCCATCTGCAGGAACTCCTTCGGTGAGCAGCAGGAAGGAATTCACCAGGAAGACGCGCATGCAATCTCAAGAAGGCCATCGTAACGGGAAACGCTTGATTTCCTTGGGCCTGGAACTGGCTTCGCTTTGCTGAGCGCGGTGAGCTCGAGGGGACCTCAAAGAGCGAGAAACTTAGCGTGCGCCTGGAGTGCATAATCGGCCTTGTCAAACACCCGGGTGTCCCTTCTTGGGGCAAGATCTATACGTTTACTTCCATTAGCGCGAGCGAAGCAGACAAGTTCGCGCTATGCGAAAGCATTGTCGACGGGAGCGACAAATCACGAGCATTTACAGACTGGCATCGCATGTACAAGTTCGAAAGGCAAGAATCTAGGAGTTCGCAACCACCGTGCATCGCATGCAAAATTGGTAAGGCAAGAATCTAGGAGCTGGCAGCGACCGTGTTTTGCAGCTATCATGCTCCTCGATTGATTGCTACGAAATCATAGGCTGGTTTGTGCATGATGTGATGTGATGTCCACCATTCCCTAGCCTGGGGGAAACGGAGGCCATGGTTCTGCCAGTATGCTCAAGCGGAATGATCAAGGATTTTGCATCCCCTCCACGCGATAAGGGCGTGTATCCATTTTGCCATTCTGCGTTTTTGCGGACAGTCCAATCTTTTTCATTCGGACGGCCCTAATAACGAGGGTAGGACCGTCCGAATCGACGGTTCGGCACTTCGATACTGTCCGAAGTGGATAGTGACACTTTTTCGTGTCTCTTCAAATTCGCGAGAGCTGTAGCATTGCGAGAAGCTCTGTACCATTCGTAACCCAAGTCACGACCCTCGCATATTTCGCGTAAACCCCTTCGCGCAGTTTGACGAAGCAACTCGAAACTTGTAATTTTGTTGTATTTCGTGCGCCAATCTCGTGCAAGGAAATTCGGACGGTCCGAATGTGCTTCGGACTGCCCACTTCTGAAAAAGTGTCAAACGAGTTTTTAGCGACGTCGCAAATGAACTAGCGAAAGTCCTAACGACAGAATGCGAAAAAGGTAACTCTTCGTTACCCGGACGGTCCACAATTCGGACCGTCCGGCTAAAAAAATGGCAAAACGGATACACGCCCTAAGCTCCAGACGACTAGCAGTTGTTCTGCCAACCATACGCTACAGAATACTCTCTTACGGTAACTGTAAGTCGCACATAATTGGGGAATGAACTGGATAAAGAAAGGGGTCCACCAGGTAGAACAAATGTGCGCACAACCGTTTAACATCCTCTCCAGAAATATGGGCCTCACAGTACCGAACATTTGACAACAAAACAGTGCACATCCTGCTCCATTTCCTACTACACAGTACCAACATCATCATGGCTGCTAAAGCAAGCACATGCAATTGTCAACCAGCGTTGCAGCACCACAGACCTCTCCTTCAGCTTCTTCCCACCTACGCCCCTTTTTGAATCCTCCACATTACCTCCTTTGATATCTTGATGGCCTTTTAAGTCCGTTTTCCTCCACCCCTCCCCTTTCTCCACTTGCTTCAAGCAGATTCCCGCTTCACGAAACACACCTTGGTCTTCATCCGCCTCTCCCTCCTCCTCCCCATCCCCTCTGCTCTGCACATCCAGTGCGATGCACTGCATGGCTGTGCACACCAGAGCTGCACACTTCCATGGATGGCTTGAGTCACACCCAAGCTCTGCAGCAGCAAAATTGCTCTCGCTTTGATACAATGAACTAGCAGTGCTTGCAGCAGCACCAGCAGCAGCAGCAGCAGCAGCGCTGGCAGAGGCAGAAGGAGCTCGTCGCCTTAACACAATGCATGACAGATATGGGGAAAGCATGCGCGGAAGGATGGTTGGGGGTGTGCATGCATGCAAGGTTTGATGAGGCGTTGCTGGGGATTGCTGTCCAAACATTGGCGGAGAGATTGGAATTGAGAATGTGGATTGTGACGTTGATGTTGACAGTGGCGTTGACGCTGCACAGGTTGATACGGAGGAGGTGGATGAGAATGAGAAGGTAGACCTGGTGGTGGATGTATGTCTGGGTGTGGTCATGGGGGCAGTGGGCGTGAGAGGGTCAGAGCAGGACGTGTTGGGAGAGCAGATATTAGGTGAGCAGCACTTGGGCGAGGAAGCGTTGGGCGAGGAAGCGTTGGGCGAGGAGGGATTAGGTGAGGAGGGATTGGGGGACACGTTGCCGCTGCCGCTGTCGGGAGAACAACTGCTGTTGTGAGGAGAAAGAGAGCCGCTGTCGCCAATGCTGCCGTTGCTGCTGGAGGCACCAAAGAAAGATGGGTCAAAAGCAGCAGCAACAGCAGAACCAGTGGTAGAAACACTTAGTCCCAGCCCTATCTGCTCCAGAAGCGCAGGTGACAGGGTTGTTGCAGCATACTCGCTATAAGCATTCTCCTTATCGCTATAGTCACCGTAGCCATTGTACCACTCGAGCACTGCTTCTCCTGCCGACTCCCCTTCACACACCACCCCAGCAGCTCCCACATTCAACCCACATTCCTGAAGCACATCCAATTCAATTCCATTCGTTTGAAGCACATCTTCTGAAGCCTTGTCTGAGAGAACACACTCTGGCGGTGCATTCCTCACTGCACCAGCAGCAGAACCATCCTGGTAACCACCAACACAGCCCCACCCCTTCCTCCTCCCCCTCTCTTCACCTTTTCCCTTGGACCTGTCCCCTTCTCCATGTCCTCTCTCCCCTCTCTCTAGACCACATTGCGCCGCAGTAAGACTCTCCCCATGTGAAGCCCCATTGCAGCTGCTGCTGCCGGACTCAGAAGAAACATCCACACCTGCTCCCAGCAGTGCCTCTACAGCACCGCCTGCTGCCAGCAGCATATCAGCAGCACCTCCTTCTTCGTCCCCCCACCCTCCTCCTCTTCCTCCTCGCCCGCCTGCTCTCCCTCTGCGCCACAGCAGCAGCAGCTGCAGGCGCTGCCGCTGCAGCTGCTGGTTCTGCTGCTGCAGCTGCTGCACACGCTGCTGCAACGCCCACACCTGCTGCTCCCTGCTATCCACATGCCTCGGCCTATGCACGTGCCACTGTCCGCCCTGCATGTGCTGCTGCTGTGTCTTTGCCAGAATACCACGTTGCCGTGAGGACTGCAGTTGCTGCTGCTGGAGCGCCTGCTGCTGGGGCGGCTGCTGCTGGGGCGGCTGCTTCTGGGGAGGCTGCAACTGGGGATGCAGTTGCTGCTGCTGCTGCTGCTGCTGCTCCGGCTGCTGCGGCTGCTGCTGGTCCTGCTGCTCCACGCTGCCCTGCTGAGGCTGCAACAGGAGGCTCAGCAGCACCTCCTGTTGCACTGCTTGACTTTTCTCCTCCTCTCCCTCACCTTCCCTGCTCCTCTCCTCCAACCGCTTCTCCTCCCTCTCCTCAACCACTACTCTCACCTCCTCTTCCATCTTCTCCCCCTGCTCCTCCTTTCCCTCCTCCGTCCCCCCTCTCTTCCTTTCCTCATCCACACACTCCTCTGCGTTTACGCTCTTCCCCTCCACGCCACTCACCCGTTTCACACCTGTCCGCACACCCTTCTGCCCACTCTCCCTTTTTGCCGGTGTGGGGCTGTGCGAGTGTGTCTCGGAAGCGCAGGCCTTTGATGGCCGGCGCTTGGTTGGCTTGTGGACGGCTGGTGGCGCATGCTTGGGCGCGGAGAGTGACAGTATCGAAGGGTGATAGTCCATGCGAATTCGTCGCGTCATGGCAGAATACCTGGAAAAAACGGGCCGAGGGATAACAGTGAGAGGGAAAGCAAGGTAGAGGCAATAGTGGATGGGTTGAGTTGGGTTGGGTTGGTTGGGACAAGTGAATATTTAGACATACAATTGCATAAGACTTCTTGCAATAACAGGCAATAGTGGTTGAAGAGAGGCCGCCTCACCTGAGAGTTGTGGCACCTCAAACCTCACCTGAGAGTAGGGGGAACCACAACACTCACCTGAGTGTGGTCTTGCTGACGTGGACGTCCTGAGGGTCGATACAGAACAGCACCGCACAGTAACCACTGCTTCTTCCATTGCCGCTGATGCCACTACCAAAACTTCCACCCAGGCACGGCTGCAGCAGGCGCGTCAGCAGCGACCGGCGATACGGCGGGAGGCCCGGCCGGGCCTGGCTGAGGTGCGTGAGGACGGAGGTGAGCGCGAGCAGGCTCTTGTTGATGCTCTCCGTCTCCCTCCTCCTCGCCTCCCTCTGCCCCACCCGCCTCTGCCCCCCTACCTGCCGCTGCACCTTGTGCCGCTGCTCTTGCTGCTGCTGCGGCAGCACCTGCATCTGAGCCTGTCCCAGTTTCTGCTGGTACTGCTTCTGACGGTGGGCCAGGGGCGGCACGAGGGGCCCTGTGGGAAGGCCTGTGATGAGCGGCACTACAGGGCTCTCTCCGCCCCACCATGGGCCCTCCTGCTGCTGCTCCCCCCCTCCTGCTCCTCTTCCTCCTGCTCCTGCTCCACTCCCTGCTGCTGCTGCTGCTGCTGTTGCTGCGTCTTCTCCCTTGCAGCTCTCGCTGCCTGCTAGATCCACCAGGTACAGCATCCCTTCGCTATACAGCCCTTCATTACAGTACACTTCGTTATAGTGCCCTTCATTCTGGTCGGCAACCATCGCTCTCCCCTCTGCTCCACTCACTGGCACAGCTGGAAGCGTTCGTCTGATCCGAATGGCATAGAGCATGTGGGAGCGGCTGCTCTGCTTGTTCTTGCTTGTGCCCCGCACCTTGCGCCTGTGCCCTGCCAACTCAAACGCCACTGCCGCTTCTTCAACTGAGTGCAGCTGGTGCTCCGTTATAAGCTTCCTCCCTGCTGCGTGTGAGAGGCTGCTGCCAGAACTGGTCTTGGAGCTGTCGCCACTGCGACTGCTCCCATTCTCCTTCAATTGCTCTGAGCTGGGTTTTACTCCCTGCAGCAAGTCAACAGCTCTCTCGTTGTAAATCTCCACCACAGATAGGAAACACGTCAACGGTGGCGATTGATTTGCTGCTGGAGAACCCCCCTCACTCGGGGATGATGACATGGCATTCCCAGCTGATGCTGACGTGTCTGCTGCTGCCAATGTGGACAGATCCAATGCTCCCAAAACCTCACGGTCAGCTGCACTGACGTCAGCAGTCCGACAGCTGGCACTGTACCGAGACACGTCATCATTCTGTGCTGCCCGAAAGACATCCGCCATGGCATGGTGGAAGACCCCCGCTTCCACATTGCTTCCGCTGATGGTATGTGTCTTGCCCGTGCCTGTCTGCCCGTACACCAGCACCACCGCTCTGCACCCCGCCACAGCCCTCTCCACCGCTCCCTTGCAGAACTCCGTGTACACCTGCCAGGCAGCAGGTGGATGGCAGGCTCAGGCAGAGTCAGACAGCCGTGATGAGGTCACTAAGTCTAATAACTAGCACGAGTAACCAGGACTGGTGATCAGGACTCTGTAACCAGCACTAGTAACCAGGGTAGGTAACCAGGATAGGTAACCAGAACTGACAGTCATGACTGATGGGAAAAGCTAACCAGGACTGGTAACCACAATGGGCAGGTCATATGAAAAAAGGGAAAGCGATAGGAGCGTCTTCTCTTGTATCCATAAATGTGGCGTGACTCATGAAGGTGGAATGGGAACTGAAGGCAACATAAAATAAAATAAAATGGTTTGTAAGAAGTAAAACGTAACTCGGGCCGGATAGAGCGCACCTCGAAATTGGACGAGTCATAGCCGAACACGTGGTTGAACTCGAAGGTCAGGGCCTTCGCAGGAAGGGGAGCAGTCGGCTGAAGTGTGTGTGAAAAGCGTGAGGGATGCGACGAGTTCGGAGAGGAGGAGTCGGAGGTGCTGGAGCGGGGAGTGGGCTGCGGCGACGGACACGGCGTTAACGCGTTGGGATTGCGTGCTGCGACGACGGTCTGACGAGGGAAACGAAACAGGAAACGAAAGGAGAAAGGTAAAGTAATGAGGAAGAATCTAATAAGAAACTTATTGCCGTGACAAATAAGGTCAGAATGGCGTCAAACGTCGCGATTGCGACGGTCCGACGAGGGAAGAACAAGGTATACGATCAGTAGGGATGATGTTGGCTAGGATGGAATCTCTTAGCGCGCGACGCGCTCTATGCAGAAACAGAGACTAAAGCAGGAGCAACAGGAGCGGTAACGACGAACAGAACCTCCGGAGACGAGAATTTTGAGTCGGTTAAAACGCCAGACCGACTAACAAACGTACATTGGCAGCTACAGCCCAGGCGAGCGGTCCTGCTCGCGATGGCGGCCGCAGGCGACATGCGACCTTCACTCGTTCGCTGAATCTCTGGTCAGCTGCTACTATGGTTCTAGGAACCGCCGTCTCCCGCTCGCTTTCTCCTTCGGAAATGCCTACGACCGTCGCCATGCCAGGGAGGGCTCGCTCCTACTTCACATACATAACAGTCGAGCACTCTTCGCAATATGCTGTACCGTCTCGCGGCGAAAAGCGTAAGTATCTTCTCCATATTGACCGATTTGAACGACTCAGAGCGAGGTCCGCGAATCCGGCGCGCTTAGACAGGTTCCGATGTCTGCGGTGGTGTTCTGCCTTGGTACGTGATTCAGGCAATGGGTTTGCTGAATCTTTTAGGAGGGAATGTCAGGTCCCACTCCAACGCTGTTGAATAGAATTCGTCGCGGTTCAGAGAAATTCATTCAGACATTCAATTGGCGCAGGAAATAGCTTGGGCTGTGGGGCTTGATGGCGTTGCTGTTCGGGGCGAGTGAAATGCCGGAAATGTGAGAGCCTCGAGAATGCCGAGCCGAGCCTGTCACAAGTGGTCCGCAAGTCACGAGGATGTGGTTCGGGCTGTATCGGTTAGGGATGCACATCTACGGTGCATAACACAATGCTTGTACCGTATTTGTTCAACACTAATATCACTGTACTTCTTCCTTGTATGAGGCTCAACCCCAAATATTTGTTGACCATTCTGCAATCCCTTCCTAATCCCGATCTCTACAGATTAGTGGCACCGCATTTCAAAATTATACCGCTTGTCATGCTGTATATTTTTTTCCACGTAACCATCAGGCTGTGTAACACTGTTACATCAATCATCGTTTTCTAGCATCCAGGGAGAATGAAACCTTAGCCCCCCCTACACCAGCTTTACCATCTTGTAGCGACTCCGCTCCCCCTTGCTCCTTCTTTACTCTTGCCGCAGCATCCCCTCCCTTCCCCCCTCCTCCCCGCCCTCCTGCTTTTCCTCCTGTGTCTCCCTCTCGCTGCCTCTTGTGCGATCCTGGAGCATCATCGGGGAAAAGATACCAATAACAGGGAAAGGAGAATTAGGCTCAATCCACATGTTCACAGCATGAAGCCAACCTTTGGTGCGTGCGCATGCTAGAGACACTCGGCGTCAGAAGCCTAAGAAGCCTAAGAATTACTAAGAAGCCTAGCGCCTATCACCTACCACCTAACAAAAGGGCAAACAGGTATGGCAGATACCATGCACAGCAGCGCTGGGCAGAGGGAGAGCGATCTGCATGCTGCTCGGCTTCATGGGTGCGCACAAACACTAGCTTGAACATCTGACAGCTCTAAGGACGCGGCACCTCTACGGAGGAAGCCAGAATCGATCCTGACTGGGGATCGATCCTGGCTTGTACAGTGAAATCGTGACATCGCCATGAGACTGGTATCCGGTTTCGCCACTACTCGCAAGTGTACAGTGAAGTGTACCCCGAAATGTTGGCACCTACCTACGGCTCGCACAATCGATGTGCCCCCGAGCACACATCGATCGTGCGTTTGGGGTGGCGGGAGAGCCGATCGTGCCACAGGTGACAGCCACGATCGATCCGTGTCGCCCACGGTCGCAGGCCGAAAATGATTGCATAACGATCAGTTGTTCTTCGCTATGACTGGATAACGCTTCCGTTGTTGGTGTATTCCGCTGCGGGTCCTACCTACCCGATCCTGCAATTTCGATCCTGGCACTCCTGGCTCGGTGTGTCTACCACAATGCAAATTTGCAGTGTGTGCACACCGGTGTGCAGATCGATGTGTCTGAATCGGTGTACAGCTTCGATCCTCCCACGATCCTGGCTTCCTCCCTAGAGGTGCCGCGTCCTAAGCTACCACCTACCATGCGGGTGACGGGTGATGGCACATATTATGCGCAGCAGGTCATGCCAACTAAGATGAGGGTGCCAAGGTATGGCACGTACCCCGGGCAGCAGGGCCGGGCAGAGGGACGGCAATCTGCACTTTGGGCTGCAGCAGGCACTCGGCCTCAGGGGGGAGTGCAAAGAGCAGCTGATGTAACTACTTGCTACTACCACCACCTACCAGTTACCGCCTGAAAAAAAAAGGGTGACCGCGCATGGCACCCACTACTCACCACCACCAGCAGCAGGGCCGGGCAGAGGGACAGCGATCTGCACGTTGGGCTGCAGCAGACACTCGGCCACAGTGGGCAAGGCAAAGACTGGATGGCGTGACAGACATCTACCTACCGCTTACCACCACCTATCACCTGACACAAGGGTGATGGGCAGGCATGGGTGGCACATACCGCGGGCAGCAGGGCCAGGCAGAGGGACAGCGATTTGCACGTTGGGCTGCAGCAGGTACTCGGCCTCAGGGGGCAACGCAAAGAGTAGTTGTAGTGACAGATACCCACCACCTACTAACACTCACCATCCTACCATGACCACCACCACCTGAGAAGAGAGGTGAACAGGAAGATGCCACTTACCACGTACCACGAGCAGCAGGGCCAGGCAGAGGTACAGCAATCTGCATGCTGGGCTGCAGCAGACACTCAGCCTCAAGGGGCAACGCAAAGAGTAGCTTGCGTGATAGACAAAATCACCTACCACCTACCTGCTACAAGCGACCACCTGACACAAGGGTGATAGGGTATGGCACGTACCACAGGCAGCAGGGCTGGGCAGAGGGACAGCAATCTGCATGCTGGGCTGCAACAGGCACTCGGCCTCAGGGGGCAAGGCAAAGAGTAGCTGGCGGGATAGACACCTACCACCACATAACACCACCATCTACCACCATACACCACCACCACCATCACCATCACCACCTGAGAAGAGAGGTGAACATGGACATGGCATCTAGCACGTACCACGGGCAGCAGGGCCGGGCAGAGGGACAGCGATCTGCACGTTGGGCTGCAGCAGACACTCCTCAGGGGGGAGCGTAAAGACTGGCTGGCGTGATAGACACCTACAACCTACACCACACGTTGGGCTGCAGCAGGCACTCGGCCTACGGGGGCAAGGCAAAGAGCAGCTGGTTAGACACCTACCGCCCATAATGTACCACCTACCACCACCACCACCTAACAACAGAGGGGCATGGAACGTATCACGTACCACGGGCAGCAGGGCCGGGCAGAGGGACAGCGATTTGCACGTTGGGCTGTAGCAGGCACTCGGCCTCGGGTGGCAGCGCAAAGAGGCCCGACCCGGCAATGGGTGGGATTGGCACGGCGTTGCGTGCTCGGGCCAACTCCATGAGCACCTGAGAGGGGCGAAGTATGAGTTGAAAGGAAGTGAGGCTACTTGCAATGGAAGGTGCTCAGATGGATGGGCACAGCGTTGCGTGCTCGGGCCAGCTCCATGAGCACCTGAGAGGGGCGAAACGTGATAGGCAAAAGGTAACGCGACTCGAGTGAGAGCAGACGAGAACATCGGAAAGGCAACACCAATGTGTGAGCAATCTGTGTGTCACTGCTCTGCTTTCCCTGCGGTGGTAACAGGGAAAAGGAGTTGTACCCAGTAAAGCGACCCTTGTCTACTTCCTTTCACCAACCTCTTGATGAGCATTATACTAACTTCGTTGAGGTATTTTCTTTGATCTGCTTCGTGCATCATCAGATTTCGCTTGGTTCAGCGTGAGTGTAAGAGCTCTGTCAGTCTTGCGGTTATCTAAGAATGAAGGGACAAGACAAGGACACAATGAGATCATGTGCCTTTCTCATCACCTGAGGGGCAAAACGGGATATGCACACTGCTACGGCCTCTCTCATCACCAAGTCCTTC
This sequence comes from Closterium sp. Yama58-4, assembly GCA_947470075.1. Classification (NCBI taxonomy): domain Eukaryota; kingdom Viridiplantae; phylum Streptophyta; class Zygnematophyceae; order Desmidiales; family Closteriaceae; genus Closterium; species Closterium sp. Yama58-4. The sequence goes on along the minus strand of CANIUD010000234.1, from coordinate 147,736 downwards.
ATGCCTGTCTCTTCTTGGAGCATTTCTCTGCTGTCCACCCATCCTGCTTCCTATCCCTTCTCTAACTCTCTTCACCGGCTCACCTTACGCTGCCCTGCTCTTCGTTCCTACCGGTCTGGGCGGCGGCTGGGTGAAGGAGGAGGACACCTTGGCCTGCACGGCCAGGCGCACATAGTCCATCTCCAGGGCCGACCTTCAGACAAGGTACCTTGTGTTGCGTCTAAACCCCCTTGTCACTTTTGAGAATTCTCAAAAGTAAAACCCACGTACCTTGCGTCTAACCCCCCTTTTCTCCCTCACACTCATATGTGCCCCTGCCACTTACCTCTCTGGGTGGAGGCTGGGAGAAGGAAGTAGAGACCTTGGCCTGCACGGCCAGGCGCACATCGTCCACCTCCAGGGCCGCATGCCCTGCATGCTCCGCGTACACACGGGCCTCGCCCAGCACGTCCGTCATGTAGCGATAGGCGAACTCCAAGAGCTGGTGTGAGTGGGATGAAGGGAACAGGGTAGGGTGAAAAACAAAAAAAAAAAGTTGGAGAGGGGAATGGAGCTGCATGCTCCTCGTACACGCGGGCCTCGCCCAGCACGTCCGTCATGTAGCGATAGGCGAATGGGAGGGAGGGAAGACGGGTTGGGGGGGAGAGGTAGTTGGAAAGGGGTACACGTGTGTACGACTGTGTGCCTCGCCCAGCACGTCCACTTTGTAGCGGTAGGCGAACTCCAGGAGCTGATGTGGTGTGGGTGGTAATAGGATACAATGGGGTAGGGGAGATGGAGTTGGAACATGCGTACACGCAGCCCTCGCCTAGCATGTCTGTCATGTAGCGGTAGACGAACTCCAGAAGCTGGTGGTGGGTGCGTGGTAGGGAGGGAGGGAGTGGGAAAGGTAAGGGTCTGAGGGAAGGGGTATGAGGGGGAACGAATCTGCATGTTCTGAGTACACGGGGGCTCGCTCAGCACGTCCGTCATGTAGCGGTAGGCAAACTCCAAGAGCTTGATGGAGATGGGATAGGCAAAAGGGATAGGATGGGGAAGGGAAAAGGGAGGTGATGAGGGGAACACGCTTACACGCGAGCCTTGCCCAACACGTCCGTCATGTATCGCTAGGCAAGATCCAGAAGCTGCATTCCGTATCAGGTGGGAGGGAAGAAAATAGTTAGGAAACAGGGAGGTAGGGAGGAGGGTGACGTTGCATGCTTCGCGTACATGCGGGCCTCGCCCAGCGTGTCCGTCCCAGGGAGGTAGGGAGAAGGGTCGAATGGGGTACGAGGAATGGGAACAGGGAAGATACGTTGCAAGGGAAAACGGAACGCGAAAGGGTGAGAGAGAGGCCCGACTCGCATCTTCAATCTCAGTCTAGCAAGCATCATCCTTCACATGCACACAAGCCGGACCCTGCTGCTAGTTGAACAGATAAACTCTGATTCTTCTGATAGAACGAAGGCATGTCCGACAACTCAAGAGAGCATGCTATAACGTTCGCATCGGAAATCGACTTTACTGAATCTGACAGTACAGTCACACGTGCCTGATGGACGACACGTGGCTCGTAATCTTCCACACCCATCGACTTTAAAATACTCGCGACCACTTTCGCGTCGCGCGGAACAGGCTCGAAGTGCTTATCCGCCATGTGCGCTGACAGAAACCTCCTTATAGATGAAACATAAATCTTAATTGACGACACTAAAACGCGCTGCGAAACAGCAATGAGGCTCTGGAACCGCAGTGTAGGACTGCGGAAACGACCTGCGTTCGAACAACAGCTGCCTACGACCTGACAGGCAATGCGGAATCACAGCTATCGCCAAAGGCTAGAAACCAAGTCGTGATAATCCGACAGCAGGGACTATTTCTCTAGTCCCGGAAAACGCTTTCGTCACTCTGGAGGTGAACCTCTTGGCGCTACAGCACAGAGAAGCGTCCAGTGCCTACGGGCTTCTTTTCAGATTGGACTGAACGCGTGTTCAAGGCGTCGGTTTTCGGTTCAATGTAGTTGCTGGGTCACACGGGCACGAATTTGTATGGTGTCAGAGAAGGGACAAAGTTCGCGAAGGGCCCAGCAGCGATTGGGATAGTAATGTGCAAAATGAACTTGACCCCAGGATCAGCGGCTTCGAAATGGAGTGCGGAATGAACTTAGCCATTTTCAAAATGGTGATGATGATTCGAAAGATTTGTAACATCTGGTAACCGTGCCAGCAATGTAGTCATGCATTGTTTTGGATGGATCAGGCACTGACTCCAGTGCTGACCTGTCCCCCCTCCATTCAAATGGAGCGATTTGGCCAGGCATTCTTGCATTTCCACCCAAGGTTCAACCATGACTCGCTTTACTGTTCTCCTGCTTTTCCAGCTTCTATGGCTTGGAGGTAAGGCTTGGTAGTAGCTCATTTGTCAGACGATAACGATAGACGTAATGTCTCTGACATTGCCTGTCTTTTGCAGCTGTTGCTGGTCAGCGAACAGTCTGTCCAGCAAACTTCAACAGCGTCATGAGGAACGATGTGTCTTCTTGTAAAGGATTGGTTAAGAACCCCGAATCCTGCTGTCAGTCGCTTCGAAAGATGGAAACTAACATTCTCTCTGCAAGCTACAATAACGGATCTGCCGACGCTTTGAAAATTGTCGGGAGTCCGTCATACAATAATGCTTGTCGCAACACCTTCCGCACGGTTTTACAGAAGAAAGGGGTAACGGTGGATGTCTTTGGCCTCTGTAGCGGCTATTGGCTGTTCCCTCTTGCAGAAAAGAACATCACCGAAAGCACCTGTCCTTTAACAAGCTACGAAGATGTCGGCTCGGTTGTTAGCTACCGATCATTGTCAGCTTCATGCAATAACGCGAAGTGCTCCAACCCTTCGCCTCAAGCATCGACTTCTGCGTGTGGTCAAAGTATTCTCGACGCTGCCATAATGCTGACAGAAAACGATTCTCAGATCAGCGACTGGTAAGTTTCTGTTATAGAATATCAGCGCATTTTGCATGCTCTTGACTCATGACAATCTGTTGCAGTTACTATGTCGTCACTATGAGAATCGCGCAAGCGCACTTCAAGAGCGTCTACAAATCCGTGTTCTTCTTGTGCGACGCTGTGCCTCCACTTGCGAATGTAAGAATTGCTTGCTTGAAGCCTTCTATTCATATTCTAACTTGAAGTACGCAGGCATCCATTAACTTGACCGCTATATCTCCACCATCTCCGGTGGCTGCGCCACCTGTCCAAGGACCAGATGCATCAGCTCCATCGCCTTCGGCAAAGCCATCGTCCCCTGCACCAGCACCTGCCCCTTCATTGGTAGCGCCCTCTTCCACACCTGGTCCGGCACCTTCGGCAAAAGCAAATTCGACAAGGCATGCACCATCTTCCGCACCGAGTCCAGCACCAGCCGGCTCTACTAGCCCAGCTTCAGCACCAAGTCCAGCACCATCAAGCTCCATTAGCCCAGCTTCAGCACCATCTCCATCGCCTACCAATAAGACTGATGGTGTACCTGGATCGCTCAACGAACCCCAAGAACCTTCAGGTAACGTCCTGCTGTCATTATGTCAATCGTATTTCCATTGCTCAACCTGTGTTTTACAGGTTCAAACACAGGTTCTGTGGCTAAAACAAAGGGTGCATCTTCAGGAACCAGTTCAGCGTTTTCAGGATTTATTGTTGTGCTGGTGATGTTATGCCTTTGGTAAAAGGGGATAACGAAGTGGGGAACTGGAGATGGTATAAAGCTATGGAGAAGCTTGGTACGCACATGCAATGGTGAAACTATTTGTAGGGAGGTATGACATATTGGCAGGGAATAAGTGCTACCAAGCAATGCGTTGATGTTCTTTATGAGTAAACTTCCATTTCTATGAAGTATTTTTATGAAGTTTGCAATTGATACATAATGCACTGCGGAAGTCACAAAACTTCAGCAAACCGTCCCTTAAAGCGAACACTGTAATGAGTCACACCAAAAGTGCGACCTGCTAGACAGCTCCATAATGAGAGAGTGCTTGAGATCGCATTCATGGCACGGACACCATCCGAGGTTTGGCCACGCGGTCCGCAATTTCGAAAATGAACATTTGAATAGCCCCACACGGTTCGAAGTCGGGACACTCTTGCGGCCACCGAACGTGCGACCAACTTGCACGTCAAATATTGAACTGTACGATCTTGCAACAAACCATATTTCGTTACACGTCATCACCTTTGTCCCCAGAGTGTTGGGCTGCCGGCACGTTTCCATATTTTGCTGCCCAATCCAAGTAAATTGATAATTCACCCGCTCATATGCCAAACAAACAGCCCGAAAAAATTTACCTGACTTGTTTTTCAGTGCACTACAGTCAGCTTTGGCTGTTAGGAGTTGACGATAGAACCATTGTAGCATCATTCCCCGATTGATCGCGAACCCAAACAGCATTTCGACGCCAGAGGACGACACGCGCGACAGCGGTCGTATGCTAATGTCCGAGGTGGGGCATTCCCCGAAACGGACACCATCCTCACGCTAAGAACCCTTCAGGTGGGCGAACTTCGGATGGTGTCCGGGCCAGGAATGCGATCGGATCTTTCGAAAGCCCCCAGACAAACCACAAGAACACACTCTCGAGTCTAAAAAATTCCACGTTCGTTTCGTGTACATCCACGCCACCCAATTCCTTCCGTTTCTCTTCTGCGGTTCGATCTAGCATCTTTCGTCGTTCTGTGATATACTCCATCATCGATTATGGACGCGGATCAGAAGCGAGCGAGCTTTGAGCTACAGCAGTTTCTGGAGCAGGAGAAGCAGAAGGCGATGTTGAATGAGCTGGTGGCGAAGCTCACGGAGGTGTGCTGGGACAAGTGCGTTACGGCCGCGCCGGGAACCAAGTTTAGCGGATCGGAGTCTTCCTGCCTTAGCAACTGCGCGCAGCGGTATCTTGATGTCAGCGGACTGGTCGTGCGGAAATTTCAGAGCATTCAAAGATGACGGCTGTGGGATCGGGGGTTAGGTAGATCTTAGGATTTTGGGACGTAGGGCGTCTCAGATGTAGCGTATCTGTCACCAGAAACGTGGGTGTTAGATTGATGGCTAGGGTTGTTTTCGACTTCGAAATGTGGAATAAGCGAGTGATGATTGAGTTTTTTTCAGTTGGCTCTCTTCCCCTCGCTTCCTTCACCGCCCTCCAGTTCCTCTTCGCTCTTTACCCTCCCCGCTCCATGAACCCGCACCCCCCGCCTTCTCCCCTCTCCTCTCTCTCTTCCCCTCATTCCACCCACCCTTTCCCCACCCTCTCTCCCTCCCTCCCTCTTCCCCTCACTCGTCTTACTATTCCCTCCACCTTTCTCCACCTCCCCTACTTGATACATGCATCCTCACATGCTAAGGTTCCGTGAGGCAGTGGTTTAAAGGTTTGGAAGTGCCCCAATTGGAGCTTCAGGTGCTGTGCCTGCTTGCATAGATGCTGACCAGCGCATTTGGATTTCACTAGAATGTGCACGTGGATGCTTGTCAAAACACATGGTACTGCATCTGAATTCAATATATGAAGGCAGTGTACTGAAATGCTCTCATTGTCTCAAGAGTTCACATTGCTTACTTTCTATCGTTTTAAGAGTATACAGAGAACCCAGATATACTGGTAAGTTGTCAGCAGTGCAGTGCGCTCCTTTCATGGCACATCTGCAGGCCACACAGTGTCACTACTGTTAAATGGTGTCAATATGGCCAGACGGGTGTAACGACAATGATGACTTGGCTTAAGTTACAAAAGCCGTCATCTCTACCGCCAGGAGAGCATCAGCAGCAGCTGTGGGTCCCACTGCTGTCACCGGCACCACTATTGGGCACGGCACAGCAGCAGCGGAGCCATGCTGGTGGCCTGAAGCAGGTGTCTCTTGGGAGGGTAGGGACTGGGTTCGGTTGTGCAGGGTCTTGGAAATATGAGTCGTGAGGGCAGGACAGGGATGGGGATAGGCCCTCCCGCTGCCACATACACTCGGAGCATCTGTGGGGTTGACGAGGGGGGCCCGAGAGGGGAGGGGAGGAAGAAGGACACGGAGAGCAGCGTGTGACTCTCTTTTCAGGAAAGGCAGCAGCCTACATGTACCGTAACCAGAAAGAACATTAGGGAGAGGGAAGTAAAGCCACGTGGTTGAAGATTGCAGTAATGGGGAAGGCGGTCAAGGAGTTGCCAGTCAAGGGTTAGAGTGCCGACAAGGTTTCGGGTTTAGAGTAATGGCAGGAGGGATGGCTATGGGTTGGCTATGAGGTGGATGCAAGGGAGTTATGGTCATGGTTGCATGCCATGTCATTACTGTCCTCTTGCTCACCATGATATAAAATGCGATCCACCTACCAACATGACTTGACACGACATGGCATGACATGACATGACATGACATGACATGACATGACATGACATGACATGACATGACATGACATGATATGCTATGAACAGCCTTATTGTACCACCTCCAAACATGGCACGGATGGACACACACATGAAAGCAAACAATCAGCACACATTCAGGGTAGCAGATATGACTTTTGAGTTGCCTCTAAAGATGAATTTTCAGGCGCCTGATAGGACGGAGACACACATGGAAGCATACAATCAGCACACATGAGGGAAGCAGATATGCGAAACCTCACCGCAACATCGGGCCAATCAAGTCGTGCCACGTGGAGGGCATCTGACAGCACTCCGACGCATCTGCCTGCAACCCCATCGACAGAGCTGTCAGCGAGTGATTCCCTGGCCTCCCCCTCAAAGCCAGCACCATCCCCTGCCTCCACCCCACGCGCAAGAGGGTGCTGCGCTTCACACTCTCTCCCTTGTTCTTTTCCCCTCGTCCTCTCCCCCATTGCCTGCTCCACCCACAGGTGCACGCGACAGAAAGCACCTGCTGCTGCCGTGGCTTGCCCAACAATGCTCACCCCCTCCGCCCCTCCCTCCACTGCCGCTCTCCTCTTCCTCTCCCCCTTGCCTGCCCCTGCTCTGTTCCCCTCAACTCTGTCAGCATCCATTGCCCCGACCACTTTCTCTGCCTCTGCTGACTTGTGCCCTTCTTTTCCTTCACCCAAGCTCATCCCTGCCAGCTGATTCCCTAAAGCTGACGTGTGGGTGTCTGTATTTGACAGGTGGCAGGCTGCTGACGTGGACAGGAGGTGCAGGGGGGTGAGGGAGCTCGGCCACGGGGCAGATGGGGTGGCGGAAGAGGAGGAGGGGAGAGATCGGGCAGCAAGGAGAGGAGCAATCTCAACAGGAGCGCTGAGGGAATGGGGATGGGCGGATGGGATTGGGGGAGTAGTTGGGCAGAGAGAAAAACGGGTAAAGGAAAGGCGGAAAGTGATTGAGAAGAATTTGGGAGGTGGTAGAGGGAGATGAAACACTGGGCAGTTGCACCATGAGACACTGGGCAGTTGCACCATGAGACACTGGGCAGTTGCACCATGAGACACTGGGCAGTTGCACCATGAGACACTGGGCAGTTGCACCATGAGACACTGGGCAGTTGCACCATGAGACACTGGGCACTGGCGATGAGGAATGAAATTGGGACGGGGAAGCGGAAAGGAGCGGCAGAGGAGGGGACAAGGGCAGGAGAGAGACAAGTGAGAAGAGGAGGAAGAGGACGGGTAATGGTGGGGGAGGAGGGAGGAAGAGGAGGAAATCGAGAAGGACGAGGATGGGGCATGCAATGGAAGCAGCTGGAGTCCACATGTGCTTCAGTGATGGGAGTAGAGAAAAGGGAAAAAGAATGACATGCAAGTGGGGGCATTGAGGGACAGTGAGGGGCAGTGGGGGGTAGTGGGGGGTAGTGAGGAGCAGGCAGGGCATGTACCCTTTAGGCAGTCCTGGTACGACCACAAACTGCAGCAACGCATCTGTTGCTATCACCCCCACTGACTCCTCCTCCTCCTCATTTCCCTCTCCCTCTCCCTCCTCTTCCTCCTCCTCCTCATCTCCTCCCCCTCTCTCTCTTGCTGCAGCACCAGTAACCATTGACCCGCCACCAACTGCAGCTGCAGCTGACTCCTCTCCACTCTCCTCTCCACTCTTCTCTTCACGCTCCTCCGCTCCGCCCTCCTCCCCTCCATGCCCCACCACCCACCATTGCCCCACGCCCCACTCCCCATCACGCTTCTCCTCCCCTCTTCCTTCAACCGCCTCTTCCCCTCCTCCACCTCCTTTGTCCCCTGCTCCCTTTCCTCCCTTCCCCTCCGCTATCTCCCCCTTCATCCCCCTCCCACTTCGCTCGACTTCCTCTGCCCAGATCTCCCTCCTCTTCCTCTGGGCAGCTGCAAAAAACTCCTCAACTGCCCGAGCCACCTCCTCCCTCTCCCCCACACCCACATCCCTTGCTAGATACACTGTTATCGCGATACAATCCCTCCCCACACTCTAACACCCCTTTCGAACCCATTTCCTCCACCCCTCTCTTCCACAACTCCCTCCCCCTCCACTCTCTACCCCCCAACTCCCCTCCTCCTCACTCCCGCCCCCGCCTCTCCCCCACCCAAGAGCGCCCCCTCTCCCCTTCACCACAGCAGCAACAGCCTCACAGCTTCTCAGCGCCCTCTCTGCCTGTTTCCTCGCCCCTCCCCCCACCAGCTCCATAACTGGCGGGTCCAGACCCAATTGACCCGCCATCCATAGCACGCCATTGAAGCTCGTACACTGGGGGAGGGAAGGGGAAGGGAGAGGGGGAAGAGGGGGAGCGTGAGCAAAGAATGCTAATTGGTCGCAGCTCCTCAGAGCCCTCTCTGTGTGTCTCCTCGCCCCTCCCCCCACCAGCTCCATAACTGGCGGGTCCAGACCCAGCTGTCCCGCCATCCACAGTACCCCGCTGTGGCTTGTGCACTAGAGTGGAGGAAGGGAGAAGGAGAGCAAGGAGGAGGGAGAAGGAGAGCCAGGAGGAGGGAGAAGGAGAGCCAGGAGGAGGGAGAAGGAGAGCCAGGAGGAGGGAGGAGGAGAGCCAGGAGGAGGGAGAAGGAGAGCCAGGAGGAGGGAGAAGGAGAGCCAGGAGGAGGGAGAAGGAGAGCCAGGAGGAGGGAGAAGGAGAGCCAGGAGGAGGGAGAAGGAGAGCCAGGAGGAGGGAGAAGGAGAGCCAGGAGGAGGGAGAAGGAGAGCCAGGAGGAGGGAGAAGGAGAGCCAGGAGGAGGGAGAAGGAGAGCCAGGAGGAGGGAGAAGGAGAGCCAGGAGGAGGGAGAAGGAGAGCCAGGAGGAGGGAGAAGGAGAGCCAGGAGGAGGGAGAAGGAGAGCCAGGAGGAGGGAGAAGGAGAGCCAGGAGGAGGGAGAAGGAGAGCCAGGAGGAGGGAGAGTCTCAGACTCCATCTCCCATCAGGACCCTCCCTGATAAGGAGGGTGACTCTCCATCAACTTGCAAGGGGTCACCCTCCTTATCAACTTGCACGACGGGCGCCAGGTTGGGCTGCCGCCGCTGCCGCGCGGGGAAGGAGCACAAGTATTGCAACCGAATAGCGTGGGTCGGGTTCCTAGCGTTGGCAGTGGAGACGTATGGGCAGTGGAGACGTATGGGCAGTGGAGACGTATGGGCAGTGGAGACGTATGGGCAGTGCTAGCCCGGGGTGCTTGACTTCCTCCGCCTTTGCGCTAACCTCGCAGCAGAGCGCCTGCACAACGCGCAGCAGCCCACGTCCAGGGAAGGGAAGGTGCGAAACTTTACCACTCATACAGGCAGCGGTGGTCGGTTACCCTGCAACGCAACGCACACAAGCGAACGCACTAGTCGCTAAGACGCCGCTGGCGGCCTTTGAGGCCGGGGCAGCCCCCACTCCCTTCCAGGGGGAGCCACTTGACACTGGGGACCTCTTGCACGTGCTCCAGCCACTGCTCGAGCTGCCGTAGACTGTTTGCCTACCTGTATGCCGCGTAGTCTTAGTGTGCTGTAACAATTCTGGTTTCTAGTACAAGGTCCATTCGAGGGAAAGGGAGGAGGAGGGAGAGTGGAAGAAGTGGGGACAAGAGGTGCACTTGAAGAGACGAGGGGGGGGAGGGAGAGGGGGAGAAGTGGACAAGTGGAGGTGCAGTTGGGTTGGGTAAACGAAGGAGGGGGGGGGAGAGGGGGAAGGGGAGAGAAAAGAAGGGAAACGGGGTAGAAGATGAAGTGGGAAAAGGGGGTCGACGTAGGATCTATCGCTCATGCTTGGGGGAAGAGGTCAGATGGACAACGTCATCGTCATTGGGGCAGATGGAGATCGTCATCGTCATTGGGGCAGATGGAAATTGTCATCGTCATTGGGGCAGATGGAAATTGTCATCGTCATTGGGGCAGATGGAAATTGTCATCGTCATTGGGGCAGATGGAAATTGTCATCGTCATTGGGGCAGATGGAAATTGTCATCGTCATTGGGGCAGATGGAAATTGTCATCGTCATTGGGGCAGATGGAAATTGTCATCGTCATTGGGGCAGATGGAAATTGTCATCGTCATTGGGGCAGATGGAAATTGTCATCGTCATTGGGGCAGATGGAAATTGTCATCGTCGTTGGGGCAGATGGAAATTGGACACGTACCTGGCTGTAAGGGCCGATGCAGGAGGGTGCCCAGCAGGACACGCCCTTCACATGCACCACATGCTTCTCCCCTCGCTGCCTCACTCCCCCATCCTGCTGCCGCTCCTGCAGCTCTCCCCCCTCTTGGCCACCACTCCCTCCCCCTTCCGCTCCCCCTCGCCCCACACTGCTTGCTCCCCCTCGCCCCACACTGCTTGCTCCCCCTCGCCCCACACTGCTTGCTCCCCCTCGCCCCACACTGCTTGCTCCCCCTCGCCCCATGCCAGCACATCAACTGCAACACTGCATCCCTTCCAAGAACCTTCCGCGCTGATTTCCCCACTGCCGCCCAATGACGATGCGCCAAGTGGCAGCTCCACAGTGGACCGCGACGGCACGCCGTCCACGCACTCGGCTTCGGTGATGTGGCGCACGTACGCTGAGTTGGCGGCGCCGAACTGCGCCATGTCAGCGAGGTAGAGGTGGACGTAGAGGGCGTGCGCCCAGGAGAGGGAGAGCGAGCGGAGGGTGTGGGAGACAGAGGAGAGGGCGATGGAGAGATGGGAGGCCAGGTCTGTGTGGGGGAGTGGGGGGAGATGGGGCCGATGGGGGAGATGTGCGAATACAGGTCTGTAAGAGGGAAGGCTGTGAATGCAGGTCAGCATCGAGCCAATGTGTGTCTCAGGCTGTGCGGCCGAACCAAACCCATGCCTCCATTCCACATCGTCACTGGCACCTTATGAGGCGCCTCAAAAATAGCGCCCCTGTGTGTCGCATGCAACGAGGGCCAACCCACGCCTCTGCACCGTCTCCGCCACCTTCTAAGGTGCCTTGAGGCGCCTTGAACGCCTATGACAAAAGAGGCGCCTCAAAAATGGACTCACCACGTGCATCGTGCCCCTGTGTGTCGCATGCAACGAGGGTGAACCCATGCCGCTGCACTGTCACTGCCACCTGCACCCCATCCAACCCCCTGCTTTCTTCTCCCGCTGCTGCCCCTGCTCCGGTTGTAGCTCCCCCTGCTTCTCCCACTGCTGTGCCATTGCCGACCTCTTTAAGAGCATCCTCGTCATTGGCATCAATGATCATTGGAGGAGGGAGCGCCACATCAGCAGCAGTAGCCCCATCCTGGGTCTTGGGTGCCACGTGGAAGGCTGTGATTCGCAGCACGCCCACAGGAGCAACGGGGTCAGGCGAGTGTAAGATGATGTGAGAGGCGTCCACCACTATGCGCGCTTGCTGGTGGTGTGAGAAAGGATGGGAAGGGGGCGGCAGGGATGTGAAGAGAAAGGCATTGCACGCCCACAGGAGCAACAGGGTCAGGCGCGTGCAGGATGATACGAGAACTGTCCACCTCTATGCGCGCATGCTGGTGGTGTGAGAAAGGAGGGGAAGGGGGTGGCAGGGATGCGAAGAGGGGATGAGGAAGGCATTGCACGCCCACAGGAGCAACAGGGTCTGGCGAGTGCAGGACGATACGAGAGCTGTCCACCTCTATGCGCGCATGCTGTATGCGTGGGGGGGAATGGGGGAAGGGGAGGGGGGAGGGGGGATGTGAAGAGGGGAAGAGGAAGTCTGTGCTTTAGTGAACTGCCACGCCCACAGGGGTCACGGGGTCGGGCGAGTGCAGGATGATGTGAGAGGCGTCCACCACTATGCATGCTCGCTGTATGCTGGATGCGAAGAGAAGACAGGAAGCAGGGAAGACGAAGGCAGCTTTTTTTGCTGCAAACTGCAATCATGCCCCGCTTTCTCTCTTCTCTTCACTCACAGGAGGGTTGGGCGAGAGCAGCATGATGTGCGCGGTGGCTACCTCGTGTGATAAGTCGATTTTTTAGTCGACTCAAAAATCGAATTATCACACACGTTGGGCGAGAGCAGTATAATGTGCGAGCTGTCTTCCTCTATGCGCTCTTGCTGGTGATGTAGGGTGGGTAGGTGGTAAGGAATGGAAAAGGTTGGAGTGGGATGCGGGGGGATACGAGAGGTGTCTGCCTTTACGATTGCTGCTTGCCGGAGCTTCAAGGTAACACCAAAGTCCCTCGCTTGCGAAAGAACGAGTGCTGGGAGGGCAGGTGGAAAACAAGCGGGGTCACCTGGGCCGACGGAAATGAGCGTGGGCAAGAGAATGGGCACCGGCCCTATTGTTGAAGCAGCAGGGTCGGCATGAGTGTCCGGTATTGGAGGAGGGGAAGGGGTCAGAGATGGGGGAGGCATGTTTGATGCAGTAGCAGACGGAGTGGAAACAACAGAGGTGGCGGAAGCAGCAGCAGCAGCGGACATGCCACGATTGCTGTTTCCACTCCGTCTGCTACTGCATCAAACATGCCTCCCCCATCTCTGACCCCTTCTCCTCCTCCAATACCGGACACTCATGCCGACCCTGCTGCTTCAAAAATGGGGCACGTGCCCATTCCCTTGCCCATGCTCATTTCCGTCACCACAGGTGACCCCTCTTGACAACGAGTGATGGGAAAGGCAGGGCAGTCCAATTAGAAAATACCTGAAGGGCGGAACTGATATGGCAGTCAAGCGTGAGGCGTTGGTAGCAAGGGAGCACAGGAGATTGGGAAGATTCGAATGGGTGAGGGAGACTCGCAGAAAGATTCCTGCGGGCAAGGGAGTCCTTCTTCCCAAGAGAATGGGAAGAGAGGGGAGTACCTTGAAGAGAGGGGAGTACCTTGAAGAGAGGGCAGTCGAGGGTGAGTGTTTCGTACTCTCCACCTTCCCCACACACGTTCACTCCGAACTTGCTGGGGACAACGGCACATGGGAGGAACGGCGCATGGGAGGAACGGCGCATGGGAGGAACGGCGCATGGGAGGAACGGCGCATGGGAGGAACGGCGCATGGGAGGAACGGCGCATGGGAGGAACGGCGCATGGGAGGAACGGCGCATGGGAGGAACGGCGCATGGGAGGAACGGCGCATGGGAGGAACGGCGCATGGGAGGAACGGCGCATGGGAGGAACAGCGCATGGGAGGAATGGCGCATGGGAGGAACGGCGCATGGGAGGAACAGCGCATGGGAGGAACGGCGCATGGGAGGAACGGCGCATGGGAGGAACAGCGCATGGGAGGAACGGCGCATGGGAGGAACAGCGCATGGGAGAATGGGAAGAGAGGGTGAGACTTGAGAAGGACAGAATAAAGGGCAGCACAGAGGTACGGTTGTGTGCAGAAGCAAGGGGGCGCATGCTAGTGCGGTAACACAAACACACATCCACATGCCCTCACAGGCATGCTCCGCTCCCCACTCACTCACCCTGCCAGCGCATGCATGGTGCCTCGGATCTCCTCCAACCGCTTCCCCAGATGCTTCTCTGGCCGCAGGCCCAGAGCTGCCACCTTAATTAGAATGGCATGGATGCCCGATACGATCTGGTGAAGGGAGGAACACAGAGAGGGGATGGGATGGGAGGATCGTCAGACACTGGGACGGCACACTGCAGCAGTGTGGGCCTGCAACTCTTCGGTGGCTGTGTCTCGACTCGAGGCCGCAGGCCCAGTGCTGCCACCTTGATGTGAATGGTGTGGATACCCGATGCGATCTGGTGGGGGAGGAGAATGGGATGGGAGGGTGGAGTGGGAGGAAACATGGTGATGCAAATAGCCCCAAACAACCAGCAGCCTTTTTCATGAGAACAGGGTGGATGCCCGATGCGATCACCACACCACAGCTCACTCCACCTTACCGCACTCCAACCCAACCCACCCCACCACGTCACCATGGCATCTAGAAGCAGCGCTCTTTGTGGTCGCTGCCACGGGTAGGCGAGGGGGTTGAGTGGACTGCAGGATCAGCCGTTCCACACAAGCAATCGCATGCACACCGATGCAATTCAACAGTTTCCCTCACCAACTCACCATGGCATTTAGAAGCAGCGCTCTCTGTGGTCGCTTCGCTGCCACGGGTAGGCGAGGGGGTTTAGTCGAGTGCTGCAAGCTACGTTCAATTCCGGAAGGCTGCCAAAGGCTGTCTCACACAAAAAGTAACAGCGTGCCATTGTATGGCCGGATCTGCTCCATATCATTCCACCCCAGTTCACCCCACTTCACCCCACTTCACCCCACTTCACCCCACCCCACCCCACCCAACCCAACCCACCACACCCCCACAACCACCTAATCACCTCACCATGGCATCTAGAAGTGCCTTCTGCTATTGCTGCCACAGGTAGGCAAGGCGAGGGTTGTGAGGTGAACCCATGCCATCTAACCAAATTTTCTTAGCAGTCTAACCGGATTCACACACACAAGCAATAGCATACTCGTTACACACCACCCCGCCATCTCACCATGTCGTCTAGCAGTGCCTTCTGCAGTCGCTACCACAAGAATGCGAGGGGAGTGAGGCCCAGCCTCGAGCACACGTGCTCCACCCTACTGCATCCACCCCACTCCCTCTCAACCCTACTGCACCCACCCCGCCATCTCACCATATCATCTAGCAGTGCCTTCTGCGGTCGCTGCCACAGGTAGGCCAGGGGAGTGAGGCCCAGCCTCGAGCACACGTTCTCCACCCTCTCCCGCTGATAGTCCGATGCTATTGCCCCCACCGACACGCCCTGCACATCTGGTGTGGTGGTTGATGGAGAATGGGGGGACACAAGGAGAGGAGCACAGTGGTTGGGGAGCCGTCTAGACTAGAGCAGCTTGCATGTATAAACTGTGGGAGGGACGCAACAGGAACAGGCAGGTGCTGTCCAGTTTTCACCTGGCAGGTGCTTGCTACAAATGGTGCCTACCTGGCAGGTGCTTGCTACAAATGGTGCCTACCTGGCAGGTGCTTGCTACAAATGGTGCCTACCTGGCCTGGCAGGTGCTTGCTACAAATGGTGCCTACCTGGCAGGTGTTTCTTCACAACCCGTAGAAGCACCTCCATGTCCTCCACCTCGTCCCCAGCTGTCGCTCTGTACCGCATGGCCAGATGCCTGACAGGAGGGGTGGGGGGTGGAGAGCGGTTGAAGGCGAAAAGGGAAGGAGCAGCACCCACCTCCATGTCCTCCACCTCATCCCCAGCTCTCGTGTGATACCTCATGGCCAGATGCCTGGCGGGTTGAACGTGTAATGTGGGGTTGAGGGTGGATGAGAGTAGGGTGCGGATGGACTGAGGGCGACAATGGAGGGAGCAGCACCTCCATATCATACGAGCTGGTTTTTGAGAATTCTCAAAAACCAGCTCGTCCCCCTTTGTCGTGCTGTACCTCATGGCCACATGCCTGGCAAGACGAACAGGCGAGGGTTGGGTTGGGTGGATAGGGAGTGGGTTAGGGGTGAGGGTGGATAGGGGTGACAAGGGGAGGCGCAGCACTCCCATGTCCTCCACCTTGTCCCCTGTTGTTGTGCTGTGCTGTGCAATGCCTCATGGCCATCAGGCATCGCACCTCATGCCACATGCCCAGCGAGTTAGTGTGTGGTTCTGTGTGATCTGGGAGTGAGGGTACATGAGGGTGCGGATGGAATGAGGTGACAAGGGAAGGGAAGCAGCAGCAGCAGCACCTCCGTGTCCTCCACCTCGTCTCCTGCTGTGGCTCTGTACCGCATGGCCCGATGCCTGGCGTGTTTGTGTGCGAGGGGGGTGAGGGTGGGGCGAGGGAGAGAGTCGTGAGAAGGGGATGGGATGAGGGAGCGAGCGAACGAGCCTTGGATGAGGAGGCACGGGCAGAGAGACAAGGGGTGGGAGCGAGGGGGGGATGGGTAAGAGATCATGCTTGGATAAGAAGGAAGCGAGGGGTTGGGAGGGCTTTGAGGGAAGAACGAGAGAGCATAATCGGAGAAAAGGGAGGGGTGAGAGGGAGGGAGGGAGGGAGGGGTGAGAGGGAGGGAGGGAGGGAGGGAGGGAGGGGTGAGAGGGAGGGGTGAGAGGGAGGGGTGAGAGGGAGGGGTGAGAGGGAGGGAGGGAGGGAGGGAGGGAGGGAGGGAGGGAGGGAGGGAGGGAGGGAGGGAGGGAGGGAGGGAGGGAGGGAGGGAGGGAGGGCAGGGCAGGGCAGGGCAGGGCAGGGCAGGGCAGGGCGGGGCGGGGCGGGGCGGGGCGAGCTTACTTGGAGGAGCCTTTAATGCGGCGGCGGAAGAGAGGCAACCCCATGCACGTGGCGTATGCTGCAATCACCTGATGGCCCACCTGAAACCAACAGAGAAGGCAGGGGTGGTGGGTACAGGGAGGGGCGGGGAGAATTGGGAGGATTTTGAGACGACTTAAAAGGCATATATACTACTCCTCAATCTGATGGCCCACCTGAAATTGTCAGAATGGGCAGGCGTGGTGGGACACATACAGGAAGGGGGGAGTGAATGATGGAGCATGGCGTAGGCTGAAATCACCTGAGGAACCACCTGAAACCAGCAGTGCAGGTCGTGGTGCGATACAGGAACATGAAACATGAAGTGATGTGAAGGTCGTGGTGGTCCAGTAAATGCATATGCATGTGTGAAGTGCACCGATGAATAGCTTTTGGGGTGCAACTCCTATTTGTGCCTGTGCCTTCGCATATGCATGTGTGAGGTGCACTGCATGTATCACAGCAGGAGCATGCACCATACACAGGTATGAACCTGCGAGAAGAGCCTGAATTATTAGTCGCCTTAAATGCGCTGCCGAGTTGTTGCTGGGATGGAGAATGCAACGTACGGTTTGGAACATGAAATTGTCCAGCTCGTCCGTTTCATCATCTGATGGCAGCAGATTCGCCAACGCCACCACCTGATGCCATTACATGTCATACCACCCGTGCCGTCACATGCCATTGCATGTCATGCCATCTCTCACCCCATGCCGTTCCAGCCAATGCCATCCCATCGATGCTATGCCATGCATTCCATGCCATCCAAGCCACGCCATCCCCTCCCATTCAATGCCATATCATGCCATGCCATGCGACAATATTGAACATGTAGGTTGAGTCTCGGGATTAAAATCAGAACCACAAGGAGAAGTCGGAGGTTCAGGGTTGAGGGTTTGAGATTTGAAGGTTCAGAGAAACATTTTGAAGGGTTCGGGTTGTAAGCCTAGCTTGGCATGTTCTCAACTATCCCTGATTGTGATTAGGAGGTTAATAACGGAACGTGCGGTAGGGAGGGGTAGGGGCATACTCCGAAACGCCTCTTGACGAGGGATCTGAAACGGCAGATAAGGTTATTCTTGAGCCTACAAATCGTGAGGTTAAAGTGATCACAGCGAGGCGTGACACTATGGTGGTATGGGGATGGCATGCTGATGCACCGTCCTTTCGACTCCTCTCGATCCGTTATCCCGTCTCTATATCGCGTAAGGCACGCACCTCATGTCCATAACGCGTACACTCCATCATATTGTAACAGCTGTCCTTCCCCCCGCTCACTAACGCCACCACCTTCATCGCGCCAAACCAATAACGGGGATGAAAACGACGCAAGAGGGCCACTGAGTGTTCGACTCAGAAATCACTGAGTGTTCAGGAGTCCTGAATGTAGTCACCGTGACGGCCTAGAGTTCGCTCCTACTTGCGTGTTAAAGCCCAAGACCTGAATTACTCAACGGGGGTCAACTGAGTTTTTGTAGGTTCGGCGGGCTGCCAGTTGGAGGTTCGGATGGGTTGAGTGACACGCGAAAAAAACAAAACCACCTTGCGACTGAAAACAGTTCGCCACAAACTGTGCACTTGCTGATTGGTTGGAACAAACATGGCACACGGCCCATCTTCCCAAGTTCGACTCACCTGAGAAGCACGCGAAGGGAAAGTGTGCACAGTTTGAACAGGCAAACTCAGGCACTCGAACAAACATAACTACTCCTAAGTCCCCTTCAACCAGGCGCCACCTTAGCTTCTAGAAAGACGAGGAGGAGCCATTAGGAGCGAATGTCCTAATCGATGGACCCGGAAAGGCGCGATTTTTAGGG
Source organism: Closterium sp. Yama58-4 (assembly GCA_947470075.1). Taxonomy (NCBI): domain Eukaryota; kingdom Viridiplantae; phylum Streptophyta; class Zygnematophyceae; order Desmidiales; family Closteriaceae; genus Closterium; species Closterium sp. Yama58-4. Next base: position 129,358 of record CANIUD010000234.1, on the reverse strand, counting down.
TGTTGAGGACACACACATAGGGAACAGGGCGGACGTATGAGACGGGGCGCCCCACATAGCCTTGTTACGCCACCACTCGGTGCAGCTTAGATTCCCACGCGCTCGAGGCGCCCCCAGCATCAAGCCTTCCTCCCTGCCCCTCACGTGGGCCCTCCCCGCCGTTTGCGAGCGCCGGCCATTCACATAGCGCATGGTGAGAAGCCTCCCGTCGGGCTCATCTCAGCCCCCCGTCGCCCACATTTTCAGCTTCCCGTCGCCCACATTTCAGCTTCCCGTCGCCCACATTTCAGCTTCCCGTCGCCCACATTTCAGCTTCCCGTCGCACGCATTTCAGCGGCCCGCGGCACGCATTTCAGCTTCCCGTCGCACGCATTTCAGCTTCCCGTCGCACGCATTTCAGCTTCCCGTCGCACGCATTTCAGCTTCCCGTCGCCCACATTTCAACTTCCCGACGCCCACATTTCAGCTTCCCGTCGCACGCATTTCAGCTTCCCGTCGCACGCATTTCGCGGCCCGTCGCCCTCGTATCCAATATTTCGAGACGCCCACACTTCCCGAGTCCGGTCGCCCTCCATTCCCTTCCCGAGAACCCTCATTACCGGACCCGTCGGCCACAAATCCCTTCCCGTCGCCCCATTTCCCTTCCCGTCGCACTCACTTCCGTTCCCGTCGCCCTCGTTTCCCTTCCCGTCGCCCACATCACCCTTCCCGTCGCACTAATTTCCCGTCCCCTCTCACACATTTCCACCCCGTCGCCCTGGTTTCCCTGCCCTTGGCACTAAATTCCATTCCCGCCGCACTCATGGCGGCCCCCTCGCCCACATTTCCCTATCCTGAATCCAAGCGTCAGCCGTCTCCGAGGAGTACGTCTCCATGAAGACATGGCTGATGAGGTGGACTGGTTTAGAGGGTGAGAAAAGGGAACATCAGGCAGAGAACAACAAGGGAGAGGGAGGGGTTAGGGAGTGAATGGGTTGGGAGGGGGGGGGGGGGGGGGGGGGGGGGGGGGGAACAGAGGATTACGCAGGTCATTGAATTGTGTTGGCTGTGTAGGGTAGGGTGGGCAGGTCAGGCACTAAACAACAGGTCCGGAAGCACCCTGCACTGTCAGAGTGGGGCACGGGAGGTGAGGAGAGAGGAGCACCCTGCCCTGTCAGAGTGGGGCACGGGAGGTGAGGAGAGAGGAGCACCCCACCTGTCCGAGGGGAGATGGCGAGGGGAGGTGATAGAAGCACGCGAGGGGTGGCGAGAGGAGCGCGCAAGGTGAGGAGAGAGGAGCATGCGCGGGGATGCGAGAGGAGAACGAGTAGGGGAACAGAGAGATGAACGCGAGGGGTGGCAGGAGGAGCACACGCGGGATGATGGGTGGAGGCCACGAAATGAGGCAAGACCCTCATTTCGCTATAAAGGCGAGAGGAGGACGCGAGGGGTGGCGAGAGGAGCGCGCAAGGCGTGGAAAGAGGAGCATGCGCGGGGAGGCGAGACGAGAACGAGTGGGTGAACAGAGAGGAGAACGCGAGGGGTGGCAGGAGCCGCTCATGCGGGATGGTGTGGGGAGGCAACGAAATGAGGCGAGACCCTCATTTCGCTATAAAGGCGAGAGGAGCACGCGAGGGGAGGCAGTTGAGTGGGATGGAAGGGAGCGAGGGGGCAAGGATGAGTGGAGGGGGACAAGAGAAGCAGAGGGGGGAAAGAGAAGCAGAGAGCGAAAGAGGAGCAGGGGGGAAAAGTGGAGCAGGGCAGAAAAAGAGGGGGAGAGGGGGAACAGAGGAGCAGAGGAGCACGCAAGGTCAGGAGAGAGGCGCTCGCACGGTGAGGAGAGAGGCGCACGGTGAGGAGAGAGGATCACGCGCGGGGAGGAGAGAGGAGCACGCGCGGGGAGGCTTGAGGACGCCCTTTGGTGAGGAGAGAGGAGCACGTGCGTTGAGGCGGGAGGAGCACGCAGGGTGAGGAGAGAGGGGCACTTGCGGGGAGGCGAGAGGAGCACGCAGGGGGAGGAGTGAGGAGCACGCGCGGGGAGGCGAGAGAAGCTCGCAAGGTGAGGAGGGGGAAGCACGTGCGGGGAGGCGAGAGCCGCACGCAGGGTGAGCAGAGAGTCGCACACGTGGGGAGGTGAGGAGAAAGGAGCATGCGCGGGGAGGGGAGGGGAGCAAGCATTGGAGGTGAGGAGAGAGGAGCTCGCGAGGGGAGGCGAGTGTCGCACGTGCGGGGAGGTGAGAGGATGCTGCGCGGGGAGGCCAGAGGGGCGCGCGCGGGGTGGAGGGAGAAGCACGCGCGGGGAGGCGAGAGATGCACGCGCGGGGAGGCGAGAGATGCACGCGTGAGGCGGCGAGAGGAGGACGAGCGGGGAGGTGAGAGGAGCCCGCGCATGGAGGCAAGTGAAGCGCGCGCTAAGGCGAGAGGCTCACGCGAGTTGGAGTAGTCGAGGAGCACGCGCGGGATGCTGAGGGGAGGCCATGCGGGGAGGCAACAGGCGCGCGCGCTATAAAGGCGCGTGCCGCACGCTAGGGATGGTGAGAGGAGACGGCCGAGGAGGCAGCAAATGCGCGCGCGGGGAGGCAAGAGGATGCCGCGCGGGAGGCGCGAAGAGCGCGCGCGGGGTGGAAAGAGGATGCCGCGCTGGTTCGGGGTAGGAGCGCGCGCGGGGAGGAGAAACGTGGGCGTGCAAGTCAGGATAGTGGGAGTGGCGGGGACACGACTTACGGAGAAAGTGGCTGGTCGCGGAGTGGTGGACGGGGCGTCGGAATGGGGCCCGACGGCCTGTGCGAGGAAGCGATGGGAGTGGTGATGGCGACGGGGACACGGGGGTCGCGAGGGTGGCGGTGCGTCAAGGCTGAGGACGATGTGAGGGGACAAGCGAGGTTGTCCAACTAACATAGTTTTGCGCGGCCTATCGTAATATGCGCGACACGCCTTTCACGCTGCCCTATTGGCGTTTCTCTCGTGTTGCAACGGGGCTGCAGGTAGGAATTTACCATCTGACTGAACTGGCGTCCGGCATAGTAGCCTCCCGCACGTTCCTGAATTACCAATTTCTAGGCAAACTGTGCACAGGCAGTTCCCTTCTCCGCTCAGGAAGGGGTGCTTGGGTCTCTCGCTAGGTCTTCGTGTTCTGATCTACGACGCAGCCTTTTGGCATGCGACGTTTTCAGGTAACCATTTTGGCTCGGGAGGTCAACTCTGGGTTCGGTAGGCAAACTGTGCACACTTTGCCCCTTTTTTTTGTAATTCAGGTCTTGGGCTTTAACAGCCAGGAGCTGACTCCTTATTACGTGCAGATCAGATCGAAATACGTCTCGCTCGCGCGTTACAGCCTTGCGTTGCGATGTGGCATGCTGATGGGATGGGGTGTCATCATTCCATCGCATGGCAGGGCAATGCGGCGATTGGGAGACAAGGGATTGTTCTGGGTCGTTGAAATAACAGAAGCGTCCAAAATCTCGGTGATGGCGCGAAACTCAGGTCTCAAATCATGTTTCAAATCATGTCCTCAGGTCACGAAACTGACTATCAGGTTCGGAACGGGTGTCATGACCCAATGAGTGTGAGTGACGCTGTGTCACATTACAGGGCACTCTAGCACGAGTCAAAAGGGACAATCTGGAGAAACCATTCCGACACAAGTACCAAAACTCCTGACACGTCCCCCTGACACCGTGCCAAGATTGGTTTATAGACTCGAAGATTTCGATTATTTTAGCCGAAGTTCGTCAACGGTACGCTCCACGTACAGAACCGACAGCAAATTCGGGCACACACTCCACCATAGATATGCGAAAGTTCAGCTTGTTCGCTCGATTTCGTAGAAGTATGCTCATATCGGTTGTACGCGGTAGATCGAGATCTGACATGGTCTAGACTGGTACTCAGCAACGACTCGAATTGGATCTGTGATCCAGAACAAGTCGTCAACTCCTGACGAGACATGGAATTATATCCTCAGTGCCGCGGATGGACATGCGATGAAATCTCCTTCACCTATTGGCTGTCTAGCAGTTACGTGTCGCCTTCAACCTCCGTCATCGTTCGGCTGTCCTTCTTCGTCGCTGATCATCGCACGGCCTTCCGTGATAATATATTAGTCCTTCGAGGTGGATTTGATTCTTCAAGCTCGCCTGCTCCCTACTCCTTGCTCTGTGCGCCCTGCGCGGTGCTTCCTGGGCGCTCCGACCGTTGCCCTGCGCGCTCCAGTCGTTGCCGTGCGCAATGAGCGTTCCGCCAATGAGCGCCGCCGCCGTGGCGGCGTTTGGCGGGAAGCTTCTGGAGGAGCCGCGGCGGCGGGGAATTGAGATCGGCGGGTGGCGCATCGAGTGCCGCCATGAACCGATCCTCACCGCTGAAGAAACAGAAGCGTGAGTTGCGGCAGCGATTTGCTTTTTGTTTCAAATCTAGTGTCCCGAGATGTTTTTCAAGATCCCAGAGCAACTAATCGAGGTAAGTAGCTCTTTGATTGATTTCTCAAATTTCCCTCCCTCACACGGCCCTTCCCCCACATCTCTCTCTCCTCGTCCCCCCCCCCCCCCCCTGGTCTCTCGAAGGTGGCAAAAGAGCCTCTCTTCCCAGTAGCTTCCGGGGTTGGTGTTCGGAAAGAGCAGCTTGCGCGCGCAGCACCTTGCCACGGGCGCGGGCGTGCAGTTGGGGGCGCTTAAGGGGGTTTTCCGTCCCTTCACACGCCTCTTCCCGCACACCCCTCCCGCTTCGTCCCTCCCCGTCTCCCCCAGGTGGCGAGCTTCTCTCTCCTCGCAGGGGCTCCCCGAGATGGTCTTTGGAAAGAGCTGCCAGCGCGCGGAGCACCTAGGCACGGGTGCAGTTGTGATGTGAGTGCGACAAGGGGTCTTCCCTCCCTCACATGCCTCTTCCCCCACACCCCTCCCGCTTCGTCCCTCCCCATCTCTCCCCCAGCTGGCAAGCTTCCCTCTCCTCGCAGTGGCTCCCCGAGATGGTCTTTGGAAAGAGCTGCCTGCGCGCGCAGCACCTTGCCACGGGTGTGGGCGTGCAGTTGGGGGCGCTGGAGGCTCTGAGGGGGTGGAAGGAGGCGAAGCTGCCGCCGGTGAAGGTGCCTGCTGCTGCGGTGTGGGGGAGAAGGAGGTGAGAAGCCGTATGGTATGGGTTATATTAGAGACCTGGGCATGGGACGGGCGTGGGCGTGCAGCTGCGGGCGCTGGAGGCTCTGAGGGGGTGGAAGGAGGCGAAGCTGCCGCCTGTAAAGGTGCCTGCTGCTGCTGCTGCATGGGGGAAGAGAAGGTGAGGAGGGGGGTTTGGGGGGAGAGGGGCCAGTGTTTAAAGCGCAAGTAAGGGGGGTATGGAGAGATGCATGGGTGGGAGACGCTGAAGGGGTGGAAGGAGGGGCGGTTGCCGCCTGTGAAGGTATCTGGTGCTGCTGTATGGGGGAAAAGGAGGTGGTGGGGGCGCTGAAAGGGTGGAAGGAGGGGCGGCGGATGCCACCTGTGGAGTGAACTAGTGTTTTGAGACACTCCGCAGGCACGTCTCAAAACAATACTTCTTTCCTGTGGAGTGAACGTGCCTGCTGCTGTTGTATGGGGGAAGAGAAGGTGATAGGGGGTTGGGAGAGAAGGGGATAGGGGGTTGGGAGAGAAGGGGAACGGGGGGATTGGGTAGAAGGCAGGTGTAGTATGACTGTACCTTCACCACCCCCTACTGCTTTCGTCTTTTGAGTCGACGCAAAACACAACTCACTACACACGGGGAAGATTCGAGGGAAGGAAGGTGTAGTATGACTATACCTTCACCACCCCCTACTGCTTCTTACGCCCTTTACTTTGTGGCTCTGTCCCCTCTCCACCCCATCCCACCGCATCCCACCGCATCCCACCCCATACCTCCCTTTAACTGCGCTGCCTATCCACTCACCACCTGCTCAACTATGGCTACTCCTTCCGCACTCCATTCTATCTCGTTCACCACTATGGCTATACCTTCACCACCCCCTACTGCTTCTTATGCCCTTTGTGTTGTCTCTCTGTCCTCTCTTTCACCCCACCCCACCCAACCCCATCCCACTCTCCAGCTGCCCATCCACCGTTCTCATACTTGATAATGACTACACCTTCACCACCCCCTACTGTGGTGGCTTATGTGCTGCCCTTGTCCCCTGTCCTGTCCCACTCCCCCACAACCAACCCCATCCCATCCTACCCCATCCCACCCCCACCCCACCCCACCCTTCCCACCCTCCAGCTGCTCATCCACTGACCTCATTCTCGACTATGACAACACCTTCACCACCCCTACGCTTCTTACGCCCTTGCTGTGTCCTGTGTTTTACCCCACCCCACCTCACCCCATCCCATCCCATCCCACCCTCCAGCTTCCCATCCACTGACCTCATTCTTGACTATGACTACTCCTTCACCACCCCTACTGCGGCTTATGTGATTTCCCTGTCCCATATCTCACACCCCACCCCCACCCCACCCCACCCCATCCCACCCCATCCCACCCTCCAGCTTCCCATCCACTGACCTCATTCTCGACTATGACTACTCCTTCACCACCCCCTACTGCTGCTTACACGCGTTCTGTGTCCCATGTCTCAACCCACCCCACCCCACCGCACCCCACTCATCCCTCCCTTCAGCTGCCCATCCACGGATCTCATTCTCGACTACGACTACACCTTCACCACCCCCTACTGCGGCTCCATTATCACCGGTAGCAAAGCTTCTCTTTCCCCTGAGACCAGCATGGCCGGCAACAGCAGCAGCAGTAGCAGCAGCAGCAGCAGCAGTAGCAGCAGCAGCAGCAGCAGCAGTAGCAGCAGCAGCCACAGCGCCCAACCCACCCGCAGAACTGCTGATGTCAGCGCACCCCTCACGCCACGTGTTGGTGACATCAGCATCAGCACCGCCAGCAGCAGCAGCAACAGCCTGAAAAATGATGTACCCGGGGGAGGGTTGGGAGGAGGTGGAGTAGGAAAAGAGGAAGGGGCGAGAGTGAGAGATGAGGGAGAAGAGGGGATGAGGGAGGGAGAGATTGGGGGAGCAGGGGCGGCAGCAGGGGTGGCAGCAGGGGTGGTGAGGGAGGTGCAAACCGTCTGGCCTCTATCCGATGCTGCTTCTGGTGCTTCTGCCGGGGGAGGAGGGGGGGGGGAGAGGGAGGGAGTGTGGAGCAACGGAATGAAAGGAGGGCGGGAGAGCCCAAGGAGAGTGGGGGAGGAGAAAAGGGAGAAGGGGAAGGAGGGGAGTGGGAGGCGGAATGGGTGGCGTGTGGGGAGGGCGAGGGCATCGACTGGGCCATGCTGCAGCGCCGCGACCCCATCCTATTCTCCGATGAGGTACTGATGGTTGGGATGCGGTGCTGATGGTTGGAATGCGTTGCTGATGTTGGGTGCCCCCTCCGTCTGCCTCCCATCCTGGCAGGTGGTGCTGAAGGGGTACATTCTCTACGTCTAAATCGGGAGAGTTCTCCATTGGCCAACTCTCGGCTAAATCGGGAGAGTTCTCCATTGGCCAACTCTCGGCTAAATCGGGAGAGTTCTCCATTGGCCAACTCTCGGCTAAATCGGGAGAGTTCTCCATTGGCCAACTCTCGGCTAAATCGGGAGAGTTCTCCATTGGCCAACTCTCGGCTAAATCGGGAGAGTTCTCCATTGGCCAACTCTCGGCTAAATCGGGAGAGTTCTCCATTGGCCAACTCTCGGCTAAATCGGGAGAGTTCTCCATTGGCCAACTCTCGGCTAAATCGGGAGAGTTCTCCATTGGCCAACTCTCGGCTAAATCGGGAGAGTTCTCCATTGGCCAACTCTCGGCTAAATCGGGAGAGTTCTCCATTGGCCAACTCTCGGCTAAAAGAGATGTTTTGAGACTTCTCAAAACGTTCTCCAAACTCTCGGCTCCCATTCTCCCATCCCACCTGGTGGCAGGGCAGGTGGTGTATGGGGGCGAGACTTGGGCAACAGTGGCGTTCAAGTGGGATGGGAGCAGGGAGTGTTAAAGTGAAGTCACGGTGGTTCCCTTGGTTAGAGTGGGATGACTTTTGGCGGTGTTCGCCAGCACCTTTGAAAGCAAAAATGACGGGAAATGACGGGATCCGGAAGGTCAGTCTCGGTTCGTTAAGCTCCGTCAGGCTGGGCAGCCCGTAAAAATGCTGCCGAGCCTCTAATGCCGTCCGACCAAATGGAATCTTTGGTGCCTGGCGAACGCCCTCACTTTTCTCAAATTTCGGACGGCATCATGGAATTCGGAAATGGCCAAGTAATTTCCTCCCCTGGCAAACAAGAGTCCCATGCCATCCCATGGCAATCCACCATTTCACGGAGGATTGCAGTGGTATGGCGACGTCATTGGCTGTCAGAGGGATCGGGGGGAAGGTGGGGAGGCAGGTTCCATATGCGGTTGTCACGTTTCCCATTTCGGGGCGGGAAATTTCGCTCGTGGCATTTTACCCAAACCTCTTCGGAGGGTTCCGGCCCCGCTCCTCGATGCCGTGGCCATTCCGATGCCGTCATTTTTTGTTCAAATTTGCATGTGCTCTGGCGAACACCGCCTTTGAGTCGACTCAAAAGTCAGCTCGTTAGAGTGGGATGGGAACCGCCTTGAGTTCCCTTGCACGCTCCCAATCTCGTCCCAATCCCAATCAATGTCGCACCCAATCTCACCCATTCCACCAGGTGGTGTTCGGGTGCACTCAAACGCCACTGTCACCACTGTCGCCACTGTCGCCACTGCTCGAGGGCGAGTTGGCTGAAAGTGCCTTCACAACCAAATCAAACGGCTGCCTTGCACGCACCCGCCTTGCCTTGTCAGCCCACTCTTATTGCCACGCCTCAACCTCCCTCGCTCTATCTCACATTCCACTCAGAGGAGGAAAGTGTTTTATGAGGAGGAGCTGGCCGAAAGTGGCATTAGAGGTGTCTGAAAGAGCTCACTTGCGCGCACTCGCCTTCTCTCTTCATATCGCCCCACCCAACCCAACCTCACCGCATCCAACTCCCATCCCACCAGGTTAGATGGTGCTATATGAGGACAAGCTGACCGACTGTGGCATTAAATTCGAGGCGACTTCAAGGGCTCCTTGGCACGCTCTTGTCTGCCTGCTCATACCGCCGCGCCCAACTTCTCCCCCCCCATCTATCTCCCATCCCACCAGGTTAGATGGTGCTATATGAGGACAAGCTGACCGACTGTGGCATTAAATTCGAGGCGACTTCAAGGGCTCCTTGGCACGCTCTTGTCTGCCTGCTCATACTGCCGCGCCCAACTTCTCCCCCCCCATCTATCTCCCATCCCACCAGGTTAGATGGTGCTATATGAGGACAAGCTGACCGACTGTGGCATTAAATTCGAGGCGACTTCAAGGGCTCCTTGGCACGCTCTTGTCTGCCTGCTCATACTGCCGCGCCCAACTTCTCCCCCCCCATCTATCTCCCATCCCACCAGGTTAGATGGTGCTATATGAGGACAAGCTGACCGACTGTGGCATTAAATTCGAGGCGACTTCAAGGGCTCCTTGGCACGCTCTTGTCTGCCTGCTCATACCGCCGCGCCCAACTTCTCCCCCCCCCATCTATCTCCCATCCCACCAGGTTAGATGGTGCTATATGAGGACAAGCTGACCGACTGTGGCATTAAATTCGAGGCGACTTCAAGGGCTCCTTGGCACGCTCTTGTCTGCCTGCTCATACCGCCGCGCCCAACTTCTCCCCCCCCATCTATCTCCCATCCCACCAGGTTAGATGGTGCTATATGAGGACAAGCTGACCGACTGTGGCATTAAATTCGAGGCGACTTCAAGGGCTCCTTGGCACGCTCTTGTCTGCCTGCTCATACCGCCGCGCCCAACTTCTCCCCCCCCCATCTATCTCCCATCCCACCAGGTTAGATGGTGCTATATGAGGACAAGCTGACCGACTGTGGCATTAAATTCGAGGCGACTTCAAGGGCTCCTTGGCACGCTCTTGTCTGCCTGCTCATACCGCCGCGCCCAACTTCTCCCCCCCCATCTATCTCCCATCCCACCAGGTTAGATGGTGCTATATGAGGACAAGCTGACCGACTGTGGCATTAAATTCGAGGCGACTTCAAGGGCTCCTTGGCACGCTCTTGTCTGCCTGCTCATACTGCCGCGCCCAACTTCTCCCCCCCCATCTATCTCCCATCCCACCAGGTTAGATGGTGCTATATGAGGACAAGCTGACCGACTGTGGCATTAAATTCGAGGCGACTTCAAGGGCTCCTTGGCACGCTCTTGTCTGCCTGCTCATACCGCCGCGCCCAACTTCTCCCCCCCCCATCTATCTCCCATCCCACCAGGTTAGATGGTGCTATATGAGGACAAGCTGACCGACTGTGGCATTAAATTCGAGGCGACTTCAAGGGCTCCTTGGCACGCTCTTGTCTGCCTGCTCATACCGCCGCGCCCAACTTCTCCCCCCCATCTATCTCCCATCCCACCAGGTTAGATGGTGCTATATGAGGACAAGCTGACCGACTGTGGCATTAAATTCGAGGCGACTTCAAGGGCTCCTTGGCACGCTCTTGTCTGCCTGCTCATACCGCCGCGCCCAACTTCTCCCCCCCCATCTATCTCCCATCCCACCAGGTTGGATGGTGCTATATGAGGACAAGCTGACCGACTGTGGCATTAAATTCGAGGCGACTTCAAGGGCTCCTTGGCACGCTCTTGTCTGCCTGCTCATACTGCCGCGCCCAACTTCTCCCCCCCATCTATCTCCCATCCCACCAGGTTAGATGGTGCTATATGAGGACAAGCTGACCGACTGTGGCATTAAATTCGAGGCGACTTCAAGGGCTCCTTGGCACGCTCTTGTCTGCCTGCTCATACCGCCGCGCCCAACTTCTCCCCCCCCATCTATCTCCCATCCCACCAGGTTGGATGGTGCTATATGAGGACAAGCTGACCGACTGTGGCATTAAATTCGAGGCGACTTCAAGGGCTCCTTGGCACGCTCTTGTCTGCCTGCTCATGCCGCCGCGCCCAACTTCTCCCCCCCCATCTATCTCCCATCCCACCAGGTTAGATGGTGCTATATGAGGACAAGCTGACCGACTGTGGCATTAAATTCGAGGCGACTTCAAGGGCTCCTTGGCACGCTCTTGTCTGCCTGCTCATACCGCCGCGCCCAACTTCTCCCCCCCCATCTATCTCCCATCCCACCAGGTTAGATGGTGCTATATGAGGACAAGCTGACCGACTGTGGCATTAAATTCGAGGCGACTTCAAGGGCTCCTTGGCACGCTCTTGTCTGCCTGCTCATACCGCCGCGCCCAACTTCTCCCCCCCCATCTATCTCCCATCCCACCAGGTTGGATGGTGCTATATGAGGACAAGCTGACCGACTGTGGCATTAAATTCGAGGCGACTTCAAGGGCTCCTTGGCACGCTCTTGTCTGCCTGCTCATACCGCCGCGCCCAACTTCTCCCCCCCCATCTATCTCCCATCCCACCAGGTTAGATGGTGCTATATGAGGACAAGCTGACCGACTGTGGCATTAAATTCGAGGCGACTTCAAGGGCTCCTTGGCACGCTCTTGTCTGCCTGCTCATACCGCCGCGCCCAACTTCTCCCCCCCCATCTATCTCCCATCCCACCAGGTTGGATGGTGCTATATGAGGACAAGCTGACCGACTGTGGCATTAAATTCGAGGCGACTTCAAGGGCTCCTTGGCACGCTCTTGTCTGCCTGCTCATACTGCCGCGCCCAACTTCTCCCCCCCATCTATCTCCCATCCCACCAGGTTAGATGGTGCTATATGAGGACGAGCTGTCCGACTGTGGCATTAAATTCGAGGCGACTTCAAGGGCTCCTTGGCACGCTCTTGTCTGCCTGCTCATACCGCCGCGCCCAACTTCTCCCCCCCCATCTATCTCCCATCCCACCAGGTTGGATGGTGCTATATGAGGACAAGCTGACCGACTGTGGCATTAAATTCGAGGCGACTTCAAGGGCTCCTTGGCACGCTCTTGTCTGCCTGCTCATGCCGCCGCGCCCAACTTCTCCCCCCCCATCTATCTCCCATCCCACCAGGTTGGATGGTGCTATATGAGGACAAGCTGACCGACTGTGGCATTAAATTCGAGGCGACTTCAAGGGCTCCTTGGCACGCTCTTGTCTGCCTGCTCATGCCGCCGCGCCCAACTTCTCCCCCCCCATCTATCTCCCATCCCACCAGGTTGGATGGTGCTATATGAGGACAAGCTGACCGACTGTGGCATTAAATTCGAGGCGACTTCAAGGGCTCCTTGGCACGCTCTTGTCTGCCTGCTCATACTGCCGCGCCCAACTTCTCCCCCCCCATCTATCTCCCATCCCACCAGGTTAGATGGTGCTATATGAGGACAAGCTGACCGACTGTGGCATTAAATTCGAGGCGACTTCAAGGGCTCCTTGGCACGCTCTTGTCTGCCTGCTCATACCGCCGCGCCCAACTTCTCCCCCCCCATCTATCTCCCATCCCACCAGGTTAGATGGTGCTATATGAGGACAAGCTGACCGACTGTGGCATTAAATTCGAGGCGACTTCAAGGGCTCCTTGGCACGCTCTTGTCTGCCTGCTCATACCGCCGCGCCCAACTTCTCCCCCCCCCATCTATCTCCCATCCCACCAGGTTAGATGGTGCTATATGAGGACAAGCTGACCGACTGTGGCATTAAATTCGAGGCGACTTCAAGGGCTCCTTGGCACGCTCTTGTCTGCCTGCTCATACCGCCGCGCCCAACTTCTCCCCCCCCATCTATCTCCCATCCCACCAGGTTAGATGGTGCTATATGAGGACAAGCTGACCGACTGTGGCATTAAATTCGAGGCGACTTCAAGGGCTCCTTGGCACGCTCTTGTCTGCCTGCTCATACCGCCGCGCCCAACTTCTCCCCCCCCATCTATCTCCCATCCCACCAGGTTAGATGGTGCTATATGAGGACAAGCTGACCGACTGTGGCATTAAATTCGAGGCGACTTCAAGGGCTCCTTGGCACGCTCTTGTCTGCCTGCTCATGCCGCCGCGCCCAACTTCTCCCCCCCCATCTATCTCCCATCCCACCAGGTTGGATGGTGCTATATGAGGACAAGCTGACCGACTGTGGCATTAAATTCGAGGCGACTTCAAGGGCTCCTTGGCACGCTCTTGTCTGCCTGCTCATACCGCCGCGCCCAACTTCTCCCCCCCATCTATCTCCCATCCCACCAGGTTAGATGGTGCTATATGAGGACAAGCTGACCGACTGTGGCATTAAATTCGAGGCGACTTCAAGGGCTCCTTGGCACGCTCTTGTCTGCCTGCTCATACCGCCGCGCCCAACTTCTCCCCCCCCATCTATCTCCCATCCCACCAGGTTAGATGGTGCTATATGAGGACAAGCTGACCGACTGTGGCATTAAATTCGAGGCGACTTCAAGGGCTCCTTGGCACGCTCTTGTCTGCCTGCTCATACCGCCGCGCCCAACTTCTCCCCCCCCATCTATCTCCCATCCCACCAGGTTAGATGGTGCTATATGAGGACAAGCTGACCGACTGTGGCATTAAATTCGAGGCGACTTCAAGGGCTCCTTGGCACGCTCTTGTCTGCCTGCTCATACCGCCGCGCCCAACTTCTCCCCCCCCATCTATCTCCCATCCCACCAGGTTAGATGGTGCTATATGAGGACAAGCTGACCGACTGTGGCATTAAATTCGAGGCGACTTCAAGGGCTCCTTGGCACGCTCTTGTCTGCCTGCTCATACCGCCGCGCCCAACTTCTCCCCCCCCATCTATCTCCCATCCCACCAGGTTAGATGGTGCTATATGAGGACAAGCTGACCGACTGTGGCATTAAATTCGAGGCGACTTCAAGGGCTCCTTGGCACGCTCTTGTCTGCCTGCTCATACCGCCGCGCCCAACTTCTCCCCCCCCATCTATCTCCCATCCCACCAGGTTAGATGGTGCTATATGAGGACAAGCTGACCGACTGTGGCATTAAATTCGAGGCGACTTCAAGGGCTCCTTGGCACGCTCTTGTCTGCCTGCTCATACCGCCGCGCCCAACTTCTCCCCCCCCATCTATCTCCCATCCCACCAGGTTAGATGGTGCTATATGAGGACAAGCTGACCGACTGTGGCATTAAATTCGAGGCGACTTCAAGGGCTCCTTGGCACGCTCTTGTCTGCCTGCTCATACCGCCGCGCCCAACTTCTCCCCCCCCATCTATCTCCCATCCCACCAGGTTAGATGGTGCTATATGAGGACAAGCTGACCGACTGTGGCATTAAATTCGAGGCGACTTCAAGGGCTCCTTGGCACGCTCTTGTCTGCCTGCTCATGCCGCCGCGCCCAACTTCTCCCCCCCCATCTATCTCCCATCCCACCAGGTTAGATGGTGCTATATGAGGACAAGCTGACCGACTGTGGCATTAAATTCGAGGCGACTTCAAGGGCTCCTTGGCACGCTCTTGTCTGCCTGCTCATACCGCCGCGCCCAACTTCTCCCCCCCCATCTATCTCCCATCCCACCAGGTTAGATGGTGCTATATGAGGACAAGCTGACCGACTGTGGCATTAAATTCGAGGCGACTTCAAGGGCTCCTTGGCACGCTCTTGTCTGCCTGCTCATACCGCCGCGCCCAACTTCTCCCCCCCCATCTATCTCCCATCCCACCAGGTTAGATGGTGCTATATGAGGACAAGCTGACCGACTGTGGCATTAAATTCGAGGCGACTTCAAGGGCTCCTTGGCACGCTCTTGTCTGCCTGCTCATACCGCCGCGCCCAACTTCTCCCCCCCCATCTATCTCCCATCCCACCAGGTTAGATGGTGCTATATGAGGACAAGCTGACCGACTGTGGCATTAAATTCGAGGCGACTTCAAGGGCTCCTTGGCACGCTCTTGTCTGCCTGCTCATACCGCCGCGCCCAACTTCTCCCCCCCCATCTATCTCCCATCCCACCAGGTTAGATGGTGCTATATGAGGACAAGCTGACCGACTGTGGCATTAAATTCGAGGCGACTTCAAGGGCTCCTTGGCACGCTCTTGTCTGCCTGCTCATACCGCCGCGCCCAACTTCTCCCCCCCCATCTATCTCCCATCCCACCAGGTTAGATGGTGCTATATGAGGACAAGCTGACCGACTGTGGCATTAAATTCGAGGCGACTTCAAGGGCTCCTTGGCACGCTCTTGTCTGCCTGCTCATACCGCCGCGCCCAACTTCTCCCCCCCCATCTATCTCCCATCCCACCAGGTTAGATGGTGCTATATGAGGACAAGCTGACCGACTGTGGCATTAAATTCGAGGCGACTTCAAGGGCTCCTTGGCACGCTCTTGTCTGCCTGCTCATACCGCCGCGCCCAACTTCTCCCCCCCCATCTATCTCCCATCCCACCAGGTTAGATGGTGCTATATGAGGACAAGCTGACCGACTGTGGCATTAAATTCGAGGCGACTTCAAGGGCTCCTTGGCACGCTCTTGTCTGCCTGCTCATACCGCCGCGCCCAACTTCTCCCCCCCCCATCTATCTCCCATCCCACCAGGTTAGATGGTGCTATATGAGGACAAGCTGACCGACTGTGGCATTAAATTCGAGGCGACTTCAAGGGCTCCTTGGCACGCTCTTGTCTGCCTGCTCATGCCGCCGCGCCCAACTTCTCCCCCCCCATCTATCTCCCATCCCACCAGGTTGGATGGTGCTATATGAGGACAAGCTGACCGACTGTGGCATTAAATTCGAGGCGACTTCAAGGGCTCCTTGGCACGCTCTTGTCTGCCTGCTCATACCGCCGCGCCCAACTTCTCCCCCCCCATCTATCTCCCATCCCACCAGGTTAGATGGTGCTATATGAGGACAAGCTGACCGACTGTGGCATTAAATTCGAGGCGACTTCAAGGGCTCCTTGGCACGCTCTTGTCTGCCTGCTCATACCGCCGCGCCCAACTTCTCCCCCCCCATCTATCTCCCATCCCACCAGGTTGGATGGTGCTATATGAGGACAAGCTGACCGACTGTGGCATTAAATTCGAGGCGACTTCAAGGGCTCCTTGGCACGCTCTTGTCTGCCTGCTCATACCGCCGCGCCCAACTTCTCCCCCCCCATCTATCTCCCATCCCACCAGGTTAGATGGTGCTATATGAGGACAAGCTGACCGACTGTGGCATTAAATTCGAGGCGACTTCAAGGGCTCCTTGGCACGCTCTTGTCTGCCTGCTCATACCGCCGCGCCCAACTTCTCCCCCCCCATCTATCTCCCATCCCACCAGGTTAGATGGTGCTATATGAGGACAAGCTGACCGACTGTGGCATTAAATTCGAGGCGACTTCAAGGGCTCCTTGGCACGCTCTTGTCTGCCTGCTCATACCGCCGCGCCCAACTTCTCCCCCCCCATCTATCTCCCATCCCACCAGGTTAGATGGTGCTATATGAGGACAAGCTGACCGACTGTGGCATTAAATTCGAGGCGACTTCAAGGGCTCCTTGGCACGCTCTTGTCTGCCTGCTCATACCGCCGCGCCCAACTTCTCCCCCCCCATCTATCTCCCATCCCACCAGGTTAGATGGTGCTATATGAGGACAAGCTGACCGACTGTGGCATTAAATTCGAGGCGACTTCAAGGGCTCCTTGGCACGCTCTTGTCTGCCTGCTCATACCGCCGCGCCCAACTTCTCCCCCCCCATCTATCTCCCATCCCACCAGGTTAGATGGTGCTATATGAGGACAAGCTGACCGACTGTGGCATTAAATTCGAGGCGACTTCAAGGGCTCCTTGGCACGCTCTTGTCTGCCTGCTCATACCGCCGCGCCCAACTTCTCCCCCCCCATCTATCTCCCATCCCACCAGGTTAGATGGTGCTATATGAGGACAAGCTGACCGACTGTGGCATTAAATTCGAGGCGACTTCAAGGGCTCCTTGGCACGCTCTTGTCTGCCTGCTCACACCGCCGCGCCCAACTTCTCCCCCCCCATCTATCTCCCATCCCACCAGGTTAGATGGTGCTATATGAGGACAAGCTGACCGACTGTGGCATTAAATTCGAGGCGACTTCAAGGGCTCCTTGGCACGCTCTTGTCTGCCTGCTCATACCGCCGCGCCCAACTTCTCCCCCCCCATCTATCTCCCATCCCACCAGGTTAGATGGTGCTATATGAGGACAAGCTGACCGACTGTGGCATTAAATTCGAGGCGACTTCAAGGGCTCCTTGGCACGCTCTTGTCTGCCTGCTCACACCGCCGCGCCCAACTTCTCCCCCCCCATCTATCTCCCATCCCACCAGGTTAGATGGTGCTATATGAGGACAAGCTGACCGACTGTGGCATTAAATTCGAGGCGACTTCAAGGGCTCCTTGGCACGCTCTTGTCTGCCTGCTCATACCGCCGCGCCCAACTTCTCCCCCCCCATCTATCTCCCATCCCACCAGGTTAGATGGTGCTATATGAGGACAAGCTGACCGACTGTGGCATTAAATTCGAGGCGACTTCAAGGGCTCCTTGGCACGCTCTTGTCTGCCTGCTCACACCGCCGCGCCCAACTTCTCCCCCCCCATCTATCTCCCATCCCACCAGGTTAGATGGTGCTATATGAGGACAAGCTGACCGACTGTGGCATTAAATTCGAGGCGACTTCAAGGGCTCCTTGGCACGCTCTTGTCTGCCTGCTCATACCGCCGCGCCCAACTTCTCCCCCCCCATCTATCTCCCATCCCACCAGGTTAGATGGTGCTATATGAGGACAAGCTGACCGACTGTGGCATTAAATTCGAGGCGACTTCAAGGGCTCCTTGGCACGCTCTTGTCTGCATGCTCATACCGCCGCGCCCAACTTCTCCCCCCCCATCTATCTCCCATCCCACCAGGTTAGATGGTGCTATATGAGGACAAGCTGACCGACTGTGGCATTAAATTCGAGGCGACTTCAAGGGCTCCTTGGCACGCTCTTGTCTGCCTGCTCATACCGCCGCGCCCAACTTCTCCCCCCCCATCTATCTCCCATCCCACCAGGTTAGATGGTGCTATATGAGGACAAGCTGACCGACTGTGGCATTAAATTCGAGGCGACTTCAAGGGCTCCTTGGCACGCTCTTGTCTGCCTGCTCACACCGCCGCGCCCAACTTCTCCCCCCCCATCTATCTCCCATCCCACCAGGTTAGATGGTGCTATATGAGGACAAGCTGACCGACTGTGGCATTAAATTCGAGGCGACTTCAAGGGCTCCTTGGCACGCTCTTGTCTGCCTGCTCATACCGCCGCGCCCAACTTCTCCCCCCCCATCTATCTCCCATCCCACCAGGTTAGATGGTGCTATATGAGGACAAGCTGACCGACTGTGGCATTAAATTCGAGGCGACTTCAAGGGCTCCTTGGCACGCTCTTGTCTGCCTGCTCACACCGCCGCGCCCAACTTCTCCCCCCCCATCTATCTCCCATCCCACCAGGTTAGATGGTGCTATATGAGGACAAGCTGACCGACTGTGGCATTAAATTCGAGGCGACTTCAAGGGCTCCTTGGCACGCTCTTGTCTGCCTGCTCATACCGCCGCGCCCAACTTCTCCCCCCCCATCTATCTCCCATCCCACCAGGTTAGATGGTGCTATATGAGGACAAGCTGACCGACTGTGGCATTAAATTCGAGGCGACTTCAAGGGCTCCTTGGCACGCTCTTGTCTGCCTGCTCACACCGCCGCGCCCAACTTCTCCCCCCCCATCTATCTCCCATCCCACCAGGTTAGATGGTGCTATATGAGGACAAGCTGACCGACTGTGGCATTAAATTCGAGGCGACTTCAAGGGCTCCTTGGCACGCTCTTGTCTGCCTGCTCATACCGCCGCGCCCAACTTCTCCCCCCCCATCTATCTCCCATCCCACCAGGTTAGATGGTGCTATATGAGGACAAGCTGACCGACTGTGGCATTAAATTCGAGGCGACTTCAAGGGCTCCTTGGCACGCTCTTGTCTGCCTGCTCATACCGCCGCGCCCAACTTCTCCCCCCCCATCTATCTCCCATCCCACCAGGTTAGATGGTGCTATATGAGGACAAGCTGACCGACTGTGGCATTAAATTCGAGGCGACTTCAAGGGCTCCTTGGCACGCTCTTGTCTGCCTGCTCACACCGCCGCGCCCAACTTCTCCCCCCCCATCTATCTCCCATCCCACCAGGTTAGATGGTGCTATATGAGGACAAGCTGACCGACTGTGGCATTAAATTCGAGGCGACTTCAAGGGCTCCTTGGCACGCTCTTGTCTGCCTGCTCATACCGCCGCGCCCAACTTCTCCCCCCCCATCTATCTCCCATCCCACCAGGTTAGATGGTGCTATATGAGGACAAGCTGACCGACTGTGGCATTAAATTCGAGGCGACTTCAAGGGCTCCTTGGCACGCTCTTGTCTGCCTGTTCATACCGCCGCGCCCAACTTCTCCCCCCCCATCTATCTCCCATCCCACCAGGTTAGATGGTGCTATATGAGGACAAGCTGACCGACTGTGGCATTAAATTCGAGGCGACTTCAAGGGCTCCTTGGCACGCTCTTGTCTGCCTGCTCATACCGCCGCGCCCAACTTCTCCCCCCCCATCTATCTCCCATCCCACCAGGTTAGATGGTGCTATATGAGGACAAGCTGACCGACTGTGGCATTAAATTCGAGGCGACTTCAAGGGCTCCTTGGCACGCTCTTGTCTGCCTGCTCACACCGCCGCGCCCAACTTCTCCCCCCCCATCTATCTCCCATCCCACCAGGTTAGATGGTGCTATATGAGGACAAGCTGACCGACTGTGGCATTAAATTCGAGGCGACTTCAAGGGCTCCTTGGCACGCTCTTGTCTGCCTGCTCATACCGCCGCGCCCAACTTCTCCCCCCCCATCTATCTCCCATCCCACCAGGTTAGATGGTGCTATATGAGGACAAGCTGACCGACTGTGGCATTAAATTCGAGGCGACTTCAAGGGCTCCTTGGCACGCTCTTGTCTGCCTGCTCATACCGCCGCGCCCAACTTCTCCCCCCCCATCTATCTCCCATCCCACCAGGTTAGATGGTGCTATATGAGGACAAGCTGACCGACTGTGGCATTAAATTCGAGGCGACTTCAAGGGCTCCTTGGCACGCTCTTGTCTGCCTGCTCACACCGCCGCGCCCAACTTCTCCCCCCCCATCTATCTCCCATCCCACCAGGTTAGATGGTGCTATATGAGGACAAGCTGACCGACTGTGGCATTAAATTCGAGGCGACTTCAAGGGCTCCTTGGCACGCTCTTGTCTGCCTGCTCATACCGCCGCGCCCAACTTCTCCCCCCCCATCTATCTCCCATCCCACCAGGTTAGATGGTGCTATATGAGGACAAGCTGACCGACTGTGGCATTAAATTCGAGGCGACTTCAAGGGCTCCTTGGCACGCTCTTGTCTGCCTGCTCATACCGCCGCGCCCAACTTCTCCCCCCCCATCTATCTCCCATCCCACCAGGTTAGATGGTGCTATATGAGGACAAGCTGACCGACTGTGGCATTAAATTCGAGGCGACTTCAAGGGCTCCTTGGCACGCTCTTGTCTGCCTGCTCATACCGCCGCGCCCAACTTCTCCCCCCCCATCTATCTCCCATCCCACCAGGTTAGATGGTGCTATATGAGGACAAGCTGACCGACTGTGGCATTAAATTCGAGGCGACTTCAAGGGCTCCTTGGCACGCTCTTGTCTGCCTGTTCATACCGCCGCGCCCAACTTCTCCCCCCCCATCTATCTCCCATCCCACCAGGTTAGATGGTGCTATATGAGGACAAGCTGACCGACTGTGGCATTAAATTCGAGGCGACTTCAAGGGCTCCTTGGCACGCTCTTGTCTGCCTGCTCATACCGCCGCGCCCAACTCTCCCCCCCCATCTATCTCCCATCCCACCAGGTTAGATGGTGCTATATGAGGACAAGCCGGCTGACAGTGGCATTTTGTTGGCTCAGTTTTGAGACATCTGGAGATTAACCCACTCTCACCCATCTATCTCCCATCCCACCAGGTGGTGCTATACGAGGACGAGTTGGCCGACAGTGGCATTTCCCTCCTCACCGCCAGAGCCGTGAGTACCAACCACCCTCCTCCTCCTCCTCCTCCTCCTCTTCCTCCTCCTCCTCCTCCTCCTCCTCCTCCTCCTCCTCCTCCTCCTCCTCATCCTCCTCCTCCTCCTCCTCCTCCTCCTCCTCCTCCTCCTCCTCCTCCTCCTCCTCCTCCTCCTCCGCTCCCCCAACCCCTCTATTCCCTTCGGAGCAAAGCTCACGGGCTACTGTGTTGATATGCCCGTGTGTGATCTGAATGTTATGCTTTTCTCGGCTGTTCTTGAGGCACTTGAGAAGCAATGGCTAGGATAGGAGAGGCTTTGCACCAGATGCTAATCTCAAGCTAGTCCGCCCATCATAAACTAAAGCTACACTGCCCTTTACTTGATCTTGAAGGTACTTCTCTTCTCAGCTTCGGCGGGATCTCATGCCCACGTGCTGATTCATTCTTGAGTAGACAAAACAAAACCTCATTTGATTTCTTACACACCCCCTGTCTTAGAACGCAGAGGCTCACGCCAACCTGCTGGTCCATCCTTGAGTAAACAAAAACAATAACTCTATTTTCTTTCTTGCCGACCCTTGTCTTGTCTGTCCCTGGGAGCAGAGGGTCATGCCAACCTGCTGGTTCATCCTCCTCCGCTTCTGGGTAAGTATTCCATCTGACGTCACCATCTCCCATCTGACGTCACCATTCACATCTGACGTCACCATCTCCCATCTGACGTCACCATTCACATTTGACGTCACCATCTCCCATCTGACGTCATCATCTCCCATCTGACGTCACCATCTCCCATCTGACGTCATCATCTCCCATCTGACGTCACCATCTCCCATCTGACATCACCATCTCCCATCTGACGTCACCATCTCCCATCTGACGTCACCATCTCCCATCTGACGTCACCATCTCCCATCTGACGTCATCATCTCGCATCTGACGTCACCATCTCCCATCTGACGTCAGCATCTCCCACACCTGCTTCCACACAATGCCATGTCATTGCAGCGACGCTCTCCTGGTCTCACTCACTCTCCTTTCGCCTCCCCATCCACGCCCACCTTCCTGTCTCGTTGCTTTCAATTCAATGCCCATCTCTCCCCCGTCCCCTCAGCCATGTGTAGACGACGGGACGCTCATCCGCCTGCGTGACTCTCCATCCCCCTGCCTGCTTCATCTCCCTTCCTGTCTCGTCTCTTTGATGTCCCTCTCACCGTCTCCCCGACTGTTGAGGCGCCTCAAGAGAACCCTCCCTCACCCTCTCCCTGCTTCCCCCCTCCCCTCTCCACTCAGCTGCGTGTGGACGGAGCTCTCATCCACCTGGCAGCTCGCGCCTCTTCTGCACCTTCACCAGCACGCCTGCCATTATGCCTGTCTTTTTTATGCCCCTTCCCCCTTTTCCCCGCCTCCCGAACCCCATGCACTCAGCTGCGTGTGGACGGAGCTCTCATGCGACTGCACGGCTCTCGCCTCCCCCTCTCTGCCTCTCCCCCTCTGCCTCCCTTCCTATCTCGTGTCAATCTCACCCTCTCCCTGCCTCCCTCCTCCCCCCTCCCCTCAGCTGCGGGTGGACGGAGCACTCATGCGCCAGCGCGACTCGCGCTTCTTCTGTCCCTTGCGCACCACGCCTGCTCTGCTCTTATACCTGCCCTTTTTATGCCCCCGCCCCCTTTTCCACTCCCCCCGTCTCCCCTCCACTCAGCTGCGTGTGGACGGAGCACTCATGCGCCTGCGAGACTCTCGCTTCTTCTGCGCCTTCACCACCACGCCTGCCCCTGCTGCAATCCCGTCTCCCATTCCCAGCCCCACACCTGCTCGCACCAACTCTCTTTCACCGCCATCCGCCCTTTCAGCCTCAACTACTCCAAGCCTTGCAACCGCCGCTGCAACAGCAGCCCAAACCGCTGCAGCAGATGCTGCTGCTGCTGCTGCTGCTGCTGTTTCTGCTGCAGCGTTAACTTCACACTCGCATTGCACAACACCAACAGCAGCAGCAGCAGCAGCAGCAGCAGCAGCAGCAGGAAATGGAGGAGAAGAGAGATAGGGTTGAGGATAGACAACCTAGGATGGAGGAGAGTGTTGGCCTGCCGTTGGTCGTTCGAGAGTACACGGAACGAGAGGATACCTTTTCTGCTCTGGCTGCTGTACTTACCTTCATACCTTGCTCTCTTCTTCTCTTGCTCTAGTGCTCTCTTCCCCACCACCTCAACCATCCCATCCGCCTATATTACCATTTGCATACCTTCCCATCTCCCTGTCTACTTCACCATCCATCTGAACCTTAACCCCACTCCCTCTACTTTTTCCCATTTGTCTGTGTACCTTCGCATCTGTCCGTATACCTTCTCATCTCCCTGCTTTCCTTTGTAACGAAAGAACACCCTTCCAATCCAACGATTTTCCTCCCCCGTTGCTGCCGCCCTGCTGCCTCCCTGCTGCCTGCTGCAGAAGGGGTACCCCTTGGATCCGGCATTCTATTCAGATCCCTTTCAAGTCAGCGACAAGCTCTCCATCGTGTGCTCTCGGACAGTGAAATTGCAGATTAAAAAAATATATATTGGTACTGAAGTAGAGAATTCTTAAACCGACAAGATCTCCATCGTGTGCTCTCAGATGGAGAAATTGCAGATAGATAAGACGTCGGGTACTTAGTAGAGGCTACCTTGTAACCCCTTTTCCCCCTTCCCCCTCTCCTCCTTCCCCCCCCCCCCCTCCCCCTCCCCGCCCCGCCCGCGAAGATAATGCCCCGAGCATGGTCTCATCTCACCATGCTATTACCATGGGTGCAGGAACGTTAGAAATCTTTTAAAATGTCAAACATTTGCCACATTGCCAAATGGTATCTTCTCTCTTTCTTTTATGCTCACTACTCAATCTATTGAGTTATGTCAGATGGATTACAATAAGTGGGAAGCTTCTGTAACAGAGGTTAGGAACGGTGCATTGCGGTATTGTTGAACGCTGTTGTACCTCGCCCTGCTGTAAAATCTCCAGCCCTCTTGGTCCAACCCCTCGCACCAACCAAGCCATCACCAGCGTTCGGTCAACCGCGTCAACGGACGAAAGGTGGTTTGGGGTACTAAGAAATAAATGACGTGGCACCTGCTTTGCCAGCACCTAATATTACACGTACTCTTCGCGCCTTCAGCTGCTTGTAGGGTCTCGCCGAGGTTAGTACAAATCCCTATGCTCGGCCTTTCATTCTCCAACAATTTGTTTGGATTTCTCCATTACTGTACAGGCAGCGCCCAGAGACCATCAGACACCTCCTCGCTTTCGTGCGTTCCGAGTTACGCGTAGATACAGCGTCGATAGCAAAAAGTGACATTTCTTACCTAGCTTGAAACCGGCTTGAGGAAACCTCGCATTTCCGCTCCTAGCACCCCGTCCGTCGATCCTTCCAGCCTTGGCCACTCCGCTTCATCAATGGACGAATCGCGCAACCGCCGCTGCATGATATCACCGCAGCCAGCGGCGCCTCGCGTCAGGATCCGTTGCAATCCGTCGGATCGTACGCCTGCCACTGCGTCGAATCGTACGGCCGCTGATTGCGTCGCGTGTTCGCCGTGCGACATCATTGATCACCTGCCAGATGTCGTCTTGCTGAGCATCATCCACCTCGTCATCAGCACCAGCAACAGCAGCAGTAGCCGCAGCAGCAGCGCCCCTTCTTCGAGCACCACCCGCACCAGCAACAGCGAAACCGTCGAGGGGGCAACGACCGCAATCGATGCGAGTAGTAGTAGTAGCACTGACCGTCGGTGTGACGCTAGCACCGCCCCTCCATCTTCATCAGCGGCATGCCCTAACGCCATGACCATCACCATCCGCGATCGCAGGGGCTATAAGAAACAGCAGCAGCTGCCATGTAAGGACCCCACATGCTCCTGCCGCAAGGCAGAGAACAGCGGAGTCGCCCCCACCCCGCCGCTGCTCGCCTGCGCGCTCGTCTCCCGCCGCTGGCTGCGCCTCTCTGCGCTTCTCCCCCGCGCCATCACTGTTCCCCCGGGCCTGCTATTACACCCCCGCGCCCTCCTGCGTACCTTCTCCTCCTTTCCCCACCTGCGTTCCCTCACGCTACACGGGGACTCTTGCCGAAGCATCGGCAGCAGCAGCAGAGGGACCATCAGTGATTGGCTCATCGCTCGCCTGGCAGCGCTGCCGCAGCTGACGTCACTGTCGCTCGTTGGCGTTGCGGCAATCCCGAGGCTCTCCCCCTTGGCGCCCTCCTTGCTGTGCTTGGAAATCCGTGGCGCAGGGGAGGGGGTGACGTGTCTCCCCGGAAAATGCCTTGGGCAGCTGACGTGTCTGCAGGAGCTGGTTTTGCGGGATTGCTTGGCGCTGCGGCAGCTTCCGGCGTCGCTTGCACTGCTGCCGTCGCTGCAGCGCATTCGCGTGGACGGATGCTATTCGGTGACGCTTGATGCTTGGACGCTCAGAGATAGGAATGACTCTGGGTTGGCGGCTGTGCCGTTTGTGAGGGAGGATGGGGAGCGAGAGATGGGGGATGGGCAAACGCCAAGGAATGGCATCAAGCGTGAGAGTGATGAGGGGGATGTGGAGGCAAGCTGTGGGCAGCAACTGCCACCTCAGTGGCGAAGGCGACAGCGTCGGCAACGGAAAAGGTTCTGCCGCTGCCAAGACAAGGTTTGGCAGCAGCAGCAGCAGCAGCAGCAGAGCACAAAGGGTTGTGTCACAACTGTCACGGCAGTAGCACAGCCGCGCCAGCCCCTGTTCTTCTCCAAGCTGCAACATTTTGAGCTTGCTGACGTGTCAGCTCTGCAGCACCTGCCACGTGGCATCCTCCAGCACCACTTGCTCAAGCACCTCGTGCTAGACGGCTTCTCAGGCGCCTCTCTTTCTGCTGCTTGCAGCGTTGACTCCGAATCTCCCATCCACACGCCCAGCCTGCAACATCTGGTGCTGCGCAACCTTCCAAAACTTTCTCAGCTGCCCGATTGCCTTTCACAGCCCACTGCATGCCCGTCCCTCACCATCCTTTCCATCGAGAACTGCCCGTGCATCTCTTCCCTCCTCACTCCTCCTCCCAGCCTGCACACCTTAAAGCTCCGCAATCTTCCCAACCTGACGTCCATCTGTGATCCACTGCGTACCCACTGCCCATCCCTCTCTGTACTCGTTATAGAACGATGCGCCAACCTCCATTCTGTGCCGTGCTTCCCGTCGCGCAGCCTGTCACACGTGGAGATTCGCAACCTCCCAAACCTCACAGCGCTCACAGGCCCTTCCTCACTCCTCAACCCCTCCTCCTCCTCCTCCCCTCGCCTCTCCATCCTCGCAATTGAGAACTGCCCTCTCCTTGCTACAAATTCTATAAATGCTATAAATGCCTTAAATGCCTCTGCACAAGTCCCTTTCGCCTTCAAGTTTCCCAACCTGAGGGAGCTATGGCTGCAGGACCTTCCTCTGCTGCACGAGCTACCGCCCTCCTTCTCTTCCCTCTCCTCCCTGCAGCGTTTGGTCATCACGCGCTGCCACGGGCTCAACTCACTCCCTGACTGCCTGCCGGAGCTCCCCTTGCTGCGCGATCTCGCCCTCGTAGTAAACCACAACCTCACCGTCCCCAGGGATTTCCTGCCGCGCCTGCACTCGGTTCGTCGCCTGGTGGTGCACCGGGGGGGGAGGGTGAGGCCACAGTTTGCGCTGCCCCCGCGGGTGAAGGAGCTTCACACAGATGACTTCTGCAGTGAGGTGCTGCGCTTGTATGAGCTGGAGACACTGGAGGTGACTGCAGGAATCTTCGTAAAATTTAGTATCGACGAGGTTCGGGTTATGGATGATATGATTAAGGTTGGCGGAAAAGGTCGGAGGAGGGGTGCAGAGGAAGAGGAGGGCAATGGCGGCTTTAATGAAGACAGCAGCAGCGAGATAACTGGCATTAGCAACAGCAGCAGCAGCAGCAGCAGCAGCAGCAGCAGCAGCAGCAGCAGCAGCAGCAGCAGTAGAAGTAAGCATGGCAGCAAGCAGCATCTTCTGCCTTGCTTGCGATGGCTGCACCTTGTTAACTGCCATGTTGGGCCTCGCTTCCCTCCCTGGATGCGCCACCTCACGTCCTTGCAGCACCTCTCCCTCTCCCACTCCTTCCAATCTGATATATTTGCCTGCCCTCTGGAGCAAGCCAGAGAGCCCCGCCAATTGGAACGCCTGCTCAATGCTTATCTGAAGGAGGAGGAGCATTGGGAGAATCTCACGTCACTGCAGCGGGTTGAGAGGTGCGCGTGCTGCCCCCGCATAGCTGTACCTTCAGAGTGGCAGCCCCTTGTGCGTGTGGCTGATGCAGCAGTGACAAAGGCAGCTGCTTGCGAAGGTGATAGTGTAATTCAACGAGCAGGATTTAAGCTTGGAGACTTGGGAGGATCCAATGGTCTATGATGTGACCTGCGTAGGGAGTACCGTATCAGGTCTCCCTTGTATAGTTACTGTACTTGCAAAGTTGCACCTCCAACTGAGCAGTATGCTTGCGCATATGCTCACAAGAATGGGACTAGCCTCTGGTGCATTACAGTTTATCACACGCAAGCACTGGGTGAGTAATCTGATGGTTGTAGAGTGATGTGATGTCTGATCGTCCCCCTCCATGTGTGCAATATCAGTGATACGGTACAGTGATGGTGCAATGCAAGACCGCTGGTTGTCATAATCTGAGCAACAGAGGAACACTAGTAGATCAAGATTTCATGCACTCCTAACAGGGACCAATACATGAGAGTGTGTAAAGTGAAATCTGTATCGCAGAGTATATGCATTCAACAACTGGTAACCCAACACAACACCATTGTGAAGCAGAGCACCTAACCCAAAAACACCCTCAGCAGCACCTAGTCATCAGCAACACCAAAAACACCCTTAACGTAGTGCTCGTGTCCACCATAGCAACGAGCGCATATCAACTACCATGTAACCATCATCGCTGTCATCCTCCCTATTAAGAAAGATAGTGTCCGCCATAGCAACAAGCGCTAAAACCAGAGCCATAGCAATGTGGCTAGTCATCATTATCATCCTCCTTATTAACAAAGATAGTGTCCGCCATAGCAACGAGCGCTAAAACCAGAGCCATAGCAATATGTGGCTAGTCATCATTATCATCCTCCTTATTAACAAAGATAGTGTCCGCCATAGCAATGAGCGCTAAAACCAGAGCCATATCAACGTTTGGCTTGATGCGCACAGCATATGTGTGCGTGCTCAGAAAATCCCTGGCAGACCAGATGTCCCTCTCCACCTGTGCCAATAGAAGCCCGCTGCTTGTCGTGATCTGAGCAACAAAGCAAGCACAGGTACAGGGGAGGAACAGCATATCACCGTTCGGTTCGACGCGTACGGCATATGTGTGCGTGCTCTGAAAATCCCGAACAGACAAGATGTCCCTCTCCACCTGCGCCAACAGAAGCCTGCTGCTTGTGGTGATCTGAGAACAGAGAGTAAGCACAGGAAGACAGAGAGGGAAGGAGAGGTGACAGGTGCATTGAGCTTCATGCACCGAATCTCTGGCAGACCAGACCAGACCAGACGCCCCTCTCCACCTGCGCCAACATAAGCCCGCTGATTGTCTCGACCTGAGCAATAGAGCAAGCACATGGGCGAGAGGAAAGGGAGATGCATCATGCATATTGAGCTTGCACACACTAACGCCCTAGCTGACCAAATGTCCCTCTCCATCTGCGCCAACATGAGCCCGTTGCCTGACATGATCTGAGCAATGTGAGCAATATCGCAAGCACAGAGAGAGGGAAGGGGAGACAAGAAGCATATTAAGCTGCACGCGTCAAATCACAGACAAGCTGCAACCTTGGCAGACAAGAGGCATCACAGCACGTGCGTGCTGCCTGCCAGAACTTGACCGTTCCGAACAAAAACGTCTCCCTCTTCACCTGCGCAACAGAGCAAGGACAGGGACAGGGTGGGACAATGCTGAGCTGGGTGTGCCATGGCAGGGGTGTGGGGTGGAGGACAGAAACTCGTGATACTTTCTTGCAGACTGAATTCCCCTGTTCCCACCTGTGCCAACGCGTTCGATGTGCAAATTCGCAGGTTGAAGTGCTTATGCTGGTCACACTCTCCACTTCGCGCGCGCGCGCGCGCACACACACACACATGGGAGACTGGCTGACCAAGAGCGTAGTTGTTGGAATACGTACAGTGAACTCGTGTTGGAAGAAGTCGCGTTTGAGAACAATGTGTGGCTTGTAGTCAAAGGAGTTCCCTGTCAGAAAGATCTGCGAGCAAATGGAAGAACCAACACCGCAAAGGAGGACAATGAGAATGGGCGTTCAGACCAGAGCCTGCAGTGGAACAACTCAGTTGCAATCTCCGGCAGATTCTGAGTGACCCATACGAAGTGCGGGTTGACTTCGTGTGGGTCACTCAGATTCTGAGCTGCAGATTCTGAGCTGCAGATTCTGAGCTGCAGATTCTGAGCTGCAGATTCTGAGCTGCAGATTCTGAGATGCAGATTCTGAGATGCAGATTCTGAGCTGCAGATTCTGAGATGCAGATTCTGAGCTGCAGATTCTGAGCTGCAGATTCTGAGCTGCAGATTCTGAGATGCAGATTCTGAGCTGCAGATTCTGAGCTGCAGATTCTGAGTGACCCACACGAAGTGCATGAACATTGTTGACTGTGACATTGTTGACTGTGTGGACAAAGGATGGTGCCTCTTGGGTGTACCAACCCAATGAAACAAGGGGTTTCCATTCTACCAGCAGATCAGATCATAGGACATGCACTTGTAAGACCTGGATTCTGCACGACATCATACGGGTATGCGAGCAGGGTGTGAGTGAACCGAACAGGCTGTCAGGAGAAGAACAATCTCTTCTCTGGCAGGCAATGGCGCGTTCCTTTCACTCACTCACTCACATCCTCCTTGCTCACTGCCCAGTCACTCCTTCACTCACTCACTTACGATCTCCCACCATCCCCTCCCTCCCTCCTCCCTCCCTCCCTCCCTCCCTCCCTCCCTCCCTCCCTCCCTCCCTCCCTCCCTGCCTCCCTCCCTCACGCACTCACTTGATCATGGCAGTCACCAACGCGGCCCTTCCACTCACACTCTGCTGGCTGACTGACTCCCCATTCACTCACTCACTCCCTCACTTCCATCCCCTCCCTCCCACACTTACTCGCTCACTCACTCACTCCCTCCCTCCCTCCCTCCCTCACTCACATTGAGGATGGGAGTCCACGAGAAGAACTTGCTCCGGGCAGTGAGCAGGGCGTCCCGTTTATCCACAATGGCGCCCGGGCACAGGTAGGTCACATCGTGCAGGGAGAATGCCTTGCTCGTCAGCGAGCATACCGTCTCGTCCTGGGCGTTGAAAACATGGCCTTGCGCTCCCTCACTCCCTCCCCCCCTTACCCACTCACTCACATTGAGAATGGGTTTCCATGAGAAGAACTTGCTCCGGGCAGTGAGCAGCGCGTCCCGTTTATCCACACTGGCGCCCGGGCACAGGTAGGTCACATCGTGCAGGGAGAATGCCTTGCTCGTCAGCGAGCACACCGTCTCGTCCTGGGCGTTGAAAACATGGCCTTGCGCTCCCTCACTCCCTCCCCCCCTTACCCACTCACTCACATTGAGAATGGGTTTCCACGAGAAGAACTTGCTCCGGGCAGTGAGCAGGGCGTCCCGTTTATCCACACTGGCGCCCGGGCACAGGTAGGTCACATCGTGCAGGGAGAATGCCTTGCTCGTCAGCGAGCATACCGTCTCGTCCTGGGCGTTGAAAACATGGCCTTGCGCTCCCTCACTCCCTCCCCCCCTTACCCACTCACTCACATTGAGAATGGGTTTCCATGAGAAGAACTTGCTCCGGGCAGTGAGCAGGGCGTCCCGTTTATCCACACTGGCGCCCGGGCACAGGTAGGTCACATCGTGCAGGGAGAATGCCTTGCTCGTCAGCGAGCATACCGTCTCGTCCTGGGCGTTGAAAACATGGCCTTGCGCTCCCTCACTCCCTCCCCCCCTTACCCACTCACTCACATTGAGAATGGGTTTCCACGAGAAGAACTTGCTCCGGGCAGTGAGCAGGGCGTCCCGTTTATCCACACTGGCGCCCGGGCACAGGTAGGTCACATCGTGCAGGGAGAATGCCTTGCTCGTCAGCGAGCATACCGTCTCGTCCTGGGCGTTGAAAACATGGCCTTGCGCTCCCTCACTCCCTCCCCCCCTTACCCACTCACTCACATTGAGAATGGGTTTCCACGAGAAGAACTTGCTCCGGGCAGTGAGCAGGGCGTCCCGTTTATCCACACTGGCGCCCGGGCACAGGTAGGTCACATCGTGCAGGGAGAATGCCTTGCTCGTCAGCGAGCACACCGTCTCGTCCTGGGCGTTGAAAACATGGCCTTGCGCTCCCTCACTCCCTCCCCCCCTTACCCACTCACTCACATTGAGAATGGGTTTCCACGAGAAGAACTTGCTCCGGGCAGTGAGCAGCGCGTCCCGTTTATCCACACTGGCGCCCGGGCACAGGTAGGTCACATCGTGCAGGGAGAATGCCTTGCTCGTCAGCGAGCACACCGGCTCATCCTGAGCGTTGAAAATCGTCTTGCGGTCGCGCCACGAGAACGCCCTGTGTGAAGCAGGGTGGGTAGAGAAACCACAGGTAGGTGACGCCGTGCAGGGAAAAGGCCTTGCTCGTCAGGGAACACACCGGCTCGTCCTGAGCGTTGAAAAATCGACTTGCGGTCCCGCCACGAGAACGCCCTGTGTGAAGCAGGGTGGGTAGAGAAACCACAGGTAGGTGACGCCGTGCAGGGAAAAGGCCTTGCTCGTCAGGGAACACACCGGCTCGTCCTGAGCGTTGAAAATCGTCTTGCGGTCCCGCCACGAGAACGCCCTGTGTGAAGCAGGGTGGGTAGAGAAACCACAGGTAGGTGACGCCGTGCAGGGAAAAGGCCTTGCTCGTCAGGGAACACACCGGCTCGTCCTGAGCGTTGAAAATCGTCTTGCGGTCCCGCCACGAGAACGCCCTGTACGCATGAGGGTGGGAGAGAAAAGAAAGAGGGGAGGGGGGAAAGGAGGGCGAAGGCGTTGCTGGTCAGCGAACACACTGGCTCGTCCTGGGCGTTGAACATTGTCTTGCGGTCGCGCCAAGAAAACGCCCTGCAATCAGGGCGGGTACAGGAACCACCAGTAGGTCACATCGTGCAGGGAGAAGGCGTTGCTCGTCAGCGAGCACACCGGCTCGTCCTGCGCGTTGACTATGGTCTTGCGATCGCGCCACGAGAATGCTCTGTGCGTAGGCGCACGAGAAGGAAAAAAACCGAGAAAAAAAAAAGTAAAGACAAAGAGAGACAGAAAAGAAGGAGGGGATGGGGGAAAGAAGGGCGAAGGCCTTGCTGGTCAGCGAGCACACCGGCTCGTCCTGGGCGTTGAAGATTGTCTTGCGGTTGCGCCATTTGAGGCGCCTCAAAGGTTGTCTTGCGGTCGCGCCACGAGAACATCCTGCATGAATGAAGCCAAAAGTAAAAGAGAGACAAAAAATAAAGTGGAGGGGAGGAGGGAGGGGGTGGAGGGACTGTGGGGGAAAAGTGGGGGAGGGGGGCAGGGGAGGGGAGGTTACATTCTGTGTAACATAAAAAAAATGCGGTTATCAACGGCGTTGATCGTCTACGTGCACGTCGGATCTCCCCTCCCCTCCTTCCCCCTCTCCCTTCCCCCCTCTTCCCCCTTTCCCCCTCTGACCCCTCTCCAACCCTTTTACCCTTTCCTCCCCATTCCTTCCCCCCTCCCAATACAAACGATAACAGCAACGAACTTCAGAGAGCTACTTGTCCTTGGTCTTGAAAAAGAGCTGGCCTTGCGTGTCGTATACGTCCGCCTTGCCGTGTAGCGACCAAAT
Organism: Closterium sp. Yama58-4; assembly: GCA_947470075.1. Lineage (NCBI taxonomy): Eukaryota > Viridiplantae > Streptophyta > Zygnematophyceae > Desmidiales > Closteriaceae > Closterium > Closterium sp. Yama58-4. The sequence goes on along the minus strand of CANIUD010000234.1, from coordinate 96,485 downwards.
CTTCTCCTTCAGTATAAGCACCGTCTCGTACGGGAGGCAGTACTGAAGCCCCACCACCACGTATGGTTCTGTCGGCCCGGCGGTTGGCGTGGGCGACGGGATGGGGACATTGGCGACGGGATTGGCGACAGGATTGGCGACAGGAGTGCCAGTGGCGACCGTGGCGACAGGCGCGCCAGTGGCGACGACCGGCGTGGTATTGGCGAGGGGCGTGGCGATGTAATGGGGGGGAATCGATCCGGACATGTTGCCGCTAGTAGTAAAGGAACGCGGCCTATCGATAACCTCGGCTAAAGATCGGTCGAGGCTTGGAAAAAGTGAATGACAGGAAAGACTGAGGCTCGGATATAAGAATAACACCAGACTGAAACGATGCTCGCTGTGACAACGTTCTTAGGGGTGAGTTACAGACACAACAGTCGATATTAGCGAGTAAAATAGAATTCCCGGGGAGCTATAAAGTGCAGAGATCAGCTATATGTAAGAACTCCACGTGGACACCATTTGTACAACCCAACTGCTCGCTGAGGCTCGATAATCATGAACGAAATGTTGGTAGGACTTCACTGACGAAACGGTCGAGCGAGCGAGCTCCGTGTGTCTCATAACGAAAGTGCAAGTGCCAGGAAGGCAGGCGGAGTAGCAGAATGGACAACACGGGGATGAAAATGCCGTGAATGGCCAGTCATTGCCACAAGGATCTACGCTAGTCACGACTTGTACCTATGATACCGTATATGCTGCAGTATAATCACAGCCTGCAGCAGCACATCCCTCCCTGTTGCCGGCTGCTCGCTTGGCAAATTTGAAGGTGCAGATCAATCCCTTTAAACCGTTTTAAATACAGTATTAAAATGTTCAAACGGTGCGGAACCGATCTGGAGATGCGCTTTCCGTTTTGGAGGTGTGAGAATGTGTATCAAATGTGAATGAATGCTGCTGCGAGATTGTTGGACGAGGGGGGTGGAACGGCGAGGACGATGGCCACGTGGCATCATTGCCATCGTATGAAGTAGCTGTGATAAGATTCGTGTCAAAGCAGAAACATGAAAGCTCTAAACCAGAAATATAAGTTTCTAGCCGTAAAGGGATATAAACTGCTTTCATTGAATGGGTGTGGATGGTTGCCCGGAGAGGCGTGCATGGCAAGTTACACTGACAGGATGGAACTGTGATGAGAATGAAATGTGGATCTCTGGCAGCGGGTGCGTGTGTTACTAATATGCTAAGTTAATGCATTAGCATGCGACCAACCACATATTGAGTGCCAGTTTGTTTGAGCTTGTGCTTTCCAGGTTGTCAGTTAGCCTCCCCTTGTTAGGCTGTGCAGCACTTTTTTGCACGCCCTCCCTCAGCTGTGTGGCTTACACTAAACACTACCGTATGCAACCCAATTTTCAAGCTACAAACATTTGAATTTGGGTTGCACACACGTACACAGCAGGGCTGACGTTTGAGATTAGGCCTCCCTGATTCCGGGGAAAATTTTCCCCCTCTATTATGAGTGCACATTTTTCAGAATGATGCTACCCTGATTGCTCAGGGTTGAAAAGTATGTAACTCTGATTGTTCAGGGTCGAAAATCGAAGATCAGAGTAGTAACGCACCCTTTTTTACCGAGGAAAAAGTCTCGTTTTGTATTAAGGACGCGTCACCTCTAGCACCGATCGTGCGATTTTTGGCTCGCAGGATCGATTTTTGGCGGGGTTAGAAAAGTTTCGGAAAGTTTTAGAAGCACTAATCAAGGTTTCAGTACGGGGAAGATCGATTTTTGCAGGATCGAGCTCTCAGAATACTAGCGTAAGAATGATGCATTGAAAGAAACAGTTGGGTACAAGTAGCTAACCCTAGTTGGGTTTGTACCCTGTATTGGCTACCCCACTACAGCCTACCCACATATATATAACACAGTACAACTTAACACACCCCCATAGGCAAAGTGGGGGAGAGCAAAGGGTCACAAGACCAGTCCAGCAAAGCAAAACAAGCCCAGGGTGGATCACAACGTCACCACACTCCGAGCACAAGCAAAGGCCACAAGGCCAGTTCACATGCAGTGCTAGATATAGAACAGGACAAGCAGCAAGATATATATAAAGTACAGTACAAAGAAAGTCAAGCAGTAAGCAAATGAGGAAACGTGGACACAAGGCCTAAAGAAGTACAGTGCCGCTGATGATCACTAGGCGGGAGCGCCTTGGTGAAGATATCAGCAGTGTTGGCCTTCGAGTCCACGTACACAAGCCGAAGCTGACCGCGCTGCTGAAGCTCTCGAGCAAGAAAGTAGCGAAGAGCAATGTGCTTCGTCCTGTGCTCCAGTCTGTGCTCCTGACACAAGGCAAGGGCCGCCTTGTTGTCACCGTACAGAACTGGAGGAGAACTAGGCCGCTCTCCCAAGTCAGTCAGCAGGTAGGTGAGCCAGCGTAACTCCTGTGCAGCCATGGCTGTGGCGTAGATCTCAGCCTCACAACTAGAGCCGAGAACAGAAGAAGAGCGGGTGGACCGCCACGAGACAGAACCAGAGCCAAGGCTGAAGGTGTAACCCTGTGACGACCGCTGCGTAGCCAGGTCGTCCACCCAAGAAGCGTCCGAGTGACCAGTGAGGACAACTCTGTCGCGTCCTCCAAGCACCAGCCCCATGCCTGATGTACTGCACAAGTAACGCAGCACCCTCTTAGCAGCCTCCCAGTGCTCTCGCCTGTGTCTCCCAGGCGCAACGTAACGAGCAAGGATGCTAAGAGGGTACGCGAGGTCAGGTCGCGTGCAAGTCATCAGGTACATGAGGCAGCCTACAAGCTCTGGGTACAGGCCACTCGGCTCTACGGACTCGTCCGAAGGTGGAGCTGAGAGCGAGTGGCTGGTAGCCAGAGGTGTGGCCTGTGGTGAGGAGAACTGGAAGCCGAAGCGCTGAAGGACCTGCTGCACCATGTGTGACTGAGTCAGGGTGATGGTGCGGCATGCTCTGTCCCGGGTGATCTGCAAGCCAAGGTAGCTACGCAGCTCACCCAGGTCAGTGCAGGTGTGTCTCTTCTGCAGCTCCGACTTCACACGAGCGAGTGCCTCAGTGTCAGCAGTAGCAAAAACCAAGTCGTCGACGTACACGAGGATGTAGAACGGCGGCAGCGACGTGTCTGTGCGCAGGAACAGTGACGGGTCAGCAGTGGAAGGAGCAAACCCAAGGGCCGCAAGTGTAGTCCTCAGTGTGTCGTGCCACTCGCGCGGTGCCTGGCGGAGACCGTAGACTGGCCGCCGGAGGCTCCACTGGGTACCAGGAGGAAACGACCCAGTAAAGCCAGGTGGGCGGCGCAGCCAGATCTCCTCATGCAGGCTGCCCTGCAAGAACGCTGTGCTGAAGTCAAGAGAGTGAAGCTCGTAGTCACGCTGAGCAGCAACGTGCAGCAGAACCCGAAGAGTGGTCATCTTCGGGGTGGGGGAGAAGGTCTGAAAGAAGTCAACCCCCTGACGCTGACTGAAGCCTCTAGCAACGTAACGAGCCTTGAAGACAGGTGGAGAACCTGGCGGCCGCTTCACCCTGAAAATCCACATGCCATCGACGATGTTCGCCCCAGGAGGGGGAACCTCGTCGACGTAGGTGCCTGTGGACTTCCAGGATGCCATCTCTGCGTCCATGGCTGTCTGCCACTGAGAGGAGTAGGGACCCGAGATCGCCTCTGCGTAAGAGCGCGGAGTGGGGATGTCTAGTGCATCCGGGTCTCCCTCAGGGGCAAGCAACCAGGCCACGAGATGAGGTACAGCAGCCGCAAGAGAGTCAAAGTCCTCCTGCTTGTCCTCAAGGACGTCCGTGCCAAGAGCACACTCACCCCCGACGGACGGAGGACAGACAGACTCAGACCCAGCAACAAGACTGGCGGCGTAGTCTAGACGACAGGCAGCAGCAAAGTCGACAAGCTCAGCGACCAGGGCAGACGCAGCAGAAGACTCAAACGACGGGTCAGTGACAACAGTGGCGAGAAGACGCGTAACAGTAGGGTGGGCAGCACGAACACTGTCAGACTCAGGGTCGGGAACCTCAGGAAGAGAAGACGCAGGAGGAGACGGTAGGGGGACACGCTGTGGACCAGTGGAAGGACGAAGGGCCATAATATGCGTGCCAGGAACAGGAGGAGGACGCGGACGCGCGACACGACGACCAGTGGGACCAGTGCGCGCAGTGCGAGCAGTGCGAGTAGCACGAACAGGCGAGGCAGGACGAGACACAGGCTCACGACGCTCCGTAAGCGAGTCCGGCAGTGCAGTGTAAGGTACAGGAGCAGGGAGGGGGGAGCCAGGCTGGAGGGGAAGGCCAGTGGAAGACGGGAGGGAAAGAACCTGGCGAAGCACCGTGTCAGGCGGTGGCAAAGCCGACGGTGACGGAGGAGCGAAGAACAGGCGCGACGGCGGAGCTCCGCCAGCACCTCCAGCACCCGCAGCACCAGAAGCACCAGGACCAGCACCCTCCGCCGCAGCACCCCCAGAGTCGGCGACGTCAGCACCAGAGGCCCCAGCAGCGTCAGACCTCCCCTCGCCAGCACCTCCAGAACCAGCAGGACCACCGTGTCCAGAACCGTCAGCTCCAGTGTCGTCAGCTCCAGCAGCTCCAGTACCGCCAGGAAGAGCACCCCCAGAGCCGGTAGCTCCAACTCCGCTGGCACCGCCAGCTCCAGAGTCCCCAGCTCCAGCAGCTCCAGCCTCAGTGCTCCCAGAACAGCCAGTCCCGGCAGCTCCAGTACCTCCAGTACGAGCACCTCCAGGACGAGCAGCTCCAGAACCTCCAACTCCAGCAGGGCCACGAGGACGGCGAAAGCGCCGGACGTACCAGTCACGAAGCTGCTGCGGTGTGAGAGACTGCTCAGCACCCCGAACCGGAGCACCCCCAGACGCAGCAACCCCAGGCTCCGTAGGCTCAGTCGCAGTACCCCCAGGCTCAGTGCCCCCAGGCGCAGCACCCCCAGGCTCAGCACCCCCAGACTCCGTACACGCAGGCTCAGCACCCCCAGTCGCAGCACCCCCAGGCTCAGCACCCCCAGGCTCCGAACTCTCAGGCACAGTACCCTCAGCTCCAGCACCCTCAGTCCCAGCACCCGCAGCCGCAGCACCCCCAGGCCCAGCACCCGCAGGCTCAGCACCCGCAGGCTCAGCACTCCCAGCAGCACCACCTGCAGCAGCACCTGAGTCACCTGTGACCTCGACAGGCTCAGCGACGGGAGGAGGGTCTACCTGAGAGACACCTGAAGGAGCAGGACCCTGAGGGGGAAGGGGGTCTACCGGAGGGGGACCAGGAGCGAGGAAAAGCGGCGGGGGAGGGAGGGGGGCAGTGCGGTAGGGGAAGAGACGGTAAAAAGGGACCGACTCGTCAAAGGTGACGTCCTGAGAGGCGAAGACCCGGCGCGAGGTGGGGTGGTAAAACTGCCAGCCAGGCGCGTCAGGGACAAAGCCAAGGAAGACACAGGGAAGCGTGCGGGAGGAGAGCTTGTCCGCGGACGTATCGCGGACAAGGGCACGAGCACCCCACACCCGGAAGCGCGACGCATCGCCAACCTCCCCCGTCCAACGCAGTGTGGGCGAGGTCTCCGGCAAGGAGACACGGGGCCAGAGGTTGAGCTGATGCGCGGCGTACCGGACAGCAAACGGCCACAGAAAATGGGGAGCCGCCGCATGGACCAAGGAGGTACGAGCGACCTCCATGACCAGGCCAATGCGGCGCTCAGCAACCCCATTCTGCTGTGGGGAGTCCGGAAGCGTGAAGGTCTGCTCGATGCCCTCCGCCTGACAGAAGGTCCTCAAGAGGTCGGAGGAGAACTCACCACCTCTGTCAGAGTGCAGACGCAGGACAGGAAGATCTGTCCGGAAACGGCGGCGGAGCTGGAGACGAACTGTGCGGATCCAAGGGATCAGAACAGCAGGGACCTCACCCTTGGTGCGCAAGGGGAAGACCGTGGTGTAACGCGAGTAGTCGTCGACAACCAGCAAAAAGTACCGCTCACCGCCCTGGCCACGAACGCGGGCTGGGCCCCACACGTCCAGGTGGAGGGTCTGCAGAGGAGCCTCTGTCGGGGGGAACGAGGAGGAGTGAGGAGTGGCGCGCTGCCGCCCCTCGACGCAAGGAAGGCAAGGCGGCGCAGGCGAGGCAGGGAGGGGAGGGAGGGACCTGGGAAGACCAGACACAAGGTGGCGACGGTGCATGCCACGGAGGCGTGGCAAGGAGGGGTGGCCCAGGCGGTGGTGCCAGAGAAGAGTCTGGTGCGACAGGGAACGACACTCACAGGCGTGGGCTACCAGACCTGACGCGGACACCTGACCGACAGCAGCGACCTGAGGAGACGCAGTGGACAGTGTGTAGAGACTCGACCCCGGCTGACGGGTAAACGTAGCCAGGTGACGGCCAGTCCTGGAGCACGTGAGGATCGCCACATGCTGTCCTCCAGGAGTAAAGGTGTCAACCCACTGATCCTGGATGACAGCGTTGCTCACCAGGTTCGTCGAGAACGAGGGGAGGTGGAAACCCGACAACGAGCCAGACGGAACCGCCGGACACGGGAGCACAGTGGTGGACCGTGCAAGGACTGGGCCCCCCGAGGGGTCAGCCAAGGAGACTGGGACCGGTGCAGGAAGTGGAGTGAGCTCAGTACTGTCACGAAAGAAATAGCGGGAAGCACCTGAGTCAAGGGTGAAGGTGTGCAAGGCCTCAGCCGGTGCAGTACCTGAGAGAGCAGTCTGTGTGGGTGCTGTACCTGAGAGAGCAGACTCACAAGCAGTAGGGACAGTACTGGAGGGAGCAGCCACAGAGGGCACCAGACCAGAGAGAGCAGACTCACTAGTACCCAGGGCAGCGGGCTCTATACCTGGGTCAGGCGGCACACACAAGTAACAGTCTCCCTCGGCACTAACAGTCAATGCATACATGGCAGCAATAATAGCATCATAGTCAAGAGCTTAGATATCAACACCAGCCCTCATCAGCTCAGCCCAGCGGGGGCGCTCAACATCCTCGCCCATCTCCTCACGCCAAGCGTCGTCAAGGCGGGAGAAGCAGCGGTACGGGGTGTGGAACCTCCCACACGTCTGTCCCTTGCGGTCACCTGTGCGAATGACATAGGAACAGCGGCCACTGCCCCCCGACGTCCCACGCTGAGCAAGCCACTCACGAAGCTGCTGGGTCGTCTGGGGACGCTGCTGCTGGTGGGAGCTCTGGCCCGAGCCAGTGCCTCCACTCCGACCTCCGCCGCCACCACTACCTCCGCTCCGACCGCCACCGCCGCCACCGCCGCCGCCGCCGCCACCGCCGCCGCCGCCACCACCGCCACCGCTCCCTCCGCCGCCCCCGCCTCCGCTGCCGACCCCACTCCCACCAGCACTCCCGCCACCGCTCCCTCCAGCACCGCCTCCCCCCCCACCTCCCCCACCTCCTCCCCCCTATCGCCACCCCCGCCACCCTTGCCCCCCTTGCCCTTGCCGGTGCGGCGCCTCCCACCAGGAGCAGCAGCAGCACCAGCAGCAGCACCAGCAGCAGCAGCAACAGCAGCAGCAGTAGCATAGGAGGGAGCGAGGGGAGAGGGAGAGCACCCCTCAAAGATGGGGGTGCGAGGAGCGCCGCGAGCAGCACCTACAGCTACAATGCTCTTCTCGGCTGCTAGCAGCTTCTCCTCTAGGAGGGCGACAGTGAGCTCAGTGGGACAGCGAGCAAGGAAATAGTCGCGCACTGAGCTGAGGGTGTCAGGGAGACGGGTGACTATGAAGTGGAGTGTCCAGTACAATGAAGGGGGGTTCTTAGCGCAGAACTCAGTGGGAAGGGCGGCACGCAGGCGAGCGTCACTAGTGCGAAGGTGGGTGATAAGATCGGCGACTGTAGCAAAGGTGGACAGCTCAGGGAACAGGTAAGGCAGCATGAGGCGGCTAAGCTCAGCTGTGGCCGGTGAGGAGTAGCGAGCAACGACAGCGTCGTACAGGGCCTTAGCGGATTTGCAGTCGCCAAAATGCTCGAGCTCAGCTAACGGCAGGTGACTGCGAATGGCTAGGCGAGCAGCTGCGTCACGAGTCTGCCAGTGGGAACGAACACTAAGCTCAGCTGTGGCAGGAGGGGCAGGCGCAGCACCAGACGCATAATCATAGAGCGACACATGCTCCTTGCTATCGCTCAGGAGGAACAGCTGCAGGTCATCTAGCCAAGTGGTGAACTGCACAGGGCGGCCCTCAGCATCGAACGACAGCACGCGGATGGAAGCCATAGCGACAGTATGACAGAGCAGCGCAAGCTACCGCAGCAAGGGTGGGCAATTGCGCACGGGTAGGGAGCAGCAGCAAACGCTGCAAGCGGGCAGCGCGGCGGACAGGCGGCTCTGTGGACGGGCAGCGCGGCAGGCAGGCGGCGCTGCAGGCGGGCAGCGCGACTGGCGGGCGACTCCGCAAGCGGGCAGCGCGGCGGGCGGGCGGGCAGCGCGACGGGCGGCGCAGGGCACAGCGGGCGGCGCGCGGGGCTGCAAGGCAGCTCGACGGGCTGCGCGGGGCAGAGCGGGCGGCGCGCGGGGCTGCAGAGCCGAGCGACGGGCAGCGCAGGGCAGGGCGGGCGGGTCGCGGGGCTGCGCAGCAGATCGACGGGCGGCTCGGGGCACAGCGGGCGGTGCGCGGGGCTGCGAGGCAGCGCGACGGGCAGCGCGGGGCAGAGCGGGCGGCGCGACGGGCAAAGCAGGGGAGGGGGAGGCGCGCGGGGCTCTGGGCTGGCAGGACGCCGGTCGGCAGGGCGCACGAGGGCGCTACAAGGGCGCTACGAGGGCGCTAGGGCGCAACGAGGGCGCTACGAGGGTAGGGCGCGGGGGTAACGCGGTAACCGCAGCGTGCGGTGGTGGGCCCTAAAAAAAAACGATCGGATGGTCCTAGGGACCACCTGCTCTGAATACCATCTCAGAATACTAGCGTAAGAATGATGCATTGAAAGAAACAGTTGGGTACAAGTATGTCAAATGTTGTAGCCTATAGTGAGGTTTGTCTTAGGGGGTACAAAACTTAGGGTTAGCTATATGTACCCCAACCAACAACAATGCATCATCCATTCCTCATTTTGACATGGTATCAGTTAGGTTAGGATCCTGTGGGATCCCGTTTCTCCGTTCTCCGATCGTACCACCCGAGCCTGATCCTAGCTCTCGTTTCGCCCGTCTTGCCCGAGCCTAGTGCCGGCCCGATCTAGTCCCGTTCGTTCGTTACCGCTCGTTCTTCCTCCCGATCTAGCGTAGCCCGATCTAGCGTACCGCTGCAGGTCGCGCCGCACTTCCCCCCCCCCCCCCCCCCCCCCCCCCGGCTGCCCGTCGAACCGAGCTTCCCCCCGCTGCCCGTCGACCCGCGCTTCCCCCCGCTGCCCGTCGACCCGCGCTTCCCCCCGCTGCCCGTCGACCCGCGCTTCCCCCCGCTGCCCGTCGACCCGCGCTTCCCCCCGCTGCCCGTCGACCCGCGCTTCCCCCCGCTGCCCGTCGACCCGCGCTTCCCCCCGCTGCCCGTCGACCCGCGCTTCCCCCCGCTGCCCGTCGACCCGCGCTTCCCCCCGCTGCCCGTCGACCCGCGCTTCCCCCCGCTGCCCGTCGACCCGCGCTTCCCCCCGCTGCCCGTCGACCCGCGCTTCCCCCCGCTGCCCGTCGACCCGCGCTTCCCCCCGCTGCCCGTCGACCCGCGCTTCCCCCCGCTGCCCGTCGACCCGCGCTTCCCCCCGCTGCCCGTCGACCCGCGCTTCCCCCCGCTGCCCGTCGACCCGCGCTTCCCCCCGCTGCCCGTCGACCCGCGCTTCCCCCCGCTGCCCGTCGACCCGCGCTTCCCCCCGCTGCCTGTCGACCCGCGGTTCCCCCTGCTCGCGCCCTAGCCCGTCGCCCAGGCCCGCGCCCCAGCCCGTCGCCCTGGCCCGGCGCCTTTGCCCTACCCGCCCGCGCGCTCCTGCCCTAGCCCGCGCGCTCCTACCCTAGACACCCGCCACACCTTACCTACCCGCCCGCTCTTGCCCGCTCTTCCTGCCCGTTCCCCCTTGCCGCTGCACCCTGCTTTCCCTGCCAATTCCGTTTGCACACTATGGCGACCCCTCGCGTCCTTCGTTTCGACGCTGACGGTAGACCTCTTGATTTTTCCGTCTGGCTTCTTCGTGCTCGCCGTCTGTTAGAGAGTCAGGTCCAGGCAGGCGAGACCCTCTGGGCGCACGCTACTGGTGCCCTACCTGCGCCCTCCGACCCTACGCCTTTAGGACCTGCCCCTGATGACGCCGCTAGAGCCCGCTTTGCCACTCAGCGAGCTGACCAGACGGCTTGGAAGTCACGTGACGCTGCGGCCTGCATCGCGCTCAGCAGCCTCCTCCCTGAGTCTGAGGAGGTTCACTTCACTCAGGTTCGCACCGCTGCTGAGTACCTCACTGCGATTAAGGCCCGCTACTCTACTCCCGCTGCTGTCTCTCTTGGCCGCCTGTTCCTCCCATTCCTGTTTCCTGACCTAGCGTCTTTTGAGCGCTCTGCTGACTTGATCGCTCACCTCCGCTCGCTCGACGCTAGTTACCGCGCTGCTTGCACTGAGGCACAGCTTGCACTGCTTCCTCCCCCTATGGCGATCACTATCTATTTCATCGCCACTAGCCTCCCTGACCGCCTTGCCTCCGTTCGCGACGCGCTTCTGCTGAAGCACCCTAGTGAGCTCACCGTCGAGGTCCTTGAGTCTGCACTCAAGGACGTCGAGAGCAACCTTCGCTCGGTAGCCGCTGCCTCTGGTGCTGTGCCCCCCCCACTCTTCCACGGGTGCACAGTCCCGCAGTTACCCACCTTTACTGCCTCACTTGCCACTGCCGCTACTGACGCGACTGCAGCTGCTGTTACGACTGCGTCGCGGTCCCGCGGTAGGAGTGGCAAGAAAGGCGGTTCTGGTGGTGGTAGTGGAGGTGGAGGCGGAGGTAGTGGAGGTGGCGTTGCGCCTGGCGGCGGTGGAGGTTCAGGGCCTGGAGAGGCGCCTCGTGCAGTGACTGGTGACTCCACTGCGCCTGCTAGTGGTGGCGACGCCCGAGTTCGTCAGTCGCCTCCTGTACTTCCTGCCCCGGTTGGTGGAGCAGCGGCGTGGTACCAGGCTCAGCGTCAGCAGCAGCTTCTGCAGCACCAGCAGCCCCTCTCCTCCCAGCAGCCTCAGCAGCAGCAGCGGCAGCAGCTGGCTCCAGGGTCGGGGCTGCGTCAGACCCAGCGCGGTGCTGCTTACACTCCCTGCACCTACCAGGTTCTGACAGGCACTCGTCGTGGCCACCCTTGTGGCCGGTTTCACCCCCCTGGTCAGTGCTTTGCTCAGCTCACTGACACGGTTCGTTTGGTCTACGGGGTTGGTGCTCCTGCCCCTGACTGGCTGCCTCTTGTTCAGCGCTACGGCTCCGCTCTGTGGGGCATGTCTGCTGAGCAGTTAGTTGATCTGATTGGTACTCCCCATGCTATGTATGCTGTTGTTGACTCTAGTGTTTCTGACTCTGCTTACTCTGGTGTTGTTAGCTTAGGTGCTAGCCTTGCTCAGTTGCCTGTTGCTAGTGTAGGTTCTTGTGTAGACTCTAGTCCAGCGGCTACCTCAGAGGACGGTTCGCTGTCGTTCACGCTGGACTCTGGAGCCTCTCACTGCTTCTTTCGTGACAGCACGACACTTACGCCTCTTCCTGCGCCTGTTTCTGTGGCGCTGGCTGATCCCACTTCGGGACCAGTCACTGCGCGTCACACTACCACCTTGCCGTGTCCGGCTGCTCCTTCTGGGTCTCTCACTGGGTTTCACGTCCCCTCGTTCTCCCGGAACTTGGTGGGCGTGCGACCCCTCGTGAGTCAGCACGTGGGTGTGTGGTTTGAGCCTTCTGGAGAGACTGCGGTGTGTGTTGACGGGGACTCTTACCAGCCCCTCGCCACTTTTGCTGCTGAGCCGGGCTCCGGTCTCTACACTCTTCACACTGGCCCGCGCGCTCAGCAGCGACTGCAGCAGCAGCAGCAGCCGCAGCAGCAGCAGCAGCCGCAGCCACAGCCGCCCCTCCTGCCCCCGGCCCCTGTTTTGCCCCCCGTTCGAGTCCTCGCGTCTCACCAGGTTGCTCCGTCCCCCCAGGTAGCTGTGTCTTGTCAGGTTCCTCCGTCTAGTCCGGTCGCTGCGTCGTGCTCCTGTCGGTCGCTTGCCCACCCCACCGTTTTGTGGCACCACCGGCTGGGGCACCCTTCTCCTCCTCGTCTTCGCGCTATGTCTCGTCAGCGTCTTGTCTTAGGTCTCCCGCGTGTCTTGCCGTCGCTGCCGCCGTCCCTTGCGCCACCGTGCGGTCCTTGCGTCGAGGGTAGGCTGCGCGCCACCCCTCACTCCTCCTCCCTTCGTCCGGCCACCGAGCCTTTTGAGACGCTGCACTTGGACGTCTGGGGCCCCTCTCCTCGCCCTGGCCCTGAGCGTGAGCGTTTCTTTTTGGTGGTCGTTGACGACTACTCCCGCTACACCACAGTGTTCCCCCTGGCGAGGAAGTCTGAGGTGACTTCTACGCTGATCAGGTGGTTGCTTACCACCCAGGACACTCGTGGTCGTCGTGTCAGCTGTCTCCACTCCGACCGCGGGGGCGAGTTTCGCTCCGGCATTCTCGCTGGATTCTGTCGCGAACAGGGCATTCGTCAGTCCTGGACGCTTCCGGAGTCCCCACAGCAGAATGGGGTTGCTGAGCGTCGCATAGGCCTGGTCATGGAGATTGCCCGCACCTCCTTGACTCACGCCCGTGCCCCCCATTTCCTGTGGCCATACGCGGTCAGGTACGCCGCGCACCAGCTGAACCTCTGGCCACGCGTCTCTCGGCCGGAGGCTTCACCGACCAGTCTTTGGACAGGGTCCCCTGGTGTCGCGTCGAGGTTTCGTGTCTGGGGGTGCTTGGCTCTTGTCCGCGACACCTCCGCGGACAAGCTCTCGCCTCGCGCCGTTCCTTGTGTCTTCCTTGGTTTCCCTGAGGACTCCTCTGACTTCACCTTTTACCACCCTCCCTCTCACCGGTTCTTTGACTCCCGTGACGTCCGTTTCGAGGAGTCCGTTTCGAGGAGTCCACCCCCTACTACGTCAGGTACCCCAGTCGAGGTCTCCCGGTCCCTCCCCCCCCTCTCTTCCTGACCGCCGCTCCCCCGCCTGCTCCCCCGGTACAGCCTCCCCCCCCTGGTCCAGCCCCGTCTGGTGTGTCTCAGGCTAGCCCTCCCCCTTCGGTAGCCCCCCCTGTACAGCCTCCCTCCCCACAGTCTTCCTCGCCGCCTCCTGCAGGTGCTCCCTCTCGGGAGGTTGGTCCTGCGACTGTCCCTGTACAGGTCTCTGGTTCTGGGGGTGCTGGAGTTGGAGCTGAGCCGCGGGTTGCAGAGGACTCTTGTCTTCCGGGGGCTGGTACTGGTCGTGCGGAGTCTGGGGGTGCTGGTGCGGAGTCTGGGGGTGCTGCGTCTGGGGGTGAGGGTGTCCCTTCGGTTTCTGGAGAGCCTGGGTCTGGAGCTGGTGTTAGTGCTGCCTCTGGGGGTGGTGTGCTTGGTGCTTCGGAGGTCGACTCTGGGGCTGCCGCTGCCCCGGACACTACTCCTTCCCCCCACCCCTATCCGACCAGGTTCCAGGCTCGTGTTCGCCGTGCTCGTGAGGAGCAGCTGGAGTTGGAGAGAGAGGAGAGAGAGTTGCAGCGGCTCGAGGAGCAGGAGCGACAGCAGCAGGAGCAGCAGCAGGAGCAGCAGCAGGGGCAGCAGCCGCTGGAGCAGCAGCAGCCGCAGCAGCCGCAGCAGCAGCTGCTGCCGTCTCCTCCTCCTGTCTCGGGTCTTCGGACCCTTGGTCTCCCCTCTCCCTCTCCTTCCTCCTCCCCCTCTCCTCCTGTCTCTGGTCCTCCGCTTCCTCCTCCTGACCCCTCTCCCGCTGTTTTCCCTCGTTCTCAGTCTTCGTTGTCTCCTCCTCCTTCTCAGACTTGGGCCTCTCGTCGCTCCCCTCGTGCTCGTCCCTCGTCTCCTGTTCCCTTCACTGACCTTCGTACAGCCTTCCTTTGTTCTCGTCCACCTCGTCCGTCTCCGTCTGTGCTTCCGTCTCCTCCTGAGTCGGCCCTCACTGTGTCGCTTCCTTCTCCTGTCACTGACTACTACCGCACGTACCGTCCTGTTCTCTCTCGTGTTCTCGCCTCTCTTGTTACCCACCCTCGTGCCTCTGTGTCCTCTGTGTCCGCTCTTACTGCCGCAGTCACTGAGTTTGCCTCTACCCGCCGCCTTGACTTCGCCACCGCTCTTGTGGCTGCTCCTCCTTCCAGTCCTCTGGCCGTCGGGGGTGTGTCTGCCCTTGGCTGTGACGCCCTAGAGGACAGGCAGTTTGAGCTAGAGTTCCTGGCGGCCGCTTCCCCTCATCTCTGTGCCATGCTCCTCGCCCCTGAGGGTGACCCCGACGCCCTTGACATTCCGACTCCTCGCACTTACGCTGAGGCAGTGTCAGGGCCTTGGGCCTCTCAGTGGAGAGCTGCCATGGACGCAGAGATGGCCTCCTACAGATCCACAGGCACCTACGTCGATGAGGTTCCCCCTCCGGGGGCGAACGTAGTCGACGGCATGTGGATCTACAGGGTGAAGCGGCCACCGGGATCTCCTCCGGTCTTCAAGGCGCGCTACGTGGCTAGGGAGTTGACTTCTTTCAGACCTTCGCGCCCACCCCGAAGATGACCACTCTTCGGGTGTTACTACACGTAGCAGCACAGAGAGACTACGAGTTACACTCTCTCGACTTCTCTACTGCTTTCCTTCAGGGCAGTCTTCACGAGGAGGTCTGGTTGCGTCGTCCCTCTGCCTTCACTGGCTCTTTCCCTCCTGGGACCCAGTGGAGGCTGAGGCGACCGGTTTACGGTCTTCGTCAGGCTCCTCGTGAGTGGCACGACACCCTGCGTTCTACCCTGTCTGACCTTGGGTTCCAGCCGTCTTCTGCTGACCCGTCGCTGTTCGTTCGTCGTGGCCGCACACCTTTCTTTGTTCTGGTCTACGTTGACGACCTTGTTTTCGCCACCCCTGACAGGGTTGCTTTGGCACACGTGAAGTCCGAACTGCAGAAGAGACACACCTGCACTGATCTTGGTGAGCTGCGCCACTACCTTGGCCTGCAGATCACCAGGGACAGAGCTGCTCGCACCATTACACTTTCACAGTCGCACATGGTGCAGCAGGTCCTTCAGCGGTTCGGGCTTCAGCACTCCACAGTACAGCGCACACCTCTTGCTGTTGACCACAGACTCACTGGACCCTTTCCTGACGAGCCGTTCGAGCCTAGTGGTCCCTACGCAGAGCTTGTGGGTTGCCTCATGTACCTGATGACTTGTACTCGCCCGGACCTCGCCTTCCCTCTCAGCGTTCTTGCGCGCTTTGTTGCGCCAGGGAGACACCGTCCTGTTTACTGGACAGCAGCTGTGAGGGTGGCGAAGTACCTAGCGACGACATCAGGCGTGGGGCTAGTTCTTGGAGGGCAGCAGTCTGTCGTACTTACTGGTCACTGTGACTCCTCTTACGCTGACGACGCTGAGACTCACAGGTCTACTCAGGGGTACTGTTTCAGCCTGGGTTCTGGAGCTGTTTCCTGGCGGTCCACGCGCTCCTCTTCGGTCTCGACCTCTACAGCTGAGGCTGAGATCTACGCTGGAGCCATGGCGGCACAGGAGCTGCGTTGGTTGACCTTCTTGCTCACCGACCTTGGTGAGCGGCCGAGCTCTGCACCGACCTTGTTCACTGACAACAAGGCGTCTATTCTCCTTTGTCGAGAGCCACGACTGGAGAGCAGAGTGAAGCACATTCACGTCAGGTACTTTCTTCTGCGAGAGTTGCAGAGGCGTGGACAGGCTCGCTTTGAGTTTGTGGAGTCCGAGGCCAACACTGCAGACATCTTCACCAAGGCGCTTCCGCCTTGTGACCACCAGAGGTGCTGTGTGCAGTTAGGCCTTGTTGACACTGGTTCTCGTGTTGCTTAGACTTGAGTGTACTGTTTACTTTGCTTTCTATATATCTCTGTTACTTCTTGGACTGGCCTTGTGGCCACTGTTGTTTGTGCTCAGACTGTGTGGTGACGTTGTGATCCACCCTGAGCTTCGTTTCTTGGACTGGTCTTGTGACCGTACTCGTTTGGTTCTGCTAGACACCCCTCACTTAGGCTATGGGGGTGTGTCAAATGTTGTAGCCTATAGTGAGGTTTGTCTTAGGGGGTACAAAACTTAGGGTTAGCTATATGTACCCCAACCAACAACAATGCATCATCCATTTCTCATTTTGACAAAGTAGCTAACCCTAGTTGGGTTTGTACCCTGTATTGGCTACCCCACTACAGCCTACCCACATATATATAACACAGTACAACTTAACACGAGCCAGAGGGGACGCGTCCTAAGTCTGCGCTCTATGTTTCGCGCACACCTTGTGCGCGCTAATTTTCATCCTTTTTGTTTTACAAAACAGTATTTATCTACACGTTTTAGCGCGGGGAAGAGACGAGCGATTTCGGTCAACCAAACATTTCGATTCGATACCACAGATGTGCCAAATTTTTAATTCGCCGAGTACCAACGCAGTGTGTCAACGCAAAAAATGTCTGGTAACTTCACACACACGCAATTACGACAGTAGAACGACCTATTCAGAATGCGTGAACGCATCAAATATTGAGTGTACTCAACTGTCAGACATGCTACTATCCGTCGCTCACGCGCTGGCTGTCCCGCGATCAATCCGAAGGGGGATATCGGAACGAAATTTCCAGGAACCTTCGTTCCGATACCCTCGCATTCAGGGTACACAAGACGCGTACTCTACATTGACAGAGTCAGTAAGAACACTACTCTGAGCCTGGATACAAGATTTCAGGGTTCGCTAAAGTCCTTATCTGAATGGATCAGAGTTCACAAGTCACAAATTCTGAAATGGCAGGGACCACCAAGTGACAAGCCTGTAATCACCCTGAAATCAGGGTAATTACCCTGATAAAATCAGCCCTGGTACACAGTAGCTGCACTGCAGAAAGGCAGACTGTCAAATGTTGTAGCCTATAGTGAGGTTTGTCTTAGGGGGTACAAAACTTAGGGTTAGCTATATGTACCCCAACCAACATCAATGCATCATCCATTCTTCATTCTGACATGGTATCAGTTAGGTTAGGATCCTGTGGGATCCCGTTCCTCCGTTCTCCGTTCGAGCCTCCCGAGCCTGATCCTAGCTCTCATTCGTCCCGGTTCCGTTGTTACCGCGCGTAGTGCCGCGCCTAGCGCCACTCCTAGCGTCGCGTCCTGCCCGCCCTTTCCCCCTCGTCGCGTCCCTTTCCCCCCGTCGCGTCGCGCCCTTTCCCCCCAGCAGAGTCGCGCCCTTTCCCCCCGTCGCGTCGCGCCCTTTCCCCCTCGTCGCGTCCCTTTCCCCCCGTCGCGTCGCGCCCTTTCCCCCCGTCACGTCGCCCTGCCCCGTCCCGTCGCCCTGCCCCGTCGCGTCGCCCTGCCCCGTCGCGTCGCCCTTCCCCGTCCCGTCGCCCTGCCCCGTCGCGTCGCCCTGCCCCGTCGCGTCGCCCTTCCCCGTCCCGTCGCCCTGCCCCGTCGCGTCGCCCTGCCCCGTCGCGTCGCCCTGCCCCGTCGCATCGCGCCCGCCCTTTCCCCCGTCCCGTCGACCCTACGCCCTGGCCCGTCGCCCTAGCCCGTTCTTCCGCTGCGACTAAGTCCCCCCCCCCCCACCTGAACCCTAATTTGCCTCTTACCTCCTGCTGTTACTCGCCTGCTCGTTCGCGTTAGTTTTCGCTATGGCGACTCCGCGAGTTCTTCGTTTCGACGCTGACGGTAGACCTCTTGACTTTTCCGTCTGGCTTCTTCGCGCTCGCCGTCTGTTAGAGAGTCAAGTCCAGGGGGGCGAGACCCTCTGGTCGCACGCTACTGGTGACCTCCCCGAGCCCCCCGAGCCTGCCGCTTTAGGTCCTGCCCCTGACGATGCTGCTACGGCTCGCTTTGCCCGTCAGCGCGCTGACAGGACGGCTTGGACGTCGCGTGACGCTGCGGCCTGCATCGCACTCAGCAGCCTCCTCCCTGAGTCAGAGGAGGTCCACTTCACTCAGGTTCGCACCGCTGCTGCGTACCTCACTGCGATTAAGGCCCGCTACTCTACTCCCGCTACTGTCTCTCTTGGCCGTCTTTTCCTCCCGTTCCTGTTTCCTGATCTCGCCTCGTTTGAGCGCTCTGCTGACTTGATCGCTCACCTCCGCTCGCTCGACGCTAGTTACCGCGCTGCTTGCACTGAGGCACAGCTTGCACTGCTTCCTCCCCCTATGGCGATTACTATCTATTTCATCGCCACTAGCCTCCCTGACCGCCTTGCCTCCGTTCGCGACGCGCTTCTGCTGAAGCACCCTAGTGAGCTCACCGTCGATGTCCTTGAGTCTGCACTCAAGGACGTCGAGAGCAACCTTCGCTCGGTAGCCGCTGCCTCTGGTGCTGTGCCCCCCCCACTCTTCCACGGGTGCACAGTCCCGCAGTTACCCACCTTTACTGCCTCACTTGCCACTGCCGCTACTGACGCGACTGCAGCTGCTGTTACGACTGCGTCGCGGTCCCGCGGTAGGAGTGGCAAGAAAGGCGGTTCTGGTGGTGGTAGTGGAGGTGGAGGCGGAGGTAGTGGAGGTGGCGTTGCGCCTGGCGGCGGTGGAGGTTCAGGGCCTGGAGAGGCGCCTCGTGCAGTGACTGGTGACTCCACTGCGCCTGCTAGTGGTGGCGACGCCCGAGTTCGTCAGTCGCCTCCTGTACTTCCTGCCCCGGTTGGTGGAGCAGCGGCGTGGTACCAGGCTCAGCGTCAGCAGCAGCTTCTGCAGCACCAGCAGCCCCTCTCCTCCCAGCAGCCTCAGCAGCAGCAGCGGCAGCAGCTGGCTCCAGGGTCGGGGCTGCGTCAGACCCAGCGCGGTGCTGCTTACACTCCCTGCACCTACCAGGTTCTGACAGGCACTCGTCGTGGCCACCCTTGTGGCCGGTTTCACCCCCCTGGTCAGTGCTTTGCTCAGCTCACTGACACGGTTCGTTTGGTCTACGGGGTTGGTGCTCCTGCCCCTGACTGGCTGCCTCTTGTTCAGCGCTACGGCTCCGCTCTGTGGGGCATGTCTGCTGAGCAGTTAGTTGATCTGATTGGTACTCCCCATGCTATGTATGCTGTTGTTGACTCTAGTGTTTCTGACTCTGCTTACTCTGGTGTTGTTAGCTTAGGTGCTAGCCTTGCTCAGTTGCCTGTTGCTAGTGTAGGTTCTTGTGTAGACTCTAGTCCAGCGGCTACCTCAGAGGACGGTTCGCTGTCGTTCACGCTGGACTCTGGAGCCTCTCACTGCTTCTTTCGTGACAGCACGACACTTACGCCTCTTCCTGCGCCTGTTTCTGTGGCGCTGGCTGATCCCACTTCGGGACCAGTCACCGCGCGTCACACTACCACCTTGCCGTGTCCGGCTGCTCCTTCTGGGTCTCTCACTGGGTTTCACGTCCCCTCGTTCTCCCGGAACTTGGTGGGCGTGCGACCCCTCGTGAGTCAGCACGTGGGTGTGTGGTTTGAGCCTTCTGGAGAGACTGCGGTGTGTGTTGACGGGGACTCTTACCAGCCCCTCGCCACTTTTGCTGCTGAGCCGGGCTCCGGTCTCTACACTCTTCACACTGGCCCGCGCGCTCAGCAGCGACTGCAGCAGCAGCAGCAGCCGCAGCAGCAGCAGCAGCCGCAGCCACAGCCGCCCCTCCTGCCCCCGGCCCCTGTTTTGCCCCCCGTTCGAGTCCTCGCGTCTCACCAGGTTGCTCCGTCCCCCCAGGTAGCTGTGTCTTGTCAGGTTCCTCCGTCTAGTCCGGTCGCTGCGTCGTGCTCCTGTCGGTCGCTTGCCCACCCCACCGTTTTGTGGCACCACCGGCTGGGGCACCCTTCTCCTCCTCGTCTTCGCGCTATGTCTCGTCAGCGTCTTGTCTTAGGTCTCCCGCGTGTCTTGCCGTCGCTGCCGCCGTCCCTTGCGCCACCGTGCGGTCCTTGCGTCGAGGGTAGGCTGCGCGCCACCCCTCACTCCTCCTCCCTTCGTCCGGCCACCGAGCCTTTTGAGACGCTGCACTTGGACGTCTGGGGCCCCTCTCCTCGCCCTGGCCCTGAGCGTGAGCGTTTCTTTTTGGTGGTCGTTGACGACTACTCCCGCTACACCACAGTGTTCCCCCTGGCGAGGAAGTCTGAGGTGACTTCTACGCTGATCAGGTGGTTGCTTACCACCCAGGACACTCGTGGTCGTCGTGTCAGCTGTCTCCACTCCGACCGCGGGGGCGAGTTTCGCTCCGGCATTCTCGCTGGATTCTGTCGCGAACAGGGCATTCGTCAGTCCTGGACGCTTCCGGAGTCCCCACAGCAGAATGGGGTTGCTGAGCGTCGCATAGGCCTGGTCATGGAGATTGCCCGCACCTCCTTGACTCACGCCCGTGCCCCCCATTTCCTGTGGCCATACGCGGTCAGGTACGCCGCGCACCAGCTGAACCTCTGGCCACGCGTCTCTCGGCCGGAGGCTTCACCGACCAGTCTTTGGACAGGGTCCCCTGGTGTCGCGTCGAGGTTTCGTGTCTGGGGGTGCTTGGCTCTTGTCCGCGACACCTCCGCGGACAAGCTCTCGCCTCGCGCCGTTCCTTGTGTCTTCCTTGGTTTCCCTGAGGACTCCTCTGACTTCACCTTTTACCACCCTCCCTCTCACCGGTTCTTTGACTCCCGTGACGTCCGTTTCGAGGAGTCCGTTTCGAGGAGTCCACCCCCTACTACGTCAGGTACCCCAGTCGAGGTCTCCCGGTCCCTCCCCCCCCTCTCTTCCTGACCGCCGCTCCCCCGCCTGCTCCCCCGGTACAGCCTCCCCCCCCTGGTCCAGCCCCGTCTGGTGTGTCTCAGGCTAGCCCTCCCCCTTCGGTAGCCCCCCCTGTACAGCCTCCCTCCCCACAGTCTTCCTCGCCGCCTCCTGCAGGTGCTCCCTCTCGGGAGGTTGGTCCTGCGACTGTCCCTGTACAGGTCTCTGGTTCTGGGGGTGCTGGAGTTGGAGCTGAGCCGCGGGTTGCAGAGGACTCTTGTCTTCCGGGGGCTGGTACTGGTCGTGCGGAGTCTGGGGGTGCTGGTGCGGAGTCTGGGGGTGCTGCGTCTGGGGGTGAGGGTGTCCCTTCGGTTTCTGGAGAGCCTGGGTCTGGAGCTGGTGTTAGTGCTGCCTCTGGGGGTGGTGTGCTTGGTGCTTCGGAGGTCGACTCTGGGGCTGCCGCTGCCCCGGACACTACTCCTTCCCCCCACCCCTATCCGACCAGGTTCCAGGCTCGTGTTCGCCGTGCTCGTGAGGAGCAGCTGGAGTTGGAGAGAGAGGAGAGAGAGTTGCAGCGGCTCGAGGAGCAGGAGCGACAGCAGCAGGAGCAGCAGCAGGAGCAGCAGCAGGGGCAGCAGCCGCTGGAGCAGCAGCAGCCGCAGCAGCCGCAGCAGCAGCTGCTGCCGTCTCCTCCTCCTGTCTCGGGTCTTCGGACCCTTGGTCTCCCCTCTCCCTCTCCTTCCTCCTCCCCCTCTCCTCCTGTCTCTGGTCCTCCGCTTCCTCCTCCTGACCCCTCTCCCGCTGTTTTCCCTCGTTCTCAGTCTTCGTTGTCTCCTCCTCCTTCTCAGACTTGGGCCTCTCGTCGCTCCCCTCGTGCTCGTCCCTCGTCTCCTGTTCCCTTCACTGACCTTCGTACAGCCTTCCTTTGTTCTCGTCCACCTCGTCCGTCTCCGTCTGTGCTTCCGTCTCCTCCTGAGTCGGCCCTCACTGTGTCGCTTCCTTCTCCTGTCACTGACTACTACCGCACGTACCGTCCTGTTCTCTCTCGTGTTCTCGCCTCTCTTGTTACCCACCCTCGTGCCTCTGTGTCCTCTGTGTCCGCTCTTACTGCCGCAGTCACTGAGTTTGCCTCTACCCGCCGCCTTGACTTCGCCACCGCTCTTGTGGCTGCTCCTCCTTCCAGTCCTCTGGCCGTCGGGGGTGTGTCTGCCCTTGGCTGTGACGCCCTAGAGGACAGGCAGTTTGAGCTAGAGTTCCTGGCGGCCGCTTCCCCTCATCTCTGTGCCATGCTCCTCGCCCCTGAGGGTGACCCCGACGCCCTTGACATTCCGACTCCTCGCACTTACGCTGAGGCAGTGTCAGGGCCTTGGGCCTCTCAGTGGAGAGCTGCCATGGACGCAGAGATGGCCTCCTACAGATCCACAGGCACCTACGTCGATGAGGTTCCCCCTCCGGGGGCGAACGTAGTCGACGGCATGTGGATCTACAGGGTGAAGCGGCCACCGGGATCTCCTCCGGTCTTCAAGGCGCGCTACGTGGCTAGGGAGTTGACTTCTTTCAGACCTTCGCGCCCACCCCGAAGATGACCACTCTTCGGGTGTTACTACACGTAGCAGCACAGAGAGACTACGAGTTACACTCTCTCGACTTCTCTACTGCTTTCCTTCAGGGCAGTCTTCACGAGGAGGTCTGGTTGCGTCGTCCCTCTGCCTTCACTGGCTCTTTCCCTCCTGGGACCCAGTGGAGGCTGAGGCGACCGGTTTACGGTCTTCGTCAGGCTCCTCGTGAGTGGCACGACACCCTGCGTTCTACCCTGTCTGACCTTGGGTTCCAGCCGTCTTCTGCTGACCCGTCGCTGTTCGTTCGTCGTGGCCGCACACCTTTCTTTGTTCTGGTCTACGTTGACGACCTTGTTTTCGCCACCCCTGACAGGGTTGCTTTGGCACACGTGAAGTCCGAACTGCAGAAGAGACACACCTGCACTGATCTTGGTGAGCTGCGCCACTACCTTGGCCTGCAGATCACCAGGGACAGAGCTGCTCGCACCATTACACTTTCACAGTCGCACATGGTGCAGCAGGTCCTTCAGCGGTTCGGGCTTCAGCACTCCACAGTACAGCGCACACCTCTTGCTGTTGACCACAGACTCACTGGACCCTTTCCTGACGAGCCGTTCGAGCCTAGTGGTCCCTACGCAGAGCTTGTGGGTTGCCTCATGTACCTGATGACTTGTACTCGCCCGGACCTCGCCTTCCCTCTCAGCGTTCTTGCGCGCTTTGTTGCGCCAGGGAGACACCGTCCTGTTCACTGGACAGCAGCTGTGAGGGTGGCGAAGTACCTAGCGACGACGTCAGGCGTGGGGCTAGTTCTTGGAGGGCAGCAGTCTGTCGTACTTACTGGTCACTGTGACTCCTCTTACGCTGACGACGCTGAGACTCACAGGTCTACTCAGGGGTACTGTTTCAGCCTGGGTTCTGGAGCTGTTTCCTGGCGGTCCACGCGCTCCTCTTCGGTCTCGACCTCTACAGCTGAGGCTGAGATCTACGCTGGTGCCATGGCGGCACAGGAGCTGCGTTGGTTGACCTTCTTGCTCACCGACCTTGGTGAGCGGCCGAGCTCTGCACCGACCTTGTTCACTGACAACAAGGCGTCTATTCTCCTTTGTCGAGAGCCACGACTGGAGAGCAGAGTGAAGCACATTCACGTCAGGTACTTTCTTCTGCGAGAGTTGCAGAGGCGTGGACAGGCTCGCTTTGAGTTTGTGGAGTCCGAGGCCAACACTGCAGACATCTTCACCAAGGCGCTTCCGCCTTGTGACCACCAGAGGTGCTGTGTGCAGTTAGGCCTTGTTGACACTGGTTCTCGTGTTGCTTAGACTTGAGTGTACTGTTTACTTTGCTTTCTATATACCTCTGTTACTTCTTGGACTGGCCTTGTGGCCACTGTTGTTTGTGCTCAGACTGTGTGGTGACGTTGTGATCCACCCTGAGCTTCGTTTCTTGGACTGGTCTTGTGACCGTACTCGTTTGGTTCTGCTAGACACCCCTCACTTAGGCTATGGGGGTGTGTCAAATGTTGTAGCCTATAGTGAGGTTTGTCTTAGGGGGTACAAAACTTAGGGTTAGCTATATGTACCCCAACCAACATCAATGCATCACCCATTCTTCATTCTGACACAGACCTACTTGTCATTTTCTCTGTTGACAAAAATGTCGTCAGCCATAGCAACTAGGCCCATGATAAGAGCCCTGTCTACATTGGGCTTGATGTGCACTGAATATGTCTGAGTTGCCAAGAAAATATCCTTGGCCTGGAGCTTACGGTCCACCGTTGCCAAAAGACGGCCGCTGGAGGTGGTGATCTGCAAATGTAGGGAAGGGAAAAGAGAAAACCGCCACCTTAAGATATGCACAGCACATAACTCCGCACCCATGCCCTTGAAAGTCCTCTTATTGATATTGCAAAATCGAGAAGATGGTCAATGCGAGCACGTACGTTAAAGTCATACTGAACGAAATTGCCTTTGAGAATAATGTCAGGTTGATCAGTTGACGTGTTCCCTCTCAGGAAAACCTGAGCGTAAGAAAAAAAAATCCCATGGAGTAGGGAGGAAAACAATATCACTCTGAGGTTAAATACACTGTAACAAGCACAATCACTACTGTAGGTATCTCCCACCTAGGTTGGGCGAAGACCTAGCTCGCACCCGGTATAGTGTGAAGCATTCGTACCAACATCAACACCCCGAATCACCTCCCATGCCTGCCTACCTGCAGACTTCATTAGAGCTATGAAAATGTTTGACAAAGTCACATTGAAACGAAGTTCGCTGGGACTCACGTTGAGAATGGGTGACCAGGACAGCACGACTTTCTTGGCGGTGAGCAGCGCGTTGTCAGGTTCCGGGTCGGCGCCAGCGCAGAGGTACGTGGTGTTGCTGAGGGAGAACACCTTGCAGATCATGGAGCACACCGGCTCGTCTTGCGCGTTGAAAATGGTCTTCCGCTCCTTGATATCCCATGCCCTGCCACATTGGTGATAGTAATCGGAAAACCGAGAGAAAATCAGGTGGAGCTACTCATTACGCGTTTTTCCTGCGAGCTCGGAACGCCGGGTAGGAGAAACTGGAAAGCAAGGTAGTTGCAATTTACATACTTTTCCTCGGTCCTGAAGACCAGTTGACCCTGACCGTCGCAAATCTCGGCCTTCTCACGCAGCGACCACATCTTCTCCTTCAGTACAAGCACCGACTCTTCCGGCAGGCAGTACTGACTTCCCACCACCACGTACGGCTCGTTTGAGTCAGCCATGGCCGGAGATGCTCGCACGACTCGGCTAAACTGCGACTTTCGTATGTCTGAGCTGGATCTCAATTCTGACAGCGTCGATTCAGACAGAACTGATCAAGCGTCGACAAATGTTCTCAAACAATTTCGAATCGATCGCTCTGGCTGGGGATACACGGTACAGAACTGGGCTCGTACTGAAGGCCTTTCGGAAGGTGCCGTGAAACTGACCTATCGAACTTATGTGCACTCAACCGACTCGCCGTGAGGATTGGATGGAAATGGTGCACTAGGACGATGTCCAAAGTGTTTGTGACGGAAACGACGCCACGTCATCCGTGGAACCCGTGAATGAATCGGGGGACGTGGTGCGTTTGCCGCGGAGTTACAGTAGTACAGTTCATCGCACGCTGGCTCTCAAACCCGCCGGGCGGGCGGCATGAGAGCTGGTGATAGGGCATCATAGGACGAATAGGAGGGCGGCAGCAACGGCCAGCTTCGTTGTTTTCCACCAAGCTCTCACCAAGCTCTCACACACACCCATCAAGGACAAATTGTTGGTTCATTCAGGAATCAGGAACCCCCTACTGTAAAGTCCCTTGTATTCATCGCTTTCAATCTCTCAACACGCCGTCCTTCGAGGGATTCATCGAGCTGCACCTAGGATCTCCCACCCGCGGAAATTTGTCAGCGCACTGCTGGGGGTGGGGCGCGCAACACGACGCGAGGTGAAGTGATGAGGGGGAGCGAGGGGAATGAATGGACGCGGAGTTTTGAGCGAGGTGTGAGAACTGGAACAGCGATTGGTGGTGGGTGCGAGCAAATCTTCTGACAGCGATTTTACTGTATTCCGAAGATTCCGAACCGAATGAGCTCTGGGCCCTGTTCTGTTGCCGCACCACTTGATGCGGCGGCGGGCAGGACAGCACCGCATCACTTGGTGCGGAATCAGTCTTCCGCGAAGCAACAGACCCCTGGTAGGTGCAACGCAGCCTGCTGCCACCTTCCGCGCAACTGCAGGCGTTTCGTGTTTTTTGGGCCGAGTTGCACCAAAATACCCAGTCAAAATCAGCTTAGGGTAAAGACGAGCACCACCAAAACACAAACACAGGGTTAACCACGCACCCATAAACAGAGCCAAAATTACAGCGCCCTTAACTAGGTTTCGTAGTGGCGGCTGAAAGACATGCTGCGTATTGGCGAGTGAATCAAATTAGGGTTGGGGAGGGGGGTTGTTGGAAAGCGGGGGTATTAGTCTTTTACACACCGTGACTTTGGGGCATTCACTATCTCGGTCGGTAGGGGCTTGTAAATTTTATATCTGCTCCGCACCACTTGATGCGGTGCCTGGATCCCCCCTCAGACCCTGAACCAGGCCCGCACCACTTTCGCACCCATTTTGCCTGGGAGTGGGGGATTGTGAGTCAGTCGCTGGTTCACCGTTCTTTTGCCCAAAGCAGGGCGGACTGCACTGCGCTGCATTCACTAGGTTCGGGAAGGGGTTCAGTTTCCCGAGCCTGGAATCGAGGAATACACCCTCAAAATCGAGGCTTCCAGGATCTCCGGTAGAAGGCCGGAAGAAGCGTCAAAAGATGCGGTGCGGAGGGGGCCGCACCAAGTGGTGCGGCAACAGAACAGGGCCCTGGAATCACATCACAACCGTACAGCTCAGGACGAATTTCAGACTGTTACAAACAAACCACTTCGTAACAAGCGACGCCTTTGCGATTTTCTGCTACTTCTGGCGATTTGTGACGACCAAAACTTCGTAACAGCTTCTTGCTAAAAGCTGGCCGAATTAAGAACGCTGGCGATCATGATTCTCCGGTCGCGCACTGTCTACCTGACAGCAGGCGACCTGGTTTCGTCACCCTCTAGCTGGTGAAATAATTTTGACGGGCTGTTTGATGTTCAAGGCACTTTCGTTCGAAGCCAAGAGGCTGGCCTGTTTGTGAAGCTGTTTCCAATTATATGTTGGAACTTTCCCTCATAATATATTTGGGCAGCACCAACAAAAAGATGGCTCGTGAAGCCGTCAGCTTATGGACCTGGTAGGCCTTCGCAGACAGTGAATCGACGAGTCATATTACTGGCTGCGACCCAACTCTGTACATGTGCGAATTTCTTGATCGTGCTGAAACTTTCAGCCTCGTAACAACTTGGGCCCTGTGCGACGACCAACTTGTTCGGAAGTCACTTGTTACGAGGCCTGAAATGCGCCCTCATCGCGCTGATAAGCCGTGTTCCCTTAAAGGACACTTCAAGAAAGTCTGATTTTGAAATAACCGAGTGCTAGTCCAAACCATTCTAACAACTCCTCTAAGTCATTTACATATCCTCCCAAAAGATGGGATGTGTAAGGAAGTTTTTTGCATTCCTTATTGCGCAGCTCAAGATCACGTACAGGACGAATGTTCGCATTTTTTTTATCATGGGCCCTGGGTGCGGAAGATGTTTAATATTTAGGGTACGTTCTTTTCTTGGCCAGTGTCAAGCTTTGGGCCAAGTTTACTTGGTGTCCGGCTACCCAGGGAGGTCTGACAAGAAAAAATGATTTTTCCCCATGCCTATCTATTCCACCTCGTGTCAAGCAGCCTGGCCCGAAGTTTGACACTGGCCAAGAACGTTACCTGAGACTATCAAATTCTAGATTTATATGTTTTTTTAAGTGGGCAGATCCCTAAAATGTATTACTGCTATACCTACATTGTTAGCGGAACTTCATAAGAGGTGAGATTTGAAACAAGGGAATACGAACTACCTGAACAAAGCAGCCATATTCTGGTCGTCTACTTTGTTCGCAAAGATATTGTCTGTTGAATTACCGTATATTGCATATGCCTACAGCTTGCTAATGTATTAGGTTAGTTATTAGAACCAACTGCTGGTGGTGTACCCTTTACCTTTTCCCTTTCTTGTCGTTCCTATTTGTACTCCCAACTCCATATTGAAACCCCTCCTTTGGCCAATCTCCCCTCTCGATACCATCGCCATGCTCTCCTTAGCTCCAAAGCTCATAATCTCCTAAGTTCAAAGTTGTCAAAGTATAAATCTCTTGTATGTTTGTAGGCTGTAGTGGGGTAGCCAACATGGGGTACAACCCCAACTAGGGTTTCCTATTTGTACCCTTGCTTCTTTCAATCACATCATTCCTGCCTAGTGATTCTAACATGGTATTCAGAGCAGGAGGTCCCTAGGACCTCATGACCGATTTTTTTAGGGCCCACCACCTACTGCCTGCGGTTACCATGCTACCCCACGCTCTGCCTGATCCCGCTTTACGTGCCTGTCGCACTGCCCTGCAGCCCCGCGCGCGCCTTGCCCTTGCCCGCCGCGCTGCCCTGCAGCCCTGCGCGCCGCCCGTCGCACTTCCTTGCAGCCCCGCGCGCGCTCTGCCCTTGCCCGTCGCGCTGCCCCGTAGCCCCGCGCGCCGCCCGTCCTGCTGACCTGCAGCCCCGCGAGCGCCCTGCCCGCCCGTCGCGCTGCCCTGCAGCCCCACGCGCCGCCCGTCCCGCTGACCCACGGCCCCGCGCACGCCCTGCCAGCCCGTCGCGCGGCCCCGCAGCTTCGCACGCCGCCCGTCCCGCCGCCCTGCCCTGCAACCAACGCGGCCCCGCCCTACAACCGACGCGGCCCCGCCCTGCCACCGTCGCGGCCCCGCTCTCCCACCGCCGCCGCCCCACCCTGCCACTGTTGCGGCCCCGACATGCAGCCGCCTGGCCCCGCCCTGCCGCTGACGCCGCGCCGCCCTACAGCCGACGCGGCCCTACTCTGCAGCCGCTTTTGCGGCCCCGCTACCCGTCACTGGTGAGCACCTGCCTGCCGGCCTGCCGGCCTGTCGTCTTGCCTACCTGCCTGCCTGCCGACCTTCCGGCCTGCCTGCCTGCCTGCCTGCCTACCGGCCTGCCTGCCTGCCTGCCTGCCTGCCTGCCTGCCTGTCTGCCTGCCGGCCTGCCTGCCTGCCTGCCTGCCGGCCTGCCGGCCTGCCTGCCTGCCGGCCTGCCTGCCTACCGGCCTACCTACCTGCCTGCCTGCCGCACCTACCCTGCCCGCGCTGCTACTACTGCTGGCGGTTGTGCGATGCAGCCCCAGCGACTTTCGCGCGAGTCTCTCACACCCCAGCAGCTTCGTGAGTGGTACACTAGTTGGGGTTGTGGCGGTAGCCGTCGTGGCTGTCGCCCTGGAGCTGGTCAGTCGGGAGCGTCTGGCAGTGGCCAGCTGCAGCTGCAGCGGCGTCCGCGCGAGACACTTACGCCCCAGCAGCTCGAGGAGTGGTACGCTCAGAGTAGAGGGTCTCGGAGTACCGCTCGCTGCCAGTACGTCATTCGCACAGGTGCTCGGACTGGTCAGGCCTGCGGGACCCTTGGTCACACACAGTCCCGCTGTTTCGCCCGAATGAGCGACGCCTGGCGTACCGAGTTTGGCGACGCGGCTGAGCTCCCCACCTGGCTGGAGCTGCTTAGGCAGAGAGTAGATATCTTTGCTCTAGACTATGATGCTATTCTCACTGCCATGTATGCGTTGTCTGCTAGTGCTGACGGTGCCTGTTACCTGTGCGTACCGCCTGACCCAGGTATAGAGCCTGCTGCTCTCGGTGCTGGTGAGGCTGCTGCTCTAGGTGCTGGTGAGGCTGCTGCTCCGGTTGCTTGTGCGTCTCCTGCCCTAGGTGCTGGTGAGTCTGCTCTCTCTGGTACTGCGCCTGCTGAGGCCTTGTACACCTTCACGCTTGACTCCGGTGCTTCCCGCTCCTTCTTTCGCAACTGCACTACACTCACGCCGCTCAGTCGGCCTGTTGCGGTCTCCCTGGCGGACCCCTCTGGGGGTCCTGTCCTTGCCCACTACTCCACGGTTCTGCCGTGTCCGGCCGCCCCGTCTGGCTCGCTGTCCGGTCTCTACCTCCCCTCGTTCTCTACGAACTTGGTGAGTGGAGCTGACCTCCAGGATGGCGGGGTTGACCAGTTCACTCCTGCGAGTCAGCGAGTGACCCACTGTACGTGTGCTCGGACGGGCCGACACCTGGCCACGTTTTCCCGTGCGCCTGGCTCGAGTCTGTACACCCTGACCACTGCGTCTCCTCAGGTAGTTGCGTCTGCGTCTGCGTCAGGTCAGCTAGCGCCCCCCTGCTCGTGTCGCGCTTTGTCGCACCAGACCCTCCTTTGGCACCACCGCCTTGGTCACCCCTCGGTGCAGCGCCTTCGCAGCATGCACCGCAGTGTCCTTGTCTCTGGTCTTCCTAGGGTTCTCCCTCCCCTCCCACCCTCGCCCGCTCCTCCCTGTCTTCCCTGTGTCGAGGGGCGGCAGCGCGCCGCTCCTCACTCCTCCTCGTTCCCTCCCACAGAGGCTCCCCTGCAGACTCTCCACCTGGACGTGTGGGGCCCGGCCCGCGTCCAGGGACAGGGCCGCGAGCGGTACTTCCTGCTGGTCGTCGACGACTACACGCGCTACACCACGGTCTTCCCCTTACGCAGCAAGGGGGACGTCCCTGCTGTTTTGATCCCCTGGATCCGCGCTGCTCGTCTCCAGCTCCGCGAGCGTTTCCAGTCGGACTTTCCTGTCTTGCGTCTGCACTCTGACAGAGGTGGTGAGTTCTCCTCCGACCTCTTGCGAGCCTTCTGTGAGGAGCACGGCATCACCCAGTCGTTCACGCTTCCGGCCTCTCCGCAGCAGAATGGGGTTGCTGAGCGCCGCATTGGCTTAGTCATGGAGGTCGCTCGTACCTCCATGATCCATGCGGCTGCCCCCCATTTTCTGTGGTCGTTTGCGGTCCGGTACGCCGCGCATCAGCTCAACCTCTGGCCCTGTGTCTCCTTGCCGGAGACCTCGCCCACACTGCTGTGGATGGGGGAGGTTGGCGATGCGTCGCGTTTCCGGGTCTGGGGTGCTCATGCCTTTGTCCGCGATACCACCGCGGACAAGCTCTCCGCTCGCGCTGTTCCCTGCGTCTTCCTTGGCTTTGTCCCTGACGCGCCTGGTTGGCAGTTTTACCACCCCGCCTCGCGCCGTGTCTTTGCGTCTCAGGACGTCACGTTCGACGAGTCGGTTCCCTTTTACCGTCTCTTCCCCTACCGCACTGCCCCTCTCCCCCCCCCGCCGCTCTTCCTCGCTCCAGGTGCTCCCCAGGTAGACCCCCTCCCCGCTCCCGGTCCTGCTCCTTCAGGTGTGTCTCAGGTAGACCCTCCTCCCTTGCCTGCGCCGGTTGAGGTTACTGGTGACTCAGGTCCTGCTGCGGGTGGTCTTGCTCGGGGTGCGGCCTCTGGGGGTGCTGAGCCTGGGGGTGCGGAGTCTGGGGGTGCTGCGTCTGGGGGTGCTGGGCCTGGGGGTGCGGAGCCTGGGGTTGCTGAGCCTGGGGGTGCTGCGTCTGGGGGTGCTGCACCTGGGGGCGCTGAGGCGTCTGGTGAGCAGTCTCCCTGGAGCGGCCGTCTCCGTAGTCGCTCCGCTGGTGCCTCGCCGCTGCACTCTCGGAGCCGTCTCCCTCTCTCCCCACAGCAGCTACATGAGTGGTACGTCAGCCTTCAGGGTCGCGCTGCTGGAGCTGGGGGCCATACTGGTGTTGGAGGCACTGGAGCCGGCGCTGTCCCTAGGGGTGCGGAGCCTGGGGGTGCTGAGCCTGAGTGTCAGGAGCCTAGGAGTGCTGCGTCTGGAGGTGCTGAGCCTGAGCGTGCGGAGCCTGGAGGTACTGCGTCTGGGAGTGCTGAGCCTTTGCGTGAGGAGGCTGGAGGTCCTACGTCTGGGGGTGTTGCGCCTGTGCGTGAGGAGTCTAGGGGTCTTGAGTCTGGGGGTGCGGCGTCTAGGGGTGCTGCGTCTGAGGGTACTGCGACTACTGGTGCGCGGTCTCCTTGGAGTGGCCGCCTTCGTCCGCGTGTGCCTCTCACCTCGCAGCAGCTGCACGACTGGTACGGTCGCCGTCAGGGTCGCGCTGCTGGAGCTCGGGGCTCTGCAGCTGGAGGTGCTTCTGCTGACGTCACTGGAGCTAGGAGTGGTGCTGGTTCTTTGTCTACTGGCAGTACTGGAGCTGCTGGGACTGGAGGTGCTGTGTCTGGGGGTGCTGCTGCTGGAGACACTGCGGTTGGAGACCCTGGGGCTGGAGGTGCCGGTTCTGGGGGTGCTGCTGCTGATGGAGCTCGTCCAGGAGGAGCTGGCGCTGGAGGTTCTGGAGCTACAGGGGGCGCTGACGCTGCTGGTGCTGGTGCCGCGGCGCCGCCGAGACTGTTCTTCGCTACGCCGTCTTTGTCGTCCCCTCCGCCGCCTGACTCTGTGCTTCGCTAGGTTCTTAGCCTACCGTCATCTACTGGCCTTCCATTACAGCCTGACTCCCCTCTGCCTGTTCCTTCTCCCTACACCGCGCCGACTGGGGGTCTTGCTGCGCGTCGTGAGCCTGCGTCGCGTCCTGTCTCGCCTGTTCGTTCTGGTCGTACCAGTCGTCTTGTTGCTCATCCGCGTCAGCCGGCTGTCCCCGGCGCACACCTTGTAGTCCGTCCTCCTTCCTCTACTGAGCGGTCAGTTCCTCTGCCGTCTCCCCCTGCGTCCTCTCTGCCTGACGTTCCGGACCCTGAGTCTGACCGGTTCCGTGCTGAGCACCCTACTGTCACGCGTCTGTTAGCCACTGTTGTTACTGACCCGTCGTTTGAGTCTGCTGCTGCGTCTGCCTTGGTCGCTGAGCTTGTTGACTTTGCTGCTGCCTGTCGTCTAGACTACACTGCTAGTCTTGTTGCTGAGTCTGCGTCTGTCTGTCCTCCGTCCGTCGAGGGTGAGTGTGCTCTTGGCACGGACGTCCTTGAGGACAGACAGGAGGACCTTGAGTGTCTTGCAGCCGCTGCGCCTCATCTCGTGGCCATGCTGCTTGCCCCTGAGGGAGACCCGGATGCTCTTGACATCCCTACCCCGCGCTCTTACGCTGAGGCGATCGCGGGTCCCTACTCCTCTCAGTGGCAGACAGCCATGGACGCAGAGATGGCATCCTGGAAGTCCACAGGCACTTACGTTGATGAGGTTCCCCCTCCTGGGGCAAACATCGTCGATGGCATGTGGATTTTCAGGGTGAAGCGGCCGCCGGGTTCTCCGCCTGTCTTCAAGGCTCGTTACGTTGCTCGAGGCTTCAGTCAGCGCCAGGGAGTTGACTTCTTCCAGACCTTCTCCCCCACCCCGAAGATGACCACTCTTCGGGTGCTGCTGCACGTTGCCGCTCAGCGTGACTACGAGCTTCACTCTCTTGACTTCAGCACAGCTTTCTTGCAGGGCAGCCTGCACGAGGAGATCTGGCTGCGCCGTCCTCCTGGCTTCACTAGGTCGTTTCCTCCTGGTACCCAGTGGAGCCTCCGACGGCCAGTTTACGGTCTCCGCCAGGCGCCACGTGAGTGGCACGACACACTGAGGACGACACTTGCGGCTCTTGGGTTTGCTCCCTCCACTACAGACCCTTCACTGTTCTTGCGCACAGACACATCGCTGCCGCCGTTCTACATCCTCGTGTACGTCGACGACTTGGTCTTTGCTACTGCTAACACTGAGGCACTTGCTCTTGTGAAGTCGGAGCTGCAGAGGAGACACACGTGCACAGACCTGGGTGAGCTGCGCAGTTACCTTGGCTTGCAGATCACTCGGGACAGAGCACGCCGCACCATCACCCTGACTCAGTCACACATGGTGCAGCAGGTCCTTCAGCGCTTCGGCTTTCAGTTCTCCTCACCTCAGTCCACTCCTCTGTCTACCAGCCACTCGCTCTCAGCTCCACCTTCGGACGAGTCCGTAGAGCCGAGTGGCCCGTACCCAGAGCTTGTAGGCTGCCTCATGTACCTGATGACCTGCACTCGACCTGACCTCGCGTACCCTCTTAGCATCCTAGCTCGCTACGTTGCACCTGGGAGACACAGGCGAGAGCACTGGGAGGCTGCTAAGAGGGTGCTACGCTACTTGTGCAGTACATCAGGCATGGGGTTGGTGCTTGGAGGACAGGGCTCAGTTGTCCTCACTGGACACTCAGACGCCTCTTGGGTTGACGACCTGGCTACGCAGCGGTCGTCACAGGGTTACACTTTCAGCCTTGGCTCTGGTTCTGTCTCTTGGCGTTCCACTCGCTCTTCTTCTGTTCTCAGCTCCAGTTGTGAGGCTGAGATCTACGCCACGGCCATGGCTGCACAGGAGCTACGCTGGCTCACCTACCTGCTGACTGACCTGGGTGAGCGGCCTCGTTCTCCTCCAGTTCTGTACGGCGACAACAAGGCAGCTCTTGCCTTGTGTCAGGAGCACAGAACGAAGCACATTGCTCTCCGTTACTTTCTGGCTCGAGAGCTGCAGCAGCGTGGCCAGCTTCGCCTTGCGTACGTGGACTCGAAGGCCAATACTGCTGATATATTCACCAAGGCGCTTCCGCCTAGTGATCATCAGCGGCACTGCACTGCGTTAGGCCTTGTGTCCACGTTCTCTCACTTGCTTACTTCTTGACTTTGCTTGTACTGTGATCTATATATATGTCCTTGCATGCTTGCACTTGCTAGGCTTTGATCACTGTACTACTTGTGTTCTTCTATATAACTCTGCATGTGAACTGGCCTTGTGGCCTTTGCTTGTGCTCAGAGAGTGTGGTGACATTGTGATCCACCCTGAGCTTGTTCTTTGCTTTGCTTGACTGGTCTTATGACCCCTTGCTCTCCCCCACTTTGCCTATGGGGGTGTGTCAAAGTATAAATGTGTTATATGTTTGTAGGCTGTAGTGGGGTAGCCAACATGGGGTACAACCCCAACTAGGGTTTCCTATTTGTACCCTTGCTTCTTTCAATCACATCATTCCTGCCTAATATTCTAACACAAGTCCGACATGGTTTCAGAGCGGCTTCGTTCCTAGAGCCTACGATTTTTACTATGGGCCCACCATTATCCGTCGCCATAGCGTGCCCTGCCCCCGAGCTAACTAATGCGTCCGCTAGCGGTCCGTGGCGAGTGCGCAAGTGGCATGTGGCT
The DNA here is from genome assembly GCA_947470075.1 of Closterium sp. Yama58-4. Classification (NCBI taxonomy): domain Eukaryota; kingdom Viridiplantae; phylum Streptophyta; class Zygnematophyceae; order Desmidiales; family Closteriaceae; genus Closterium; species Closterium sp. Yama58-4. The sequence goes on along the minus strand of CANIUD010000234.1, from coordinate 61,473 downwards.
GTCAAAACTAGAAGTCAGAAACAAGAATGAAGAAAGGAGGAGTTTCACTAGCAGCAGTTGGGGTACATATAGCAAACCCTAACTGGGTTGTACTCGCTATAGAGCACCCCACTACAGACTAGATAATTACATTCTAACACACCCCCATAGCCAAAGTGGGGTGTAATCAGCACAATAAGCAAGCAAAGCTAGAGGCTATCACAGAGGGCAAGTGAGGAGGAGGAGAGACTGTGGGGGCGAGAAGATGGGAGGCGATGGCTGAAGCTGCAGACACACGGGCAACAGGAGGACTGGCACAGTGGCTACCGGCGCACGAGGGCACCGGACTACAGGGAGTAACAGGCTCTGCGGCGCTGCAGAAGCAACGGACCCACGGGCGACTGGCACAGCAAGGCTCTCTGGGCTACCGAGAGCACGACGGCTCCGGACTACAGGCGCTGCGAACGACACGACGGCGGCCTCCACGCAACTTCCCCCAACTGTCCCACCCCCCTTTCACACACACCCCCTGCTGCACCCCTAGCTCCACTCCCACGGCACCCCTCTGAAACCCTTAACCCCCGGCTCCCACACACCCACCCCCCTGAGCGGCAGCTGCAGCAGCGGGAGACGGAGGAGGAGGAGGAGGAGGAGGAGTAGGGAACGGTGCACACAACCGGCACCCCCACAACCGCCACCCCCACACTCCTCACCCCCAAACCCTAAAACAAGTGACACGGGGTAGGAGCGCAGGGGACAGCGAGGGGGACGGCGCGCGGCCCCCAGGGCGCCACCACGGGGCAACGAGGGGGGGTCGCGCACGGCTCCAGGGGTGGCGCGCGGGGCCCCGGGGGCGACGCGAGGGTCGACGGGGGTGGCGCGCGGGTCCCGCGGGGCAGAGCGAGCGCCGACGAGGGGCGTGTGCGGGTCCCCTGAGGTGACGCGAGGGCCGATGGGGGGGGCGGGGGGGGGGCGCCATGTAGGAAACCGCCGCGCGCCCCGGGGCACACGGCGGGCAAAAAACCGCCGCGCGCCTCGGAGCGCACGGCGGGATGAAAAAACGCTAAAAATTTTCGCCGCGCGCGGAGCGCCCGGCAGGAAGAAGACGCGGCGCGCCCGAGGCGCGTGAGAAGAAGAACAGCAGCGGAAGCAGTTAGGTGGCGGGCCCACCCACAGGATCGACCCAAGGGGGTCGACCTGCTCTGATAGCATGTCAAAACTAGAAGTCAGAAACAAGAATGAAGAAAGGAGGAGTTTCACTAGCAGCAGTTGGGGTACATATAGCAAACCCTAACTGGGTTGTACTCGCTATAGAGCACCCCACTACAGGCTAGATAATAAATTTTTGACAGTGGCGAGCGCCCCGACGAACACGCCCGCGGCCAGCCAGCGCAACGCACGCGCACTGCACGACGCGCTCGCCAGCGCACACGCACTCCGACTGCAGCGCGCGCGCTCGCCAACAGCAGCGCGCCCACGCGCCAGAGGCGCACGCACTGCGCACTGCACACCAGTGCGCGACCAGCAGCAGCAGGAATGTGTGTCGCCCGCCAGGGCCAGCGACATGCGCCAGCAACGGTTGCGAGCGCCAGCGCCAGCAGGACCGCAAGCGCCCCCGCCATCATCACCTCGCTCCCCGCCTCCGCATCTGCTGTCGCGCTATTCTACGGTGGTCGTTGCGGCGGGGAGGTGGCGGGGCTCGCGCCCACGGCTACGGGGGTGCTTAAGCCCTCTTGAACCCCGCACCTTCCTCCCTACCGCCTCTCTCTCACTGCCGCATTTGCTGCCGTGGGGGGGAGGGGGAGGGGGTGTGGGGGTGGCGGGTATGACCAGTCAGCCGCCCCTCCACCTCTCACTCTCCAGCCGCCTCTCCTCACATCTCCTCCTCTCTTCCCTCCTCCAGCCGCCTCTCCTCTGCTCTCCTCCTGTACACCACTAGCTTCCTCCTCCTCACCAACAGTTGTGTTTGCTCGCAGACGGCGAGCAACCAGCAGCCTTCGCCCTCCATGTTAGTTCTCCAGCTCCTGCTCCTGCTCCGTTCTGGCGTTTACAGGTGCTGCCGGTCAGCCACCGCTGTTTCTGTGCATATCCCAGCTACGCAACCGCTCTCCAGGCGACCTGGTGCCAGACACCACTAGCTATAGCTGTAGGCAGTTACCGGGGTGTGTTGAATTATATTGCATATCTTATAACTGCCTGCAGCTTGCTAGTGTATTAGGTTAGTTATTAGAACCAACTGGTGGTGGTGTATCCCTTACCTTTTCCCTTTCTTGTCGTTCCTATTTGTACTCCCAACTCCATATTGAAACCCCTCCTTTGGCCAATCTCCCCTCTCTATACCATCGCCATGCTCTCCTTACCTCCAAAGCTCCTAATCTCCTAAGTTCTAAGTCTGACATTGTCAGGCATAGCAACAACAAGGCCCATAATCAGAGCCCTGTCTACATTGGGCTTGATATGTGCTGATATAACCGAAGGATCAAGTGAATAGGATAAGTCTGCTAAGTCCAGGAGGAGACAATAAAGTCTCTGTAGTGACCTTGTTGGATAATAGTTGAAAGAGAACAAGATGATTAAGAGATAGGAGTACAAGGGATTAACTAGCAAGCTAGCTAGCCATGTACTCTGAGGGGTACATTCCCTTATTAACTGTATTGCATAACTACAGTAACCACGACTATTGCTATTCTCGACAGTTACCATGTTGCGGCGAACAACTTTCGTGCGGTTACTGGCTGGTCAAGGGTCACGACCGTTGACTACCTTCGGCGGTTGACTTCGGGTGACTTTCGACCTTCGGCAAGATCTATATGAGCTATTGCGGTACTGGTACAGTGCCCGGTTCTGCTAGCGGCTGATGCGTTAGTGGGATACCTTCGGGAATGCTTAAAATGACCTTTCGGTTATTCCAACACTCCCCTTCATTCCTGAAGGTGGGCCACGTGGGATTTCTTGGTGATCCCGCAGAGGTTGGCGCAGTGTTGAAACTGCTGGCGTAGCAATTTCTTCGTCAGGAAATCAGCTGCCATGTCATGGGCAATACGTGAGTTTGACTCTCCCCTTGTCGATTTCGTCCTTGACGAAGAAGTAGCGAAGTGCGATGTGCTTTGTGCGGTTCACGAAGCCGGGCTTGTTCGCTATCTTGATCGCGGTCTCATTGTTGCAGAGTAACGTGAAGTGCCCGTTCATCGTCACTTTCGCTTCTTGCAGGAGCTCCATTAGATATAGTCCTTCGCGAACAGCTGCACTGGCGGCGATGAACTCAGCTTCAGCTGACGAAAGAGCGATGAGTTCCTGCTTCTGGGAGTTCCAGGAGATGAGTCCAGCAGGTTGGAGTTGAAAAATGAATCCTGTGCGGGAGCGCCTGTTGTCAACGTCCCCTGCGTGGTCAGCATCCACGTAGCTTCGTAGGTGAGGCCGACATCAGGAGTGGAGACGAAGTACTGCAGTGCTTGGCGTAGGTCCAGTAGATTCTTCACTTCAGGTCGCTTCAGGTACTGTGCGAGCTGGCTTGCGACGTAGGAGAGATCGGGCCAGCACGTGACGGCAGCGAACAGGAGACATCCTAGTTGCTGTTGGTAGAGTCGATGATCGTCGACGGAGAGAGGTGTGGTGTTTGGCTCATGATTAGAAGGAGTGCGGTAGGGAGTGGTGAGGTTGATTGGTGCGATGGCGAATCGCTTTGCGAGTGTTTCGGCGTACTTGGCGGCGGAGAGGTGAATGGAAGAAGCGGACTGAGTGACATGAAGGCCCAGGAGTTGTGTGACGTTGTGGTTGATCGTCACTTCGACCTTCTCATTAATATCAGCTTCGAACTGGTCAAGCAGCTCTATGTCATTGCCGGTGTAGAGGAGATCGTCGACGTAGGCGACGAGGAGAATGAATTTGCCCCGCGATTCTCGTCTGTACATCCCGAGGTCATGCGGCAGCTGGGTGAAACCGAGCTCAATAAGAACGGAGTGGAGATACTGCTGCTACAGGCGAGGTGCCTGCTTAATCCCGTAAAGGGATTTCTGAAGGAGACACATGGTGCCATCGTTCTCTTCGAAGGCATGTGGCTATTCGACGAAGATGATGGCGTCAACGGGGGCGTAAAGGAAAGCGATGCCGACGTTGATTTGGCGGAGCGGCCGCTGCTTGACGCCTGCGATGCAGATGAGGATGCGCACCGAGGTGTGGCGTCTGACAGGTGCGTAGGTGAGGGTGAAGTCCACCAGGTGCGTTTGCCCGAAGCCGCGCACCACCCACCACGCCTTGCATTTATCAATGGAGCCGTCAGCCAGGGTTTTGATGCGGAAAACCCATTTGCCGCTGAGAATTTTTCTCCCCTTTGCCTATGACCGAGTGACCAGCTTCCAGGTACCACGCTTTTTCAGTGATGCGACTTCTGCGGTCATGGCTGCTCTCCACTTCTCGCTGTCTAGGCCAGACAGAGCTTGGCGAACAGTTGTTGGTTCCTTGGGAGAGTTGTGGCAAACAGCGACGGCGAGACCGAGAATGCGGAGGCCGGTTTCGTTGGTCCTTTCGTAGTGGAGGCGGTCGTAGTCGTGAAAGCTGGTAACTTCGACTACGTTGTCGTCACTTTCGTTGCCGAGGCGGAGGGTGTCTTGCGAGGTGTTGGGCTGTGGTAACTCTGCATCCGGGGATCGTCGCGCCTCACTGGTGTAGTTGTATCATCCGTATCGAATTGGTGTACAGGGATGAAGGTTGGAGTTTGGAGTGGGCTTGTAAGGGGGATGTTGGGTGCTGTATCCATCGGGGTGACATCGGTTGCGTCTGCATCTTCCGCCAGGTCAGCTTCGTCATGCGACGTGGCGAAGCTGCGATGTCCCTCCAAGACCCTCTCTGGCGCCTTGTCAGCTTCTCGGTGCTCTTTGAACAGTGGCAGGGTCAGCTTCTCGTAGAAGATGCAGTCACGTGATTTCGTCACTTCGTGTGTCGCGTAGTCCAGCACGATCCATGCTTTGCATTCTTTTTCGATTCCGAGGTGGACCCCCCATCGTGCCCGGTCAGAAAACTTTCCGGTCCTTGAAGTATGGGGTCTGTACTGTACCATGCAGCCGAACACCCGAAGCAGACGCGTGTCTGCTTTTCTGCCCGTCCATGCCCGGTAAGGGGAATTGTTGTTCTCGAGGCTTCGGGAGGACAGCAAGTTGTGCAGACGAACAACGTTATTCATCGCAAACGGCCAATATTTGGTTGGGATGGCCGACTGCTTCATTAGGGCTCTCATCCGTGTAGCGAGGCTCCTGTTTGTCCGTTCTGCTACTCCTTGTTGCTCGTGAGCGTAGGGCAGGGACACCAGGTGCTCAATCCCCTTCTGCTTGAAGAGTTCCTTGAACTCCGTTGAGAAAAACTCCAAACCCCCGTCTATTTGGTAGCTCTGCAGCTTCAGCCCGGATTGACGCTCAGCCCGCTTCATCCACACCACGAAGCACTCGAAGGCAAGGGAGCGACAGTCGGTGTTAATGGCCCAGACGTAGCGCGTGCATGCGTCGATGAAAGTAAGCATGTATTGTTCACCATCGAGCCCTTCGTGGCTAAGGATCATGAAGTCGCTGTAGACCTTGTCCAGTGGCTTGTATCGCTCGTATCCCGGAGACGCTTGTGGGTGAGCGACGCTGTTGGGTAGACGGTGCACGGTGGGTCAGCTGAGTCCGCGGTGAGAGAACCGTCTCGAGGCAGGAGGAGCGCGTCCGGCCTTAGGTGAGTTCTTGAGTGTAACGTGTGAGAGGTGTCCGAGTCGCTGGTGCCAGGTTTCAGGATCCGCTCGATAACCGACAGTCTTTTGATAATATTTGTGCCGTGCTGATGCATTGTCCTGCTGCTTTCCAGGGCCCGTATCAGTGGCGGCGTCGGCGTCAGTTGCAAAGGCTCTCACAGAGTTTTGCTCCAGGAGGGAGTGCGGGATTCCGATGATGTCATCAGTGTCTGCGGCATCATCTGGCTTGCCCGTGACGAGCAGATGCGTTGACGGTGGTGGCTTCGGTCTTGGCCAATCGTGGGCGGGGAGTCCCATAATTGGAATCCGAAAGTAACTGTACTCAGCACCGATAACTTCAATTTCTTGCGGCCCTTGCTTTGGTGATGGTGGTTCCTCCGTAGGTTCCGGTAATTCCGCTGCTTCTCCCAAAGATTCGTAAGTTACTTCTTCTTCTGACTTCTCCGCTGTTGGCTCTGGTGTGTCAGGAGCGTATTGATCGGGAAGAGGAGGACCTCCCCAGCTGGTACCACGAGTTGCCAAGTATGGGTCGACCGCCGCTACTTCCGCGGGAGGAAGTCCCGTAGCTTCATCGTAGTTTTGCGGGCCCCATCCTTCTCCGGCTGAGGTTCCCCAGCCGCCACCAGCGGCTTCTCCTTTTTGTGGAGCCGTGTCGGCGCCCCACCCGGTCGCCGCTGCTTCTTAAGTCGAGACGGCGCCCCATCCACTTGTGGCTGCTTCTTCTGGAGTCAGAACTTCTCCCCAAGGGCCAAGCGCAGGCTCGGGAGTACCCCAACCCGTTCCAGTTGCCTTGCTTTCTCCAGTGGTTGGTGCTGCAGGTGCTGACGTGCCGCTGTCTTCTTCCATTGTGGCAGGTCCAGTTTCTACAGGATTGGAGGTCGAAGCGATTGGAACGGTGCGTAGGCGCAGGAGACCGTCGGAGGCAGGCCGTTCAAGGTCCATTTCCGTGGGGTGGGACCACGTCGGCGGTTCCATGGGAGTTGTCTTCAGCAGCAGCGTGCGGTTGGAGTCGCCGGTGGTGCCTTGGATTGAGGACTGCAGCACGAAGACTCCGTCGTCGTCTATTGCCTTGCCGATGTAAGTGTTGTTATAGAACAGCTTGAAGGTTTTGTCCCTGCGGTTGCTGCGAGTATCAACTCCGCACCGCATGAGTTGTGCCGAGGAGAGCAGGTTGTACTGCAGGTCTGGAGCGACGAGCACGTCTCCGATGTGAATGGTGAATTTCGTGTCATCGGCTTCAAGGTAAATTTCACCAATGTCGTATGCCTTCATTTTGCCGTTGTTGGCGACTGTGATTTCGCATGGTCGTCGCATGCGCCGTGAGTTGGTGATGAATGCCGGAGATCCCACCATGTGTTGTCCGCAGCAGCTGTCAAGGTACCAGGTGTTGATGCTCTCATGGCTCTGGTGCACGATGTTGGTGATTCTTGGCGTGACGACGCGGTCAAAGTCGCCGGTGTACGGTGAGAGAGCAAGGTACCTATTTTCGGAGATGCTGGGAGGAGATTCCGGTGTTGGAGGAGGCAACTCGAAATCAGGTGGGATGTTTGATGGACGATCGATCTTGTTGTAGATGGTGGGATCGTTGTCTAGATTGGGCGTAATAGGGTTGATCAACGCGATAGGTGGGTATGCGACCTTGTCGTAGTATCGACCACCTCTGCGACGCGTCATGCAACTCATGATTGTCCCCTTGCCTTTGTCTTTCATTGTGATATGAGCAGGAGCCAGGGAGGTGCTGGCGACGGAGGGAGGTGATATGGTTGAGGTCGCGGCAGGAGGCGTCGACTGTGTTGAAGGTTGCTGACCGAAGGAGTTACGCCTCTCGTCAGCGGCCTTTCGCTTGTAGCACTGATCGATGGAGTGACCCAGTATTTGCTGAACATTCCCTTCTTTCCACGTTGCTCCCCTTGAGATCCTCCGGCGTAGAAGACTAACTTCTCCCGTTTGACGTTCTTCTCATTGTACAGGTCAATCTCCTTTTGCTCGGAGAGGAGTGTGGCGCACAGGGCGGACTCCAAAATCGTTGCTCTAGCGCGGAGCAGAGACTGACATTGTCGCCAGTCGGGGCCGAGACCTGAGGTGACCATTGAAATGAACATGTCGTCGGAAACGGTTCCGCCGCACTTCTTGATGTGATCGCGCAGATTGCGGCACCGGTTGACATACGGTCCCGCTTTCTCCCCTTGTTTCATTTTAACCGGAGTCAGCTGACTGAGCAAGCGACTCATTGTAACTGGATCTATTGCCATGTATGAGTTGCGCAGCTGTTTCCAGGAAGCTTGCGCGGGAGCCCACTCTGTCTTGTAAGGACGAATGCCGAGCTGTTCTTCGGGAGAGAGATTTCGAAGGAGAGCGGTGTACGCGAGGAGGGATTCGTGGTAGTATTGGTGCTTCTCCTGGACGGTTCCTTCAGAAGGAAAAGGTAAGCTTCCGTCGTAGTACATCCAGATTTGAGCGGTTGTTGCGAGAAGTTCAAATTCGAAGCTCCACGTGTAGAAATCCTTGCCGTCAAAAGGAATCGCGATCTTCAGTTTTGAGGTCAGTACAAACTTGGTTTGCATGGAAGCAATTGCTTCTGACTGCACTCGTTGTGGGTTGTCTTGTGCAGGAGCTGAACCTTGACGGTTGTCAAAGGTGAAAGACCTCTCGGAGTTGACGCGGCGGTCTTCTCCAGGGAGAGGGAGTCAAGCGACTCCTCTTGCGTAGCTTGAGCCGTCGATGCTCATGGCTTGATGGCTCTCAAGAGCGTTGATGCGAGCTACTAATTGCTCGACGACAGCGGCGCTGACGGAGGTCACCGCTGATGGCGCATTAGTCGTTGCTGGTGGTGGGCCCAATGAGTCTGCAGTGGCTTTCCCTTCAGGAGCCATGATAATGCAGACCTTGTGTTGTGTTGAACGAGATTATAAGGAGTTTGTTTTAAGTAGAACAGAGATTTAGCAGAACTTATAATCCACTCTAGCTCTCATACCATGCTGATATAACCGAAGGATCAAGTGAATAGGATAAGTCTGCTAAGTCTAGGAGGAGACAATAAAGTCTCTGTAGTGACCTTGTTGAATAATAATTGAAAGAGAACAAGATGATTAAAAGATAGGAGTACAAGGGATTAAATAGCAAACTAGCTAGCCATGTACTCTGAGGGGTACATTCCCTTATTAACTGTATTGCATAACTACAGTAACCACGACTATTGCTATTCTCGACAGTTACCATGTTGCAGCGAACAACTGTCGTGCGGTTACTGGCTGGTCAAGGGTCACGACCGTCGACTACCTTCGGCGGTTGACCTTCGGGTGACTTTCGACCTTCGGCAAGATCTATATGAGCTATTGCGGTACTGGTACAGTGCCCGGTTCTGCTAGCGGCTGATGCGTTAGTGGGATACCTTCGGGAATGCTTAAAATGACCTTTCGGTTATTCCAACAATATGCACCTCATATGTTTGAGTCACCAGCATCGTCAAACTTACGGTCCACCTTTGCCAAAATACGGTCGCTGGAGGTGGCAATCTGCATGCGGAGGTAAGGAAAGTGAGAAAAACGACCAATTATCGCATATGCAGTGCATGTCAAGCCCAATGGTGTTTTTTTGCAGAAGGTCAGCTTTATGGACGTTCTGGTTTTATTTCCAAATGATGGTAAGCAGAGCACGGACACACATTTTTACAAGTCAGTGATGCAGGTGAGGATGTAAGAAAAGAGATTAAGAATACAGCTCAGAATTCAAGAGAGAGAAACACGGTGTTAGCAGGTGATACAGAAATTTTGAGAAGATGGACAATGCAAGGACGTACGTTGAAATCGTACTAAACGAAATCGCCTTTGAGAATGATGTCGGGATTATCAGTTGACGTGTTCCCTTTCAGGAAAACCTGAACACAAGTCAGACACATTTGCATGGAATAGGGAGGAAAACAAAACCATTCTGATGATAAATATTGTTAGAGTGGGGATCTTGGATAGGATAGGATTGCCTTAAAAAGTTTGGTAGCGAAAGACTTTGTGTTAGGAACCTTGTGCATAGTGAATGTAAATGACAAGATTGATTAAAAAGATGAAATACAAGCAATAAATAGATCTAGCTAGCCATGTACTCTAAGGGGTACATTCCCTTATTCTAACTGTTCTACAGTGACTCTGGCTATTGCTATTCTTGTTTGTTACCGAGTCGATGCGTGTTACCGTACAGGTGGTTACGCCTGTTGACATTCCTCGATGGTGAGTCAATCGGTCAAGATGGTCAACTGTCACGACAGTTGACCTTTGCGACTGTTGACCTTCCTGCCCTTGGTACGGGCTGATCCAATACTGCTGCTAGTGCTACTTCGATAGTGACGGGTGCGATACAGTTGCACCTTCGGGAATGCTGAACTCGATTCTCTTCACACTCCAACAAATATATTGTAATGAGCGCAATAACTCACCACAGTTTGTACTCCCAATATAGGCCGTGCATGCAAAAAAAAATCACTTCAGCCCAAGGTACAATGTACCTAGTTGCCACACCCCCCAATCACCTTTCATGCCTTTCGTGCTGATCCCTTACATATCACTAGCTATGAAACAAAAGTGATAGAAGCTCACATTGAGAATGGGTGACGAGGTGAGGATGACTTTCTTGGCGGTGAACAGCGCGTTGTTAGGTTACGGGTCGGCACCAGTGCAGAAGTAAGTGGTGTCACTGATAGAGAACACCTTGCTGGTCAGTGAACACACGGACTCGTCCTACGTGTTGAAAATGGTCTTGCGATCCTTAATGTCCCATACCCTGCCACATTAGTGTAAAACACTAGGATCTTGAGGGTGATCACACGAGTTCCACGAACGTACGTAGTAGGAAAATTGATTTCACGTACTTATCCTTGGTCCTGAAGACTAGTTGATCCTGACCGTCGCGAATCTCGGCCTTCTCACGCAGCGACCACATTTTCTCCTTCAGTATAAGCACGAACTATTTCGGCAAGCAGTACTGACTTCCCACCTCGTTTGACTCAGCCATGGCTAGTGATGCTCGCGACGTCTGGATATGTAAAGAAGGCTTCGATTTAATCGCAATTCAGAAATGCTAGCATGGACTCGGATAAAACGGGTCACGCGTCGAGAAATGCTGCACTTAAGAAAGCCTCTGAACTGATCTGTAAATATATACACTGCGCTTCAATGAAGGCCTTGTTAGAAGGTGCCATGAAGCTGAGCTATCGAGCTTACGTGCACTCAATTCACTCAACCATTCGCGTAGCTCGCCACAGGTTACCTGATGCTCATGGAATGTTGCACAACGATGCCGACAGGCGCTTGTGACGGAAACGACGCCACGCCATCTACAAGAATCCTAAAGCGAATTGGGACGTGGTGCAGTGCCGTGGACTTATATGTCAAATGTTGTAGCCTTTAGTGATGCGTGTCATATGGGGTACAGCAGTTAGGGTTAGGTTTATGTACCCCAACCAACCTTAGTCAATGCATCTTTCGGTTTCTGACAGAGTATCACCTTGGTTAGGATCCTATGGGATCCCGTTCCTCACCCTAACGCTCGTAGCGCCCTACCGTCGAGCCCATCCTGTACCCTAACGCCCGTAGCGCCCGTACCGTCGAGCCCGTCCCGTACCCTAGCGCCCGTTGCGCCCGTACCGTCCCCTAGCGCCAGTCCATCTCGTACCCTACTGCCCCTCCCGTCCCGTCGTGTCGCCCTTGCCAGTCGCGTCGCGCCCGTCCGTCCCGTCCCGTCACATCGCGTTGTCCGTCCTGTCCCGTCCCGTCCCCTCGCCTGTCCCGTCGCGCCTCCCTGCCCGTCCCGTCGCGCCCTTCTCGTCCCGCCGTGTCACGCCCTACCTTGCCATCTTGTCGCGCCCTGCACGTCTCGTAGCGCCCTGAGCCTCACGCTCTGCATGTCACGCCCTACTCAGGACTTCTAGGCGCTTAGGGTTTCGGCAGAGGCAGTTCCCACCTCTTCGCTTCCGCTATGGCGACCTCTAGGATCCTGCGCTTTGACGTTGAGGGTAGGCCGCTCGAGTTCTCTGTCTGGCTCCTGCGTGCGCAGCGTCTCCTAGAGAGTCAGGTTCACGCAGACGAGTCTCTGTGGGTGCACACTTCCGATGACCTTCGTGCACCCCCCGATCCTGCACCCTTACGCGCTGACCCCACCACTGCGGACAGAGATCGTTTTGCACGTCAGCGCTGCCCTGACAGCGTGGAAGTCGCGTGACGCTGCGGCCTGCATCGCCCTCAGCAGCCTCCTCCCTGAGTCTGAGGAGACCCACTTCACTCAGGTTCGCACGGCTAGTGAGTTCCTGACTGCGATCAAGGCCCGCTACGCTACTCCCACCACTGTCTCTCTTGGTCGCCTGTTCCTCCCGTTCCTGTTTCCTGACCTCGCCTCGTTTGAGCGCTCTGCTGACTTGATCGCTCACCTGTGCTCACTAGATTCTAGCTACCGCGCTGCCTGCACTAACGCACAACTTGCACTGCCCCCCCCCCCCCCCCCCCCCCCCCCCCATGGCGATAAATATTTATTCCATTGTCACTAGCCTCCTTGACCGCCTTACCTCGTTTTCTGACGCGCTTCTTCTGAAGCACCCTAGCGAGCTCACTATCGGCGTCCTTGAGTCTGCCCGTAAGGACGTCGAGAGCCACCTCCACTCGGTAGCCCTTGGCTCTGACGCCCTAGAGGAAAGGCAGTTTGAGCTGGAGTTCCAAGCAGCCGCTTCCCCTCATCTCTGTGCCATGCTCCTCGCCCCTGAGGGAGACCCCGACGCCCTTTACATACAGACTCCTCGCACTTACGCTGAGGCAGTGTCAAGACCGTGGGCCTCTCAGTGGAGAGCTGCCATGGACGCAGAGATGGCCTCTTACAGATCCACAGGCACCTACGTCGACGAGGTCCCCCCCCCCCCCCCCCCCCCGGGCGAACGTAGTTGATGACATGTGGATCTACAGGGTGAAGCGGCCACCAGGATCTCCTCCGGTCTTCAAGGCGCGCTATGTGGCTAGAGGTTTCAGTCAGCATGAGGGAGTTGACTTCGTTTAGACCTTCGCGCCTACCCCGAAGATGACCACTCTTCGGGTGTTACTTCACGTAGCAGCACAGAGAGACTACGAGTTACACTCTCATGACTTCTCCACTGCCTTTCTTTAGGGCGGCCTACATGAAAAGGTCTGGTTGCGTTGTCCCTCTGCCTTCACTGGCACTTTCCCTCCTGGGACCCAGTGGAGGCTCAGGCGACCGGTCTACGGTCTCCGTCAGGCGCCTCGTGAGTGGCACGACACCCTTCGCTCTACCCTGTCTGACCTCGGTTTCCAGCCGTCTTCTGCCGACCCGTCGCTGTTCCTTCATCGTAGCTCCACACCATTCTTTATACTGGACTACATCAACGACCTGGTTTTCGCCACTGCTGACAGGGTTGCCTTGGCTGATATGAAGTCCGAACTGCAGAAGAGACACACGTGCACTGACCTTGGTGAGCTGCACCACTACCCTAGCATGCAGATCACCAGGGACAGAGCCGCTCGCACCATTACACTCTCACAGTCACACATGGTGCAGCAGGTCCTTTAGCGGTTCGAGCTTCAGCACTCCACAGTACAGCGCATACCTCTTGCTGTTGACCACATACTCAGTGGAACCTTCCCTGACGAGCCGTTTGAGCCTAGTGGTCCCTACGCAGAGCTGGTGGGTTGCCTCATGTACCTTTGTACTCGCCCGGACCTCGCCTTCCCTCTCAGCATCCTTGCTCGCTTTGTTGCGCCAGGGAGACACCGTCCTGTTTACTGGACAGCAGCTGTGAGGGTGGCGAAGTACCTAGCGACGACATCAGGCGTGGGGCTGGTTCTTGGAGGGCAGCAGTCTGTCGTACTTACTGGTCACTGTGACTCCTCTTACGTTGACGACGCTGAGACTCACAGGTCTACTCAGGGGTACTGCTTCAGCCTGGGTTCTAGAGCTGTTTCGTGGAGGTCTACGCGTTCCTCCTTGGTCTCAACCTCTACCACTCTGGCTGACATCTACATTGGAGCCATGGCGGCACAGGAGCTGCGTTGGTTGACTTTCTTGCTCACCGACCTTGGTGAGCGGCGGAGATCTGCACCGACCTTGTTCACTAACAATAAGGCAATGATTCTTCTCTATCAAGAGCCTCGACTAGAGAGCAGAGTGAAGCACATCAACGTCAGGTACTTTCTTCTGCGAGAGTTGCAGAGGCGTGGACAGGCTCGCTTCGACTTTGTGGAGTCCGAGGCCAACACTGTAGACATCTTCACCAAGGCCCTTCCGCCTTGTGACCACCACAGGTGTTGTGTGCAGTTAGGTCTCGTTGACACAGGTTCTCATCTTGTGTAGACTTGTGTTTTCTGCTGGCTTTGTTTGTACACTTTGCATATACCTCTGTAAACCGTTGGGTTGGCCTTGTGGCTCTTTTGTTTGTGCTCGGCCGTGGTGACTTTGTGATCCACCCTGAGCTTTGTTTCTTTGTGACTGGTCTTGTGACCGTACGGTTTTGGTTTCGATTGACACCCCTTCACTTAGGCTATGGGGGTGTGTCAAATGTTGTAGCCTTTAGTGATGCGTGTCATATGGGGTACAAAAGTTAGGGTTAGGCTGATGTACCCCAACCAACCATAGTCAATGCATCTTTCGGTTTCTGACATTATACTGAAAGTTGGTATGAAAGCTTGTGATACTAGAGCAGCCTAGCATATGAGTGTGGTGAAAGGGTTGGCATCGCCTGGTGATCTAACGAACACTTGTACGTTTTCCCTTCACCTCACCCATTAACAGCAAATACAGCTGCTGCTGGTTCGGCGAGGGCTGTCCCAGTCTCCTTTTATTTTCACAGTTTTGAGACTTTCACAGCTCCATTTCTCAATAATTCACCAGGCTGCACCAGAATACACCTGGTATCTCGCCTATACATAGCTGTTGGCGCACTGCTGGAGGAGGATCTCACGTCGCGAGCAGAGCTGTCTACACCAGAATACACCTGGTATTCCGCCTATACATAGTTGTTGTGCTCATCTTTGCCATTTCAAGGGTTGGGGTTGAGGTTAGCCCTTTTTTCTTACGGGATGAGTTTAGCAAATAGGGGCCTCAACCCTGATTCGTAAAGGGCTGCTTTTAGGCTCTTCTTTGATTTTAAGGATGACTTATACAAGATTCTCGTGAGAAGCCAGACCCTCCAAACCCTTTCTATCACCCTTAGCACCTATACGCTCCCACTGTGCGGGTCTCTAGAATCTGTTGTTGTGTGTGACGCGAATTCGCGGAAAATCATCGAACCGTAAACATAACTTAGGCATACATGGAAACTTTCAAAACTCGGTTCATAGTTTTAGTAATTCGACGAACCCCCTTGCCTTCCCGCCCTACCCCTTGCATGACCAATAAGTACTCTCGAAGTGCAGGTAGCATAGACGTAGATTTGTAGAGGCTGGATGCGTGTGGATGAGTAGTTCGTGTACTTCTTCCGGATGCTAAGTCATAGGTCTTTCCAATTCGCTTGAACTCTTTTAGGACAGTTAGCATCCGTATCACATTAGGGCTAAAGCACACTTTCTTTAGAAGCCCAGATTTCAAGTTTTCCTTATGGCCTGCGCCCGTGATCGGTAAGGGCGAAAAAACGGTCATCTTCGTGAAAATAAGGGTAAGGATTCGAGCAGCTCAGGACTCAAATTTTTGGTCCCAGGGACTTCGAGAGGCCTAGACGCGAGGTGAAGTGAGGGGGGAAATGAACGGACGCATGGGAGCCATACCAACTAGAACATCGAATTGCTTGGGTGTACACCTCATGCTCGTTTGAGTCACCCATGGTTGCCTTGTGAAGAGGGCTCTTAAGTGATTCTTGCATTTCGCTAAGGTTTCGTCAATTCGCAGCTAGCAAAAAAGGGCTTATAAAGAAAATTGTAACTTCTCCGTTGACATTTTGACTTCGGTCTCTTCAGTTTGACTTCGGTATCTTGGTTACTATTGGTTCAAAATCACTGCAAGTTGTGCAGGGTGCTTGTAAGGTGGGTGCGACTAGCTGGTTCAAAAAACACGGGTGCAGACTTTCCATCTGGTGCAGGGCAAATTCGTGTGCAGGGGTTGAGCATCGTGTGTACGCGATCTTCCGAAGATTCTGACTGGAAGGGATTCCGAAGTCACTTCGGTACAGTTCCATCGCACAAAAAATGTCTACAAAAAAACTCGAAAAACAAGTCTACCATACCATGTTCCCAAAAGGTTACAAATGTAAAAGGAGGTTCATCCCAATTGTTACAGGGCACTTTCTTGTTCAAGGGCTAATTACCCTAAACAGTGGTCCCAACCTTATCTTCACCCAATCTCTTCCAGATTTCGAGGATTCTCATCCGCCACGTGGCACTCTAGTCTTCTTGCTTTACAATTCCTTGTCCCACGAAGTACTTTTCGACATTCCCTCTTGCATGCTATATCAACCTCTCGTGTACTTGCCATTATCAACCAATTCACATCCAATTCTTCAATTACTCAGTAACCCCTTCGCCTATTTCGCCAATAGTTCTTTCGCCAAAGTCTTCCGCCGCGTTTCATCCTCGACTTAGTCGACCCCGCTATTTGTAAACGGACTTAGACCAACGGGACTAACACTTGGTATCAGAGCCTTCCGAGGAGCGACTTCCAACGAGCGACCATCGACGACGAGACTACGACTTCATCGTCCCGCGGGACCGACTTGCAGACTTAGAGTCGTCAAGCAAACATGGACGAAACCATGCACGCTCTCCCCCACGACATAGGCAACATGCTTACGTCTGCCGTCCTCATGCGCCAACTCGAACAGTTGACGTTGGAAAATCGTCAGGTACGAGCTGAAATGCAACAACTTCGTAATTTGGCTTCTAACCCCCATGGTCATGCCGCACCAACTCCTGCACCCACCACGTCGACTGGCGCGGAAGCGCTGCCGGAACGTTGAAGTGCACTCAAGCCGAAGAAACACAAGTAGTTTGACCCAAGTCAACGCGACGCGAACGTGCGGACGTGGCTCTTCATGCTCAACAATTACTTCGCCGCGAGCGGGGTGCAAGAGGCAGACGCGCAGTAGTGGATTGAGTATGATGTAACGCTGTTGAGGGGCCCGACCTTGGAGTGGTGGCGCCAACTTACGCAGACTGCTGTACGGAGGGCTTAGTTAGACGGGCATCAACAGGGCGTGGGGCATGCAGCTGCAATCTCGAGCTTAGGAAGTCTAGCTTTGGGTGTTACCACAGTTTCGACAACATGGGAAGAATTTGAAGCAGCGCTAAAAAGTAGGTTCGACTTGGTGAACGCCTCCGAAGGTGCTTGGAAGCGCCTGCGTCATTTCCGACTCATAGAAAACGTCCAGGAGTATACACGACGGTTCCTTTGCATCTGCAACGAGATAGACGACATCACGGAAGCAGAGATGCGCGATCGCTACCTCGAAGAGTTGAAGCCGGACGTAGCGGAGATAATAGCCATTCACGGGTTGTCCACCTTCGAGTCGGTAGTCGCAGCAGCAGAACGCGTCGACGCAGTACGAAGCCGACGGGGTCGTGACGATCGCGATAGGGGATACAACAAACCGATCAACGACGCTCAACCGAGGGACGGACCATCTTCCATGGAGATTGGTGCAGTTAACAGTGACGGCTCACAGCGCAACAGATTAAGGGGGAACTGTCACTACTGCAAAAAACCAAGTCACATGAAGCGAGACTGCCCACAACTTAAGGAGCAGTAGGAGGGAAACGGAAACCGCCAGTAGATAGCGGGTCGCTAGCTGGTGTGGAGGCTTCCGTACCCGCCACGTCTACCAACGTAGAGGAGACGGCCTCACAGCAGTCATTTACGCCAAACGAGGTAGAAATTGTTGACCGACCAGTCGTGCTTCTAGGGAAGCTTCGCGGAGTTCCTGTTAAGATTCTCGTAGATAGCGGAGCTAGCCACTCTTTCGTGTCTTCATCGCTAGTTAGTCGTCTCCATCTTGAAGCTGATTCGGCCGTCAACTTCAAGGACGCTCGCATGGTAGATGGGACGCCGCTTCACATAGGACCAGTCATTCGCGAATTGCGCGTACTGCTAGGGCCAATCACATTTAGACGGGGCTTCGACTCTGCGACGCTGGACGATTACGACATCATCTTCGTTAGAGATTGGCTACGCACGGTTAGTACTCAGTTCGATTGGGCTCAGGGAAGCTGCAGCGTCAAGGTAGACGGGGAGTTCCGAGAGCTGCCACAGTGGAACGATGGGGCCACATCATCCATATCTATCATCAATGCTGTTCTTGTGCGACAATTGGTGAAGCGAGCGGCACGGATCTTCGCGGTTTTTCTTGAGGAGGTTGAAGCAGAGGAGGGGAAAGGAGAGAGTGCAACAGTTAGTGAGAAGGCGACTCTTCCTGCTGAGGTGAGTGCACTGTTAGCAGAGTTCGCAGACGTCTTCCCCGACGAGTTGCCCCCAAGGTTACCTCTTAGCCGAGCAGTAGACCATCGAATAGAGTTAGAGCCGGGGAGCAGGCCAGTAGCAAAGCCGTATTTGAGGCTGAGTCCAGCAAAGATAGAGGAGATAACGCAACTAGCAGGTTAGGCACTTTCTCGCACAGGGGTTCATACAGCCATCTAGATCGCCTTGGGCAGCACCGATCCTTTTCACACCTAAGAAAGACGGAGGGTTACGGATGTGCATAGATTACCGCGCACTAAACGCCGCCACTGTCAAGAATAGGTTTCCGGTGCCAAGAGTAGAGGATCTCTTAGATGCAGTGCAGGGCGCGAGAATCTTCTCCAAGACGGACCTTCACTCAGGGTACCATCAGATTCGCGTAGTTCCGGAGAACCAGCACAAGACAACGTTTCGTACGAAGGAGGGGTTGTACGAGTTTATGGTTCTGCCGTTCCGACTGACCAACGCCCCAGCGACGTTTCAGACACTCATGAACGCAGTCCTCTCCGAGTTCATAGATTCGTTCGTCGTAGTTTTCACGTACAACACTCGCAGAAGGTCTTTGTGTCTTGCGGGGGGAGCAGCTATACGCGAAGCAGTCTAAGTGCGAGTTCTTCCTCCCCGAGGTCGAGTTTCTAGGTCACGTCGTATCCGCTAGTGGCATTAGGACTAACCAGAAGAAGATCGAAGCCGTACAGGATTGGGTGGCAACGACCTCAGTCAAGGGATTGCAGAGCTTTTCTGGTTTCTCAAATTACTACCGTCGCTTCGTTCAGGGTTACGCTTCCATTGCTAGTCCACTCACCGACCTACTTCGGAAAGGCGTAGAGTACGTTTGGGGTCCAGCGCAGCAGCGGGCGTTCGAGAAGATGAAGCAGTCGCTCACGTGTTCACAGACACTGTCGTACCCTGATCCTACTCGTCCGTACGTTGTAGTGACCGACGCTTCAGATCAGGCCATAGGAGCAGTGCTTCTTCAGGACCAGGGACGCGGGTTGCAGCCGATCGCGTACGAGTCGCGTAAGCTGAGGGGAGCCGAGCGTAACTGTTCCATACACGACAAGGAGGCGCTCGCGATCATCCATGCGTATAAGGTATGGAGGTGCTACCTAGAGGGGGCAGATAGCGTTATACGCATGGACCACTGCTCACTTCGTTTCCTCAAGTCGTGGCTGCAGCTGAGTCGTCGCCAGGCTAGATGGATGGAGTTCATGGAGGGGAGTTTCCATTACAGGATAGAGTACAAGCCAGGCGTGCGCAACCCAGCGTATCCGCTCACTCGCCCTAGTTGCCAGCTCGCTAGCCTCACAGTCACTGCCGGCCATCCACTTCTCACAGCACTCTTCGAGCACGGTTACACAGTAGATCCTGACTTCACACCACAGCCGTCCACATGAGCAGAGGTGCGGGGTAATGTCTACATACGGAAGGGTACAACACGTATTTTGGTTCCAGCCTACCGCCCTCTTCAAGAGCTCCTTCTCTCAGAGGCGCACGACGTAGTTAGTGCAGGTCACTTCGGAGCAGATAAGACGGCTAAGACGCTTAGTCGCATGTAATTCTGGCCAGGGCTTGCAGCAGACGTTGGGGATTACATTCGCTCGTGCGACACGTGTCAGCGTACGAAGTCCTCTCGCCAGCGCAAAGCAGGACTTTTGCAGCCGATTCCACCACCCGACCGCCCTTGGCAGGTAGTTACCATGGATTTCATCATGGCTTTACCGTGCAAAATTAAGGATCACGACGCCATCTTCGTTGTAGTCGACAAGTTCTCTCAAAAAGCGCACTTCATCCCCACGTACGGCAAGGTCACAGCAGAGGAAGCCGCGACGCTGTTCGTAGATAACGTAGTCCACCTGCATGGGGTTCCAGGTTCCATAATTTCCGACCGCGACCCTAGATTCACCTCGAAGTTTTGGAAGCAGCTTTTCGCATTGTTCGGTATTCGCTTGGCCATGTTGTCTGCATACCATCCATAGACAGACGGACAGATTGAGCGCATCAACCACACATTGGAGCAGATTCTTTGCAGCATCACGATGCACGATGCAGCAGCATGGGACAAGAAGCTGAGCATGGCAGAGTTCGCATACAACAACACGCACCATTCCGCTATAGGCATCTATCCGTTCTTTGCACTGTACGGTCAGAGTCCCTATGTCCCCACTCGTGTCGATCTCACACCCACGGTCCCTAGTGCGGACAACTTCCATCAGCATCTCACCTTCATTCATGATCACGTGAGGAAGCACCTTGAGCTCGCAAATGCACGCATGGCACGCACCACCAACCGCAGTCAACGTGAGGTGTCGTTCGCAGTCGGCGACAGTGTTCTTTTGGATAGCCGCAACCTCCGACTGCCACAGGACAGCAAGCTCCGTCCACGTTTCATTGGTCCTTTGGTTATTGTGCGCGCATTAGGTCAAGTCGCATACCGCCTTCGCCTTCCCGCTCATTTACGCATGAACCCGTCATTCCACGTGTCTCTTCTTTGTTCTTACATCGATCCCAATGCCACCTTCTCGGGTCGTGATCACACTCCACTGCCAGTAGCTGTTGACAATGACGAGCCTGACTACTACATCCAGCGCATCCTCAGGCACCGCCGCCATCTGCAGGGGGGTGTCTCTTTCATCGACTTCTTGGTTTGTTAGCGTGGTTACGATGCAGCCGACGACAGCTGGGTTCCTTCGTCCTCGCTGTCTCCTGACAACGCTTGCCTCCAAGTGTACCTCCACTCTGCAAGCGCCGCGGACGTCGCCTCCTTGGGAGGGGGGTAGTGTTATGGAGCATTTTCCTGTTCAACGGCTAATTACCCTAAGCAGTGGTCCCAACCTTATCTTCATCCAATCTCTTCCAGATTTCCAGGATTCTCATCCGCCACGTGGCACTCTAGTCTTCTTGCTTTACAATTCCTAGTCCCACGAAGTACTTTTCGACATTCGCTCTTACATGCTACTGTATTCTTCCGGACAAAACATCCGCCGAAATTGTACACCCCCCGGGTAACTTGTGCGGGGTGGGTGCTATAAACGACCTCGTTTGTACTATACCCCCCTTTTTGGATGATTTTTTATAACACCCCCCTTTTCTTACACATTCCTTACTATATCTGTTAACGAGTAGGTTCAAGTACAGGAGGATATCGCGATAATCTCTCTCTCTCTCTCCCCCCCCCCCCCCCCCCCATGAAATTTCGAGGTTTTTTTGCTTCAAATCTATCGAGATTTCCCCCCTCCCACTATTTCGCTGTCGCCACGTGCTGGTGAATCTTCCACTGCAAGAGGCCAGGGAGGTGCCATATGACATTTTCAAGGGGGTGATTACATTCGCGTCGAAACTCACGTTCGCGCCTCAACCTTTGATGTTAAAACGACGATGGAAACACTCAAGTTCTCTAATATAAAAAAAAAAATCTTACTCTAAAATATACCAAATATATCCACCTTGGTATTATGTAACCAAGGAGACCCCCCCTTCCCCCCCCCCCCCCCCCCCCCCCCCCCCCCCTTTTTTCCCTGTAATTTTAGCTATACCCTAAGGTGTTATGCCCGTAAGAATACGGTATGTCAACCTTGCTTGTACTTGCCATTATCAACCAATTCTCATTCAACTCTTCAATTATTTAGTAACATGTTTCGCCTATTTCGCCAATAGTTCTTTCGTCAAAGTCTGCCGCCACGTTTTCATCCTCGACTTTGTCGACCCCGCTATTCGTTAGCGGACTCTGGCCAGCAGGCCTAACACCAATAGTTTTGACAATGTACAGTCATCGGAAGTTACATTCAGCCATGGTATTTTAGTATTTTGTGGCCTTTTAATACTATGGTTCGTTTTATTATTCCATTTACCGTACCTAGTGTCAAGAAACTAAACGAGAATTTGTGCACTGAGAGAAAGCTGAGTACAAGTACTAACCCTAATTGGGTTGTACCCCTTATGGGCTACCCCACTACAGCCTACACAATATAAATATTAACATGTTTTAATACACCCCCATAGGCAAAGTGGGGGAGAACAAGTGGTCACAAGACCAGTCAAGAAAAGCAAAGCAAGCTCAGGGTGGATCACAAAGTCACCACACAGTCCGAGCACAAGCAAATGGCCACAAGGCCAGTTCACATGCAGAGTTGTACAGCGATCACAACCTAGCAAGTCTAAGCAAGCAGGTATATCTAAATATATATATATATATCTAAAATGTATATATATGTGTACATATCACAGTACAAGCAATGTTACGCAGTGAGAAAGTGAGACGGAGCAAGCACAAGGCTTAGAGCATTACGGAAACGCTGGTGATCACCAGGAGGAAGTGCCTTGGTGAATATATCAGCAGTGTTGGCCCGGGTGGCCACGTAAGCAAGACGAAGCTGACCACGCTGCTACAACTCTCGAGCAAGGAAGTAACGCAAAGCGATGTGCTTCGTTCTGTGCTCCAGTCTGTGCTCCTAACACAAGGCAATCGCGGCCTTGTTGTCTACGTACAGAACTAGAGGAGAACGAGGCCGCTCTCCCAAGTCAGTCAGCAGGTAGGTGAGCCAGCATAACTCCTGTGCAGCCATGGCTCCTGTGTAGATCTCAGCCTCACAACTGGAGCTGAGAACAGAAGACGAGCGGGTAGACCGCCAAGAAACAGAGCCGGAGCCAAGGCTGAAAGTGTAACCCTGTGACGACCGCTGCGTAGCCAGGTCGTCAACCCAAGAGGCGTCTGAGTGTCCAGTGAGGACAACTGAACTCCGTCCTCCAAGCACAAGCCCCATGCCCGATGTACTGCACAAGTAGCGTAACACCCTCTTAGCGGCCTCCCAGTGCTCTGGTCGGTGTCTCCCGGGCGCAACGTAGCGTGCCAGGATGCTAAGGGGGTACGCAAGGTCAGGTCGAGTGCAAGTCATCAGGTACATGAGGCAGCCCACAAGCTCTGGATACGGGCCATTCGGCTCTACGGACTCGTCCGAAGGTGGAGCTGAGAGCGAGTGACCGGTAGGCAGAGGAGTGGACTGTGGCGAGGAGAACCGGAAGCCGAAGCGCTGAAGGACCTGGTGCACCATGTGTGACTGAGTCAGAGTGATGGTGCGCCGTGCTCTGTCCCGGGTGATCTACAAACCAAGATAGCTGCACAGCTGACTCAGGTAAGTGCCAGTGTGTCTCTTCTGCAGCTCCGACTTCACAAGAGCCAATGCCTCAGAGTCATCAGTGGCAAAGACCAAGTCGTCTATGTACACAAGTATGTAGAAAGGCTTCAGCGAAGTGTCGGTGCACAGAAACAGCGACGGGTCAGCAGTCGAAGGAGCAAACCCAAGAGTCGCAAGTGTCGTCCTCAGTGTGTCGTGCCACTCACGAGGTGCCTGGCAGAGACCGTAGACTGGCCGTCGGAGGCTCCACTGAGTACCATCAGGAAACGACCCAGTGAAGTTAGGAGGACGGCGCAGCCAGATCTCCTCGTGCAGGTTGCCCTGTAAGAAAGCAGTGCTGAAGTCAAGAGAGTGAAGCTCATAGTCACGCTGAGCGGCAACGTGCAGCAACACCCAAAGAGTGGTCATCTTCGGGGTAGGGGAGAAGGTCTGGAAGAAGTCAACTCCCTGTCACTGACTAAAGCCTCGTGCAACGTAACGAGCCTTGAAGACAGGCGGAGAACCCGGCGGCCGCTTCACCCTGAAAATCCACATGTCATCGACGATGTTCGCCCCAGGAGGGGGAACTGCGTCGACGTAGGTGCCTGTGGACTTCCACGATGCCATCTCTGCGTCCATGGCTGTCTGCTACTGAGAGGAGTAGGGACCCGTAATCGCCTCTGCGTAAGAGCGCGGGGTCGGGATGTCCAGTGCGTCGGGGTCTCCCTCAGGTGCAAGCAGCATGGCCACGAGATGAGGTACAGCAGTTGTAAGACACTCAAAGTCCTCCTGCCTGTCCTCAAGGACGTCCGTGCGAAGAGCACACTCACCCCCGACAGACCGAGGACAGACAGACTCAGACTCAGCAACAAGACTAGTGGCGTAGTCTATACGACATGAAGCAGCAAAGTCAACAAGCTCAGCAACTAAGGCAGACGCAGCAGTGGACTCAAAAGAAGGGTTAGTGTCAACAGTGGCCAGTAGACGTGTGACAGTAGGGCTGGCAGCACGAACACGGTTAGAGTCAGGGTCTGGAACGTTAAGAAGAGAGGACGCCAAAGGAGACGGCAGGGTAACTCGATGTGGAACAGAGGAAGGACGAAGTGCCATAGTGTGCGTGCCGGGGACAGGTGGAGGACGAGGACGGGGAACATGACGAGCTCGGCGATCAGTGCGAACTAGGGAGGCAAGACAAGACACAGGCTCACGACGCTCTGTAAGGGAGGCTGGCTGCTCAGTGTAACGAGGGGGGGCAGGCAGCGGTGAGTCCGGAGGAAGGGCAGTGGACGAAGGAAGACTAAGAACCTGACGGAGCACCGAGGTAGGTGGTATCAGTGACAGCTGCGGCGGTGACAAGAACAACGGTCGTCGCTGCACAGTGCCTCGAGCACCAGTACCGCCAGCTCCAATGCTTCCAGTGTCAGCACCTCCAGCTCCAGGGTCTCCAGCTCCAGCGCCTCCAGCTCTAGCACCTCTAGGAGCAGCAACTCCAGTACCTCCAGTACCTCCAGCTCCAGTACCTCCAGCTCTAGTACCTCGAGCTCCAGTACCTGCAGTACCAGCAGCTCCAGGACCTCCTACTCCAGTACCTCCAGCGCCTCCAGCTCCAACGCCTCCAGCTCCAGCGCCTCCAGTGCCAGCGCCTCCAGCTCCAGGGCCTCCAGCTTCAGCGCCTCTAGCTCAAGTGTCCACAGCGTCAGTGCCTCCGGCTTCAACGCCTCTTGCTCCAGCGCCTCCAGCGGCAGGGCCTCCAGCTCCAGCAGCGCCACTCCGAAGGCGGGTGCGCCGAGCAAACCACTCACGCAGCTGCTGTGGTGAGAGAGGCTCCCGCCGGCTAGACCACTGCAGCGAGGCACCCGTAGGACCTCCAGCAGACGCAGCACCCCTCGGCTCGCCACCCCAAGGCTCCGCACCCCCAGACTCAGCACCCCCAGGCTCCGCACCCCCAGGCTCCGCACCCCTAGGCTCAGCACCCTCAGGCTCAGCACCTCCAGGCTCCGCACCCTCAGGCTCAGCACCCCCAGACTCAGCACCCCCAGGCTCCGCACCCTCAGGCTCAGCACCCCTAGACTCAGCAACCCTAGTAGCACCACCCCTAGCAGCACCAGAGTCGACAGCAGCCGGCTCCAAAGGCGGCAAAGCGAGTCGAAGTGGAAAACCCGGAGGGGTCTCCAAGCGTGGTGAGCAGCGGGGGGCCTCCGCGTCGTCAGCAGCAACGTCACCCCCGTCAGTTGGGCCAGAGGTGTCGGAAGTGACCTCGAACGGCTCAGCCAAGGGGAGTGGGTCTGCCTGTGACACACCTGAAGGAGCAGGACCCTGAGGGGGGAGGGGGTCTACCGGAGGGGGACATGGAGCGAGGAAGAGCGGTGGAGGGGGGAGAGGGGCAGTGCGGTAGGGGAAGAGATGGTAAAAGGGAACCGACTCGTCAAACGTGACGTCCTGAGAGGACAGGTTACGGCGCGTAGTGGGGTGGTAAAACTGCCATCCAGGCGCGTCGGTGGGAAAGCCAAGGAAGACGCAGGGAATGGCGTGAGCGGAGAGCTTGTCCGCGGTGGTATTGCGGACAAAGGCACGAGAGCCCCAGACCCGGAACCGCGACGCATCGCCAACCTTCCCCGTCCAACGCAGTGTAGGCGAGGTCTCCGGCAAGGAGACATGGGGCCAGAGGTTGAGCTGATGTGCAGCGTACCGGACCGCAAACGACCACAGAAAATGGGGAGCAGCCGCATGGATCATGGAGGTACGAGCCACCTCCATGACTAAGCCAATGCGGCGCTCAGCAATCCCATTCTGCTGCGGAGAGGCCCGAAGCGTGAACGACTGGAGAATGCCCTCCCCACGACAATAGTTCTGCAGGAGGTGGGAGGAGAACTCACCACCTCTGTCAGAGTGCGGACGTAGGACAGGAAGGTCCTGGCGGAATTGCTCGCGGAGCTGGAGACGGACAGCGCGGATCCAAGGGATCAAGACACCAGGGACCTCCCCCTTGCTGCGTAAGGGGAAGACCGTGGTGTAACGCGAGTAGTCGTCAACAACCAGCAGAAAGTATCGCTCGCGGTCCTGTCCATTGACGCGGGTTGGGCCCCACACGTCCATGTGGAGGGTCTGCAGGGGAGCAGTCGTCGGGGGGAATGAGGAGGAGTGAGAAGCGGCGCGCTGCCGCCCCTCGACGCAAGGAATGCAGGGTGGCGCAGGCGAGGGAGGGAGGGCAGGTAGAGACCTGGGAAGACCAGAGACAAGGAGGCGGGAGTGCATGCCACGGAGGCATGGCAGGGAGGGGTGACCAAGGCGGTGGTGCCAAAGGAGAGTCTGGTGCGTGAGGAGGCGACACGAACAGGGGGCTGCTACCTGACCTGTCGTGGACACCTGACCAGACGCAGCCACCTGAGCAGGCTCAGTAGTCAGTGTGTACAGGCTCGACCCAGGCCGACGGGTGAACGTGGCCAGGTGACGGGCCGTACGTGCACACGTGCAGATCGACACACGCTGACCCCCAGGAGTGGTGGTAGTGACCATCTCATCATGGAGCGCAGCAGTATTCACCAAGTTCGTAGAGAACGAGAGAAGGTGGAGACCTGAGAGTGAGCCAGACGGAACCGCCGGACACGGGAGAACAGTGGTGGAACGTGCAAGAACCGGGCCCCCTGAGGGGTCAGCCAGAGAGACTGCAACAGGTGCAGGGAGTGGTGTGACTATGGAACTGTCGCGAAAGAAACAGCACGAAGCACCTGAAGGTGTGCAAGGCCTCAGCAGGCGCAGTACCAGAGAGCAGACGCACTAGCCTCTATACCTGGGTCGGGCGGCACACACAGGTAACAGTCACCCTCAGCACTAACAGTCAAAGCATACATGGCAACAAGACTAACATCATAGTCAAGAGCAAATATATCCACATCGGTCCTAAGCAGCTCTAGCCAGCGGGGGAGCTCAGCCTCGTCGCCAAACTCTGCGCGCCAGGCATCGTCAAGACGGGAGAATCAGCGGTACTGAGTGTGACCGACCATCCCGCATGCCTCACCAGCTCGATTTCCTGTGCGAATGACGTACGGGCAGCGAACACTACCCCCAGACGCCCCATGCTGAGCAAACTACTCACGGCTGGGGCGTTAGGGTCTCGCGGGGACGCTGCTGCTGCCGCCTATGGCCTCCGCCAGAACCACCCTTCTGGACCGCTCCACCCCGACCGCCACCACTGCCGCCGCCACCACTCCCACTGCTGCCACCGCTGCCGCCACCACTCCCACTGCTACCACCACCGCCGCCACCGATGCCTCCACCCCCACCACCACTCCCACCACCACTACTGCCACCACCACCACCTCCACTGCCTCCACCACCGTCTCCACTACCGCCACCCCCACCACCCTTGCCTCCCTTGCCCTTGCCGCTGCGGCGCTTCCCACTAGGAGCAGACGCAGCCCCGACCTCCTCAGCACGAAGGAAGTCAACAGCAGTAGAAGAAGCGACAGAGGGGGCAAGGGGGGAGGGGGAACACCCCTCAAAGAGGGGAGTGCGAGGAGTGCCACGAGAAGCACCTACATCGAGTATGCTAGTCTCAGCTGCAAGGAGTTGCTTCTCGAGCAGGTTGACAGTGAGGTTTGTGGGGTCAATGGCAAAAAAGTGGTCCCTGACTGCGCGAAGAGAGTCAGGGAGGCGGGTGACGATGAAGTAGAGAGTGATGTACATGGGGGGTGGGTTCTTGTCTAGAAACTCGGCCCAGCGCGGTAGCGAGTGTCGCTAGTGCGAAGGTGGGTGATGAGGTCGTCGACTATGGAAAAGTCTGAAAGCTCAGGAAAGAGGTAGGGCAGGAGTAACGGCCTAGAGGCAGCAGAGGCAGGGGAGTATGAGTCGGCCTAGAGCAGCAGTGGCAGGGGAGGAGTAACGAGCAACTACAGCGTCAAACAGTGCCTTAGCAGTTTTGCCTGGCCATAGCGCGCGCGTTCGGCTAACAACAGGTGGTTGCGAACGGCAAGGCGAGCAGTAGCGTCGCGGGTGAGCCATTGTGAGCGAGTCGCACGGTCAGTCAGCTGTCTCGGGAGGAGCAAGAGAGGTCCCAGACGTGTGGTCAAACAAGGAGACGCCGTCCCTAGACTCGCTCTGTAGGTACAGCTGTAAGTCGTCTAGCCAGGTCTCAAACTGGATCGGACGGCCCTCAGAATCGAAGGTGAGAACACTAATAGAGGCCATAACGGGCAGAGAAGGGTGGCGCACGACCAGCAGGGCAGCACGCGGGCAAGGCAGGGTGGCGCGCAGGCAGCTGGGAGGCGCGCAAGGCAGGGCGGGGCGGCGCACGGGCACTAGGGTGGCGCGCAAGCCAGGGCGGGGCGGTGCGCGGCTAGGGAAGGGCGGCGCGCGGCCAAGGAAGGGCGGCGCGCGGCCAGGGCAGGGCGGCGCGCGGACACGGGGGGCGGCCCGACGGGCAGATCAGGGCGTGCGCGGGCGGCGCGACGCAGGGCAGGGCGTGCGTGGGACGGCGCCAGGGCTGACGTTTCAAATTAGACCTCCCTGATTTGGGGGAAATTTTTTTCCCCTCTATTATGAGTGCACATTTTTCAGAAAAATGCTACCCTGATTGCTCTGGGTTGAGAAAAAGTTAACTCTGATTGTTCAGGGTCGAGAATTGAACATCGAAATAGTAATGCGCCCTTTGTTACCCGGGAAAAATTCTCGCTCTGCAACAGGCCGCGCTTTGTGTTTCGGGCACACCTTGTGTTCGCTATATTCTACCAATTTACTTTTCTATAAAAGTATTATCCACACGTTTTAGCGCGGGGAAGAGACGAACGATTTCGGTCAACCAAACAGCTCGATTCGACATCACAAATGTGCCAATTCTTCAATTCGCCGATTACCTGAATTTCGCCAACATCGCTGTGGGAAACGCTAAAAACATTTCGGCAACTTCACGCTCACGCAATTACAACAGTAAACGACCTATTTGAATGTCGTGAATGTAACAATTAGTGAGTGTACTCGCCTGTCAGACATGCAGCTGTCCGTCGCTCACGCGCTCAAAAAAGAAGTGAGACTAGGTGCGAGCGAGGGTTCGGATCATTCAAGTCAAGCAATTAGGCTGAACCCTAATTAGCAATTAGTAATTAGGGTTCGCAATTAGTGGAGCAGCTCCAGAGAGAGCTCTGTTGCTTCCTCACTGCTTCTTTGCTACCCTGTCCTCTGATTTTTTCACTGTCACCTGCTGGCCCCACTGCGATACCTGAAGCTCAATCCATCAATTCATCAGTGCGTGAGCTGTGCGTGAATGTTTCTGTGCTCTGCTCTCTCTCTTGTGTTCTGCAGGGAGACAGAGGAGCCAGCACTGCGATACCTGGAGCTCAAGGATAGCATTAACTCAGACCCAGTGGATGAGCTTAGAGCAGCGGCAGAGGAGGCTGAGGTGGAGGGGGAGGCAGAGGAAGCAGAGGCAGAGGCAGTGGCAGAGGGAGAGGTGGCTGAAGAGGCTGCAGAGGAGACTGAGGAAGCAGCTGCTGAGGTGAGTACGCAAGCAAGTTGCGCCTGTATTTCCCTAAGTGCTCATGGGCTACAAATTGCTTTGTTTCTCGTTGGAATGATCAAACTGGTATACAATACTTGTGTGTGCCTTTTCTTTAACTGGGCCCTTCAGGAGGATTTTGGTGATGCGGATGCAACTGGCGAGGCAGGAGCTGGAGATGCGGATGATATTGACGATGACTGGGGCGAAGAGGATCCATGAAAATACTGATCATGTCACCAATGGGACCGGCAGATGACTGGAGGAATGACTGGACCAGCAATGCTGATTTGTATTTAGCAAGGATTTGGTCTTGAGTGGAAAACATGGTACCACTAAGGAATGCCACGTAGACCTGTCTCCTTGTGGGGAAGTCTGGTATAATTTTGATACAGGCTGGAAAAGAATTCATGTTAGTGAACAGAGACTGGTGTTCTGGCAACTACTGGAGTAGTGTATACGTAAGAGAGAATAGGTGTTCTGCGGTTTGCTGATAATGCGCATGCCCTTCCAACCAGTGCCCTAGATATCACACTTTTTATGCTGATTCAGCGTCCATTCAGACTTTTTTTTGGTACCAGGTATGAACTGTAAGAGTTTTTTTATGTACCTTCTCTGATTTTCCAGAGTTTTTTTTTATGTAGTGGCTGAAATTTCAGACACATTGTAGGGGTGTAGGCTGAGCCTCAGCCTTGTTTCGGGGGTGCACTCTGAAACGGGTACTGCAGGGGTCCGCCAGCCTGGCGGCGGCGTGTTTGCACTAACACCGTCAATCACGAGCGGGAAACGAAAATTTTCCCGAGCGCAGCACCGCACCGCACAGTCACGTTGTGCCAGGAATGCTGTAATTTGGCTCAATTCCAGCCAATCGCGGCTGCGCAGCAGGCAGTGTTGGCAAGATTCCTTGCCACCGCATAGCTCGCACCGCGCTGCACCCTGACAACACCACAAACATCCACCCCCTCCACCGTGCACCTTGCCACCGCATAGCTCGCAGCGCGCTGCAGCCCTCACGTCACCACATCCATGCACCCCACTCACCCCACCTTCCCAGCACCCACGACCAGGTACCGTGCATGCAGTGACCAGCAGGGAGATGAGCGGTCCAAATACGAGGACCAGTCATCTTCCTCATCGTCGCCCTTCATGGGGGTCACTCCGTGCCCTTCCTCGCTCGCTTCATTCAATTTCTTCGCCAGAGACTAGTGCTGGAACCCTTGTTTCAGACTCTCCCTTGCATTCGCAGAACCTGTGCTCGGCAGACTCATGGCAGCCACAGACGCTGCCGCCGAGTCGGCCGACGATGATGACGAGCCAGAGCGACTGCCTGCTCCAGACGCTTTGACCGGCCTGGACTTTCTTAGGTCTTGCTTACTGACGCATGTCCCACCGACTACTCCACCTTCGCAACCTAGCTCTAGCCGTCCTCCAGTTCCCGTGCAACCTGAACCAGTGCACACGGCCGTCACTGAACCAGTTGAAGCTGTGCCACAGTCTGTGCCCAATGATGCGTCCGCAGAAGCGCCGTCCCGTCCCGCACCACCGACGAAGCTGCGGTACCGTCAGACCACGTTTCCGTGGGTAACGCCTCCTCCTCCATCGACCGTTGAAGCTCCAGCGAGAGTCGAATCTCCCATGCAAGGCAGCTCAAAGCCCACCGACAAGTCTGACTCTGACAAGTTGGAGTTGAAGTATGAAGAAGCACACTTTTGGTTCAAAACAAAGTGGTCTACCGATTACGACTGGCTTGTTCTAACTAAAACCTCAACCGGTGCCCCCAGTTTTAAGTGCAGCATATGCCTGGAGTTTGCAGGACTTACAGGCAAGTGTGGACGGGGTGGTGAGGGCGCGACTGACGTGCAGACGCAGGCCTTCAAGAAGCATGAAGGCATGGTGAAGCATCGATTCGCGCTGAAGCGGCAGGAGGACCTCCTCCAGAAGTATGGCGATCAGCAGCGCATCGACCTTCACCCAAAAGCGCAGGACAAGGAGATGTTGCAGATCTCTGCGTCGGTGGAGTCGCTGTACTTCATGAGCTCGTGCAACGAGCCATGGACGCTTGGATTCGGCTTGTGCGCTATCTCGCGAAGAAGAAGGTGCCCGGCTTTCCAGAGCAGGGCTACGGCACGTACTATAACACGTAAGCTTCTTGCTTTAACCACCGCATCAGTTGGTTCCCCTTCTTGCACATTTGCTAACTGCTTCTGGTTTGTTTTTTCTTTTACAGGTACGGCTTTGGAGAGTTAACACAAGCAATTTCCACATGGCTCCAAACAACACAGCTGGATCACCTTCTGACGAGCCCCTTCATCGGGATCACACTGGACGAGAGCACAGGCCGGCGGCGCGGCAAACACATGATCGTGTTTGCAACCTTCCCGCGCGACAAACAAGTTGTGACCGAGTTCTTTGTTCACCTCACGGTTGAGAAAGCTGACGCTGCTTCCCTCTGTAGTTTGCTGCTCTCCCACATCAGGGCTGTCGGCGTGGACCTTCGCCGGATTTCGGGAGTGAGCACGGACGGCGCGATGGTGATGGTGGGGGCCCACAACGGTGTGGTGGCTCGTCTTTGGATGCTCATCCCCAACCCGGTTTCATTCCACTGCATCGCTCACAGGTGCATTGTTGTTGCTTATGTTTGCATAACCGATTTACAGTTACATGCGATGCTAATCCTGTTGTTTGTACGTGTGGCAGGGAGGCTTTGGCTGCCAAAGCCGCTGCAGAGTCCATACCCACCTTCAACATGGTCGACGACGTCATCCGCGCCGTCGCTGAGTACTTGGGGCGATCTTCACCGTGGCATCAGCGGTTCATGGAGCTGCAGGAGGTTTTTACCTCCACCAACCTCGAGGTGCAGGGGATCCACGAGGTGGGGTGGCTTTCAAGGGGTGCTGCGGTCGCCCGCTTCGTCGAGGTCCTCCCAGCCATCATGGTGATGTTGTCGGAGTGGAAGGACAAGACGATGTACGAGCTCGTCACGTCCTACCGGTTTCAGTTTCTGCTCCGATTCCTCGCGGACGTTCTGGACCTCCTCAACATCCTGTCGAAGGTCTTCCAGCATCGTGAGGTAAGATCGTTTTTACTCGTGTGGTTTTCTCTTAACCGGAAGCCGTGCACTTACTAAAACTTCCTGTTGATGTGGCAGCTCGACTACCCACTGGTGCACAGACAGATTGTGCGCACAACATTACTCCTGGAGAGTCGGTACATCGACTGCGAAGATGACTTCGGCGGCGGGCCTAACGAGCGGCTTCATCGATTCATCGAGAAGCATGGGCCGAAGGGGACACCGGAGGTGGTGGTGGAAGGCGCGTCATCGGATGGGAGTCTCAACCGCTTCAAGATCACCCTTCAGGAGCGCCGAGTGGCGAACTATCTCGGGGCGGGCCATCACGATGCGTGTGTGGCGCTCTGCACCGACTTTGCCGAGGGCCTTGTCCGAGAGCTCCAGTCTAATTTCGGCGACCTCGACTGGCGTGCGGCTTTTCATACCTGAGGAGTGGCCTCCGAATTGGGAGAGGAGCGCACGGCAGGCACAGTGTCTTGAGTGGCTGTTATCGCTAGTCATTCTGTTCCGCGCCGATGACTGTGACGAGATTTTGCCAGGTCAGTTGAAGATGTGATCCACGTTCGCCTGCTTGTTATTCCGTCCGTTACTAATCCCTAGCCTTGTCTAATGATTCAGGCATTGACAAGAAGCATGCCGTGAAGGAGCTGCGGACTCTGTGCCCAGTCCTGGCCAAAGCTCCCAAGAGCGAGCGCAAGTTCAACACTGGATTGACCGCAATCCTCAAGACACCTGACTGGGAGCAAGCCTACCCCAACCTCGTCAGACTCTGGGTGGCGATTGCAGTGTTGCCTCTCAGCACCGTCGAGTGCGAGAGAGGATTCTCACGCCAGAATCTCATCAAGACGTGGCAGAGGGGTAGTTTGAAAGATTGTAGGTTCAGTGACTTGCTGTGTATGTCCATGCTAGACTATGAGCTGGACGCGTCGGGGGTAGTAGAGATCTGGCGCAGCTATAAGAAGCGCCGGCCAGTGACGGCACCTGCTGCTAGACACAGGGAGCCCCAGAGAGCTGGGAAGGAGGCTGTAGAGGAGCCAGTAGTTAAGTCGGTAGTTGTAGAGTCACATGTGACAGAATCTGACTCAGACAGTTGATTGAAATGTTTTCAAGTGCAGTATAAAAAACTGGCAGCCTCCAAAATTAGTGACACACTGAACTTTCAGCAAAAAAAAAAAAAAAAAAAAACTGTTGTCTGAACTTTCAGACTAAAAATTGCATGCAACTCTGACTCACAGAGTTCAAATGAGGGTACACTCTGACCCCTCAGTGTGTCCTAAAACGAATCTAGGGCCCTGGCAGGGTGTGCGCGGGGCGGCGCGACACAGGGCAAGGCGTGCGCGGGGCGGCGCAATGCAGGGCAGGGCAGGACGTGCGCGGGCAGTGCGCCGCATGTCAGATTATGTTATTTGTCTAGCCTGCAGTGGGGTGCTCAATAGTGAGTACAACCCCTTTAGGGTTTCCTATATGTATCCTGCTGCTTGCTAGTTCAAATCATCATTCCCATTCTCACTTCTCCAATTCTCCTTCGTATACCACAAACCCTAGTCCTAGGGCACAACCTACCTACTCTATGTGTGGGCCTAGGCTACTAAGCCTAGGCCCCACTCCTAGTATTCCTGACATGGTATCTAGAGCGGGCAAGATCCTGCTGCCTAGCTCAACGGGCCCACCAACTGCTTCCGCTGCCCTACTGTTCGCCGCGCGCTCCGTGGTGCGCGGCACTGGATTTTTCTTCCCGCCACGCGCTTTGAGCGTCTGGCGGCTTATTCTACCCGCCGCGCGCTCGGGGCGCGCGGCGGTTATCCCGTCCGTCGAGGCGCCCTCCGGGGGGCCTGCGTGCTGCTCCCTGCCGTCGCATGGCGCGGCGCCTTCAGGGGGCCCGCCCCTGCTCGTCGCGACGCCCCCCCCTGGGTGCCGCTCCTACTCGTCGCGGCGCCTTCCGGGGGCCCGCCTGCTGCTCTCCCCCCGTCGCCCGTCGCTCGCGACACCGCCCCTGCAGCAGCTCGCGACGCCGCCCCTGCAACAGCGCGCGAGCCGCCCCTGCGCCAGCGCCATCGCTCCTGGAGCGGCCACCCCTGGTGCAGCCGCCCCTGGACTCGCCACCCCGCCCCTGGAGCCGCCGCCCCTGGTGCAGCCGCCCCTGGACCCGCGACGCCGCCCCTGGTGCAGCCGCCCCTGGACCTGCGCCGCCGCCCAGGGAGCAGCCGCCCCTGGTGCAGCCGCCCCTGGACCTGCGCCGCCGCCCCTGGAGCAGCCGCCCCTGGTGCAGCCGCCCCTGTACCCGCGACGCCGCCCGTGGAGCAGCCGCCCCTGGTGCAGCCGCCCCTAGAACCTCAGTCGTCGCCCCTGGAGCAACCGCACCAGCAGCAGCCGACCATGCAGCTGCCCGCGACGCCGCTCCTGGACCCTGTGCAGTCGCGCTCAGTCTCACTCGCGCCCTCGTGCGCCCTACCCTACCTGCTCCGCGCTGTTGCTCTGCACGCGCGGTTGCCCGCGCCCTCGTGCGCTCTACCCTACCTGCTCCGCGCTGTTGCTCTGCACGCGCGGTTGCCCGCGCCCTCGTGCGCTCTACCCTACCTGCTCCGCGCTGTTGCTCTGCACGCGCGGTTGCCCGCGCCCTCGTGCGCTCTACCCTACCTGCTCCGCGCTGTTGCTCTGCACGCGCGGTTGCCTGCGCCCTCGTGCGCTCTCCCGCCCCGGCCCTCCCCCCCCCCTGCGTCCCCTGGACAGGAGGGTGTGGGGGTGGCGGGTGTGGGGGTGCTCCTTGTGCGTCGCCCCTACCTTCTCCTCCGTCTCCCACTGCTGCAGCTGCCGCTGCGGGGGGGTGGATGTGTGGGAGACGAGGGAGTGGCGCTAAGGGGGTGATGTGGGCGAGAAGCGAGTGGTGACACTGGGGGTGAGTGTAGGGGGGAGTGAGACAGTTGGAGGAGGTTGCAACCTGGTGCTCCTGGTGCCCGTGTGTCTGCAACTTCAGTCGTCGCCTCCTCTCTTCTCTCCCTCCACAGTTCCTCCTCCTCCTCACTGGCCTCCTGTGACTGCCACTAGCTTTGCTGATAATTGTGAACTATTGCTGTGACTTCTCACGTGTGCTGATTACACCCCACTTTGGCTATGGGGGTGTGTCAGATTATGTTATTTGTCTAGCCTGCAGTGGGGTGCTCAATAGTGAGTACAACCCCTTAGGGTTTCCTATATGTATCCTGCTGCTTGCTAGTTCAAATCATCATTCCCATTCTCACTTCTCCAATTCTCCTTCGTATACCACAAACCCTAGTCCTAGGGCACAACCTACCTACTCTATGTGTGGGCCTAGGCTACTAAGCCTAGGCCCCACTCCTAGTATTCCTGACACCGCAGGGCAGGGGAGGGCGTTCGCGGGCGGCGTGACGCAGGGCAGGGTGTGCGCGGGGCGGAGTAACGCAGGGTAGGGCAGGGCCTGCGCAACTGGTGGGGTACTATTCGGTGGGCCCTAAACGAAACGGTCCTGGAACAGGACCTGCTCTGAAACCATGTCAAGAAACTGAACGAGATTGTGTGCATTGAGAGAAAGCTGAGTACAAGTACTAACCCTAATTGGGTTGTACCCCTTATGGGCTACCCCACTACAGCCTACACAATATAAGCATTACCATGTTTTGACACCTAGTTTCTTAGAACGAACACCTCCATGACTCTACCGTCATCGCCCGGATATAAGACATATATGTCTTATCTCGTACACGGGCAAAAATGCTTGGGTTGTCTTGTATCTAGGACGGTTTAGGGTGTCTTATAAGTCTTATAAATGGACAAGAGATACCCCCTCGTTATACAATTGCCCCTAGCCTTTACACTTGCTTAACCCTGTTGGGCTGAGACAGCCCTTAGGATCTTTTGCAAGGGTAAACTCTGGGTAGAGATGATGTAATAGCGGAAGCTTTAATGATGTAATTGTGAACCACCTTGCGCTAGTATGTGAGGGCAAAGTAAGTTGATTAAAGCAAAGAGATACAAGCATTTATATAAGAGTACAAGGAATATGAAGAGAAACAATTATAACTACTTTACTGTTTGCTGTTGCGATTCGATACAGTGACGACTCGGGCAACCGCTCTGTAGCGAGTGAGTTGTGTGTCCTTGCTGTCGTGTTGTATTTGTCAGGTCAAAGGTCGCTGACCTTTGACTTTCGCGTAACCTCCAACAGTTACTTTCAACCTCCGAGGGTTGACTCGCCGGTGTTTCGATATGCTTCGCTTCGCTTGTGCCATAGTGTTTCGACACGACAGAGGCACTTAGGATTCATTGTTTCCAACACTCCCCTTCGCTTCTGGAGTGTCGCTGCTGGTGACGTGGCTCTGTCCAGTCAGCAGCATGCAGTACTCGAATTTCTGTTTTCCGAGCTTCTTGGTCAGGTAGTCAGCTAATATTGGATGTGGGGCAGTATGACAGTTCAAGCCTTCCTTTTTCGATCTCGTCCTTCACGAAGAAGTATCGCAGGGCGATATGTTTCGTCCTGTTCGCGAAGCCGCTTTTGTTGGCTATACGAATTGCCGACTGGTTGTCGCAGAACAGGGTGAAGCTGGGTAACTGAGCCAATTTTGCTTCTTCCAGCAGTTCGCGAAGATAGAGTCCTTCCTTGGTGGCTGAGCAGAGTGCGATGTATTCTGCTTCAGCTGAGGAGAGAGCAATTAGTTCCTGTTTGCTCGACTGCCAGGAGATAGGACCGATAGGCTCGAAGCGGTAGATGTAGCCGGTGCGCGAGCGCCTGTTGTCGGAGTCGCCGGCATGATCGGCGTCGACGTAGCCGATTAACTTAGGCGTTGTAGTTGCGTTCTTGTGGTATGTTAGGCCGATCGTCGGAGTGCTGACGAGGTAGTGGAGAGCGCGGTTGAGTTCTGCCATATGTTCTGCTTCAGGCTTCTTCAGGTAGGTTGCGAGCTGGCTTGCGGAGTATGATAGATCCGGACGGCAGGTGACGGCTGCGAAGAGAAGGCAGCCCAGTTTCCTCTGGTAGTCGCGTATGCCGGCGGGTTTGAGTAGAGTAGAGCCTTCTTTGATTTTTCCTGCCGTGTAGCGGTATGGCGTGGAAATGGCGGGGGCGTGAGAGCGAAGCGTTTGGCGTCTTTCTCTTCCCTGATGTTGAGACCGAGGTACTGTGTAACGGTAGATGAGACCGTTAGCATGAGGTCCTGCTGCAGCTCCCCTTTGAACCAGGTAGTGACGCTGTCGGTTGAGCCGATGTAGAGGAGATCGTCTACGTAGACGATTAGCAAGATGTAATCTGCGCCTTTCGTGAGCCGGTACATGCCCTGATCGTGCGGTAGCTGCTTGAAGCCGATGCGAATGAGGCGAGCGTGCAGGTATTGTTGCCATAGCCGCGGAGCTTGCTTGATGCCGTAGAGCGACTTGATCAGCTGGCAGACGTGATTGGGCTCTCCGTTGGAGCCGTGCGGTAGCTCCACGAAAATTTCTGCATCAACGGGTGCATAGAGAAATGCGTTTGCGACATCGATTTGTCGCAGTTTCTTCTTCTTCATGGCGGCGATCGCGAGGAGGATTCGTAGCGACGTGTGTTGACTGACCGAAGGTTTCGGTGAAGTCGCGTCCGTGTTCTTGGTCGAAGCCGCGCACGACCCAGCGCGCCTTGAATTTATCAATGGTGCCGTCGGCCTTCGTCTTCACGCGGAAGACCCATTTCCCGGTGAGAATGGTCTTGTTCCGTGCTACGCCGATAGGGACAATTTTCCACGTGTTGCGCTCCTCTAATGCCTTTAGTTCTCTGTCCATGGCTTCGCGCCATTTTTCTTTATGCTCCCCCCCCAGAGCCTGCTGAGCTGTTGCAGGCTCCTTAGGAACGGTTGCGCCGTGGACTGCGGTGACGAGTCCAAGTATCTGGAGTCCACTCTGTGTGTAGCGGGGGAGTGTGGTGTCCTCGGGATAGACTGCTTCGTCTCCCGCTTCTGGTGTAGGATTGAAATTTGGTCCTACGCGTTCTGCTTCGTCGGTGTTGACTTGTGCAGGTGTAACGTAACCCTCGTCGGCGAGGTCGTAGAAGACGTCGGCGTTGATGCTTTCGCGAGGATTTTCGTCATCCATTGGGACATCCACGGAGCAGTAAGGGAGAGGTCCGGCTTCCTCCGAGGCTCCCTCCACGTTCTGCTCGTCCCAGTCAGCTTCGTCTTCTGCCGAGGCGAAGGCTCGGTTCCCAAGAAATCCGCCCGAGAGGTCAGGTCTGTTTTCTTCGACGTACATGAGGTGAGTTCCGAGGGTGAGGTTCTCGTAGAAGATAACATCACGTGCTGCTACTGTTTCCTTGCTGTTGATGTCGAAGATTTTCCATGCGTTGTAGTGTTTTTCGATGCCCAGGTGTAGTCCCCACTGTGCGCGTTGAGAGAATCGTCCAGCTCGTGCAGATGGAGGTCGGTACTGTACCATGCAGCCAAAAACTCTCAACATTTTTGTGCTGCCCAATTTTCCTGTCCACAGCAGATGCGGTGATGCGTTGTTCGGGAGCGATGATGACGAAAGCAGGTTGTGCAGCATCACGGCGTGGTCCATTGCTTCGGGCCACTGGTGGTTGGGCAGGTGCATGCCACGTAGCAGCTTGCGCATGGTGGCTTGGAGCGTCCTGTTCATCCGTTCTGCTACACCTTGTTGTTGGTGGGCGTAGGGAAGAGAGATAAGCCATTTGATCCCTCTTTCTGCCAAGTACTGCTTGAACCTCTGTGAGGTGTATTCTCCTCCCCCGTCTGACTGAAAACTCTTTAGCTTGACGCCCGATTCCCTTTCTGCTACGGGGAGCCACGCGACGAAGGCTTCGAAGGCCATGTCCCTGCTCGGAAGGTTGAGATGCCACACGTAGCGTGTCGCGGCGTCGATGAACGTGATGGTGTAACTGTAGGCGTTTTGTCCGGGTTCACGGTTGTATAATATGTCGCTGTACACCTTTTCCAGAGGTGTGTACGCAGGTGCGCTTGGATTGTGATGCGAGACGAACGGCTGATGCGGTAAGTCAGCTTCAGGGCAGGTGAAGCACGTTCCACGGGCTCGCTGAAGTTCTCTGCCGTCGGTCAGTAGGAGTGAGTCTTTGTCGAGCACTCCTGCTCTTATCGTGTTGTTTAACACTGTGTTGCTTGGATGTCCCATTCTTGCGTGCCAGGTTCCTTCAGTGGCGCGATGTCCGGGTGATCGTCGATACAGATCGGAGTTGGAGTAGAAGCCGGCAGTGACGTTGGTGCTTCGGTGGACTTCTCGTGGTGCCGGTTTTAACTGTTGTGCGGGTGTCGGTGGCGAATCGTCGATGAAGATTGGTGCCGTTGAAGGACCAGCGATTGGTGTCGATGTTGCCGCTGCTGCTGTTGTTGTCTCTGCTGCTGCCGATGTTGCTTCTGCTGCTGCTGATGTTGTTTCTGCTGCTGCTGATGTTGTCTCTGCTGCTGCCGGTGTTGTCTCTGCTGCTGCCGGTGTTGTCTCTGCTGCTGCCGATTGTTGAATTGTTGCTAACGCTCTTGTTCGTTCTGTCTCAGGTATCGTGTGAGAGTGCCAGAAACCACCGGGGCTGAAGTCTGGGTCAAGATCTGGAGGATGTGTCCAAGGAGCAAAGCTGACGATGCCGTCGCTGTTGGCGGTGCCAAGATCTGGAACAAAATCAAGAACGAAGACGTTGTTCTTGAGAATCGCTTTTCCGATGTAGAGGCCGCCCTTCCCGTGGTACAGTTTGAACTCCTGGGTGGTGCTGTCTGCTTCAAGGTGAATACCCTTCGTCATCAACTGACTGACGCTCAGTAAGTTGTAGCCGAGGCCTTCTGCGATTAAGACCTTAGACATCTGTAGAATGACATTTGTCTCTCGTGACTGAAGTTGTACCACGCCTTGTCGTCGTGTGCGCAGGTTCTGATTGTTGGCGACGGTGATGACGACTTCGCGTTGGGGTTGGTATTCTCGCTGCACGAAGCGTCCTGAAGAGCACATGTGCTGTCCGCAGCAACTGTCCAA
The DNA here is from genome assembly GCA_947470075.1 of Closterium sp. Yama58-4. Taxonomy (NCBI): domain Eukaryota; kingdom Viridiplantae; phylum Streptophyta; class Zygnematophyceae; order Desmidiales; family Closteriaceae; genus Closterium; species Closterium sp. Yama58-4. The sequence continues at coordinate 20,698 of CANIUD010000234.1, read as the reverse complement.
GAACCAGGTGTCTTTCCCGGATGGTTCGCTTTGGGCGATGGCTGCGTACGTTGGGTTCGGTTGAAGTGATTCGCGGCGGGGCGTGCTATTGTCGGCCTGTTCTTCCGGTGAGAAATGTGGCGGTGATTCAGTGACGCAGGAGTCGGTCAGTCTTGCCATACAACTGACGATGTTCCTTGCCCCTTGTGCAGGTTGTCTTGTTGGTGTCGTTGAAGCTTGAACCTGGGTCGTGGGATTCGCTTGTGTTGAGGCAACTTGGCTGCTTGAAGGTCGAAGCTGTCGCTGCGGTGGTGTTGACTGTTGTCGATTCGGGCAATGCGTGCGCGGGTGCCCAGGTGTTTTGCAGATGTGGCAGAACGGAGGTACGGGTTTTGGTTGTTGTTGTTGTTGTTGTTGTTGTAGCGTCGCTGAGTGTGGAACGCGAATTCCGGTACTGATGTTTTTCTCTTGTGTCTTTCTTCTTGCAGGTCCATGTCTTGCTGCTCGGCGTGGATTTCGGCGCAGAGCGCTGCTTCGGAGATTCTTCCGTGGGCTCGGAGAATGGCCTTTGTGGCGCGCCATTGAGGACCGAGACCGCCGATGATGACTGTCACGAAGGCGTCTTCAGATATCGACCCTCCGCATCGAAGAAGCTTGTCGCGCAGCTCGCGACATCGGCTGATATACGCCATTCCCTTCTCGCCTGGTTTCATTTCGACCGTTGTCAATTGCGCCATTAACCGACTCTGGTTTACGCTGTCTGTTGCTTGATACAGGTTCTTCAAGTGGCTGTATGCGAGCTCCGCGGAGTTGCCGTAACCTCGGTAAGACCGTATATTCTGCTGCTGAGTCGGTGTGATGTTTCTCAGTAGGATTGTGTACGCCATCATTGACTGATAGGTGTACTGCTGCTTCTCGTACTGTGTGCCGTTTGTTGGGTATGGCAGGGACCCGTCAAAGAAGCCAAGTATCTGCGTCCCTTCCATCATCAACTCGAATTCGAACGACCAGGTGAAGAAGTCCTTTCCATCGAAAGGCCTTGATGTTTGCAGCTTTAAAACATGCGCAAACTGCGGCTGAACTTGCAGTGCGTCCAGTGGTCTTTCTTGTCCAGGTGGAGGCTGCGGGTGCGGCATGAAGCTGATGGACCCGCGCTCGTACGGAGCAAAGGTAGGCTGTTGCTGTTGATTTCCGCGCGCGTATGATGAGCCATCAAGGCTCATCGGAGTCACGTCGTTGTTGTTGTTGTTGCTTGATTGCGCAGGTCCCGATTGCTGGTGTTGCTCGTAGAAGGACATGAAGGAGAAAAACTTCTCCATCATGCTCTGGTCGAAGCTGGCAGGTTGAGTTGCAGGGGTCTCGGTAGATGTTCCCCTTGGTTTGGTTGTCGTACCCTCCTCTGTCTGTAGGCCAGAGGCAGGAGGTGGAGTAGGAGTAGTACCCTGGGAGCCGTTAGAAGAGCTCCTCTCCTTTTGTGTTGCCATGTCTTGTGATGACTTGATAGTTTTTGAATCTCCCTTGTGAGCTCTCATACCATGTTAGGCTGAAACAGCCCTTAGGATCTTTTGCAAGGGTAAACTCTGGGTACAGATGATGTAATCGCAGAAGCTTTAATGATGTAATTGTGAACCACCTTGCGCTAGTATGTGAGGGCAAAGTAAGTTGATTAAAGCAAAGAGATACAAGCATTTAAGGAATATGAAGAGAAACGGTTATAACTACTTTACTGTTTGCTGTTGCGATTCGATACAGTGACGACTCGGGCAACCGCTCTGTAGCGAGTCAGTTGTGTGTCCTTGCTGTCGCGCTGTATTTGTCAGGTCAAAGGTCGCTGACCTTTGACTTTCGCGTAACATCCAACGGTTACTTTCAACCTCCGAGGGTTGACTCGCCGGTGTTTCGATATGCTTCGCTTCGCTCGTGCCACAGTGTTTCGACACGACAGAGGCGCTTAGGATTCATTGTTTCCAACAAACCCGTACACACAAATAGGTGTCGTATAAAAAGGCTAGCCTGTTTATAAGAGACACCCGTATAATAGACAACCCCTGTCTACTATTCAACACTGTCTTATGTCCGGGCGATGACGGTATTAGGGCGTGTTCCTACGGCCCCCTATCAGGCCGCCTCCTATCAAGCGAAAAAATCACACTGAAATTGACGCGAACCCTATACCCTTCGCGCATTTTACCAGGCAAGTCTGATAAGAGGTTGGCCTGATAAGGGGCCGTAGGAACACGCCCTTAGACTGCCAGCCAGGTATGATCCATGATTCCATAGGCTGATGGCAGAGCTGATCCTTCGCACGCAATGAATAAAAAACTCAAAATCTTGTCCACCATCAACCCTCAAGCTCCCATGCTGTTACCGCTACACATTCTAAAGCACACCATGTTGGACTGCTGCAGTAGACGCAGAGCCGCGTCACACCTCTCCTCCCACCGCCCAGCATTCACACCCCGATCATGCTGCTGATCACCCTTTTCATCCCCATGACCCTCTATCGCTTCTCTAAGCTCTAAATAGGCCTGCACCACTAAAGCCATGCCACCAGCACACGTGAATTCCTCACCCCCTGCGACCCCTTTTCCACCTTCCCTTCTCCCCCTTGCCTTGTCAGCGCATACCCGAGCCTCTGCAAGGTCGCCCTTCATGGCGTGCAGAGCAGCCAGATTCACATACACGCTCTCCCTCCACTCCCTCCATTTCCCCCCTGCTGCTGCTGCTGCTGCTGCTCCTGCGGCTCCTCCTGCAGCTGCTGCGCCTGATGCTCCTCCTGCCGACCCTGTGCCAGCTGTGGGAGGCGAAGCTTCCAGGAACTCGACAAGGCACTCGGAGAGAAGGCTCAGGGCGTCGGCAGGGCGGCCCAGGAGGCAAAGAGCCTCTGCTGCGTACATGCGCAGGGCGCTGCGCTGCCACGGGTCCGAGCTCCTGTCAGAGCTAAAAGTTTTCTGTGAGGTATGCTGTGTGCGTGGGTCGTTTGCGGAGTGAGGGGGAGGGTTGTTGCGGGTGTTGAGCAGGGAGAGCGCGTGTTGGGTGGTGGCAAGGCAGGCAAGGTGGTTGAGGAGGGAGAGCTCCACCCACGCGAGCTGGCTCAGGGCTGAGAGGAGCACATGGCGGTGGGCGGCGGGCAGGAGAAGTGGGGGAGTGAACGGCTTCTGGCTGCTGGTGGTGCTACTGCTGGTGCTGCTGCTGTTGACGGTGCTGGCGGCGCTGGGATGAGGGGGGTGCGAGAGCAGCAGATGGACAGCGTTTTTGAGACACATGCGCGCCAGGGGAAGAGGGTCCAGGCCCAGAGAGGACGACAGAGAGAGTGAAAGCTGATGTTGGAATTCTGCTGTGTCTGTACTGCTTGTTGCGTCTTTGGTACCGCTGCTGCTGATTTTGCTGCTGGCGTCGCTGCTGCTGCTGTGCTTAAGCGGACTGGTTGGTGATGCTTCTTGCTTCCCCGAATCGCCGTGAGTTACGCTCGCTCCTGCATCCCCTCGCACTCGCCTCGCCATGAGATCAGCAAGCCCGCTGAGGGCCGTCGATTCACCTGCTCCAGCGCCGTCGCGAGCCGTCGATTTGACTGGAGAGCTTCTGTCCGTGCTTTCAGCGTGAACCCCTGTTTCTGACTTGACTTCGGATCCGTCGCCGCGCGTGCCAGCTGGCAGCAGGACATACTGCCACGTGTCCTCGTTCCTTCCGCCGCTCATCACGGTCACCGTCATGCTGCTGGATCTAAGTGAGCCTTGCTGCTTTTGATTATCGTCCTGCTCCTCTTGCTGCTTTTCATGATGATCTGCCTCCTTCTGCTGCTTCACATAATAATCCCCATCCTCCTGCTGTTGCTGGTGGGCGAGAATGCAGCACTCTGCCAGTCGAAGCCACAACAGCGGCCAGTCACAGAAGACGCGCGAAACCTCCTGGAAACATCGCGCGGCCTTGACGGGATCGCCGCTGAGAAGCATCTGCAGGCCGAGCTGGTACACCAGCCGCGCTGCGTCGCCGTTGTTCTGTGCAAGCTGTGCTGACGTGTCGCGGCTGCGGGACATTACTTCCACGTCGGTACATTTTCTGGCGAGACTACCAGTATCCATTCACCTTGAATCGTGATCTTTCTGCGCTATCGACACAAGGCTTAGAGCAGCTCTAAATTCGCGATTAGAATCTCTAAGTGCAAGTCTAGATTCGTCTACAGATATAAGCGCTGTTTCACTAGCCAATTGTTGACTACGCCTCGCGCCTCGTCGTAGGACTCTAGTTACGCACTCAGGGTTTCGTCTGGGACACCTTCAGTATTCTCAGCTGCGACAACTCGCGCTTGGCCCCAAAGCGGACCGAACTGGACTCGTCTCGTGTCAATAAACCCAGGAAAACCCGAACCGCGACAACTTCAAAGGTGCCGAACTTTCATTGCCCACCTCTCGCCCTAGACTAGATTCCCAAGGACTCTTAGTTTCCCAGCCAGGTGTTACCTAGTCTAGAATCGAGGTGCGATGCGATTCCTTGGTGCTTGCTTGATTGATGTATTCATTGGATTGGGTTCTGATTGAAATTATTCTGATGGCGTGATGTGCTTCATTGAGTTATCTGCAGTAAAGTTGCATAAACTTTAACTTGTATTTTTACAAGAATCTTATAGCCAAAAACTGATGGGGCTTCAAGCGTGGATTTTTCCTAGCCAACTCGGAATATTTTACACCTCTGCCGCCGCAAAGCCGCAAAGCTGACGGATGCTCGCTCGGCCTCGCGGTGCGCTGACGTGGCACAGCTGGTTGAGTGTGACGGCGTAAGTAGGCTAGTACAGCTCTTAGGTGCCCACTAAGGAGTTCTTCTGCTTCACCTCCCAGACCCCAACTCCACGCCAATTGTAGAACAGAACGTCCCCCAGTTCTCAAGCAGTAGGCGACTTTATCAAGGCTCATTCAGCGCCAACGAAACTTCCCACTCGATCCGTATCTGATCCGCATCGTATCGTATCGTATCGTTGCACTCCTGAAACTCCACGCGACAGTAGAGCACTAGTTAATTACCAAGACAGCTCAGCAGCCAATAGCGCCTCCGCAGGCGTAGCTCTCATGACGCTCCTTGCAGTATGCCGCCGCGCTACCAACATTTGCTGTACTGCCGGAGCAATCTCTCCCCTACGTTGTTATAATAACGGAGCGCGTAATACGGGGGCGGTGTTTCTCCAGATGACTCACGTCTGTTCCTGTAGCAGTGGTTTGTCCTCCCTCTCTCAGAACCGAACCGCGTTCGGCTCGAAGCTCCACCGTAGTGGCCATAGCCGCGTGGCGACTCAACTCCACGTGGCGACTCAACGCCACGTGGTTCGATTATCCATCAATGCCAGCTCATCTGCCAGCTCAGCAGCGACGGTGTCCACATCTGCCACTTCAGCAGCCCCCGTGGCGCTAGACCCTTCGTACGGGAGTAAGGAGGTGATTAAAGTTGACACGCGCGTCTACCAATACATCCTGGAACACACCCGAGAACCTGAGGTGACTATAAGGAGTGTGACCTGGTGGTGTGACGGTAAGAAGTGGGACTGTAAGAGGTAATCTTTTCATGTCTGGGATGTCTCACAGGCTATTAGCAAGAAACCCGCTTTCCAATGTTCCGCATTCCCCCTCTGCTGCAACCACTCTCGCCCACCCTCTCTCTCCATCCCCGTTCACTGTGACCATAACTATGCCATGCCCAGTAACCTTTCCCATGCGCGCTTACCTTGTCTCCCTGCCCCAACCGGAAACAGCCTTCTGCGGCGCCTCAAAACTCTTACCTTGTCCCCTGCCCTGTCGAATATTACTGCCATGCTGCAGATTCTAGCTGAGCTGAGGAGGGAAACTGCCACCATGATTGGCAAAGAGATGCAGGTGAGGAGTAAGGCTATAACTTATACCCGCTATAAGCAGGTGCAGGGTGCAGATTCTTGCCGAGCTGAGGAGGAAAACGGCTACCATGATAGGCAAGGAGATGCAGGTGATGAACTACCATGCGTCATACCCGATATAAACGAGAGGTGGTCTTTTACCCGCTTGATTAAGGGCTTGTCTTGTCCCCGTTATAAGCAACTGAAGGGTGAAGTTGGGCTCAAAAGAGAAACCGCCACTACGATGGGCAAGAAACCGCCACTTCCCTCGCTCCCGCCCCAATCCAACCCATCCCATCCCATGCCACCCCATGCCATTCCATGCCATGCCATCCCATCCCAACCCATGCCATCCCGTCCCAACCCATCCCAACCCCCCCCATCACAGCCCATGCCATTCCATGCCATCCCATCCCATCCCATCCCATCCCATCCCATCCCATCCCATCCCATCCCATCCCATCCCATCCCATCCCATCCCATCCCATCCCATCCCATCCCATCCCATGCCACGCCATCCCATGCCATGCCACCTATGCCTGGTCGTGCTGGTGCACCTCATGGGGGCCAGGCAGTGCATTCACACACCTTTGCTTGCTTGCCCTGCCTGCCTGTCCGCCACCATCCCTGCAGGTGTCCCCAGAGCAGGGAGCGTTCCTGGCCATGCTGGTGCGGCTCATGGGAGCAGTGTGGATATACAACCTTTCCGGCATCCCTCATCCCCACGCACACATGCCCTTGTGTGTCTGCCCTTGTGTGTCTGCCCTTGTGTGTCTGCCCTTGTGTGTCTGCCCTTGTGTGTCTGCCCTTGTGTGTCTGCCCTTGTGTGTCTGCCCTTCTGTGTCTGCCCTTGTGTGTCTGCCCTTGTGTGTCTGCCCTTGTGTGTCTGCCCTTGTGTGTCTGCCCTTGTGTGTCTGCCCTTGTGTGTCTGCCCTTGTGTGTCTGCCCTTGTGTGTCTGCCCTTGTGTGTCTGCCCTTGTGTGTCTGCCCTTGTGTGTCTGCCTGTCCACCACCATCCATGCTGCAGGTGTCACCAGAGCAGGGAGCGTTCCTGGCCATGCTGGTGCGCCTGATGGGAGCAAAGCGTTGCATTGAGCTAGGCGTGTACACGGTGAGGCTTGGGACCACGGCTGCTGTGTGCCTTGTTGCAGCTTGCAATGTGTTGCTTCCCCCTTCCGCCTTCCCACTCCCCCTTCCGCCTTTCCCCTCCCCCTTCCGCCTTTCCCTTCCCCCTTCCGCCTTTCCCCTCCCCCTTCCGCCTTTCCCTTCCCCCTCCCGCCTCCCTCCCCCTCTCCACCTCCTCCCTCTCCACCTCCTCCCTCTCCACCTCCTCCCTCCTCCTACCGCCTTCCCTCCCTTTCCCCTCCGCTCCTCCTCCCTCTCTCCCTCTCCCCTCCCCTTGCCCCTCTCCCTCCCCCCACCGTCCTCGCTGCTCCATGGCTGTCCCTCGCTGCTCCGTGGCTGTCCCTCGCTGCTCCATGGCTGTCCCTCGCTGCTCCATGGCTGTCCCTCGCTGCTCCATGGCTGTCCCTCGCTGCTCCATGGCTGTCCCTCGCTGCTCCATGGCTGTCCCTCGCTGCTCCATGGCTGTCCCTCGCTGCTCCATGGCTGTCCCTCGCTGCTCCGTGGCTGTCCCTCCTCTTGCGTACGTCTCACTTTGTTGGTGCTGTCTTTTGAGACGCCTCAAAAGCTGTCTCTTACTTATGTCTCACTTTGTTGGTGCTGTGTGCTGCAAGGTATGTTCAACCCCCCTCGCACCGCACCACACCTGCTTGCCCATCTTCCGTTCCACCAGTCACACTCACCTGTCCTCCGCCCAGGGCCACTACTCCCTCTCTAGTTTTGACGCGCCTCAAAACTAGGCTCAAAACTTGAGGCGCCTCAAAACTAGGCTCAAAACTTGAGGCGCCTCAAAACTAGGCTCAAAACTTGAGGCGCCTCAAAACTAGGCTCAAAACTTGAGGTGCCTCAAAACTAGGCTCAAAACTTGAGGCGCCTCAAAACTAGGCTCAAAACTTGAGGCGCCTCAAAACTAGGCTCAAAACTTGAGGCGCCTCAAAACTAGGCTCAAAACTTGAGGCGCCTCAAAACTAGGCTCGAAACTTGAGGCGCCTCAAAACTAGGCTCAAAACTTGAGGCGCCTCAAAACTAGGCTCAAAACTTGAGGTGCCTCAAAACTAGGCTCAAAACTTGAGGCGCCTCAAAACTAGGCTCAAAACTTGAGGCGCCTCAAAACTAGGCTCAAAACTTGAGGCGCCTCAAAACTAGGCTCAAAACTTGAGGCGCCTCAAAACTAGGCTCGAAACTTGAGGCGCCTCAAAACTAGGCTCAAAACTTGAGGCGCCTCAAAAGTCGCTCCACCAGTCACACTCACCTGTCCTCCACCCAGGGCCACTACTCCCTCTCTGTCGCCGTCGCCCTTCCTCCCTCGTAGCACCACGCACTCACCCCTCCTCCTCGCCTGGGCTACTCATCCCTCTCACTGCCTCTGCCTTCCTTTCTTGAGGCCCCTAAAAAATTATGAGGCGCCTAGTAAAGTTGTCTTTTGAGGCGCCTCAAAAGCACCACGCACTCACCCCTCCTCCTCGCCTGGGCTACTCATCCCTCTCACTGCCTCTGCCTTCCTTTCTTGAGGCCCCTAAAAAATTATGAGGCGCCTAGTAAAGTTGTCTTTTGAGGCGCCTCAAAAGCACCACGCACTCACCCCTCCTCCTCGCCTGGGCTACTCATCCCTCTCACTGCCTCTGCCTTCCACTGAACGGTTTGCTCGTGTCGTACGTGTGAGGTGAGGGGGTGCCGCACACGTTTGTTTCGTTCCTTTTTTTACCACACGCGCCCATCTCCTCTTGCATCACACACTTATCCGTCTTTTGAGGCGCCTCAAAAGTCGCCCATCTCCTCTTGCATCACACACCTATCCGTCCTTCTCTCTCCTCCCCTCAGGGCTACTCCTCCCTCTCAGTGGCGCTCGCACTACCCCCAGACGGTCTGCTGGTGGCGTGTGTGAGAGGGTACTACACACGTTTTCGAACTCCCTTGCACCGCGCTGCACACCACACACGCCCACTAATATTCCGTTGCACCACACACTCTCGTTCGCCCAGGGCTACTCCTCCCTCTCGGTGGCGCTGGCACTCCCCCCAGACGGTCTCCTGGTGGCGTGTGAGAGGGTGCCGCACACGTTTGCAGTGGCGCAGCGATTCTATGAGAAGGCAGGCGTGAGGCACAAGGTGTGTGTGACGTGACTCTAATGAGAGCTGCTCTGGTGGGTGAGTACCTGTGGAAGCACAAGGTGTGGGTGTGTGACTCTAAAGAGGGCTGATGCTGTTTTGATTGAAACAAAGGGTGCCGCACTCGTTTGCAGTGGTGCAGCGATTCTGTGAGGGGGCTGGCGTGGAACACAAGGTGTGTGTGTGCTTGTGTGTGCGCGCGCACGAGCGTGCGTGCGCGTGTCTGTGGGCGTGTGCGTGTGTGTGTGTGTGTGTGTGTGTGTGTGTGTGTGGGTGTGGTTGTGGGTGTGTGCGTGTGTGTGTTGCGTGTGTGTGTGTGCGCACGCGTGTGTGCGTGCGTGTGCGTGTGTGCGTGCGCGTGCGCGTGTGGGTGTGTGGGTGCGTGTGTGCGTGTGCGTGCGTGTGCGTGTGCGTGCGCGTGTGGGTGTGTGCGTGCGTGTGTGTGCGCGCGCGCGCGTGGGTGGGTGTGTGTGTGTGTGGTGTGTGTGTGTGTGTGTGTGTGTGTGTGACTCTAACGAGGGCTGCTGCAGTGAATGAGTACCAGTGAAATCAGAAGGTGTGTATGCGGTTGTGGCTTTATCGGTGGCTGATGCGTGATTGATAGTAACAAGGGGTGAAGCTCAAGGTTTGTGTGTCTCTAGTGGTGAGGACTGATGCTTTATTACTGTAACACGGTGTCCCACACACGTTTGACTGTGGTCCAGCGATGCTACGAGAAGGTGTGAATCACCAGATGTAAGTGTATGCTTCTATTGATTGGTGCTGTGATGTTTGTAACACGACCAGGTCTGATGAGCCGATTTTATAGTCGACTCAAAAATCGACTCATCACACGCACAAGCTGTGACTAAATAACAAAGTGCTCCTCACCATTCTCTCACAACCCTCTGCCACCTCATTCGCACATTCTGCCGTACCAAACTCTCTGTTTTGCCCCACTCTAACCTCCCTCGTACTCCTCCATCCCCTTTTGTTTGTTTACCCCTTCTTACCCCGCTGGCCTGCTCTTACTCTTCAAACCCCCAACTTTTTTTTGCACGCCACACTCTGCGCCACACTCTGTGGCAGCTGCACCCCGTCCCTCTCTCTGCCCTGCTTTAGCATGCGACCCATCTCTCCTATCCCGTCCGCCCCACACCACCAGCCAGGTAGACCGCGGTTTGGCCTGGCACAGGGCACGCTGCAGCAACTGCACCCTCTTCCTTTGCTCCAACGCGCATTTGCTTGCTTCCCTCCGTCCTTCCTTGGGTTTCCCCCACACGTGCCGCTCCACACCACCAGGTGGATCCGCGGCTGGGCCTGGCAAAGGACACGCTGCAGCAGCTGCTGGAGGAAGGGCAGGCAGGCAGGTGAGCGGCAGACCACAGTGGCCTGCCGCAGGCAAGTGTGCACACACAGTGCCGGGTGAGCGAGAGATGTCATCGCTATCATTATGGGATGCACGAGCTTTGAGTTTTTTTCATTTCTGGATGCGGTTTTCAGGATTTTGGCTTCCTGAAGGCGATCTTCATCTCAAGGTGTGTCATCACCCAGCATGGTATTCGGATGTGATTTCACCATCACCATGTGTCATCATCACCATGTGTCATCATCACCCAAGCATGTGATAAGAATTGACTCAAAGGTCGCCGTTACCCACTCCTTCCCGTTTCTGCATGGATCGTCGCAGCTTTGACTTTGCGTTTCTGGACCCGGACAAGCGGATGCGCCAAGAATACTTCGATTTTCTGCTCACCTTTTTGGTCACTCCCCTTTAATCACCGCTCGCACCCATCTCACACCCACTCCTCCGTTCCCTCTCTGCACGGATCATCGCAGCTTTGACTTTGCGTTTCTAGATGCGGACAAGCGGATGTATCGAGAGTACTATGAGCTGCTGCTCACCCTGGTGAGTCGAAGTTTGTAAAATCTATTCCATGTCTTCCATGCCTCACCGTAAGTTTTGAGACGTCTCAAAACTTCACTCTTTACACATGTCTTCCATGCCTCACCGTAACGATTGTTAGTTAACTAGAGCCTCAACGCTACTACTTCATATGCACGTCCATTCGTTTCTCAAGTGATGAGATTACTAGTAGTGTACGTGTTTCGGCCGAAGCCCCTGTCACCAGCACCGTTTTTTTAAACGTCTCAAAAGTCGTCACCAGCACCGTTTTTTGAGACGTCTCAAAAGTCGTCACCAGCACAGTGGGATTGCAATAAAAATTCAGTCAACATCCTTTTAAGGCTTTTAAAGCTTCTAAAGCGTCTACCAGAACCCTTTGAAGTGGGAATCGATAGAGAAGGGACCATGCATCCTCTATGGGATGTGACCGTGCTGCTATTGATACCTCCTGGCTAAGGATTTTGGTGATGTGTCAAGTCTCACCAAATCTCACCCGTCGAATCTGGTTCATGCCCCGTCCCGCAAACATCCCAATTCACATGGAGCTGGATATGTTGCCATGCATGCCTCTGTGAAATCCATCCGTGCTACCATGCTGCTAATGACTCTGTTGACCTGGCTGTGGATTTTGGTGCTGTGTCAGCCCTCACATGCTTAATGATGCCAATAACCCAAAAAATCCCAAAAGCGAGACAGGCATGTGGGGAGGATATTATTCCGCATCCCAATCATTATACTATTCCTCATCACAACCCTGCAATCCTCCTCCACACCTTCCCGTCTCGCTCCCAGTTGAGGCCAGGGGGGTCTCCTAGTGATTGACAATGTGTTTTTGAGACGTCTCAAAACACATATCCTGATGATTTTATCACCCCTCTTTACAATAATTCTATCCACCATATGCTTGCTCGTCTCGCTTCCAGTTGAGGCCAGGGGGTCTCCTGGTGGTTGACAACGTTCTGTGGCATGGCCAGCTAGCTGATCCTCAGGTGAGTTTCCAGGTGATCTTGTAAATTTATCTGCTGTGTGATTTGACATGGCTCACAGACTCAGATCTACCGTAATCCCCCGCATAGTACACCCTAGGGTGTACTGATAAATACCCCTCTTCAGGGGGGTGTTTAATTATAGGGGGGGGTGTAAGCCTGCACCCATGGGTGTTATGTAATGACATTTTTTTAACTGAGAAAACACATGTTTTTTGTTCTGAACTCACATTCAATTATCGAATCGAACTGAACGAGACTTTGCACTGCGCGTGGTGTGAGAGCCATGTCATGCAGGCCCTAGCAGGCCTCTCGCACGCGCAAAAAACGGTCGCAGGCAGCCCCCCAGCCTTTGGTGATAGCCTTTCAGAGCGACGTGCCCCTCCCCATAGGGAATTTCGTTAGAAATAGCCTCTCGGTTTATGTTGAAATCAGGTGGCGGGTGTACTCAAAATTTCGGAAAAAATGGGGGGTGTTATAACTGGTGTATTTATGAGTACACCCACCGTAATTGAACACCCATGGGTGTTCAATTTTGGGGGGTGTACTCTGCGGGGGATTACGGTACATGAAAGGATGGCATGCTGCTCTTCTTCTTTGTGCTGGTGCATTGGTGGAAGTCATTTATTTTCCCTGCATGAAACACGCACGCTATCGTTTGCAACTACATTGTGTTTTCAGGTGACTGACCGTAAGACTGAATACCTCAGGGCATTCAACAAATTCATTCGTGATGATCCTCGCATCCATCATAGCATTGTAAGTGAGCGCGGAATGAAGTGGAAATTCCATAGCATTTCCTCTGCTTTCTTGTACCACTTTCTAGTACCATCTTGCCCCTTGTCACATGCCTGATAATCTGCCTTGTTGCGTTAAGTATTCATTGCACTTGTCTCGCTTCTTGCAGGTGCCTGTTGGAGATGGCGTGGCATTATGTCAAAAACTATAACACCATCGTGTACATTTTATTTTATGTGTCATAAGTGCAATACACTACTTATCCCGCTAAACCACGAGACATTGCGTACTCGACATAATCCCGTAAACCTCCGCAAACTCCTCGCTCTGTTTGTTGTCTGCTCCTAAAACCTCGCCTATCCTACCACTCGGCTCACAAAGCCCTACAACAATTCATGCTTGCGTAGTCGCATCTTTTCCGCAGCCATCCGCGCTGCGCGACACGTCCTAGGCGCAGCGGCGGCAAGCTACTCTCACTGCAATTCTGTGAGCGTTACAGCCGGACCGGGCAGCGTAGTACACGTGTTCTCGCGCTTAGGCCGGATGTAAAGCGCTTCGGGAGTTGGTTGGGAGCCCAGAGTGAGCTTTCTCGTTCTATGCCGCGACTGTAACCGTTTCAGCAGTAACCGCACTCCCGTTTCTGCCATGGGATTCGCTGCGGCGGGCTCGATTGCCGCGACAAGACCGTCCCTTGTCCTCCGATGCCGCAATGTGAGTAGTATCCCCTCTATAAGGCCGTCCCACAGGTCCATTCTCGTCCGCTTGCACACGTGGCGGTCGCTAACCTCTCCGCCGCTAGAGACATTTCATCCGCCAAACAGGCCGCGTAGCCACTCAGATTGCTGCGGATTTCGCGACTCACGAATAAGGCTTTTCAAGTTACCGCTCCATTCCAACTTAACTCTGACCAGACTATCAAATCCAATGCTGTCTAGACTGGTTACTTCGTCACATATTAGTCTCGCAGCTATTGTGCCGTCAGCGCAGGACGCGGAGGTGGTTACCAGTGGAGAAAACGACAAAGGCGCCCGCCCGGCGGGAGCTACAGCGCGCGCCGCTGAAAAAGAGGGGATAGAGGAGAGGGGAAGTGTGGAAGGGACAGTGACAATGGCAGCGAAGGAGGTACGGGAAGGCGGGGAAGGTAGAGAGCACGGCGAAGGAGTGGACGGGGCGGGAGGAGGAGCTGAGAGGGATGATCTGAGGGCTAAGCGCAGGAACAGACGAGCAGAGAAAAAAACAAGAAAGGCGCAGTCAACGGAGTCAACGGGGTCAATTGAGTCAACGGAGTCACTTCCGAGGCACGTGTCCGAGTGGCGCACGCGACCACTCGTTCCGCACGGCGCGTCCCAATGGCCGCAGATCCAATCCCTGGCCGCCACGTCAGCAGGCGCCAGCTTGTCAATCGACGCGATTTTCGCCGCCCTTGGCCTTCCGCCACTCGCGGACGGCCATCCGCTCCTCCCGGTGCGCGTTCGGCAGCACGTGAACCCCTTAAAGACGTCTCTAATGGCGCCGCCGCCGCCCGTGGACTGGGCGGAAGTGTATGAGGACCCGTCGCTGCCTCTGGTGGTGGACATTGGGTCGGCGAGTGGGCGGCTGGTTTTGGCGCTTGCTGTGAGGGACTGGAAGTGGCGTGAGCAGCAGCGAGGGGGGGAGGGGTGGGGAAAGGAGGAGAGGGAAAAGGCGGACGCATCAGATGCTAAGGTTGGTGCACCACCATCAGCATCATCAACATCATCAGCACCCCCGCCACTGCCACCGTCGTTTCTCCCATCCCCCCCGCTCAACTTCCTCGGGTTCGAAATCCGCGACAAGCTCGTGCAGCGCACCGACACGTGGCGCCGCCAGCTGGCGCTGCGCAACGCGCACTTCGTCGTCGCCAACGCCACGTCAGCGCTCGAATCCGTGCTGGCAACTTACCCGGGACCTTTAGTGGCCGTTTCGATCCTCTGCCCGGACCCACATTTCAAGAAGAAGCACAGGAAGAGGCGGGTGGTGCAGCAGGGACTGGTCGAGGCGATTGGGCGGGTGATGGTGCCAGGTGGACACGTGTTTGTGGAGTCTGACGTGGAAGAGGTGGCTGCTGACATGTACCGGCAGTTTGCGGAGTATGGGAGTGGAGGAGGGGAGGGGGGTGCTGGGGATGAGGGGGGGAGAGGGAAGAGTGAGGATGAGGGAGGGGAGAGTGAGAGCGAGGGAGAGGAGAGCTCCACAGATATCGAAGGCGTGGCAACAATGAGATTTGTTCCAAGCGACCTTGTTGCAGCAGGAGGAGCGGGCGAGGGGGAGGAAGGAGAGGAAATAGTGTGGCAGGAGCGGGCAGGTGTGGGGTGCGCAGGGGAGGGGAGCGCAGGGGAAGGGAGTGCAGGGGATGGGAGTGCACTGGAAGGGAGTGCAGGAGAGGCCATAAGGTGGTTGGGTCACAACCCTCTGGGAATGCCGAGTGAGAGGGAGGTGGTGGTGCTGCTGCAGGGTTCACCCATGTACCGCGCTCTCTTTGTGAAGCAGTAGAGCAAGGAGGCTCCCTCCTTGGCAGATGTGTCGTGCTGTCTTTGACACGCTAGGCTAGGCTCCCTCCTTGCATGTTTTTGCCCATATCACGCCTGCTGCGGCCGTGCTTGCCTAGTATTTCTCCCGATATTCCGAGCAATGTACAAGGGATGGTACCGTTGGTGGAAAGGATAACTCTCTGGGGAAATGCAATCGATCTTGTTACTTTCATTTTGAAACAAGTGACGACCATCAATCTTTTTCAGTTATACAGCGTTGGAGCAATCTGATCATTCACAAACCATGATCGCATGCTCTAGCAGGCACCCTTTTTTTTTTTTTGGGTTGCGTAGCAACCCTATACATTTGGTAGCACTTTTCGATCGACTCGAATGAACAGTGCAGTTTTTGTCATTTTCCCAACGCTTAAAGCCCTCGTTTTTACGTTTTCAAAACGAGTGCTCCAAGGTTGTGGACATGACGAAAGCACTGACACAAGAGTCCCCCCAAAATGAAACCAAATGTAACCTTTCATTCCATAATCGTCGATAAATACGGCGAATGGAACAATCGGTCGTCACGAAACACAATTGACGAGAAACATCCACTGGACGAGAACGCAAATCATGTGCAGCACATCCACTGATCACGCGCAAAAACAAACACATAACAACTAAGAGTGAATGCTAAAATGCATGGATGCTACAACAGAGATGGTTCCGGTATGCTAAGGCGAGCAACGCTGCCCCAACAACGATCCCCACCTCAAATGCAGACCCGACGCATTTTAACTGTCAGAATGTGATGGCTGTCTAGCCTGCAGTGGGGTACTCTATAGCGAGTACAGCCCTTCTAGGGTTTGCATATATGTATCCCTATGCTTGTTAGTCAAAACCCCTTCTTGCCTGTTTCTCGTTTTGGCCTAGCATTTTGACATGCTATCAGAGCGGGTCGACCCTCCTGGGTCGATCCTGTGGGTGGTCCCACCAGAAGCTTCCGCTGTTGTTTCCTGCTGTTTCCTGCCTGCCGCGCGCTCCGGGCGCGCAGCGATTTTTTCTTCCCGCCGCGCGCCCGGGGCGCGCGGCGGTTTTCTGCCCCGTCACTCGGCGCGTCGCCCCCGGGAGGCGCTGCGACGGGCGACGGGGACCCGCGCGTCGCCCCCCGTCGCCCGTCGTGGCCTGCGCGCGGCCCGTACAGCCGGCGCGCGGCCCGTACGGGCTGCGCCAGGCCCGCGCGCGGCTCGGGCCGCCTGCGCGCGGTTCGGGCGGCTATGCCAGGCCCGTGGGCGGCCCGTTCCTCGCTGCCCCTGCCCTCCCCACTGTCCCCCGTGCTTCTACTGGCGCCCCACCCCTCCTACAGCCCGTTCTCCTGAATTAGGGTTTGGGGGTGAGGGGTATGGGGGTGAAGCCACTGAGTGCCGTCCCCTCCTCCTCCTCCTTCTCCGTCTCCCACTGCTGCAGCTGCCGCTGAGGGGGGTGGGTGTGTGGGAGCCGAGGGAGTGGCGCTAGGGGGTGTAGTGTGAGCGGTGCTAGGGGAACAGCAGGGGGTGTGTAAAAAGGGGGTGGGACAGCTGGGGGAAGTTGAGAGGAGGCCGTCGACTTGTCGTCCGCAGCGCCTGAAGTCCAGGGAGCCACGACCCCCTGTGGCCTGAGTAGTCCGGGGCTCTGCGCCCGGTAGCTACAGTGTGTGCACTCCTGGGAGCACAGCGAGCCAGCTGCGACCCCCTGTCGCCGTGTAGTCCGGGTTTAGCCTGGTAGCGTCAGTGCGGCGTACTCCTGCTGCCTGTGTGTCTGCAGCTTCAGCCGTCGCCTCTCATCTTCTTGCTCCCACAGTTTTCTCCTCCTCCTCACTTGCCCTCTGTGATAGCCTCTAGCTTTGCTTATAATTGTGAACTATTGCTCTGTCTGCTTGTTATGTTGATTGTACCCCACTTTGACTATGGGGGTGTGTCAGAATGTGATGGTTGTCTAGCCTGCAGTGGGGTACTCTATAGCGAGTACAGCCCTTCTAGGGTTTGCATATATGTATCCCTATGCTTGTTAGTCAAAACCCCTTCTTGCCTGTTTCTCGTTTTGGCCTAGCATTTTGACATTAACATCACACCTCAGTTGCATAACACGTGCAAAAACAACACAAACAATTGTGAGTGGATGCTAAAATGCATCGGTGCTACAGTAGAGGTGGTTCCGGTATGCTAAGGCGAGCAACGCTGCCCCAACAACGATCCCCACCTCAAATGCAGACCCTGTCAAAACTGGGAGCTTAGCTTAGAAACCATACTTGGGCTTAGGTAGCGAGAGGTTTGGCAAAAGGAAGGGGTTTGCACTAGAAAGGATGTTACAAGTGTTGAACTATATTTATATATGTTCTTTATAATTGTCTGCAGTGTAGAGTGTAGCACATCCCAATTTGCTGTAGGTGGTGCACCATGCTTCTCCTTGCTATATTTTGTACTCATCTTTCTTAGTGAAACCACTTCTTCCTGCTTCAACTCTCTCGACACCTCCTTCAACCCTAAAACCTAAGTTCTTCACCACTAAAGCTATGGCTCCTAAGCCTAGCTGTCCTTAGTCATTTTGACATGGTATCTAGAGCGAGCATGTTCCTGCCGCCTAGCTTAACGGGCCCACCAACTGCTTCTGCTGCCGTACTGTCCGTCGCGCGCCCCGTGGTGCGCGGCGCTGCATTTTTCTTCCCGCCACGCGCTCGTAGCGCGTGGCGGCCTTTTCTGCCCGCCACGCGCTCGGGGCGCGTGGCGGTTTCACCGTCCGTCGAGGCGCCCTCAGGGGGGCCTTCGCGCTGCCCCTCTCCGTCGCCCGTCGCGGCGCCCGTGGGGCCTGCGAGCTGCCCCCCCCCCCCCCCCCGTTGCTCGTTGCGGCGCCTTTAGGGGGCCCGCCCGCTGCCCCCTCCGTCGCCCGTCGCGTGCGACCCGCCCGTGCAGCAGCTCGCGACGCCGCCCCTGCAGCAGCGCGCGAGCCGCCACTGCACCTGCAGCAGCCGCCCCTGGCCCCTGGAGCAGCCGCCCCTGGAGCAGCCGCCCCTGCAGCAGCCGCCCCTGGCCCCTGGAGCAGCCGCCTCTGCAGCAGCCGCCCCTGGCTTCTGGAGCAGCCCGCACCTGCAGCAGCCGCCCCTGGCCCCTGGAGCAGCCGCCCCTGGAGCAGCCGCCCCTGGCCCCTGGAGCAGCCGCCCCTGCAGCAGCCGCCCCTGGCCCCTGGAGCAACCGCACCAGCAGCAGCCGACCATGCAGCTGCCCGCGACGCCGCTCCTGGACCCTGTGCAGCCGTGGGGGGAGGGTATGGGGGTGGCGGGTGTGGGGGTGATGAGTGTGGGTGCTACCCTTCCCCTCCTCCTCCTCCTCCTTCGTCTCCCACTGCTGCAGCTGCCGCTGAGGGGGGTGGATGTGTGGGAGCCGAGGGGAGTGGAGACAGGGGTGCAGCAAGGGGTGTGTGAGAAGGGGGTGTGGGACTGTTAGGGGAGGTAGAGCGGAGGTCGCCGTCGTGTCGTCAGCAGCGCCAGTAGTCCGGAGCCCTCGTGCTCTCGGTAGCCCAGCGAGCCTGCTTCGCCAGTCGCCTGTGGGTCCGTTGCTCCTGCCGCTCGTCGTAGCCGCGGAGCCAGATACTCCCGTAGTCCGGTGCCCTCGTGCGCTCGGTAGCCACTGTGCGCGCCGCTCCTGTTGCCCGTGTGACTGCGGCTTCACCTGTCGCCTCCTATCTCCACTCCTCTCACAGTCCCTCCTCCTCCTCCTCACTTCGCCTCTTCTTCAGTTGCGCCCTGCAGGGTGTACCACTTCAGGGGTGTTCTGTACATGGTTCTCACTGCAATCAATTAGGGGGTGTGTTGAACTATATTTATATATGTTCTTTATAATTGTCTGCAGTGTAGAGTGTAGCACATCCCAATTTGCTGTAGGTGGTGCACCATGCTTCTCCTTGCTATATTTTGTACTCATCTTTCTTAGTGAAACCACTTCTTCCTGCTTCAACTCTCTCGACACCTCCTCCTAAGCCTAGCTGTCCTTAGTCATTTTGACAACAAGATATAGGAAGGGAAAGGGAAAAGGGAAAGGGTACACCACCAGCAGTTGGTTCTAATAACTAATCTAACTAATACACTAGCAAGCTGCAGGCAGTTATAAGATATGCAATATAAATTAACACACCCCCGTAACTGCCTACGGCTATAGCTAGTGGTGTCTGGTAGCAGGTCGCCTGAAGAGCAGTTGCTGTAGCTGGGATACGCACAGAAACAGCAGTGGCTGATCGGCATCACCTCTGACTGCCAGAACGGAGGGCGGAGGGCTAATTTGGAGGGCGTAGGCTGCCGGTGTTACACACCAACGGTTGGATAGGAGAAGGAAGCTGGTGGCGCACAGGCGGAGAGCCGAGGAGAAGCGGCTGGAGGAGCAAACAAGCGGAGGAGGAGGCGGCTGGAGGAGAGGAGAGGAGAGAAGGGGCGGCTGGTGCAGAGGAGAGAGGAGACGAGAGGAGAGGAGGCGGCTGGCGCGGCAGAAGCTCTCGTGCCACCCCCTCACCCTCCTCCCCCCCCCCCACAGCGACAGGCGCTGCAGGGAGAGAGCAAGGAGCTGGTCACCCCCGCCACCCCCCCTCATCCCCCTCCCCCCCATGCGCTGGCGCTGGCGGAAGTGCTGGCGCTGGGCGCTGGCGTCGCGCTGGCGCTGGCGCCCGCCGTTGGCGCTGGCGCTGGCGCTGGCCCCCGTCGTCGGCGCTGGCGTCCGCGCTAGCGCTGGCAACCGCCGTTGGCGCTGGGCGCTGGCGTCGCGGCGCTGGCGCTGGCCTCCGCCGTGGCGCTGGCGCTGGCGTCCGCCGTCGGCGCTGGTCGCTGGCGCTGGGCGCTGGCGCTGGCACTCGCGCTCCCGCTGGCGACTGTCGCTGGCGCATTCGCGAACGCGCTGGCGGGTCGATGGCGCTCGCCATGATGTCCGCCGCGACCGTCGCCCTGAGCGCCGCGAAGAGGCAGGCAAATTGAAGGCGACGGGGGGCAACGCGACGGGTTCAGCATAAGCTCCGGAAACAGCAGCAGGTTTCGTGCAAGCAGCATAGTGGACCGCCATGGCAGAAGGCGGAGTTGGTGGGCCCATGTAGAATAGGTCATAGAAAAGACCACACTCTGATATCATGTCAAAACTGAGAGCTTAGCTTAGGAACCATACTTGGGCTTAGGAGCAAGACTTAGGAGATGGTAGCAAGAGGTTTGGCAAAAGGAAGGGGTTTGCACTAGAAAGGATGTTACAAGATATAGGAAAGGGAAAGGGAAAAGGGAAAGGGTACACCACCAGCAGTTGGTTCTAATAACTAATCTAATACACTAGCAAGCTGCAGGCAGTTATAAGATATGCAATATAAATTAACAGACCCGACACACTTTAACATCACACCTCAGTTGCATATACGGTACAAGGCACTTTAGCACACGCCTCGAGACAGATAGGTGCAAACAAACACACACACATACCGTATCTCACATAGGCGCACATGCGCACATACATACGCACATGTACAACACACACTAACAC